>JBBGZY010001643.1:1110000-1710000 GCA_037952925.1 Lithobates clamitans | reverse complement strand
AACTAGTAATTTTAGGTGTATAAACATGGCCATACAATATACAATCTGATTGTACAATCTCCTTTAGATTTACCAAATTATATAATAGGAGGAAACACCTATCTAGTCAATCATTCTGTATCCAATCAGGCAGGCCCTTACACTACATGGTAGTTGATGGTAGATCTTGTACAATCAGATTGTATAGTGTATGGTAAACTTTACAGAACCCAGGAGTCCCTTCTCCTATTTTCAACAACTACAACTACAACTCTATCCACACAGACACATATGCCAAATGAAAGAGCTATGCAAGATTAAACTTAAAGGCTAAGTTCACGTTTGTTCACCTTTTTTTTTTCTAAATTCCAGCTCACCTATGTACCAATATACCATTAATGTACTTCTTTTGCAAAAATATCAAAGCTTTCCATTAATTCTACAGATACTTACTTCACTGTCTTCATGTATGTTTGTATAATCAGATTGTATAGTGTATGACCACCTTTATACACCTAAAATTACTTTTCTGCAGCAGGGAATGACAATTTGCGACCCGAATTTGGGGCCCAATATCTCGGGGCCACTTGGTGCTAGGAACCCCAAATATGGTGTGCAAACACAGTGGAACTAGTACTACAACATATCCGAAGTTGGCGTTCCTAGCACCAAGTGGCTCCGAGATATGGGGCCCCAAAGTCGGGTCGCAAAATGTCATTCTCTGCTGCAGAAGTGCTTGACATTTTGCGACCCGAATTTGGGGCTCCGTATCTCGGGGCCACTTGGTGCTAGGAACCCCAACTTTAAATATGTTGTAGTGCTAGTTCTACTGTGTTTGCACACCTACGTTGGGGTTCCTGGCACCAAGTTGCCCCAAGATATGGGGCCCCAAATTCGGGTCGCAAAATGTCATTCTCTGCTGCAGAAGTGCTTGACATTTTGCGACCCGACTTTGGGGCTCCGTATCTCGGGGCCACTTGGTGCTAGCTGTTGTTCGGCTATGGCCCGGTTGGCAACTGGTTAAGCTACAATATTACATCACTTTTGGTTTAATCTCTACTGGGTGTGTCTGAAAGGTACCTCTCACAGCAGGGCAGGGACAAGGGATGGGCAGAAAGGGCAGCTGCCCTGGGCACTGTGGTATCATGTGAGGTGGTGGGGGGGCACCACGAGGAGATGGGGGGGGGGAATTGTGTTGGGAGGGGGAATTTGGAGGGTGGCAGAGAATAAGAATTGATCTAGGAGGGAAAATTAGTAGGGTGTGCTAGGAATGGTGATTTTGGGGGATTTGTGTTGGGAGGGGAGAAAAGGATTTGTGATGGCAGAGGGTATTTCAGAAGGGGGCAGATTTGTATTGGACAGAGGGGGAATTCATGCTTAGAAGGTAAGCAGGCAGATTAGTGCTATTTTTTTGGAGGGAGTGGGGGATGACACATAATGCTCATACATCTTGGGGGAAGCCATTGTTTAATATGTTTGCCCTGGGTTCTAGGTCAGTGGTTCTCAACCTCAGTCCTCAAATACCCCCCAACAGGCCATATTTTATGAATTTCTAGATAAAATAGCTGTCCAAAATACCAAGCCATTGACTCTAAATTTAAAGCACCTGTGCAAGATAAAGGAAAACCTGAAAACATGACCTGTTGGGGGTACTTGAGAACTGAGGCTGAGAACCACTGCTCTAGATGACCATGTCCCCTAACAGCATTGCATTAACACATAGAATCTGGTCTGACATGGAGGCACATGTTCATTGTGCAAAGCTTTAGTCAATGTCTAGGCATTCTTCTAACCTGATAAGTATAGAAGAAAAAACATGGACCATTTGTTCCTAAAGACTCATGTACAAGCTGAAACAAACCTTGCTGTCCCGATTAGATTTAATTGCTCAGCCAGTCTGAATCTCACTAATGGAGGTATGAAAAGTTACTCTACCACTTCATAAGTACTGTATAGAATTTACATGCAAGTTTCTAGCTCAGATAGGACATTACCTTGTCAAATTTGCGGAATGCTTCTCTCATATCCTCATCTGAATATTTGTGATGACTTGCCATTATAGTCAAGAATTCAGGGAAGTTAGTTGTTCCGTTGCCTGTAAAGAGACAAGATCTGTAAGCCTTAGTTCAAACCTGCACCAGAAGAAGAGTTTTGGACAATTGAAGAACCAAGTCACTGACACCAATGTTCTAAGAAAGCCGCACCCAAACTGGATTTAAATCCTCTATTTGTAGGTAGAACTGTTTACACGTTATTAAAGGCAGCCAATAGATTATCGATGTCAAAACCAGTTGATCCTGTCCCTCTTACATAATTTATTTGCATTATCTTAAGACAGTATATGCAAACATGGGTGGATTGCCTAATTGTTGTACACACATAAAATAATGTATGCAGTGGTGAAGCTGGACATTCTTTCACCCGGGGCAAAGAAGGAGTTTGGCAACCCCCCCTCCCCCCTTCTTACCGGGACAAAGTCAGTCAGTGCCCTGGATGAAGATGCCAACCTGCAGAAAATGCCTAAACAGGCAGCTGCTGCAGGGGGGAAATATAGATAATCGATTCTAGTATATGCCATCCCTCCTGTCCAGTGTTGCAGGGAGGCACCACAGGGGCATAAGTGGGGTTGCCATTGTGACCCCTGATGCTACGCCCATGGATAGCGGCTTCTCCAGCATTTAGCAATTTGGCAGTGTAAGGCCCCTTTCACAGGGAAGGACCGATCGGGTCCGCCGTCAGTTTTTTTTTTTTTTTAGGCGGTCCTTCCACTGCCCTCTATGGAGTGGCCCATGTAAATGGACATGTGTCTGTTGATACCCGCCAACATCCAAACCGATCCTATCCGCTAAAAATAAACAGATAGGGGATCTATTCCCCATCGGTCTGGTGGATCGGATGACAGTTGGATGTAAGCGGACAGACGGTTCGTTTCTCCGCCGATCCCTGCTGAAGTGATGGTAGATTTGAATTTGCTGGGGGCAATTTTGTTTTTTAGATTTGGTGAATTATCGCCAGATTTGGGGGTAGGTTTGAAGTGTTTACCTTCCAAGTAGGTGCCCCGTGCACATTGTATAAGGCTGCCCCCTTGAAGTTCCATCATCCAGATTGGAAAAGGAGCACGGCTGCCGTGTCATCCGCAGTGCACATGCTCAGAAAATGCGTCGCATGCCAGTGAAGTCACCCATCCTCGCCTCTGTAACACCAGTGTTCCAGGCCTCACTTTGAGCCCTTCCCCACCGCGGCCGGCTGTTTACATCAGCGGAGTAGAAGAGAATGGTGAACGAGGAAACACAGCGCTCCCCACGCAGGATCGGACCGTCTACTGATGAAACCTTCACGTTCTCACTCTGTTGGGACTTACCAGATGCCTTTTTTAACCTGCTAAATGGGAGTTGCCTACTCTTGGGCATAATAAATTTGTTATACTTCTACAGCCAGCGGCGCCTCTCCCTTTTTTGTTGTTTACATCCGACTGCCTATAGAGGAAAGTGGGCTGTGTCTGTGCCGCTCTGTATAGGTGGAGTGGACACAGACCTGTTATCCGCCTGCTCAGCAGGGATCGACGGAGAGATCCCATGCTGAGCAGGCAGATCTGCTGGCGAAGTTCGCCCGTCCATGTGAAAGAGATAATGCAAGCTGGGCAACTGATACAATAGACTAGATTAGGCAGAAAAGTGGGAAAATCTCAGGCCATAGCTGTTGAGTCAGTTGTCTGTCCCTTCCTCCTGTGCTCCTCTGGTCCTCCCCACGCTCCTCTCGTCCCCCCCCTTCTCCTCTGGTCCCCCCCTGTTCCTCTGGTTCCCTCATGCTCCTCTGTCATCCCCTTCTCCTCTGGTCACAACCTTGCTCCTCTGGTCCCCCCTAGTGCTCCTCTGGTCCCCCCCGTTCTCCTCTGTTCTCTCCCTGCTCCTCTGGGTCCCCTGTGCTCCTCTGGTCTCCCTGTGCTCCTCTGGGTCCCCTGTGCTCCTCTGGTCCCCCTGTGCTCCTCTGGTCCCCCTGTGCTCCTCTGGTTCCCCCTGTGTTCCTCTTGTGATCCCGTGCTCCTCTGGTCCCCCCCAAACTCCTCTGGTCCCCCCTGTGCTCCCCCCCCCCCCATGCTCCTCTGTGTCAGAAACCATAAAATCAGACCGAGACAGAAGTACAGTTAAATCACACTTGTTTATTAATAAAAGTAAATAGAAAAAACTTCAAAACATAGCCAGAGTTCAGGAACCGGAACGGATAGTCAGACAAGCCAAACGTCAGGGAGCCAGAGACGAGCGTAGTAAAACAGCAAGCAGGATCTGGAGCCAGAAGGGATGTCAGCCAAGCAAGTCTTTTAACAGGAGTGCAGGAGATAGTCACTGTGATGTTGACTAAGGCGAAGGCAGAGATCCTCTGGGCTGGACGGCTTAAGTAGGCAGGACTGACGTGCAGGATATCATCAACAGCTGATTAACTGTGGCGAGATAGGAGCTGGCAATTAGCCGACAGCTGAGCAGCCAGCTCAGAGAAGGAAGGGCTGAGCCCAGCCCTGACACTCTTGTCCTCCCACGCTCAACTGATTCCCCCTTGCTCCTCAGGTTCCCCCTTGCTCCTCGGGTTCCCCCCTTGCTCCTTGGGTTCCCCCCTTGCTCCTCTGGTCCCCCTGTGCTCCTCGGTTCCCCCCATGCTCCTTGGATTCCCCCTTGCTCCTCTGATCCCCCCTGTGCTCCTCGGGTTCCCCCTTGCTCCTCGGTTCACCCTTTCTCCTCTGTTCCCCATTGCTCCTCTGATCCACCTGTGTTCCTCTGGTCCCCCTGCTCCTCTGATCCTTTCTGTGTTCCTCTGCTCCCCCCTGTTCTCCTCTGGCCTGGCCCCCCTGTGTTCCTCTGGTCCCCCATGCTTCTCCGTCGCCCCACAAACTTCTCTGGTCCCCCCTGTGCTCCTCTGCCCTCCCTATGCTCCTCTGCCCCCCGTGTTCCTCTGGTCCCCCCCCTCTACTCTGCCCCCCTTCTCTGGTCTCCCCGCATCGCTCACCTCCTCTCCCTGGCTAGTTGTGCAGTGTGGGCTGAATATTGACAATTTCCTCGGCATGGAGAAGCTTATCATACGATTCGGAAGACAGGCAGCCACACAAGGTTATAATATCCCTGGCACTCATTCTCCTGCTCTTTCCTTCCACCCCTCTCCATCTAGATTCCCTATGGCTGCAGACAGGATGGAGAGCGAGAGAAGGAAAGAGCAGGAGAACAAGTGCTAGGGAAGCGTATGTTATAACTGTGTGTCTCTGCCTGTCTTCCGGATCATATGATGAGCTTCTCCGTGTCGAGGATATTGTCATTATTCAGCCCGCACTGCACAACTAGCAAGGGAGAGAAGGTGAGTGCTGCGGGAAGACCAGAGAAGGGGGAGGCAAAGGAGTGGAGGGGGGCAAAAGAAGGGACAGGAACAGGAGTGGCAGCTGGGTCGGCTTTACAGGTACGTACCGATCCCTGTATATTCCTCCTGCAGCAGCTGAATGTTAGCAGGAGGTAGAGGGGGAGAAGTGGCCTTTCAGCTGCTGCAGTAGGATCAGTACCAGCTGCAGCGTCCCTCCCAATGCCAAGCCCAGGGCAGCCTCCCCCCCTCATTTCGGCCCTGAATGTATGAGAACCCCATGTAATACATAATCTCACAACAAACTGTCAGGATGTGCTGCTCTCTACTGTCTGTAAGTGGCTCTGCTACTTAATGTTCACAGAGATAATTTATGTACATCACTTCCTGTCTCTATGTGTCTGGGTCAGAAACTCTGGAAGGAGGAAGTGGTAAGAGAGAGACAGAGAACTGAGTCACCTTATCTTATACACACAGGGGCTGCCACTGTTTTTGTATTTTCACCCAGACCAGAATCAGAGACTCTTAGGAAAGTAATCTTATGTTCTAATAGTTTAACTGCAGCTGCTCATAGCTTCTTGAGTGTGTATCTAAATCCTTGTGACAAAGTTATCTCTGTCCTATTGTTATTATTTCACATGTACAGTGCCAGACAGCTAGGCCTGTGATACTGTATGTATGTATCATGTACCTGGTAGCAGAGCCTAATATGATGAGAAATGCCTCTCTTACACCTCTGACTCTGGGCCCCTGATAGTGTAGGTGTGTGGGGGGTGTTGAAATATATACAGGTGTGTGTGAGGGGGGCTGACATATATATATCAGCGCCCCCCCCACACACACCTGTATATATGTCAGCGCCCCCCCCCCCCACACACACACACACCTGTAAATATGTCAGCCACCCTTCCACACACACACACCTGTATATATGTCAGCGCCCCCCCCTACACACACCTGTAAATATGTCAGCCACCCTTCCACGCACACACACCTGTATATATATCAGCGCCCCCCCCCAAACACACATGTATATATGTCGGACCCCACACACACATCTGTATATATATCAGCCACCCCTCCACACACCTGTATATATGTCAGCCACCCCCCCCACACACACACCTGTATATATGTCAGTGCCCCCACCCACACCTGTATATATGTCAGCCACCTCCCCCCCCACCCACACCTGTATATATGTCAGCCACCCATACACACCTGTATATATGTCAACCACCCCCCCACACACATGTATATATGTCAGCGCCCCCCCCACACACCTGTATATATGTCAGCGCCCGCCCCCACACACACCTGTATATATGTCAGCCACCCCTCCACAGACCTGTGTATATGTCAGCCCCCGCAACACACACCTGTATATATGTCAGTCACCCCTCCACACACCTGTATATATGGCAGCCCCCCCTCACACACACCTATATATATGTCAGCCCCCCCATACACACACACCTGTATATATTGCAGCCCCCTCTCACACACACCTGTATATATGTCAGCCCCCCCCCACACCTGTATATATGTCAGCCCCCTCACACACCTGTATATATTTCAGCCCCCCCACACAGACCTGTATACATGTCAGCCACCCCCCCACACACACCTATAACACACCTGTATATATGGCAGCCCCCCCCTCACACACACCTGTATATATGTCAGCCCCCCCATACACACACACACACCTGTATATATGGCAGCCCCCCTCACACACAGCTGTATAAATGTCAGTCCCCCCATACACACACACCTGTATATATTGCAGCCCCCCTCACACACACCTGTATATATGTCAGCCCCCCCCCCCCCACGCACCTGTATATATGTAAGCCCCCTCACACACCTGTATATATTTCAGCTCCCCCCCACACACACCTGTATATATGTCAACGCCCCCCCCACACCTGTATATATGTCAGCGCCCCCCCCCACACATACCTGTATATATGTCAGCCACCCCCCCACCCACACACACCTGTATATATGTCAGCGCCCCCCCCACACACACCTGTATATATGTCAGCCACCCACCACCCACACACAAACCTGTATATATGGCAGCCCCACATACACAAATCTGTACACACACGTTTCTGACCCCCCCCCAACACAAACAGACCCCCTTCCTTTCCTTCACAACCCCTACTTGTAATTTCCTACCTGGTCCCAGCTCATTTTTACCAAGCTGACATGTTGCTGAGAAGCATAGTACAGGCAGATCACTGTCACACGAGGGGTGCACATGCACATAGTAGCCAGAGGTGGCAGTAAAGAGCTTGATGTCTAAAATCAATGACACGAGAACTGCAGAAACTGTGAGATCATTTCTATACTGCACAACACGGATTCCCTTCACCTGTCCTGCCTTCTTGTGGCCCGAGCGGGCCCCTCGGGCCCTGGGGCCCCTTGCAGTTGTAACAGCTGTACCCCCTGATGGCGGCCCTAAATATACGCATGCGCATATGCATTAGCCAGTGCCCAATTCCTGCGAGGACGAGAAGGAAAACGTATTAGCCTGTGCACAGAAGTCCGTCCAGAGGAGTTATCTCTTCTATTTGCAAGCCTTTCCTTACAGTATGTAAGGGTGACCCTGTAAGCAGGTTGAAATGCTGGTTGGTGGGACAACTGCTGCCCCAGCCGAGAGGGAAACAGTTAACCTGTTTGACTGTGTTACGTCAGATTAGGCGACCCATCAGAATTTGTAACGGAAGTGACATTTTGTCGCCGCCATCTTGCTACACCCCGCACTCGTCCCAGTAAGGATACAGTGAGAAGGCGGCAAGCAGACATCTTGTTACACCTACCCTGTCTTGCATTTCACACTTATTTTTAACAGTAAACTGAGTTTATATATTGAAATACAGTACTTAGAACTCTGTCTGACTGTTTAGATGTTGAATTTTAAAAGTAGCGACCTTCTGTCAGATTAGAAAACCTGTGAGATAAACAGGCTTGCGGCTGCTTTTAAAATTCAACATCTAAACAGTCAGACAGAGTTCTAAGTACTGTATTTCACTATATATACTTAGTTAACTGTTAAAAATAAGTGTAAAATGCAAAACTCTGGTGGGTGTAACAATATGTCCACTTGTGGCCTTCTCACTGTATCCTTACTGTGGATGGGTGCGGGGTGTAGCAAGATGGCGGTGATGGAACGTCACTTCCATTACAAATTCTGACATGTCGCCTAATCTGATGAAACGCCTGCTCTTTCTATTGAACTTTGCCTCTCTCCCCATACTGATAATAAAAGGGGAGAGGGCTCTGTCCAGTCAGACAGTCTGCATGGGAGGGAAGACACAGACAAAACACAACATGTAATCTCCAGCCACATAACAGAGCTGCTGCAGCTGCAGTCACCAGAGTAACAGGATACAGCTTGCCTCTTGGAACCTTCCACATGTAAGGGGATTGCCAGGACCTGAAGACCTCCCTGAAGAACACCAGTTCTGTGGACTCTGCTGTGTATGGACTCTTGCCTGTGCAGGTATGCTGGGGCAGCCACACGCCTGAGTTAGGGATTCGTTTAGAGAAAAGACTGTGCACTTTGTTTTGGAACTGCTATGCTGAAAGTTTCCACTAAAACTTTTGAAACTTTGTCCTAGCCTGGTCTGAAGTTACTTAAAGGGGTGTATGGTGGTAATGGCATGGGAGAACAGGGCATTTAATGCACATACACGGGGTGAAGTGGTGACATGCCGTTGCTAGGGGCAACCAGTACAAAAGAAAGAAGATATAACAGCCAGACAGCGTGAGAGCAGTACTGGCAGGGGTGATGGGATCGATTCATAGCCAACCTCCCGAGTAGTCGATGCCCCAGCAACTGGGACTAGATCCATATGGCAGAGACCCTAGGGACCAAGCCGTATAGAACAGAAGAGAAAAGAGTTAAATATGCATGCGCATGGGGTCCTTGCTGGTGCCTGGCAGGACCCCGTTCTATCGCTGGGAGAGAGGTGGCAGAGTCAAGCTGCACTGGTGGAACGGGACACTTCTCTGTGGTGTCTTCTTCAAAATGTCTCAACCTGAGTAGGTGTATGTATTATGGGACTCGGAAACACGATAGTGTCAGGTTATGATACAGAGACACTGGGGTGTACGGCTCGCTTCTAAGTTGGTGTACCGCTAATAATGTTGATGTCACATGAACGCGCTCCCGCCTGGTCCTGGGCATTAGCAAACACGTATACCAGAGATCCCAGAGGAAGGAGGAGAGTTAGAAGGAGCGAAAAGGCCCCGCCCACAACCTTGCAATCTATTAGTAAGTGAACTTGTTTATTACAATAGAGATTATATGCAGCGCCTGTTATTTTAGTTAACCCTGTTTCTTCAGGTCTGGGATTCTATAGCTATGATGTTAATCCGCTGACATCCACTATCCCATAGGGATACATGTAAGTCCGTTTTTCATCTGAAAACGGATGGATGAAAAACGGACATACGGTCCGCCCATGTGAAAGGGGCTTTAGATAGGCAAAGCCTGTCTTTCATGTGCTGTCCTGGAAGATGATTTGGGAAAAAACGTGATTCATCAGACCAGGCCACCATCTTCCATTGCTCCGTGGTCCAGTTATGATGTTAATGTGCCCATTGTAGGCTCTTTTCGGCTGTGGATATGGGTCAGCATGGGCACCCTGATTGGTCTGCGACTAGGCAGTCCTATTTACAACAAACTGCAATGCTCTGTGTGTTCTGACAACTTTCTATCGGAACCAGCAATAACATTATGAAAGGATGCATCAGCCACACTCCACTCTTAGCTCTTCTTGCCATATTTATTAATAATCAATAAGTTGGTTGCATACAACAATATCTCCACCCAAGAACCAACCTTCTTTGATGCGTTTCACCACTCCTGGTTTGCTCACAAGGACACGAGAGCAAGAACACTTTGTGTGCATCTATCAGTGATCACCACAGGTAATCGCTGGATTGACAACCACAAATAGCTGCGGTGACTGGCGATATGGCATTAAATGAACAGGGCTGTCGGCTGTACCTAGATGCTCACAGCAGCAGCAGGAATCAGAAGATTCCTGCAGCTGCCATTCGCACCTTCCTAAATTGCCAATGTGAATGTAGCTTTAGGCAACTGTTTCCGGTGATTGGGTACAGTGATCTCTGTCATGTCCCTGCCAGTCCCCCCCCCCACCCACAGTTAGAACACACCCAGGGAACACACTTAACCCCTTGATCGCCCTCTAGTGTGAACCCCTTCCCTGCCAGTGCCATTTTATATAAAAATGCACTGATCAATGTAATAATGTCACTGGTCCCCAAAAAGTGTAATTTGGGGTCAGATTTGTCCACCGCAATGTCGCAGTCCCGCTAAAAATCGCAGATCGCCGCCATAACCAGTAAAAACAATAACAAAAAATAAAGGTCCCTAAATCTATCCCGTAGTTTGTAGACGCAATAACTTTTGCACAAACCAATCAATATACGCCTATTGCAATTTTGTTTACCAAAAATATGTAGAAGAATATAGATCGGCCAAAACTGATGAATAAATTATTTTTTTAATATATTTTTCTTTTGGATATGTATTATAGCAAAAGGTAAAAAAATTTTGTTTTTTTTCAAAATTGTCGCTCTTGTTTTGTTTATAACGCAAAAAATAAAAACCGCAGAGGTGATCAAATACCACCAAAAGAAGGCTCTATTTGTGGGTAAAAAAGGACGTACATTTTGTTTGAGTGTAGTGTCGCACGACTGTGCAATTGTCAGTTAAAGCGTTTCAGTGCCGTATCGCAAAAAAATGGCCTGGTCAGGAAGGGGCCAAATCCTTCCGGGGCTGAAGTGGTTAAGCCGTGCTCAATTTTTAGCATAAAATTAACTAAACCAACTTTTGCCATAGCTCGCTACGCACACACTGCAGGTTGGTGTCTCCCTAATGTGTCCCTCATTCTCAAGTTCAAAAATTGGGAGGTATTTGGTTAGTGAGACTAGGTTAAATAAGGAATCAGCGTCCGATATACTATAGAGCCCAGAGGTGGTTCAACTGCGATTTTAGACCAAATTTTAAGAGGACTTTTTTTGATGAGTTATGGATTTTGAGCACTTTTTTCACTTGTTTGATTAAGGATTTATTGTATTTATATTATTAGCACGTGAGCACTTTATGAAAAGAATATTAATTCAATGGATTAATATTTGTACTGATTATATTATTTATTGCACAATAAGGATATTTGGTATAATGTACAGCGCGGCACATTGTTTCGATTTAAGTATTATTGAGCACAAATATATGGGAGCGTGATCAGTGCCAGCCGCTGAAATTCCTGCATAGATACCTTTAAAGCAGAGTTCTGCTGTTTTCTTTTAAAGTCAGCAGCTACAAATACTGCAGCTGCTGACTTTTAAAACATGGACACTCACCTGTCCAGGGCGCCCGCGATGTCGGCACCCGAAGCCGATCTAACCCTTGGCTGTCGGGTGCTACCGCCGCCATCCTCGGTAAGGGAATCAGGAAGTGAACGGGAAGTGGCGGAGATACCCGCGGGTGGCTCGGGTATCTATGCCCGGAAGTGGGAGCAAAATACCTGTATTAGACATTCTTATAAAGAGTTTGTGCAATTTCTAGACTTGTGTGCATCTATATTCTTATGGTTAATGTTATATGCTGGTTGCAATGTTATATGGTTTGCTCCCAATTACTTTGATTAGATTACTGATGAATTTCTTAGGAAGGGAATCTCCCCTCTTCGAAGAGGTCATGACCTGGGTGGAAGCACTGCTAACTTTTTTTTTATCAAACCCACTCTTCCTCTGAAGGTTCTGGTTCTCCTCTTTATCTACAGCAGTGGCGGCCGGTGCTAAATATTTGGGGGGGGGGGGCAGCAAACTAATGGCAGCCACCCCCACAGAGGAGACGCATGGGAAGCACCCCTTGTGCAGGCGGTGGACGGGAAGGCAGCGCAAGTAACCACCCACCCTCCACCACCCGCCAGCACCCGAATTGAATTCTAGAATTACCATACATGCAATCAGTAAGGGACATTTATTAGGTTACAAGCAAAGAAAGGCAAATAAACATCTTTGTACAAGAAATTTAAAACATTCTGCACAGTCTTCACTTTGCCGTCATCATTTGTACAAACTCTGCAAGAGAAAAAAAAACAGTAGTGAGTGGCTAGCCAATGTTAAAGATTAATTCCAATTTGTTGAGAAATAAAACAATCCCCTCTGGGTGTCCAGTGAACATTTCAAGGATTTAAAAAAGATCTGTTGCATATTCCTACCTGCTTCTCCTCTGAAAGAATAGCTGTTTGTTCTTCTATGCTTTTGGATACTGATTCTCTTTGGGAGTGACTTTTTCAATTTGGATCAGCTGATGCACTTGCAGGGCTCTAATGAGGAAAGTTGCAGGGTCTGCATAACTTTGAAAGTGATTCCACTTTTAGGAGTATCTCCCCAATGAGATTTTTGTTGCAAATGACGCCTAAAATCTGACATGTATCTTACTGCAGACTTTTGGGTAAATTAGTGAGCCACATTTCTGGGGAAGTTCTGTACACCAGCTGTGCACAGAATGCCTCCAGGTTGGCATATTGCTTTTAAATTTTACAGAAAATTACAGGGCTGCAGATTTAAAAGGAAATGGTTAATATCATTAAAGGAGAAGTCCAGCCTGAGCTCGTTTGGCTGGGCTTCTCCTATGGATCACAGGAATGCAATTCGTTTTGCACTTCTGTGACCCTTTTTTTAGCAAAAAGTGGTCTGAAGTCCGCTCTCTGCTGACGTCACTGGAATCAGTCCAGGCACCGCGTCATCCCGACAATAAAGTCTGGATCCGCCAGATGCCTGGACTGACACCCGTCTCAGCTTCTCAGCGAACCGCTGAGAACTGGAGATGGCCGCTCCCCGCCCCCTTCACAGCTCAGTAAGTGTGGAGGAGTAGAGAGGAGAGCTGCTGATTGACAGGCAGCAGCTCTCCACTCTAGGAGCTGTGAGAGCCATTGGCGGTGTTCGATCGCTCGATTCTCAGTGTAGAGGCGCCGGGGGGGTCAGATGCAGCATCCACCTAGGTAAGTATGATGGGGGAAAAACTCCCAAAGCCATAATTCTCTTTTAAATTACAATAGGCTTTGTGTCACAATTGTATATGCTAGATTTTTTATTTGCTAGATTTTTTCCCCACAAAAGTGGAGTTACCCTTTAAAGAACCCACCACCAACAGGTAACATGCCAGCAGCTATCCATAGTGGTTCTTTCACTAGCCAATATTAAAGAGCCCATTACCAGCAGCTAGATTATCCAATAACAGTATCCTTTCAAACTTGTGTAACTCCAAAAACATTCTAAGCTTCACCCAGTTATATTGGAGGCGTTTAGATTAAAGATTTATTTATTAAATATAAATTTGGCAGCTTGGTTAGGGATCTCTGAAATCTTATTGTGGGCATTTAGGCTGGCGACAAGTTTTTTTTGTTTAGCAATTACACCAGAATTAATGCTTCTAAGGAAAAGTTTCCATTCAAACATAGGCGTGCATATGGGGTGTGTCGGCTATACCTGGGCACAGCCTAATCACCCCATGCAGCGAAGATTCCCCCTGCTACTGACACCATCCACTGCCCTACTGACACCAATCTCTGTCCTACTGACTCCAATCTCTGCTCTACTGACACAGTCCATGTTTTAATACATTTTAATATATATAGGAGTATAGGAGTATGTGTAAGGACCTGACAGTGATTCAGGGCAACTAAACTTTGCTTTTGAACAAGGCCTCGCTGACTTCTAGCTGCAGCCAATGTGGAGCAAATCATCCTCACCATTACAGCAGCACATCCAACTCTTCTCACCAACTAATGTAAATGATAATTTGCAGTAAAGAGGTCTTCAACCCAAAATCAGCATTATATTACAGCTTACCAATTTTTCAGATGTGGTACGTTCGTTTTCATGTTCTTTTTTCTTTTTTTCATGTAGGTTTTTCATCAGACCAATCATTTCTGCAGATGCAATGGTTAAGAGTGTTGAGATAAACCATTTAACACTGACACATAGCTCCCAACTGTCCCTGATTTCGAGGGACTGTCCCTGATTTGGGGCAATGTCCCTCTGTCCCTCATTCCTCCTCATTTGTCCCTCATTTTGGTCTGATCTATATAGCTGTATATAAAATGCAATGTGTTTTCCAGCACTAAACCTTTCATCTGATTTCTAAATTCCAAAAGCCAATATATAGGAATAGTAGTGGTAAAAAAAAAGCACTTGTGGGTTTAACAAATCTTGTTTTTTTTTTTGTACAATTCTCCTTTAAGGGGGCGTGGCCAGGGGTGTGTCCTATGCCTGCATACTTTTGCTGATAGGTGTCCCTCATTCCCATCTCAAAAAGTTGGGAGGTATGCTGACAGGGGTGCTTACAATGATCAGCTTTTATTTATTTATGTAAAACCTTTATCCCAAAAGAAAACATTGTTACTGTAACTGCTTAAAAAAGTGTGAGCTGGAGTTTGGCTTCAGTTTGTTTGTGCATCTAAATCTGTAAGTGCATCTAACACTCCCTTCCCCCATTATTAATAATGCTGCTGCCTAAGGGTGTCTGTTGCTCCCTCATCCAGAGAGTAGGCACCCTAATACAGACGATGTATTACTGGCTGGATCATCAAGTGTCAACAGAGAGGGGGAAAAGACTAAAAAAGAAAACAAATGCACTTACCACATCTAAAGATTGCATTTAATTGATTTTGGGTTTAATATCTGTGGTAGTGCACCTGTGACCAGGGTAGGGACATTCCAGCATTTACATATTCCCAAAAAGTGATTCATGAGCTTTAAAAAAAAATAAGTCCCCACTAACCTTTGTAGCTGTGGACATTGTGGAACAAACAATTGTCAATCTCAAAGCAAAAGTAGTAAGTTGTGTTGCATCCCCAGCAGCTTAGCATGACCTGCTAACCCCTCCCCCTACCCTTCTGTGCTGCATTAGAGATCAATATGCTGCAAAGTCACTACAGGGGTAAGAAGACTGAGCTGGGTAACCAATCACTGCTGGAGGGAGGCTCAGAGCGTGCTTAGACAATGTAAACTTTGAGACTTTACTCCAGAATATATGTCGTCACATGTGCTCTACATGTCAAAAGCTACAGAGCTTGAATGGAGGGAAGGGGACCACACCATAGCATACCTCCCAACTTTCTGAGATGGGAATGAGGGACACCTATCAGCAAAAGTATGCAGGCATAGGACACACCCCTTGCCACATACCCTTAAAGGAGAATTGTACAAGTGTTTTTTTACCACTACTATTCCTTTATATTGGCTTTTGGATTCTAAAAATGCAGCAATTTAGAAATCAAATGAAAGGTTTAGCACTGGGAAACTTTTTGATAGATAAAAAGTGCATTTTATATACAACTATATAGATCAGACCAAAATGAGGGACAAATGAGGAGGAATGAGAGACAGAGGGAGATTGCTCCAAATAAGGGACAGTCCCTTGAAATCAGGGACGGTTGGGAGGTATGCCATAGTACATCGGTATTTACAGTATCTCACCCCTCACTTTTTTGTAAATTTTTTATTATATCTTTTCATATGACAACACTGAAGAAATGACACTTTGCTACAATGTAAAGTAGTGAGTGTACAGCTTGTATAACAGTGTAAATTTGCTGTCCCCTCAAAATAACTCAATACACAGCCATTAATGCCTAAACCGCTGGCAACAAAAGTGAGTACACCCCTAAGTGAAAATGTCCAAATTGGGCCCAATTAGCCAATTTCCCTCCCCGATGTCATGTGACTCTTTAGTGTTACAAGGTCTCAGGTGTGAATGGGGAGCAGGTGTGTTAAATGTGGTGTTAACACTCTCACTCTCTCATACTGGTCACTGGAAGTTCAATATGGCACCTCATGGCAAAGAACTCTCTGAGGATCTGAAAAAAATAATTGTTGCTTTACATAAAGATGGTGTAGGCTATAAGAAGATTGCCAATACCCTGAAACTGAGCTGCAGCAAGGTGGCCAAGACCATACAGCGGTATGTTCCACTCAGAAAAGACCTCGCCATGGTCGACCAAATAAGTTAAGTCCACGTGCTCAACATCATATCCAGAGGTTGTCTTTGGAAAATAGACATATGAGTGCTGCCAGCATTGCTGCAGAGGTTGAAGGGGTGGGGGGTCACCTGTCAGTGCTCAGACCATACGCTGCGCACTGCATCAAATTGGTCTGCATGGCTGTCATCCCAGAAGGAAGCCTCTTCTAAAGATGATGCACAAGAAAGCCCACAAATAGTTTGCAGTTTGCTGAAGACAAGCAGACTAAGGTCATGGATTACTGGAACCATCTGCTGTGCTCTGATGAGACCAAGATAAACTTATTTGGGTCAGATGGTGAAGCGTGTGTGGGGGGCAACCAGGTGGGGAGTACAAAGACAAGTGTGTCTTGCCTACAGTCAAGCATGGTGGTGGGCGTGTTATGGTTTGGGGCTGCGTGAGTGCTGCCAGCACTGGGGAGCTACAGTTCATTGAGGGGACCATGAATGCCAACATGTACTGTAACATACTAAAGCAGAGCATGATCCCTCTCCATTTGGAGACTGGGCTGCATGGCAGTATTCCAACATAACGACCCCAAACACACCTCCAAGATGACCACTGCCTTGCTAAAGAAGCTGAGGGTAAAGGTGATGGAATGGCCAAGCATGTCTTCAGACCTAAACCCTATTGAGCATCTGTGGGGCATCCTCAAACGGAAGGTGGAGGAGTGCAAGGTCCCTAACATCCACCAGCTCTGTGATGTTTTCATGGAGGAGGGGAAGAGGATTCCAGTGGCAACCTGTGAAGCTCTGGTGAACCCCATGTCCAAGAGGGTTAAGCCAGTACTGGAAAATAATGGTGGCCACACAAAATATTTAGACTTTGGTCCCAATTTGGACTACTTTACACTACTTTAAATTGTATACTACTTTAAAGTGTCATTTCTTCAGTGTTGTCACATGAAAAGATATAATATTATATTTACAAAAATGTGAGGGGTGTACTCACTTTTGTGAGATAATGTATGTTCTATTCTGCAGTAGTGATCGGTGAGAACTGCCTGGATTCTATAGTCAGCACAACTAAATCCCACACAGAAAAGTAACAGAGTCAATATGACTTCTACATTTAGCTAGAGAGGCACTTAAAGTGATACTAAACACACAAAGTTTAATTTATATTGTTCCTTCTATCTCTGTATGTGGATGATAGCGCTGTAATTATTTAAATAAAAAACAAACAAACATCTAAGTACCTTTCCTCCTAATCGATATACAGCTGTCACATGACCCAGATCTCTCCCAGCCTGTCTGCAGGGAAACATAAGCAGGAGGAGCTTCTAGTCCTCTGCTGCTGGTCACATGTTCAAAATTTAAAAAAAAACAGCTTTCAGAAAAAAAAAATAATATCAATAAAGTGTTTTAAATTGACATACAAATCTTTAGTTTAAATCAAAACGTTATTATTTTTAGCAATAACATGGTGTGGGTGGATTTCTGCCAGTCACAGGCTGTGTCACGCCCCTCCAGCCTGTGTCTTGGAATAGGACATGGACAGGAGGGGGAGCTATAGAGCAGCAGGATCAACCAGGTTTTTTGCAAAATAGAGAAAATGAATCTCATAGTGACTGAGTGAGTATGGATAGCATGAAACACACCATTTATTGATAGCTTTTTATGATGTGGGTTTAGTGACACTTCAGTCGGGCAATTAGATGTAGTTTACAGATGTAGCTAAACTATACAGCCATAGCAGAGTGTTTCTCTGTCCAGCTGCAAGCTGGACAGGGAACTGGAGCCAGAACTGCCAGTTCTAGACACAAACTGTCCAGGGACCATCAGAGGCCCGAATGCATGGTTACATGTGAAATACAGCAGAGCAGACCATTGACTTGTACAGGGTATAAATCTGGCTGTGCTCACACAAAGTGTGCATGGGAATAGTTTCCCTGCCAACAAGAGGCCCAATAAGCAAAAGACCGATCAAAAAGCAACCTACCTTCGTAATTTACTTTACCCTCTTCATCAATACCTGCTTCACTGATCATTTCGTCAATCTCTTCATCTGTGACTTTCTCACCAAAGGTTACCATAATAAGACGAAGCTCATCAGCACTAATGGAGCCATCGCCATCCTAGAAACAGAAAACAGTTAAAGATTGTAGAGGACTTTACAAAGTGAATTACATAGAAGTCTTCCTTGTGTATCAATACACCCATGGAAAGGAGTTTGTATGTCACGTCTTCAGTAGATTCTCTGTACATCGGCTGAAGAATGGTTGTTATTAGGGTTGCACTGATACTAGTATTGGTATCGGTGCCGATACCGAGTATTTGCCCAAGTACTTGTACTCTGCAAATGCTCCGATGCTTTATCCGATACCTGGACAGTCAGGGGGTGATCGTGGGGCGGTGGGGGGAGTTACATGCACCGATCCCCCCGTATAGATTTCAATGAAGTAGCTGACAGCCGCTTCTCCTCCTCTCCCCTCCGCGGCTTCCAGCTGCTTTATTGAAATCTATACGGGGGGGATCAGTGCTTGTAACTCCCCCCATCGTCGCACCGATCACCCCCTGACTGTCCCCTGTATACTCCTCCAGTCCCCCTCTGTGTCCTCCTCCAGGCTCCTCCGGACCCCCTCTCTGTGTATTCCGCTCCAGTCCCCCCTCCATGTATTCCGCTCCGGTCCCCCCTCCGTGTATTCCGCTCCGGTCCCCCCTCCATGTATTCCGCTCCGGTCCCCCCTCCGTGTATTCCGCTCCCCCCTCGGTGTCAATCTTTCAGGATGGAGAGCGGAGAAAGGAGCCAGTAAATCTGTTGGCTCCTTCTTATTCCAAATGAACAGAGTCAGTGATCACTGACTCTGTCCATTCATAACTGAGCATCGTAAACTGTGTTTACGATGCTTAAGTTTATGAATGGAGAGGAGCCTCTGTTTCCTGTCCATTCATCTCCAGTGCAGCTGAGGCTGCTGAGAAAGGGACTGGGGAATCTGTGTCTTCAGTCCCTTTCTGTGTCTCAAAAGGGAGATGTCAGGGGTCTGTCAAGACCCCTGATATCTCACCAAAGAACCCCCACAGGGCTGATAAAAATAAATAAATAAAGAAAGAATTGTAATAAATAAATATTTAAAACGTAAATTGTAACAATAATTAAAAAATAAAATAAAAAACACACTGACACCATCCACTCCCTCCCCCCCAACCCCCCCAACCCCCCGCCACCAAAACAAAAGCAATGTAAAAAAGAAAATAGCAAAAAAAAAAAAAAAAATTGTAAAAAATTGTAAAAAATAAAATTGTAAAAAATAAAAAATAAAAAACTACTGACACAGTCCACACGTCATCAGTGCTGCATATTAGTGCCACTGTCACGTGACATTAAAAAAGAGTATCGGTATCGGCGAGTACTTGAAAAAAGTATCGGTACTTGTACTCGGTCTTAAAAAAGTGATATCGGTGCAACCCTAGTTGTTATGGGCAATTGTGTGCTCAGAATCACTGCAGGAAGTTTGGACTGTAGAAGTGTTTGAATAACAACCCTTTGTCTCAATATCGGAACAGAGATACTACAGGCAGAGTTCATGCTGTAATCCCACAAGCAAATTCAACAAAAAAAAGAAAATACCCCTAAGTGGACTTTAAAGGCATAAATATCCACACAACAAAATAAGATATTTAAAAAAAGCAAATTCAAATACTAGATGAACTTGAGAACCCTGCAAGGAGAGTTTAAAGCAGGGGCAGATCCAGAGCCTAGTCTCGGGAGGGGCACTGCCAGAAAATACGTTTTTTTTGCGGACAATTTATCGGGGAAATGGCTGTTGTTGGTGCTTTAATCATCCCGGCACCATGGTTGTTATGGTATTAGGATGATTGAAGCGCATTATTTCTATTAATACATTGTAATATAAAATTAAATCATTCAACTCACCATAATTCAGAATCCGTGGGAACCCCGAGCGTGTCACTTGCCACCATCGCCTGCCACATTTTGTGGATTGTCACTTGCCTGCCACCAGATGCAGATTGACACCTGCCACATGTTGCGGATTGTCACTTGCTATATCAGCTGCCACTAGATGCGGATTGTCACTTGCCACACCTTGTGGATTTTGACTTGCCACGTCACCTGCCACTGGATGCAGATTGTCACTTGCCACGTCATATGCCACACATTGCGGATTGTAGACTTGCCACGTCATCTGCCACTAGATGCGGATTGTCACTTGCCACGTCATCTGCCACTAGATGCAGATTGTCATTTGCCATGTCATCTGCCACTAGATGTGGACTGTCACGTGCCAGGTAAGGTGGTGTTTTGCTTGTCTCTTGTTTCCTTGTCCCAGAGACAGGCAGCAGAGAGATAATGTAATCTCCCTGCTGCCCACGCTACCTGCACAGTGAGGGCAGAAGATGTGGGGGCGGTGAGAGATTATGTCATCTCTCTGCTCCCCTGCCCGTCGGCTCGCTAATTGGCCAGCCACCCCCACACACACACACACACCTAGCCTGTCTTACCCGCCCATCCACACATGGAGCCACCCGCAGTCCAGCCAATCTGCTCTCTCTCCTGCCTGCCTGCCCACCCTTACATGGAGCTGCCCGGCACTCCAGCGGAGCCGCCCGCTATCTTGTCTGCCCGCGGTGGAGCCGCCCGCTCTTGGAGTCGCTCGCGGCGGAGCTGCCGCTTTCGGAGCCGCCCGTGGAGCTCACCCGCCCGGCCTGGCTGTAACAGATTTCTCGGGGGAGGCAATTGCCCCGTTGCCCCCCCTGGATCCGCCCCTGGTTTAAAGTATACAAAATAAGGAGCTGAGATTATGAACCACAGTCATCAGTAATAGTGTGCTTAAGTGGTGCACTGAAATGAAAATTCTGGACCAAAACCAAAACTGAAAATTCAGGATGTGCCTGGCCGAAAACTAAAACCGAAATGGACAGTTTTTTAACTTTTTTTTTTCACACTGAACTCCATGGGATGCAATTTAGCAGTTAAGTCCATGGGATGCGATTTTGCATTCAAGTCAATGGGACGCGATTTTGCATTGAAGTAAATAGGGGCATTTTTGCATTGAAGTCAATGGGATGCAATTTTGCATTGAAGTCAATGGGATGAGATTTTGCATTGACGTCAACAGGGGGCGTTTTTGCATTGAAGTCAATGGGACATGATTTTGCACTGAAGTCAATAGGATGCAGCATGCCATTATTGGCACCTTTTTTTCTATCTGGAGAATGCCGATAACCCTGTTTTTGGCCGATAATTTTCTGCGGTCGATATATTGGTGTATCCATAGTGTGCTTCCATATAGCAGCAAGGAAAAAAGCCTGGAGACTCAAGTATATTAGTATTTAAAATCTGCAGTGCAAGTTTCAGGCAGCAGAACCCTGTCTTCAAAGACAACTGCCTAACAGAATGGAAAGTCAGTAATGAGGAAAATGATCAGATGCAAGGAGCTTATAGGCAATACATGTCACTAGTCTACCCAGCCCCATACAGTTAGAAACACCTCCCTAGGGAACACTTAACCCCTTGATCGCCCCCTAGTGTTAACCGCTTCCCTGCCAGTGACATTTACACAGTAATCAGTGGTTATTTTTAGCTCTGATCTCTGTATAAATGTCAATAGTCCCAAAAAAATGTCTGATCTTTCCGCTGCATTGTAGCAGTCCTGCGAAAAACTGCAGATCACCGCCATTACAAGTAAAAAAAAAAAATAATAATAAAAATGCCATAAATCTATCACCTATTTTGTTGATGCCATAACTTTTGAGCAAACCAATCAATATACGCTTATTACAATTTTTTTTTACCAAAAATATATAGCACAGTACATATTGGCTTAAACTGAGGAAGACATTTGTTTTTTTTTACATTTTTTGGGGGGATATTTATTATAGTAAAAAGTAAATAATATTTTTTTTTTTAATATTGTCAATCTTTTTTTGTTTATAGCACAAAAAATAAAAACCACAGAGGTGATCAAATACCACCAAAAGAAAGCTCTATTTGTGGGGAAAAAAAGGACATAAATTTTGCTTGGGTACAGCGTCGCACGTCCGCGCAATTTTCAGTTAACGTGACACAGTGCTGCATGGCCTGGTCATTAATGGGGCAAATTCTTCTGGTCCTTAAAGCGGAGGTCCACCCACCTTTAAAAAAATTAAAAACCAACAGCTACACATACTGCAAATGATGGCTTATAATAATAGGACACATACCTGTCCTGGAGTACAGCGATGTCGGCACTGCAGCTGATGTTTCCATCAGCTGTCAGGTGCTGCCGCCGCCATTGCAGGTAAGGGAATCTGGCAGTGTAGCCTTATGCCTTCACAGCGGGAACCCTACTGCGCATGCACGAGACTCCACTCTTCTCTTCTACTGGCTTACTGGCCCAGCGACAGGGGGAAGAGGAGGGAGCCAAGTCATGACGTCAATATCCGCGGCTGTGGCTCCCGGAAGTGGGAACAGGATACAGTATCCTGTCCCCCCTCCCCCCCGAAAGGTGCCAATCGTGGCACCGGAGGGGGGGGGCAACAAATGAGCGGAAGTTCCACTTTTGGTGGTTAATTGGTGCTGGGGCAGTCATAGAATCACTTTGGGGGTGGTGTGCAGAGAGGTGAGTGGTAACCATGAGATCTGATATGGAGTTCAGGGAGGTAGAAATCCAGGAGTGACAAACCCTAATATCCCATTGGTGTAGCACAGTTTGGAATGTTTTATTATTTCTTGTCTATATGCTGAGATTTAGCAGAAAATGTGTGTATTTAATGAGAAAAGTAAATAGGAACCTCAAAGACCAGGTGCAAGAAACCTGGTAGTTCCACCACTGTAGAGAGGACTACAAATCCCAGCAATACAGTAAAAATGCAGAATACCAACAGCTATAGAGGGTGTATATAGCGAGCCATGCATTGTATATAGAGAGATGACTGCACTGTACTGTGTTGTAAAGAGATCCATGTACTGTACTGTATACAGGAAGATCCATTCATTGTGCTGCATACAGAGAGATCCATGCATTGCGCTGTATACAGAGAGACCCATGCATTGTGCTGTATACAGAGAGATCCATGCATTGTGCTGTATACAGAGAGTCCTATGCATTGTGCTGCATACAGAGAGATCCCTTTCATGGGAAATAGGAAAAGGTGGATACTTTTGTCACCATCTATACCAGGCTCACCTCACTCTACAGAGGTCTCAGGTCACATGACCTTTCTGGTCTAGGCATGCCTTATATCCCTGACAGTAAAGCAGAGAGATGAGCGGAGGGTTCCCCCAGTGCTGGTTTCTCTATTGTGCTTATTGGGGTTGGTCTATAAATGGCTAGATTTCTCTCCTACATTGTGTGCAATATCTACCATTTCCCTCTTACATTCTGTTGACATCTTCTGTAGCTTTATTCCTGGCTGGCTATTCTCTGCAATCTCTTATGCATCTGTTGCCCCTCGATCTGAAAACACAACGATTCCCATCATGGGATGCCCTGTGTATTTGTGCATATGTAATATTAATAAAAAATGGTGTGCTAATTCAAGAAGCTATGCAGCAAAAATTAACAAAAATGCATAAATTACTATCCCTAATTTAAAAACAAAAAAACAAAAATGCAGTAATATGCCATATTATGCGATAAGTGAAACAGTGATAAAGTACACTAATTCAAAAAGCTAAACAGCAAAAATAAGTAAATATGCATAAATGACTATCCCTAATTTAAAAAAACGAAAAATACAATAATATGCGATATGTAGTGATAATATGCGAAACCAGTAGTGGGGGAACACTCTGCTCATCTCTCTGCTTTACTGTCAGGGATATAAGGCATGCCTAGACCAGAAAGGTTATGTGACCTGAGACCTCTGTAGAGTGAGGTGAGCCTGGTATAGATGGTGACAAAAGTATTCACTTTTTCCTATTTCCCATGAAAGGGATCTCTCTGTATGCAGCACGATGCATGGATCTCTCTGTATACAGCACGATGCATGGATCTCTCTGTATACAGCACAATGAATGGATGTCCCTGTATACAGTACATGGATCTCTTTACAACACAGTACAGTGCAGTCATCTCTCTATATACAATACATGGCTCTCTATATACATCCCCTATAGCTGGTGGTATTCTGCATTGTTACTGTATTGCTGGGCTTTGTAGTCCTCTATACCAGTGTTTCTCAACTCCAGTCCTCAAGGCGCACCAACAGGTCATGTTTTCAGGATTTCCCTCAGATGAACCGACTGTGGTAATTACTAAGGCAGTGAAAACTGATCAAATCACCTGTGCAAAATAGTGAAAATCCTGAAAACATGACCTGTTGGTGCGCCTTGAGGACTGGAGTTGAGAAACCCTGCTCTATACAGTGGTGGAACTACCAGGTTTCTTGCATCGGGTCTTTGAGGTTTCTATTTCCACCTCACGTTAAATACACACATTTTCTGCTAGATCTCAGCATTTAAACAAGGAAAAATAAAACCTTCCAAATGGGAACCAATGGGATATTAGGTCACTCATTAATTTCTACCTCCCTGAACTCCCTGAACTCCATCATCCACCCTCCCATTCCCAACTCCACGTTTTTTAAATGAAATGCAATCAATCAGTGATCACCCTTCTCACTAAATACACAATCTACAATCAGATTGCATAGTGTATGGCCATTTTTATACAAGCACATAGGAGGGAGTGGACAGAAATACTCAGCTGTCAAGCCCCCGTTCACAACTCTGCATAGTGGGAACTCGCATTCCCACATGCGTTTTTACTTTTATTTTTTTAGAGGGGGAGAGGCGTTTGAGTATTTTCACTCATCACACATAGGGCAGTCCATCCACCTGAATGGCCTCCCATCACACAGCAATCACACCAAAGAAGCTTCAGAACTATTTTTTAGAGCGGAGCTTGGTGCCGTTTTTTACTGCAATTTTTGGTGCTGTGCATTTCTGAAATGCAAAGAAATGCACAGATGTAAATCGAGCCTCGTTGTTTTTGTGTTACCGCACCAATTTCACTTTCAGGCCCCATTCACATCTAGCATAGTGGGAGCGCACATTTTGTGGCTCGTTTTTCCTGTGACATGCATAGGGCAGCATGTTGGTTACAAGTGGTTAATGGGACATTTTGGCGTTTTGTGGGTTGTGTGTTTGTTTTTTACTGCGCATTTTGCAGCATTGGCCCCTCGTTTTTTCAGATGACAAAACGTGTGTTTGATTCTGTGCTTGGTGTGCTGTTAACAATTGATGGTACTTAAAGCGCAACTAGTAATTTTAGGTGTATAAACATGGCCATACAATATACAATCTGATTATACAATCGTATAATAGAAGGAAACACCTATCTAGTCAATCATTCTGTATCCAATCAGGCAGGCCCTTACACTACATAGTTGATGGTGGATCTTGTACAATCAGATTGTATAGTGTATGGTAAACTTTACAGAACCCAGAAGTCCCTTCTCCTGTTTTCAACAACTACAACTACAACTCTATCCACACAGACACATATGCCAAATGAAAGAACTATGCAAGATTAAACTTAAAGGCTAAGTTCACGTTTGTTCACCTTTTTTTTTTCTAAATTCCAGCTCACCTATGTACCAATATACCATTAATGTACTTCTTTTGCAAAAATATCAAAGCTTTCCATTAATTCTACAGATACTTACTTCCCTGTCTTCATGGATGTTTGTATAATCAGATTGTATAGTGTATGACCACCTTTATACACCTAAAATTACTAGTTGCGCTTTCAGTGCCATTAATTGTTAATGGCACACCAAACACAGAAGCAAACACACATTTTGCCATGTTAAAAAACGAGTGGCAAGTGCTGCAAAATGCACAGTAAAAAACACACAACCCAAAAAACGCGAAAATTACCCATTAACCACATGTAGTGCAGCCAATTGAAATCAACAGGCTGCCTTATGCGTGTCACAGGAAAAACGAGCCACAAAACATTCCCTCCTACTATGCTAGATGTGAATGGGGCCTGGAAGTCAAATTGGTGCAGTAACACAAGAACAATGAGGCTCCATTAACATCTGTGTGTTTCCTTGCATTTCAGAAATGCGCTGCACCAAAAATCGCAGTAATAATGCACCAAGCTATGAGCTAAAAAAAAGTCCTGAAGCTTCTTTGAGGCGATTGCTGTGTGTAGGGCAGCCCATTCAGATGGATGGGCTGCCCTGTTTGTGAGGAGTGAAAATGCTCAAACGCCTCCCCCACTCGCTAAAAAAAACCCAAAAACGCATGTTGGAATGCGAGTTCCCGCTATGCAGAGTTGTGAACGGGGCTCGACAGCTGAGTGTTTCTGTCCGCTCCCTCTTATGTATGTGTATAAATATGGCCATAAACTATGCAATCTGATATGTATATTGTGTATTTAGTGAGAAGGGCGATCACTGATTGATTGCATTTCATTTCAAAAATGTGCAGGTGGGAGTGGGTGGGTGGATGATGCAGGGTGTGTGCTAATGAGGTCAGCTGATCAACTCCTTCCTGTGTCATGACCTAAAATCTGATCAGGAAGTAAGACATTACTAATGGAAACATCTGGATACATGGATGAGCACAAGAAAAGTAAGTGACTGTCGATTTAATGGAAAACTTTGATATTTTTGCACAAAAAAGTACATGAATGCTATATTGGTGCATAGGGGAGCTGGAATTTAGAAAAAAAAATTGTACAAAGGTGAACTTTCCCTTTAATGAAAAAACTTACACACAGCAGGGAGCAATGATGAAAATTCAGCCATAGTGCCCCCTGTGGTGGGATGACTATTGCACAACATAACTGAACTAGAACTTGCAGCAGACTTGCAGAATGTTTGCAAAGAAAGTTGAGTCATGAAATGCAGACTTGATGTAATTTTGCAACAAACTTGTGAAATCAGGAAAGTCTAGCAAAAGCTTAGCAAGTCATTTTCAAACGTGCAGCACAATTGCTTGCTATCTGGGTTGCTTCATAGAAACGAATAATTTTTGTATGATAGATGAATTATTTTATGCAATGACACAGGGTTTATCCTTATATACAGTGTGATTGTTGGATTGAATTATTTCACACATGTACAGTAAGGGATTAGGTTAATAGCAGGGGGTTCACTATCACCAGATTGTGGGATTATAGATTTGCACTGCTTGCTTCTTTTTTCTTGCAAAAACTGAGATTTGCATAACTCTGGCTATAGACTTGCGGGACTCTTGCTGTAGACTTGCAGGGCTCTTGCTGTGGACTTGCAGGGCTCTTATTTGGACTTGCAGGGCTCTTGCTGTAGACTTGCAGGGCTCTTGCTATAGAGTTGCAGGGCTCTTGCTATAGACTTGCAGGGCTCTTGCTGTAGACTTGCAGGGCTCTTGCTATAGAGTTGCAGGACTCTTGCTGTAGACTTGCGGGACTCTTGCTGTAGACTTGCAGGGCTCTTGCTGTAGACTTGCGGGACTCTTGCTGTAGAGTTGCAGGACTCTTGCTGTAGACTTGCAGGGCTCTTGTTGTAGACTTGTAGGGCTTTTGCTTGGACTTGCGGGACTCTTGCTGTAGACTTGCAGGGCTCTTGCTGTGGACTTGCAGGGCTCTTACTTGGACTTGCAGGGCTCTTGCTGTAGACTTGCAGGGCTCTTGCTTGGACTTGCAGGGCTCTTGCTATAGAGTTGCAGGGCTCTTGCTTGGACTTGCAGGGCTCTTGCTGTAGACTTGCAGGGCTCTTGCGGTAGACTTGCAGAGCTCTTGCTGTAGACTCACCACTGCAACTTCGCTCTTGCTAGAGACGTGCCATGCAAATTTGCTTCAAATTGGAAATGTGTCAACTAGAACTTGTGCTTCAAGTGCTCTTCAAGTGTACAACTTGCCAGGGAAGATGTGCAGCAAGTTAACAAGACTTACAATTCAACACTGCCACAAATTTGTGGCAAGTTATCCTTGCTATCTGGGCTTTCACGACAAGGCCATTTTTTTATGTAGTCATAGGACACATCCCTGCCATGCCCCCTTAAAGGAGAATTATACAAAAAAAATGATTAGGCCCCATGCACACCAGACGCCGGTGCAAACTCTGCTGAACACACGTTTTTAAAAGCTGAAACCAGTGTTTAGAAACGCCTGTTTTGCCGTGTTTTCCTGCCGCGTTTAGCGGCGTTTTACCTCGTTTGCATCTAGAAGCGTTTAGTTAAGATAACAAAAACCCTCCCCGAGCACTTTTCTGCAGCAGGGAATGACAATTTGCGACCCGATTTTGGGGCCCAATATCTTGGGGCCACTTGGTGCTAGGAACCCAAAATGTGGAGTGCAAACACAGTGGAACTAGTACTACAACATATCCGAAGTTGGGGTTCCTAGCACCAAGTGGCTCCAAGATATGGGGCCCCAAAGTCGGGTCACAAAATGTCATTCTCTGCTGCAGAAGTGCTTGACATTTTGCGACCCGAATTTGGGGCTCCGTATCTCGGGGCCACTTGGTGCTAGGAACCCCAACTTTAAATATGTTGTAGTGCTAGTTCTACTGTGTTTGCACACCTACTTTGGGGTTCCTGGCACCAAGTTGCCCCGAGATATGGGGCCCCAAATTCGGGTCGCAAAATGTCATTCTCTGCTGCAGAAGTGCTTGACATTTTGCGACCCGACTTTGGGGCTCGGTATCTCAGGGCCACTTGGTGCTAGCCGTTGGCCCGGTTGGCAACTGGTTCAGCTACAATATCACTTTTGGTTTAATCTCTACTGGGTGTGTCTGAAAGGTACCTCTCACAGCAGGGCAGGGACAAGGGATGGGAGAAAGGGCAGCTGCCCTGGGCACTGTGGTATCATGTGAGGTGGTGGGGGGGGCACCTCGAGGAGATGGGGGGGGGGAATTGTGTTGGGAGGGGGAATTTGGAGGGTGGCAGAGAATAAGAATTGATCTAGGAGGGAAAATTAGTAGGGTGTGCTAGGAATGGTGATTTCGGGGGATTTGTGTTGGGAGGGGAGAAAAGGATTTGTGCTAGGAAGGGGGATTTGAGGGTTTGTGCTAGAAGTGGTGATATGGTAGAGGGGAGAGGGAATTTGTGCTAGCAGGGATGATTTGGGGATGTGTATGCTAGATGTGGAAATTTGGGGGGGGGGGGGGTTGTGCTAGGAGAGGGGATTGGTGGGGGAATTTGTGCTGGGAGGGGGTATTCAGAGTGGGGGGAGGGGATTTGTGCTTGAAGGAGAAATTTGAAGGGTAGTGGTTTTGTGCTAGGAGTGGTGATTTTTTTGGGGTGAGATTTGTGCTGGGGGAGACTTGGAGAGGGAGAGAGAGAAGATTTGAGCTTGGACGGGGGGGAGGGGAGGGCACAGATTTGTGATGGCAGAGGGTATTTCAGCAGGGGGCAGATTTGTATTGGACAGCGGGGGAATTTATGCTTAGAAGGTAAGCAGGCAGATTAGTGCTATTTTTTTGGAGGGGGTGGGGGGTGACAGATAATGCTCATACATCTTGGGGGAAGCCATTGTTTAATATGTTTGCCCTGGGTTCTAGGTCAGTGGTTCTCAACCTCAGTCCTCAAGTATCCCCCAACAGGCCATATTTTGTGAATTTCTAGATAAAATAGCTGTCCAAATTACCAAGCCATTGACTCTAAATTTAAAGCACCTGTGCAAGATAAAGGAAAACCTGAAAACATGACCTGTTTGGGGGTACTTGAGGACTGAGGCTGAGAACCACTGCTCTAGATGACCTTGTCCCATAACAGCATTGCATTAACACATGGAATCGGGTCTGACATGGAGGCACATGTTCATTGTGCAAAGCTTTAGTCAATGTCTAGGCATTCTTCTAACCTGATAAGTATAGAAGGAAAAACATGGACCATTTGTTATTAAAGACTCATGTACAAGCTGAAACCAACCTTGCTGCCCCGATTAGATTGAATTGCTCAGCCAAGTCTGAATCTCACTAATGGAGGTATGAAAAGTTACTCTACCACTTCATAAGTACTGTATAGAATTTACATGCAAGTTTCTAGCTCAGATAGGACATTACCTTGTCAAATTTACGGAATTCTTCTCTTATATCCTCATCTGAATTTTCCCAATGACTTGCCATTATAGTCAAGAATTCAGGAAAGTCAGTTGTTCCGTTGCCTGTAAAGAGACAAGATCTGTAAGCCTTAGTTCAAACCTGCACCAGAAGAAGAGTTTTGGACAATTGGAGAACCAAGTCACTGACACCAATGTTCTAAGAAAGCCGCACCCAAACTGGATTTAAATCCTCTTTTTGTAGGTAGAACTGTTTCCACGTTATTAAAGGCAGCCAATAGAACATCGATGTCAAAACCAGTTGATCCTGTCCCTCTTACATAATTGATTTGCATTATCTTAAGACAATATATGCAAACATGGGTGGATTGCTTAATTGTTGTACACACATAAAATAATGTATGCAGTGGTGAAGCTAGACATTCTTTCACCCGGGGCAAAGAATGAGTTTGGCAACCCCCCCTCCCCCCTTCTTACTGGGACAAAGTCAGCCAGTGCCCTGGATGAAGATGCCAACCTGCAGAAAATGCCTAAACAGGCAGCTGCTGCAGGGGGGAAATATAGATAATCGATTCTAGTATATGCCATCCCTCCTGTTCAGTGTTGCAGGGAGGCACCACAGGAGCATAAGTGGAGTTGCCATTGTGACCCCTGATGCTACGCCCATGGATAGCTGCTTTTCCAGCATTTAGCAATTTGGCAGTGTAAGGCCCCTTTCACAGGGGAGGACCGATCGGGTCCGCCGTCAGTTTTTTTTTTTTTTTTAGGCGGTCCTTCCACTGCCCTCTGTGGAGTGGCCCATGTAAATGGACATGTGTATGTTGATACCCGCCAACATCCAAACCGATCCTATCTGCTAAAAATAGACAGATAGGGGATCTATTCCCCATCCGTCTGGTGGATCGGATGACATTGGATGTAAGCGGACAGTTTGTTTCTCCGCCGATCCCTGCTGAAGTGATGGTAGATTTGAATTTGCTGGGGGCAATTTTGTTTTTTAGATTTGGTTAATGATCGCCAGATTTGGGGTTAGGTTTGGAGAGTTTACCTTCCAAGTAGGTGCCCCGTGCACATTGTATAAGGCTGCCCCCTGAAGTTCCATCATCCAGATTGAAAAAGGAGCACGGCTGCCGTGTCATCCGCAGTGCACATGCTCAGAAAATGCGTCGCATGCCATTGAAGTTACCCATCCTCGCCTCTGTAACACCAGTGTTCCAGGCCTCATTTTGAGCCCTTCCCCATTGCGGCCGGCTGTTTACATCAGCGGTGTACAAGAGAATGGTGAACGAGGAAACACAGCGCTCCCCACGCAGGATCGGACCGTCTACTGATGAAACCTTCACGTTCTCACTCTGTTGGGACTTACCAGATGCCTTTTTTAACCTCCTAAATGGGAGTTGCCTACTCTTGGGCTCAATAAATTTGTTATACTTCTACAGCCAGCGGCGCCTCTCCCTTTTTGTTGTTTACATCCGACTGCCTATAGAGGAAAGTGGGCTGTGTCTGTGCCGCTCTGTATAGGTGGAGTGGACACAGACCTGTCATCCGCCTGCTCAGCAGGGATCCACAGAGAGATCCCATGCTGAGCAGGCAGATCTGCTGGCTAAGTTCGCCCGCCCATGTGAAAGAGATAATGCAAGCTGGGCAACTGATACAATAGACTAGATTAGGCAGAAAAGTGGAAAAATCTCAGGCCATAGCTGTTGAGTCAGTTGTCTGTCCCTTCCTCCTGTGCTTCTCTGGTCACAACCTTGCTCCTCTGGTTCCCCCCGTGCTCCTCTGGTCCCCCCCCCGTTCTCCTCTGGTCTCTCCCTGCTCCTCTGGGTCCCCTGTGCTCCTCTGGTCCGCCTGTGCTCCTCTGGTTCCCCCCTTGCTCCTCTTGTCCCTCCTGTGCTCCTCTGTTCCCCCTATGTTCCTCTTGTAATCCCGTGCTCCTCTGGTCCCCCCAAAACTCCTCTGGTCCCCCCTGTGCTCCCCCCCATGCTCCTCTGTGTCAGAAACCATAAAATCAGACCGAGACAGAAGTACAGTTAAATCACACTTGTTTATTAATAAAAATAAATAGAAAAAAACGTCAAAACATAGCTAGAGTTCAGGAATCGGAACGGATAGTCAGACAAGCCAAACGTCAGGGATCCAGAGACGAGCGTAGTAAAACAGCAAGCAGGATCTGGAACCAGAAGGGATGTCAGCCAAGCAAGTCTTTTAACAGGAGTGCAGGAGATAGTCACTGTGATGTTGACTAAGGCGAAGGCAGAGATCCTCTGGGCTGGACGGCTTAAGTAGGCAGGACTGACGTGCAGGATATCATCAACAGCTGATTAACTGTGGCGAGATAGGAGCTAGCAATTAGCCGACAGCTGAGCAGCCAGCTCAGAGAAGGAAGGGCTGAGCCCAGCCCTGACACTCTTGTCCTCCCACGCTCAACTGATTCGCCCTTGCTCCTCAGTTTCCCCCTGCCTCCTCGGGTTCCCCCCTTGCTCCTCGGGTTCCCCCCTTGCTCCTCTGGTCCCCCTGTGCTCCTCTGTTCCCCCCTTGTTCCCTGGATTCCCCCTTGCTCCTCTGATCCCCCCTGTGCTCCTCGGGTTCCCCCTTGCTCCTCCGGTTCCCCCTTTCTCCTCTGTTCCCCCTTGCTCCTCTGATCCACCTGTGTTCCTCTGGTCCCCCTGCTCCTCTGATCCTTTCTGTGTTCCTCTGCTCCCCCCTGTGCTCCTCTGGCCTGGCCCCCCTGTGTTCCTCTGGTCCCCCATGCTTCTCCGTCGCTCCACAAACTTCTATGGTCCCCTCTGTGTTCCTCTGGTCCCCCCTGTGCTCCTCTGCCCTCCCTATGCTCCTCTGCCCCCCGTGTTCCTCTGGTCCCCCCCTCCTCTACTCTGCCCCCCTTCTCTGGTCTCCCCGCATCGCTCTTCTCCTCTCCCTGGCTAGTTGTGCAGTGTGGGCTGAATATTGACAATTTCCTCGGCATGGAGAAGCTTATCATACGATCCGGAAGACAGGCAGTCACACAAGGTTATAATATCCCTGGCACTCATTTTCCTGCTCTTTCCTTCCACCCCTCTCTATCTAGATTCCCCGCGGCTGCAGACAGGATGGAGAGCGGGAGAAGGAAAGAGCAGGAGAACAAGTGCTAGGGAAGCGTATGTTATAACTGTGTGTCTCTGCCTGTCTTCCGGATCGTATGATGAGTTTCTCCGTGTCGAGGATATTGTCATTATTCAGCCCGCACTGCACAACTAGCAAGGGAGAGAAGGTGAGTGCTGTGGGGAGACCAGAGAAGGGGGAGGCAAAGGAGTGGAGGGGGGCAAAAGAAGGGACAGAAACAGGAGTGGCAGCTGGGTCGGCTTTACAGGTACGTACCGATCCCTGTATATTCCTCCTGCATCAGCTGAATGTTAGCGGGAGGTAGAGGAGGAGAAGTGGCCTTTCAGCTGCTGCAGTAGGATCAGTACCAGCTGCAGCGTCCCTCCCAATGCCGTGCCCAGGGCAGCCTCCCCCCCTCGTTTCGGCCCTGAATGTATGAGAACCCCATGTAATACATAATCTCACAACAAACTGTCAGGGTGTGCTGCTCTCTACTGTCTGTAAGTGGCTCTGATACTTAATGTTCACAGAGATAATTTATGTACATCACTTCCTGTCTCTATGTGTCTGGGTCAGAAACTCTGGAAGGAGGAAGTGGTGAGAGAGACAGAGAACTGAGTCACCTTATCTTATACACACAGGGGCTGCCACTGTTGTTGTATTTCCACCCAGACCAGAATCAGAGACTCTTAGTAAAGTAATCTTATGTTCTAATAGTTTAACTGCAGCTGCCCATAGCTTCTTGAGTGTGTATCTAAATCCTTGTTACAAACTTATCTCTGTCCTATTGTTATTATTTCACATGTACAGTGCCAAATAGCTAGGCCTGTGATACTGTATGTATGTATCATGTACCTGGTAGCAGAGCCTAATATGATGAGACATGCCTCTCTTACACCTCTGACTCTGGGCCCCTGATAGTGTAGACAGGAGGCGCAGGAGTACAGAGTGGTACGAGTGCCTGTAAGTCTTTCTAGCAGCGGGGCAGGTGTCCACGCTGGGCAGAAGTCGTCAGATGGCTCTAATAAGCAGACAGGCAGCTGATACTGGCAGCAGCAGACAGAGTAGCAGAGTCAGGCAGGTCAGGTCAGACACAGACAGGATGGATTGGGTACAGGGTACAGGCAGGTGCATGGTTGGGAAATATGCCAGGTCTGGAACTCATCAGTAAAGCAAGAGCCAATGGAGCAGACAGAAGCAGAGGTCAGGGGACAAGCCAGGGTTGGTGCAGGTGGAGTTCAGAGAATGGTCAAGACAAGTGGGATCAGCAACCGGAAACAGGATACAGATTTAGAGGGTCACAGGTTACACAGGAGGCTGAAGACAAAGCAGCACTGATCCTGAGCACTGGTCGAGATTAAATAGTGTAGCGCACCTGTGCATGCACGAATATACGCAGGGCATCCATCAGAAATTTTTGGGCCCCTTACACAGCTTTAGACCTTGGGCCCTCACCACCCCTCTGAGCCTGACCACCAACATTCCCCAGGGCTTGCCTATGGGCCATCCTACCGAATCCGTACACCTGTACGCACTCAGTCCCCCCTCCCCCAAGCCTGTATATTTGTCAGCCCCCCTCACACCTGTATATATGTCAGCCCCCCACACACACACCTGTATATATGGCAGCCCCCTTCACACACACCTGTATATATGTCAGCCCCCCCCCCACACCTGTATATTTGTCAGCCCCCCAAACCTGTATATATGTCAGCCCCCCTCACACCTGTATATATGTCAACGCCCCCCCACACACCTGTATATATATGTCAGCCTCCCCCCCACACACACACCTGTATATATGTCAGCCACCCCTCCACACACCTGTATATATATCAGTGCCCCCCCACACACCTGTATATATGGCAGCCCCCCACACACACCTGTATATATGGCAGCCCCCCGATACACACACCTGTATATATGGCAGCCCCCCCCCCCCAACGCACCTGTGTATATGTCAGCCCCCCTCACACACCTGTATATATTTCAACACCCCCCACACACCTGTATATATATATCAGCGCCCCCCCCCCACACACACCTGTTTATATGTCAGCCACCCTTCCACACACACACACCTGTATATATGTCAGCGCCCCCCCCCCCCCCACACACACACCTGTAAATATGTAAGCCACCCTTCCACACACACACACCTGTATATATGTCAGCCCCCCACACACCTGTATATTTGTCAGCCCCCCCATACACATGTATCTTTGTCCTCCCCCCAAAAATGTGTGTATATATATGTCAGCCCCCCTCACAACTGTATATATGTCAGCCACCCCCACACACACACCTGTATATATGGCAGCCCCCTATATACACACACACACACACACCTGTATATATGGCAGCCCACCATATACACACACACACACACCTGTATATATGGCAGCCCCCCACACACACACCTGTATATATGTCAGCCCCCCCTCGCACACCTGTATATATATCAGCACCCCCCTCACACACCTGTATATATGTTAGCACCCCCCCACACACCTGTATATATGACAGCGTCCCCCACACACACACCTGTATATATATCAGCGCCCCCCACACACCTGTATATATGTCAGCCCCCCCACACACACACCTGTATATATGTCAGCCACCCCTCCACACACCTGTATATATGTCAGCCACCCCCCACACACATCTGTATATATGTCAGCCCCCGCCACACACACCTGTATATATGTCAGCCACCCCTCCACACACCTGTATATATGTCAGCCACCCCCTACACACATCTGTATATATGTCAGCCCCCGCCACACACACCTGTATATATGTCAGCCACCCCTCCACACACCTGTATATATGGCAGCCCCCCCTCACACACACCTGTACATATGTCAGCCCCCCCATACACACACACACCTGTATATATTGCAGCCCCCTCTCACACACACCTGTATATATGTCAGCCCCCCCACACACCTGTATATATGTCAGCCCCCCCACACACACCTGTATATATGTCAACCCCCCCCACACACCTATATATATATATGTCAGCCACCCCTCCACACACCTGTATATTTGGCGGCCCCTCCTCACACACACCTGTATATATGTCAGCCCCCCTATACACACACACACCTGTATATATGGCAGCCCCTCTCACACACACCTGTATATATGTCAGCCCCCCCATACACACACACCTGTATATATTGCAGCCCCCCTCACACACACCTGTATATATGTCAACCCCCCCACACACCTGTATATATGTCAGCCCCCTCACACACCTGTATATATTTTAGCACCCCCACACACCTGTATATATTTCAGCCCCCCCACACACACCTGTATATATGTCAGCCACCCCCCCACACACACACCTATATATATATGTCAGCCACCCCTCCACACCCCTCCACTGTATATATGGCAGCCCCCCCCCACACACCTGTATATATGTCAGCCCCCCATACACACACACACCTGTATATATGGCAGCCTCCCTCACACACAGCTGTATATATGTCAGCCCCCGCATATACACACACCTGTATATATTGCAGCCCCCCTCACACACACCTGTATATATGTCAGCCCCCCCACGCACCTGTATATATGTCAGCCCCCTCACACACCTGTATATATTTTAGCCTCCCCCCACACACACCTGTATATATGTCAACGCCCCCCCCACACCTGTATATATATCAGCCCCCCCACACACACATGTATATATGTCAGCGCCCCCCCCATACCTATATATATGTTAGCCACCCCCCCACACACCTGTATATATGTCAGCGCCCCCCCCACACACACCTGTATATATGTCAGCCACCCCCCACCCACACACAAACCTGTATATATGGCAGCCCCACATACACAAATCTGTACACACAAATTTCTGCCCCCCCGAACACAAACAGACCCCCTTCCTTTCCTTCACAACCCCTACTTGTAAATTCCTACCTGGTCCCAGCTTGTTTTTACCAAGCTGACTAGTTGCTGAGAAGCATAGTACAGGCAGATCACTGTCACACGAGGGGTGCACATGCACATAGTAGCCAGAGGTGGCAGTAAAGAGCTTGATGTCTAAAATCAATGACACGAGAACTGCAGAAACTGTGAGATCATTTCTATACTGCACAACACGGATTCCCTTCACCTGTCCTGCCTTCTTGTGGCCCGAGTGGGCCCCCCGGGCCCCTTGTAGTTGTAACAGCTGTACCCCCCGATGGCGGCCCTGAATATACGCATGCGCATTTGCATTAGCCAGTGCCCAATTCCCAATTAACCTGTTTGACTGTGTTACGTCAGATTAGGTGACCCATCAGAATTTGTAACGGAAGTGACGTTTCGTCGCCACCATCTTGCTACACCCCACACTCGTCCCGAGTAAGGAAACAGTGAGAAGGCGGCAAGCAGACATCTTGTTACACCCACTGCTGCCTTGCATTTCACACTTATTTTTAACAGTAAACTGAGTTTATATAATGAAATACAGTACTTAGAACTCCTTCTGACTGTTTAGATGTTGAATTTTAAAAGTAGCGACCTTCTGTCAGATTAGCAAACCTGTGAGATAAACTGGCTTGCCGCTGCTTTTAAAATTCAACATCTAAACAGTCAGACAGAGTTCTAAGTACTGTATTTCACTATACTGTATATACTTAGTTAACTGTTAAAAATAAGTGTAAAATGCTAAACTCTGGTGGGTGTAACAATATGTCCACTTGCAGCCTTCTCACTATATCCTTACTGTGGATGGGTGTGGGGTGTAGCAAGATGGCGGTGATGAAACGTCACTTCCATTACAAATTCTGACATGTTGCCTAATCTGATGAAACGCCTGCTCTTTCTATTGAACTTCGTCTCCTGCATCTTTTGTCAGACCAGACTGAACCCAGGCCATCACTCTCTGGTCTTCCTTACACGCTTCCTTCCAGGCTGTGGCTGTGGTGTTGGAGGTGTAACAGGAGGAGGAGGAGGATGGTCCAACTCACACAGGTGGTTTATGTTGGTGATTTGTCCCCTCAACCCCCTATTTAATGTGTGGTACATGATTTCCTCACACATGAGGCTTTGCCCCTCCTCCATGTCCTGCAGTTAGCATGCAGCCATGGAGGCAAAGGCCTCTTGACGAGTGGGGGTGGTTCTGAGGGCCGCAGAAGCCTCCCCAATTAGCCTGAGCACTGACTCCTCCACGTCCCTTCCCTTCCTGGGTCTTTTGGTTGGAAGGTGGAGGGGAGGGACCTGGGATTGTGTGAGGCTACTGAGCCCGGCCACCTCCTGGCTGACACTTACCCCTGCCTCCTCCTGGCTGCCACATTCCACAGCCTCCTCCTGGCTGAGGTCTTCCTGTGTATGAAAAAGGGACAAAGTTTTAGTTTTTGGTTCATCAATCACACACAATTTTCAGCTCATGACTGTTGCAAATTGAATGTTAACAAATAGAAAAGACTATCATTCTGAGCCCAGCATTTTTCATTCTTGTCCCAATTATTTTTGGCTACTACTGTCTATTGATATGTAAACGCCTTTATTAAATCAGCAATTAGTGATCAATAATAACATCTAGTAAATATCATTTATTTTTTGACAAGAAATCTGTAGAACAATCCTATATCTGCTGAGCACCTCCACTTCTTCTTGGCTGGAAGGCCCAGGTTGGACATCGGAAGCCTCAGCTGGGGTGGAAGGAAGAGTGGAAGGTAGGGTTGAGAGGGATTTCCTGACTTCAGTCTGGTCTGATAGAAAATGCAGTCTGTCATAGTACCACAGCCTGGGTACATAAATGTCATTTGCTGCAGCTTCGGATCTCATGGAATCCTGGACCTTCTTGCGCTCCCTAAGATAAGTGCTCCTCAGGCCACCAATTTTGGCTTTTAAATAGGGGATGGTTGCCGTGGGGACCTGCGGCTTCACCAACTCCAGCCGTTTCTCCAGTCCTGTCTGCCTCTTAATTTGTTATTATATTGTGGATGTTTCACCTGCCACAGACAGGGCAGCTCCCTGTACTTGTCTATGAATAGGGGGAGGAAACCGTGGTCTATGAAGCCATCCATTTTCTTTGCAAGACACAACACAAGACAAACCCTAATGTCAGGCTAAATTCTCATAATCTTGTCCCAATATAGGCCTCAATCTATAAGCAGTATAGGCCCAAGTTAAAATTGTACCTTTGTTATAACGATTGGCGCTTCCGCTATTCCTTCCTCCACTCACAGATCGTACGTACGACGCACACGTGTTATGCTTTATATACACTGCGCATGCGTGAAACTCCGCCCACCGCTGATGTTCTTTCTAGTCTATTCCCCGCCCCATCTCTTTCGGCGCAGTGGGGGAGAGCACATGGCGGAGACACAGCAGATGCGTAATTCCAGTAACGATGAGGAAAGCCCGGAGCCAGAAATGTCCGGATCCCGGAGGAGATATAAGGCCTCAAATATGTCCTTTGTAGAGATGGCGGAGATGGTGGACATCTTGAAGAGGGCCGACTATGACAGGAAGTATGGACCTTACCCAAACCCAAATGTGAGAAAGGCCAAGATCATGGCTAAAGTTGTGAAGAGTCTGCACAGGAATTTTGGGGTACGACGATCCAAGGAGCAATTAAGGAAACGCTGGTTGGACCTGAAACCGAGGGAGCACGATCAGTACAGAAGGATCAAGAGAGTGCTGCAAAAAAGTAAGTAGTTGTCCTGTGTTCCTATTCTTATTATTATTACGTTTGTGCTGCTCCATGTGCTTTTCTTTACTGTTGTACAGTTTAAAATGGCAACTTTCATGTTCATGGGCACATTAATCGTTCATAGGAAACATTGTTTGTTCAGCCACTAAAATACAATGTTTTGGGCAGATGCAGTTCACTACATTTTTTAAGGCCTAGTTCTATTAACCACTTTAGCCCCGGACCATTATGCTGCCTAGGGACCAGAGGACTTTTTCCAATTTGGCACTGCGTCGCTTTAACTGCTAATTGCGCGGTCATGCAATGCTGTACCCAAACAAAATTTGTGTCCTTTTCTTCCCACAAATAGAGCTTTCTTTTGATGGTATTTGATCACCTCTGCCGTTTTTATTTTTTGCGCTATAAACGGAAAAAAAACAAAAATTTTGAAAAAAATATTTTCTACTTTTTGTTATAAAAAAAATCCAATAAACTCAATTTTAGTCATACATTTAGGCCAAAATGTATTCGGCCACATGTCTTTGGTAAAAAAAATGTCAATAAGCGTATATTTATTGGTTTGTGCAAAAGTTATAGCGTCTACAAACATTTTCTGGAATTTACACAGCTTTTAGTTTATGACTGCCTATGTCATTTCTTGAGGTGCTAAAATGGCAGGGCAGTACAAAACCCCCCAAATGACCCCATTTTGGAAAGTAGACACCCCAAGGAAATTGCTGAGAGGCATGTTGAACTTTCCAAAATGGGGTCATTTGGGGGGGTTTTGAACTGTCCTGGCATTTTATGCACAACATTTAGAAGCTTATGTCACACATCACCCACTCTTCTAACCACTTGAAGACAAAGCCCTTTCTGACACTTTTTGTTTACATGAAAAAAATTTTTTTTTTTGCAAGAAAATTACTTTGAACCCCCAAACATTATATATATTTTTTTAAAGCAAATGCCCTGCAGATTAAAATGGTGGGTGTTTCATTTTTTTTTTCACACAGTATTTGCGCATCGATTTTTCAAACGCATTTTTTGGGGAAAAAAACACACTTTTTAAAATTTTAATGCACTAAAAGACACTATATTGCCCAAATGTTTGATGAAATAAAAAAGATGATCCTAGGCCGAGTACATGGATACCAAACATGACATGCTTTAAAATTGCGCACAAACGTGCAGTGGCGACAAACTAAATACATTTTTAAAAGCCTTTAAAAGCCTTCATAGGTTACCACTTTAGATTTACAGGGGAGGTCTACTGCTAAAATTACTGCCCTCGATCTGACGTTCGCAGTGACACCTCACATGCATGGTGCAATTGCTGTTTACATTTGACGCCAGGCCGATGCTTGCGTTCGCCTTAGCGCGAGAGCAGGGGGGACAGGGGTGCTTTTTTTTTTTTTTTTTCTTTATTATTTTTTTGCTTTTTTATCTTATTTTTAAACTGTTCCTTTCATTTTTTTTTTTATCATTTTTATTGTTATCTCAGGGAATGTAAATATCCCCTATGATAGCAATAGGCAGTGACAGGTACTCTTTTTTGAAAAAATTGGGGTCTATTAGACCCTAGATCTCTCCTCTGTCCTCAAAGCATCTGACCACACCAAGATCGGTGTGATAAAATGCTTTCCCAATTTCCCAATGGCGCTGTTTACATCCGGCGAAATCTAAGTCATGAAATGCTCATAGCTTCCGGTTTCTTAGGCCATAGAGATGTTTGGAGCCACTCTGGTCTCTGATCAGCTCTATGGTCAGCTGGCTGAATCACCGGCTGCATTCTCAGGTTCCCTGTTGAGACAGGAGAGCCAGAGAAAAACACGGAAGACGGTGGGGGGGGGGGCATTCCCTCCCACTGCTTGTAAAAGCAGTCTAGAGGCTAATTAGCCGCTAGGATTGCTTTTACATGAAAGCCGACTGCTGGCTGAAAAGAATGATACCAGGATGATACCTAAACCTGCAGGCATCATTCTAGTATAACCACTCAAAGTCGTGAATGGCGTACCTGAAGACAAAAAAATGGTTAACAATAAAACACAGTAAACGGTAAAGTATAAAAAATTGCATACCTGAAAAGCAAACATGATAAAACATAATAACAATAAAACATTGCAGAATAGAATACAGTAAAAAAGAGCAGAACAATAGAGAGAGAATAGAGAGAGAGAGAACAATAAAACGACAACTATTTTTTTTTATTTTATGTTTTTTTTTATTTTACACTTTTTTTTGTAACTAACTTTTATAACTGTAACCGGTTCCAGGTTCGGGTCTCTCAAAATGCGATGGCATCTTGGGAGACCCTGTGAAAGTGTGCCTAGTCTGTGCAATGCTGTACCCTACGCTAATACTCAACTAGTGCATGGTAGCGTTCAAAACATTCACCAATGCAAAGACCAGGAGGGACAATAATAGCGGGTGTCACGCCTATATCCGCGCTTGCTGCAGACACGACATCTTTTTTGGGGGGGTTCGCTGGGTAGGGGTACTCGGGAGGACATAAAAATGCCTCTCATGCAGCCGACTGCATTTGGTTGGGGATGTGAATGGGGGAAGTACGGGCGCTGCAGAAGTGGTGGGTTCCCAATTAGGATTGGCGAATGCAGCAGGAAGGGCACTATGGGCACGACGGGCCTGTGTTTGTCTTCTTCTTGGTGGCAGTGGGACACTATTTGTGCTTGCCACCTCACCAGCTTGAACTGCACTTATGGGACTCGCCACGTCACCAAGTGTTACTGCAGTGCTGGTTTGACTATGACCGGGGTGTACTAGGCCACTGGTGCTTGCCAGTTCACCAAAACGGTAACAAAAAAACTGTTAGCGATCGCAGGGATCAGGCCTGACTCTGCAAACGCTGCAGTTATGCGTTTAGTGTTTTGTAAGTAACAGTGATCGATCGATACTGCACTTGGGTGGGCTGGGCTGGGCCGGGCGGAGGGGCAAAATGCAGGTGCTAGCAGGTATCTGGTCTGATCTCGCTAACACTGCGTTTTTGGGAACCCTAAACTGCTGGGGATGCTAGTATAGATCTGATCGGATCAGATATTGATCCGTTCAGATACTATACCACTAAGGGAGGTGTACGCTGCGTGCGTGGGTGTTAGCGGTACTGGCGCTAACCTGACGCTGCCTGGGGCTGGTGCTTGCCAGTTCACCAAAACGCTACCAAAAAAACTAATAGCGATCGCAGGGATCAGGCCTGACTCTGCGAACGCTGCAGTTATGTGTTTAGTGTTTTGTAAGTGACAGTGATCGATCGATACTGCACTTGGGTGGGCTGGGCTGGGCCGGGCGGAGGGGCAAAACGCAGGTGCTAGCGGGTATCTGGGCTGATCCCGCTAACTCTGCGTTTTTGGGAACCCTAAACTGCTGGGGACGCTAGTATAGATCTGATCGGATCAGATATTGATCCGATCAGATACTATACCACTAAGGGAGGTGTACGGTGCATGCGTGGGTGTTAGCGGTACTGGTGCTAACCTGACGCTGCCTGGGGCTGGTGCTTGCCAGTTCACCAAAATGCTACCAAAAAAACTGTTAGCGATCGCAGGGATCAGGCCTGACTCTGCGAACGCTGCAGTTATGCGTTTAGTGTTTTGTAAGTGACAGTGATCGATCGATACTGCACTTGGGTGGGCTGGGCGGAGGGGCAAAACTCAGGTGCTAGCAGGTATCTAGGCTGATCCCGCTAACACTGCGTTTTTGGGAACCCTAAACTGCTGGGGACGCTAGTATAGATCTGATCGGATCAGATATTGATCCGTTCAGATACTATACCACTAAGGGAGGCGTATGCTGTGTGCGTGGGTGTTAGCGGTACTGGCGCTAATCTGACGCTGCCTGGGGCGACGCATATCACCGCCGGGCGATCAGGGGGCTAAACCTTTATTCGGTAATATACGGCGGGTGCCCTGACACTATAAAAAATAAACGAACTAACCAGTAACAGTTATACGGTGATCAGTGGTGAAAGGGTTAACTAGGGGGCAATCAAGGGGTTAAACATTTATTAGGTAGTATATGGGGGTCCCTGTCGCTATAAAACGCTGACGGCGAACCTAAATATTTACCTCCCTAACTAGCGTCACCAGCGACACTAATACAGCGATCAGAAAAATGATCGCTTAGTGACACTGGCGACAGGGGGTGATCAAGGGGTTAAAACTTTATTAGGGGGGGTTAGGGGGGTACCCTAGAGCTAAAGGGGGCTAATATTAACTGCCCTAACACAATAACTGTCACAAACTGACACCATGCAGTAATCAGAAAAAAAAAATAAAAAAACTGCTTGGTGTCAGTGTGACGGGGGAGGAGGGGGGATTAGGGGGTGATCGGGGGGGGGGGGGGGAATCAGGGGGTAAAGGGGGGTGTTTTGTGTGCCTGGCATGTTCTACTGTGTGTGTGTTTGTGTTTTACACTCACATTGCAGTCTTCTCTCCTCTGCGCCGGAACGGAAAATACCGAGCCGAGGAGAGATGACATCATTTCCTTTGCTGCTGTTTAGCATACAGCAGCAAAGGAATGATTTCATTGGCCGGCGGCGATCGCGAGGGGGGGGCCACGAACGGATGGTCTCCCCCTCATCTCTGATCGCCGCTGGTCAGAAACGGACCGCCTCGGGCACCGGGGGGGTCCGATCGGACCCCTCACCCGCGGAAGGCAGATCACGTATATGTACGTGATTCTGCCTGTCCGTGCCACCTTGCCGACATAAATCGGCGTGAGGCGGTCCTTAAGTGGTTAAAAGAAGTTTGTTGTCTAGATGGGTTTGTAACTAGAATGAAATGCAAACTTGATTCAGTGTGAGAAGAGGACACTCAGCAGCTGTTTACACATCTGGACGCAGGAGCACTAGTGTGGGACACCAGAACAAACTTTTTATTATAGTGTCCCACACAGGTGCTCCAGTGGATACTAGGGGTGTCTCCATCTGTGAAACTTGCACAAAACACATAAGTATTCCAGCTTTAGAAAGGGAAAAAAATAATGTTTTCAGCTTGGAACTCTGCCAAAACAGACAATTGGACAACACTTCCAAGCAATGTTTCATATTCCTATTTCTGCCATCAAATATCTGTGTGCTAAGTATACCTTTTTTTTATTCACATAGGGGAGAAAAGACCCGGGACATCAGAGGAGACTAGGGACCCCCCACCTCTGGAAGAAGGGGAAATTCCCAAAACCCAAGCAGAGGAGGAGGAGGGAGACGTTTTTGAAATTGGCAAAATTGTTACAACAGGTGAGTGTCTGAGACCACAGTTTCAGGTAATAGATGTATGCCTGCATATTTATAATACATGGTGTGTTTTTTTATTTATTTTTAGGTGATGGGGATGTTGTGGAAGAAGAATGTCATTTCACCAGTGAAAGTGCCCAGATCCTCATCGGGGAGATAATGGGGTGCAATCGCGATTTAGAAAATCTATAGGAAAACATCAATAATGTTTAAAAAAAAAAGAACATCATTGATGTTTTAGGGGGAATATAAAACACCCAAATATAACTATATTTTTCTCGTCTATTTTTGGTTTTCCTAAACAAATTTTAAGTATTTTAAAAGGCAAATTTTGAAGATGCACTTGGTGTGTCAACATGTGCTATCTGTCATCGCTGGAGATCAATGTACACGTTTGTGGGTGCAAACCTTTCCTCGCTACTAAAGTAGCTGAGAGGAAGGGGTTGCACCCACAAAACACGTCCATTGATCGCCCATGCTGGGAGCTAGCACATGTTGACATTAGGCATGGGATCAGGAGGGAAATCCCCATTTGGAATCCCAATTTGTGTGCATCTTCAAAATTTGGCTTTTACAGGGGTGACATCACCCCATCTGATGAAAGCAAGATCAACACAGTTTGGACATACTAATATCTGATATTGCCTTCACTCTATAAGTTCCTAATTTGTGTATGTTATGCTTTGAAACATGCCTGTTTTACCAAAAAAAGGCTATTTATAATTAATGTGACCAAAAAAAATGTTATCCACCAAAGATGTTGGTTTGTTGAAAAACCCTTTTATAAACGCACATGTGATTGTGCTTTGAGTAAAAAGTTTTATAATCAACAATGTGTGGCTTCTTCTTTCAATGCTCAAAAGCAGTTTTTGGAGTAAAGATGGTGTTTTTAGTGGCAATGGGGGTTATTTACTAAAGGTAAATCCACTTTGCACTACAAGTGCAGTTTCAGCGCAGTTTCAAGTGCACTTTTGCAGTGCACTTGTAGTGCAAAGTGGATTTGTCTTTAGTAAATAACACCCACAGTGCTAGAATTTTGCACAATCATGCCATTTTCCTGACTCCCCAAATTTCTGTCATGGTGTTAAAAATTATGAATATTTTTTTCAGTAATGCATTATATACATTAACAACAAAAACAAGGTGTGTGTGTAGCAGACCCACAACATAATAATAATAGTTAGCCGAAGAAGAGATTGTCACCTCATGTCTCAAAGAAATTTCGTTTGCACTGTTGAAGAAAAAGGCCAAAAAAAAAAATACCATTAGATAACCGAGGAGACAGCTAAAAGAAAGCCAAGCAGTAAATCAAAGCAAATATTCGTTCGGTTTCAAAAATAAATGTATTTTAAAAATGTCTCAGACATTGTCTGGCATATCAATGGCCCCCCTACCCACAAAGTATTCCATGTATTTTATACGGACCTCGCTGGGGCTTTGGGGGGGCAAGCCAGGACGGCCAGTTTCAAGAGCCGTCAGGGTTTGTTCATTAATAATAACTCTGGCCTCAGGCCCAACTGAGGCAACATAGTTCAAAGAATTTCTCCTTAAAAAGTTGTGGAGAACACAGCAAGAAAGGATAATGTGATTAAGTTTATATTCCGCCATGTGTATGGGTGTAAGAAATACGCAGAACTGGCTTACCATTATTCCAAACGTATTCTCCACCACTCTTCTGGCTCTGGCCAGCCGGTAATTAAAAACCCTCTGGTCCAGGGTGAGGGGCCTCATAGGGAATGGCCGCATAAGATGGTCCCCCAGCACAAATGCTTCATCCGCAACGAAGACGAATGGGAGTCCTTCCACATTGTGTTCAGGAGGTGGCAAGCCCAAGCTGCCATTCTGGAGACGCCTGTAGAACTCGGTCTGGGCAATGACTCCACCATCCATCATCCGGCCATTCTTCCTCACGTCCACATAGAGGAGCTCGTAAGTAGCCGACACCACCGCCAACATCACTATACTATTAAACCCCTTGTAATTATAATAGTATGACCCCGAGTTTGGGGGTGGGACTATGTGGACATGTTTCCCATCAATTGAGCCTCCGCAGCTGGGAAAGTCCCAAGGGGTGGCAAAGTGGGAGGCCACAGTCTGCCATTCCTGTGGAGTTGAAGGAAACTGTGGAGTCAAACAAGACAAAAAAAATTAGCCATTTTGCACATAAACATTGCAAGCAGATTAGACACAAACATTCTTGGCCAACATCAGTATAACATTTATTTTAAGGAGTATTTAAAGACAAAAGTATAAGGTCCACCTATCAGATTCCTCACCCCCTCTGTTGGCCCATTGTAAAAATTGTAGGGGGGGAGATGTTTTGGACAGGTAACTCTGTCCACTTCATTGAGAGCAGAATGCATAAATAATGTGCATTACTTTGGCCAGCCCCTCCTTACTTTACACTTTTGGCAGCCCACTGGACAGGTAAGAAGTGTCATAATACAAAAATATAAATACACACTGTACAAATTGAAGCACATTTTTACATTCTGCAATGTAATGCAATCAAGATAATAATAGGAGAACAAAACTTTAAACAGTACCATTTGAAAGTATTCAGGCAGGCCCTTGGACTACATGCTTTGGGGAATTCATCCATAAATATGAACACAAAAGAGGTAGGTATAGTGTGTATGGGTTTGGCAAAGTCAGCAGATAGAGGATTGGTATCGGTTGACTTATCGGTTGGGGGGAGGGAAGGTTCCAAATGAGTTTGGGACCCCAAAAAAAAGCCTCTGGCACTCTGCCTGAATTTAAGGACACAAATAACATTTGTACACATTTTAGGGGGTGTTTAGGGTAAAGCACTACAATGGAGCTGACAAAATACAGTGTTAAGTGACTAGGCGAAGTGGATATGGGCCCAGGATAGCATGCTGGGGGGGTTAGTGAAGGCAAATATGCATGAAGGACAAAAAAGGAACTTTCAAAAATTCCAGCATGCATGAGGACAAAGGGGACATTCACAGCATATTACAATCATGGTAATTAGGGAATGAGGAAAGAAATACAATACATTAGCAAACATTAAATACATAGAATGTGATGTTAAAGGATAAAACTTACCCTAATATAGTCCTTCTGCAGGACCTGGATGATGGCAGAACAGGTCTCTGGGATAATGATCCCCAGAGCCTGGGGGGAGATGCCTGTCGAGAACTTCATGTCGTCAAGTACCGCAACGTGGCAACTAGCCTCTGCTCCGGAGTGATGACTTGCCTCATGCAGGTATCCTGCCTGCTGATATAAGGGGTCAGTAAAGCCAACAAATGGTGAAAAACGGGGTCCGACATCAGGAGGATTCCTAAAAATCGTCAGGATTATTCTCATGGATCTCACGAAGCAAAGGCATGTGAGAGAGTTGGTCACGCTGGAGCAACAAATTCTTGGTCCATGAACTCCTCGCCCTGTTCATGGACTGGGCTTGTGTCAACGCTAAAAGCCCAGCACCAAGCCCCTGCACAGCATGAACTCGAGTACGTACCTGCAACATGGCTTCAAAATGGTCAGCTGGTCAGAACGAAGTAACAGAACGCACTGAAGAACAGCAAGGCCTGTGAAGAGCGAGCTGAAAATCAGCAACGAGCGGACAAGAACGCAATGATAATCAAATACAAAATCACTGCACGCACTGAAGAACAGATACAAACCCACAAGCACAAACTGAACACCAGTAAAACGATCTGAAAACCACGAGTCTGAAAAGCGCGAATCATCTCTCACCAAACTTCTACTAATGCCGCGTACACACGAGCGGACTTTTCGACCGGACTGATCCAATGGACTATCCGACTGACTTTCGGCGGACTTCCAATGGACTTTCCCAACGACCGGACTTGCCTACACATGATCACACCAAAGTCCGATGGATTCCTACGTGATGACGTACGACCGGACTAAAATAAGGAAGTTGATAGCCAGTAGCCAATAGCTGCCCTAGCGTCGGTTTTTGTCCGTCGGATTAGCATACAGACGAGCAGACTTTTTGATAGGAACTGGGTCCGGCAGAGTTCCGACGTAAAGATTTGAAACATGTTCCAAATCTAAAGTCAGTCTGATTTTTAACCGAAAAAGTCCGCTGCAGGTCCAATGAAGCCCACACACGGTCGAATTGTCCGCCGGACCGAAAAGTCCGCTCGCGTGTACGTGGCATAACACAAGTTAAACACGAGATTAGCAGGAGCCCAAAGGGTGGCGCAGTTGGTATTGAACTTCCGTTTTATAGTCCCGTCATACGTGTTGTACGTCACTGTGTTTTTGACGTTCGGAAATTCTGACAACTTTGTACGACCGTGTGTATGTAAGACAAGTTTGAGCCAACGTCCGTCGGAAAAAATCCGATTGGATTTTGTTGTCGGAATGTCAGATCGTGTGTACAGGGCATTGCAGAGTCAAGATGACTTCTACATTTAGCTAGAGAGGCACTTAAAGTGATACTAAACACACAAAGTTTAATTAATATTGTTCCTATTATTCCTGTATGTGGATGATAGCGCTGTAATTATTTAAATAAAAAACAAACAAACATCTAACTACCTTTTCTCTTATTCGATATACAGCTGTCACATGACCCAGATCTCTCCCAGCATGTCTGCAGGGAAAAATAAGCAGGAGGAGCTTCTAGTCCTCTGCTGCTGGTCACATGTTCAAAATAAAAAAAAAACAGCTTTCAGAATTCAGAGTAAAAAAAAATTAATATCAATAAAGTGTTTTAAATCGTCATACAAATCTATAGTTGAAATCAAATCTTTATTATTTTTAGCAATAACATGGTGTGGGCAGATTTCTGCCAGTCACAGGCTGTGTCACGCCCCTCCAGCCTGTGTCTTGGAATAAGAGGGAGGTGAAGCCTTCATCAATCTACATGTAATATTCCACCCCCATTGTGTTTAGCTGGTTAGTGGGCATGGAGGAGGAGGAAGGGGGGAGGGAGTGGGCTGTCATTTACCACTGTGTATACGCCCACATGTGTGACTCAGTCACATGGGCTGCTCAGATGTGATAGGGAGGAAATGCTCAGCATAGAAACTCACTGAAAACTGAGCATGTGCAGAGCTGCCTCCACAGCTGCAAAAACTCTAGCTGAATTTGGGACATGGACAGGAGGGGGAGCTATAGAGCAGCAGGATCAACCAGGTTTTTTGCAAAATATAGAAAATTAATCTCATAGTGACTGTGTGAGTATGGACAGCATGTAACACACCATTTATTGATAGCTTTCTATGATGTGGGTTTAGTGACACTTCAGTCGGGCAATTAGACTGCTGTGTACAGATGTAGCTAAACTATACACCCATAGCAGAGTGCTTCTCTGTACAGCTGCAAGCTGGACAGGGAACTGGAGCCAGAACTTCCAGTCCTAGACACAAACTGTCCAGGGACCATCAGAGGCCCGAATGCATGGTTGCATGTGAAATACAGCAGAGCAGACCATTGACTTGTATAGGGTATAAATCTGGCTGTGCTCACACAAAGTGTGCATGGGAATAGTTTCCCTTCCAACAAGAGGCCCAATAAGGAAAAGACCGATCAAAAAGCAACCTACCTTCGCAAATTACTTTACCCTCTTCATCAATACCTGCTTCACTGATCATTTCATCAGCCTCTTCATCTGTTACTTTGTGACCAAGGGTTACCATAACAAGATGAAGCTCATCAGCACTAATGGAGCCATCGCCATCCTAGAAACAGAAAACAGTTAAAGATTGTAGAGGACTTTACAAAGTGAATTACATAGAAGTCTTCCTTGTGTATCAATACACCCATGGAAAGGAGTTTGTATGTCACGTCTTCAGTAGATTCTCTGTACATCGGCTGAAGAATGGTTGTTATTAGGGTTGCACCGATACCGATACTAGTATTGGTGCCAATACCGAGTATTTGCCCAAGTACTTGTACTCGGGCAAATGCTCCGATGCTTTATCCGATACCTGGACAGTCAGGGGGGTGATCGGTGCGGCGGTGGGGGGAGTTACAAGCACCGATCCCCCCGTATAGATTTCAATGAAGTAGCTGACAGCCACTTCTCCTCCTCTCCCCTCCGCGACTTCCAGCTGCTTTATTGAAATCTATACAGGGGGGGATCGGTTCTTGTAACTCCCCCCACCGCCGCACCGATCACCCCTGACTGCCCCCTGTATACTCCTCCAGTCCCCCTCTGTGTCCTCCTCCAGGCTCCTCCGGCCCCCCCTCCGTGTATTCCGCTCTGGTCCCCCCTCCATGTATTCTGCTCCGGTCCCCCCTCCGTGTATTCCACTCCAGTCCCCCCCTCCATGTATTCCGCTCCAGTCCCCCCCTCCGTGTATTCCGCTCCAGTCCCCCCTCCGTATATTCCGCTCCGGTCCCCCCTCCATGTATTCCGCTCGGGTCCCCCCTCCCTCTGTGCATTCTGCTCTGGTCCCCCCCCCCTGTGTATTCCGCTCCGGTCCCCCCCCCCTCCGTGTATTCCACTCTGGTCCCCCCCCCACGTGTATTCCGCTCCGGTCCCCCCTCCGTGTAGTCCACTCCGGTCCCCCCTCCATGTATTCCACTCCGGTCCCCCCTCCATGTATTCCGCTCCGGCCCCCCCTCCGTGTATTCCGCTCCGGTCCCCCCTCCATGTATTCTGCTCCGGTCCCCCCTCCGTGTATTCCACTCCAGTCCCCCCCTCCATGTATTCCGCTCCAGTCCCCCCCTCCGTGTATTCCGCTCCAGTCCCCCCTCCGTATATTCCGCTCCGGTCCCCCCTCCATGTATTCCGCTCGGGTCCCCCCTCCCTCTGTGCATTCTGCTCTGGTCCCCCCCCCCTGTGTATTCCGCTCCGGTCCCCCCCCCCTCCGTGTATTCCACTCTGGTCCCCCCCCCACGTGTATTCCGCTCCGGTCCCCCCTCCGTGTAGTCCACTCCGGTCCCCCCTCCATGTATTCCACTCCGGTCCCCCCTCCATGTATTCCGCTCCGGTCCCCCCTCCGTGTATTCCGCTCCAGTCCCCACTCCATGTATTCCACTCCAGGTCCCCCCTTCCCTGTATTCCACTCTTGTCCCCCCCTTCATGTATTCCGCTCCAGTCCCCCCTCCGTGTATTCTGCTCCGGTTTCCCCTCCATGTATTCCGCTCCGGTCCCCCCTCTGTGTATGCTGCTCCGGTCCCCCCTCTGTGTATTCTGCTCCAGTCCCCCCTCCATGTATTCCGCTCCGGTCCCCCCTCCGTGTATTCCATTCCGGTCCCCCCCTCCGTGTATTCCACTCCGGTCCCCCCCTCCATGTGTTCCGCTCCGGTCCCCCCTCCGTGTATTCCGCTCCGGTCCCCCCTCCTTGTATTCCGCTCCGGTCCCCCCTCTGTGTATGCTGCTCCGTTCCCCCTCCATGTATTCCATTCCGGTCCCCCCTCCGTGTATTCCGCTCCCCCCTCGGTGTCAATCTTTCAGGATGGAGAGCGGAGGAAGGAGCCAGTAAATCTGTCGGCTCCTTCCTATTCCAAATGAACAGAGTCAGTGATCACTGACTCTGTCCATTCATAACTGAGCATCGTAAACTGTTTACGATGCTTAAGTTTATGAATGGAGTGGAGCCTCTGTTTCCTGTCCATTCATCTCCAGTGCAGCTGAGGCTGCTGAGAAAGGGACTGGGGAATCTGTGTCTTCAGTCCCTTTCTGTGTCTCAAAAGGGAGATGTCAGGGGTCTGTTAAGACCCCTGATATCTCACCAAAGACCCCCCACAGGGCTGATAAAAAAATTAATAAAATAAAGAATTGTAATAAACAAATATTTAAAAGGTTAAATTGTAACAATAATTAAAAAATAAAATAAAAAACACACTGACACCATCCACTCCCTCCCCCCCAATCCCCCCAACCCCCCAAAACAAAAGCATTGTAAAAAAAAAATAACACAAAAATAAATAAAATTGTAAAAAATTGTAAAAAATAAAATTGTAAAAAAATAAAAATAAAAAACTACTGACACAGTCCACATGTCATCAGTGCTGCATATTAGTGCCACTGTCACCTGACATTAAAAAAGAGTATTGGTAATCGGTATCGACGAGTACTTTAAAAAAAAGTATCGGTACTTGTAATCGGTCTTAAAAAAGTGGTATCGGTGCAACCCTAGTTGTTATGGGCAATTGTGTGCTCAGAATCACTGCAGGAAGTTTGGACTGTAGAAGTGTTTGAATAACAACCCTTTGTCTCAATATCGGAACAGAGATACTACAGGCAGAGTTCATGCTGTAATCCCACAAGCAAATTCAACAAAAAGAGAAAATACCCCTAAGTGGCCTATAAAGGCATAAATATCTACACAACAAAATAAGATATTAAAAAAAAAAAGCAAATTCAAATACTCAGGGCTTTTTTTCTTGTATAATAGGTACAGGAACTCAGTCATGACCCCCCCCCCCCTTTCACACACCCTCCAAACCGCATCAAATAGTGGGTGTGGTCAAATTTTACTAACAGTGGGAGGGTCTTAACAGGGTCATTAAATACCAGGAGTGCATTATGTACAGAGCGCAGAGTTCAGGGAGGGAGTTACATACAGAGTGCATAATTCAGCCTTCTTCCACAGCTGCTTACCTCTGCATCCCCCATCCACATCTCATGTTTACCCCTCCTCAGCTCTGACATCTGCATGCAAGCTTTCTCTACTGCCCCCATCTTATCCCCATCTCTTTAAAAGCTCCACCATCTTACACGTCTTATTTTTGTTGCTCTATTAAAGAGGAGTTCCACCCAGGGGGTCCAGTAAAAAAAAAAATTAAAAGTCAGCAGCTACAAATACTGCAGCTGCTGACTTTTAATTGGACACTTACCTGTCCCTGGGTCCAGCGATGCGGGGGATCGAGGCCCCGCTCGTCTCCCCCTCCGTTCAGCGGCGCCGGCATTGCAACTGTGGACGCCGGGCTGTGGCTTCACAGCCTGGCACCCACTGCGCATGCGCGAGCGGCGCCGTGTATGGCCGCTCAGTCACCTGGGACCTGTAATAGGTCCCAGATAATTGACAGGAGGAAAGGAGCAGAGCGGAGCCCTTCCTGTGCCGAGGGGGAAGTGATGTCACCAGCCCAGGCACTGGAAGGGGCAGACTACGAGGGACCCCCTAGCAACAGGCATTTAGAGGTAAGTTAAAAAAAAAAAAATATCCAAATGTTTTTTTGTTTTTGTTTTTTAGGATTTTTCATGTATTTTTGTTTTTTTGGGTGGAACCCCACTTTAAGCTGAAGCACCCAGCCAGCTCTAGTACCTCCCCGCATACTGTAATTGGCTCCACCCCTCTCACTTGCGGGGAGATCATCCAGTGGTGATGTTGGCATTTGCACTGCACCCCGGGTACCTGCATCTTCCTTGTCCCCATCCTCCACTCAGTGGGAGCCGCTCAGGAGATCAGATATGTGGGAGCTGTTGGGAGACGAGCTGTCACTTGTAAGCATAGAAGACAGACTTTTGTGTTTTCAAGTAATCGTGGTGAGCAGGGAGCAGAGGACCTGAGCCAGAGGTGGTGGAACTGAGTTCCACCAAGTTCCAGCTGAAAAAAAGCCCTGCAAATACTAGATGAACTTGAAAACCTTGCAAGGAGAGTTTAAAGTATACAAAATAAGGAGCTGAGATCATGAACCACAGTCATCAGTAATAGTGTGCTTAAGTAGTGCACTGAAATGAAAACTCTGGACCAAAACCAAGACTGAAAATTCAGGAAGCGCTTGGCCGAAAACTAAAACCGAAATGGACAGTTTTTAAACTTTTTTTTTAGATTTTATTATTGTGGCTGGCATTTTTGCCTTGAAGTCAAAGGGATGCAATTTTGCATTGAAGTCAATGGGACACAGTTTTGCATTGAAGTCAAGAGGGGGCTTTTTGCACTAAACTCCAGGGGATGCGATTTAGCAGTGAAGTCCATGGGATGCGATTTTGCATTCAAGTCAATGGAATGCGATTTTGCATTAAGGTCAATAGGGGCGTTTTTGCATTGAAGTCAATGGGACTTGATTTTGCACTGAAGTCAATAGGATGCGGCATGCCATTATTGGCACCTTTTTTTCTATCTGGAGAATGCCAATAACCCTGTTTTTGGCGGATAATTTTCTGCGGTGGATGTATTGGTGTATCCATAGTGTGCTTCCATATAGCAGCAAGGAAAAAAGCCTGGAGACTCAAGTATATTACTATTTAAAAACTGCAGTGCAAGTTTCAGGCAGCAGAACCCTGTCTTCAAAGACAACTGCCTAACAGAATGGAAAGTCAGTAATGAGGAAAATGATCAGATGTAAGGAGCTTATAGGCAATACGTGTCACTAGTCTATTTGTTTATTGGACAAAGCTTCTAGAGTTCAGTTCCTGTATAACCACTTCAGCTCTAGAAGGTTTTACCCCTCCCAGATAGCAAGTAATTGTGCTGCAAGTTTGAAAATGGCTTGCTAAGTTATTGCTAGACTTGCCAGGCTTAACATGTTTGTTGCACAATAGCAGAAAATCTGCATTGCATGACTCCAGATCAACTTTCTTTGCAAACATTCTGCAAGTCTGCTGCAAGTTCTGGTTCAGTTATGTTGTGCAATAGTCATCCCACCACAGGGGGCACTGTGGCTCAATTTTCATCATTGCTCCCTGCTGTGTGTAAGGTTTCTCTTTTAACTACTTAAAGACCAGCCGCCACAGTTATGCTACGGCAGGTTGGCTCCGCTGCATAAATCGCCGTCATTGTACGTCGGACACGTACACAGCGATCTGTGGGCACGCGCGTGCCCGTTTGCTAGCGGGGAAACCAAGAAGCGGGAACTCTTAACCCCTTAATCAACCCTAGTGTAAACCCCTTCCCTGTCAGTGACATTTATACAGTAATCAGTGGCTATTTTAGCTCTGATCTCTGTATAAATGTCAGTGGTCTCAAAAAAGTGTCTGATCTGTCCGCCGCATTGTAGCAGTCCCGCTAAAAATCGCAGATCACCGCCATTACAAGTAAAAAAAAATAATACTAAAAATGCCATAAATCTATCACCTATTTTGTAGTTACCATAACTTTTGCACAAACCAATCAATATACGCTTATTGCGATTTTTTTTACCAAAATTATGTAGCACAGTACATATTGGCCTAAACTGAGGAAGACATTTTTTTTTACATTTTTTGGGGGGATATTTATTATAGTAAAAATTAAATAATAGTTTTTTTTTTTTTCAAAATGGTCAATCTTTTTTTGTTTATAGCACAAAAAATAAAAAACGCAGAGGTGATCAAATACCACCAAAAGAAAACTCTATTTGTGGGGAAAAAAATGACAAATTTTGTTTATGCTGGAAAAAGTAAAAACCAGCAGCTACACATACTGCAGCTGATGGCTTTTAATAATAGGACACTTACCTGTCCTGAAGTAAAGCGATGTTAATGATTCCATTAGCTGTCTGGTGCTGCCGCTGCCATTGCAGGTAAGGGAACCCGGCAGCGTAGCCTTACGCCTTCACAGCGGGAACCCTACTGCGCATGCACGAGACTCCATGCTGTATACAGAGAGATCCATGCAGGGCATCCCATGATGGGAATCGTTGTGTTTTCAGATCGAGGGCAACAGATGCATATATACAGAGAATGCAGAGAATAGCCAGCCAGGAATAAAGCTACAGAAGATGTCAACAGAATGTAAGAGGGAAATGGTAGACATTGCACACAATGTGGGAGGCAAATCTATCCATTTATAGACCAAACCCAATATAGCACAATAGAGAAACCAGTAGTGGGGGAACCCTCTCTCCTATTGGCCCGGCGACAGGTGGAAGAGAAGGGAGCTGAGCCGTAATGTCAATATCCGTGGCTGTGGTTCCCAGAAGTGGGAACAGGATACAGTATCCTGTCCCCCCTCCCCCCGAAAGGTGCCAATTGTGGCACCAGAGCGGGGGGGGAACAAATGAGCGGAAGTTCGACTTTTGGTGGTTAATTGGTGCTGGGGCAGTCATAGAATCACTTTGGGGGTGGTGTGCAGAGAGGTGAGTGGTAACCATGAGATCTGATATGGAGTTCAGGGAGGTAGAAATCAAGGAATGACAAACCCTAATATCCCATTGGTGTAGCACAATTTGGAATGTTTTATTTTTTCTTGTCTATATGCTGAGATTTAGCAGAAAATGTATGTATTTAACGAGAAAAGTAAATAGGAACCTCAAAGACCAGGTGCAAGAAACCTGGTAGTTCCACCACTGTAGAGAGGACTACAAATCCCAGCAATACAGTAACAATGCAGAATACCACCAGCTATAGAGGGTGTATATAGCGAGCCATGCATTGTATATAGAGAGATGACTGCACTGTACTGTGTTGTAAAGAGATCCATGTACTGTACTGTATACAGAAAGATCCATTCATTGTGCTGTAAACAGAGAGACCCATGCATTGTGCTGTATACAGAGAGATCCATGCATTGTGCTGTATACAGAGAGACCCATGCATTGTTCTGTATACAGAGAGATCCATGCATTGTGCTGTATACAGAGAGACCCATGCATCGTGCTGCATACAGAGAGATCACCTTCATGGGAAATAGGAAAAGGTGGATACTTTTGTCACCATCTATACCAGGCTCACCTCACTCTACAGAGGTCTCAGGTCACATGACCTTTCTGGTCTAGGCATGCCTTATATCCCTGACAGTAAAGCAGAGAGATGAGCAGAGGGTTCCCCCACTACTGGTTTCTCTATTGTGCTATATTGGGTTTGGTTTATAAATGGATAGATTTGCCTCCTACATTGTGTGCAATGTCTACCATTTCCCTCTTACATTCTGTTGACATCTTCTGTAGCTTTATTCCTGGCTGGCTATTCTCTGCATTCTCTGTATATATGCATCTGTTGCCCCTCGATCTGAAAACACAACGATTCCCATCATGGGATGCCCTGCATGGATCTCTCTGTATACAGCATGATGCATGGATCTCTCTGTATACAGCACGATGCATGGATCCCTCTGTATACAGCACGATGCATGGATCTCTCTGTATACAGCACGATGCATGGATCTCTCTGTATACAGCACAATGAATGGATGTCCCTGTATACAGTACAGTACATGGATCTCTTTACAACACAGTACAGTGCAGTCATCTCTCTATATACAATGCATGGCTCTCTATATACATCCCCTATAGCTGGTGGTATTCTGCATTGTTACTGTATTGCTGGGATTTGTAGTCCTCTATACAGTGGTGGAACTACCAGGTTTCTTGCATCGGGTCTTTGAGGTTTCTATTTCCACCTCACGTTAAATACACACATTTTCTGCTAGATCTCAGCATTTAAACAAGGAAAAATAAAACCTTCCAAATGGGAACCAATGGGATATTAGGGTCAGTCACTCATTAATTTCTACCTTCCTGAACTCCATCATCCACCCTCCCCTTCCCAACTGCACGTTTTTTAAATGAAATGCAATCAATCAGTGATCACTCTTCTCACTAAATACACAATATACAAAGAGATTGCATAGTGTATGGCCATTTTTATACAAGTACATTGGAGGGAGTGGACAGAAATACTCAGCTTTCAAGCCCCGTTCACAGCTCTGCATAGTGGGAACACGCATTCCCACATGCGTTTTTATTTTTATTTTTTTAGAGGGGGGGAGGCGTATGAGTATTTTCACTCATCACACAAAGGGCAGTCCACCCACCTAAATGGCCTCCCTACACACAGCAATCACCCCAAAGAAGGCTTTCACGACAAGGCCATTTTTTTATGTAGTCATAGGACACCCCCCCGCCATGCCCCCTTAAAGGAGAATTATACAAAAAAATGATTAGGCCCCATGCACACCAGACACCAGTGCAAACTCTGCTGAACACATGTTTTTAAAAGCTGAAACCAGCGTTTAGAAACGCCCGTTTTGTCGCATTTGCCTGCCGCGTTTAGCTGCGTTTTACCTTGTTTGCGTCTAGAAGCGTTTAGTTAAGATAACAAAAACCCTCCACGAGCACTTTTCTGCAGCAGGGAATGAAAATTTGTGACCCGATTTTGGGGCCCAATATCTCGGGGCCACTTGGTGCTAGGAACCCCAAATGTGGTGTGCAAACACAGTGGAACTAGTACTACAACATATCCGAAGTTGGGGTTCCTAGCACCAAGTGACTCTGAGATATGGGGCCCCAAAGTCGGGTCGCAAAATGTCATTCTCTGCTGCAGAAGTGCTTGACATTTTGCGACCCGAATTTTGGGCTCCGTATCTCGGGGCCACTTGGTACTAGGAACCCCAACTTTAAATATGTTGTAGTGCTAGTTCTACTGTGTTTGCACACCTACTTTGGGGTTCCTGGCACCAAGTAGCCCCGAGATATGGGGCCCCAAATTCGGGTCGAAAAATGTCATTCTCTGCTGCAGAAGTGCTTGACATTTTGCGACCCGACTTTGGGGCTCCGTATCTCGGGGCCAGTTGGTGCTAGCCGTTATTCGGCTATGGCCCGGTTGGCAACTGGTTAAGCTACAATATTACATCATTTTTGGTTTAATCTCTACTGGGTGTGGCTGAAAGGTACCTCTCACAGCAGGGCTGGGACAAGGGATGGGCAGAAAGGGCAGCTGCCCTGGGCACTGTGGTATCATGTGAGGTGGTGGGGGGGCACCTCGAGGAGATGGGGGGGAATTGTGTTGGAAGGGGGAATTTGGAGGGTGGCAGAGAATAGGAATTGATCTAGGAGGGAAAATTAGTAGGGTGTGCTAGGAATGGTGATTTCGGGGGATTTGTGTTGGGAGCGGAGAAAATGAATTGTGCTAGGAAGGGGGATTTGAGGGTTTGTGCTAGAAGTGGTAATATGGTAGAGGGTAGAGGGAATTTGTGCTAGCAGGGATGATTTGGGGATGTGTATGCTAGAAGTGGAAATTTGGAGGGGTTGTGCTAGGAGAGGGGATTGGTGGGGGAATTTGTGCTGGGAGGGGGGATTCAGAGTGGGGGAGGGGATTTGTGCTTAAAGAAGAAATTTGAAGGGTAGCGGTTTTGTGCTAGGAGGGTAGGATTATTTTTTTGGGGTGAGATTTGTGCTGGGGGAGATTTGGAGAGAGAGAGAGGATTTGAGCTTGGATGGGGGGGAGGGGAGGGCACAGATTTGTGATGGCAGAGGGTATTTCAGCAGGGGGCAGATTTGTATTGGACAGCGGGGGCATTTATGCTTAGAAGGTAAGCAGGCAGATTAGTGCTAATTTTTTTGGAGGGGGTGGGGGGTGACACATAATGCTCATACATCTTGGGGGAAGCCATTGTTTGGTATGTTTGCCTTGGGTTCTAGGTCCCAACCTCAGTCCTCAAGTAACCCCCAACAGGCCATATTTTGTGAATTTCTAGATAAAATAGCTGTCCAAAATACCAAGCCATTGACTCTAAATTTAAAGCACCTGTGCAAGATAAAGGAAAACCTGAGAACATGACCTGTTGGGGGTACTTGAGGACTGAGAACCACTGCTCTAGATGACCTTGTCCCCTAACAGCATTGCATTAACACATGGAATCTGGTCTGACATGGAGGCACATGTTCATTGTGCAAAGCTTTAGTCAATGTCTAGGCATTCTTCTAACCTGATAAGTTTAGAAGGAAAAACATGGACCATTTGTTCCTAAGGACTCATGTACAAGCTGAAATAAACCTTGCCTGCACCGATTAGATTTAATTGCTCAGCCAAGTCTGAATCTCACTAATGGAGGTATGAAAAGTTACTCTACCACTTCATAAGTACTGCATAGAATTTACATGCAAGTTTCTAGCTCAGATAGGACATTACCTTGTCAAATTTACGGAATTCTTCTCTTATATCCTCATCTGAATTTTCCCAATGACTTGCCATTATAGTCAAGAATTCAGGGAAGTTAGTTGTTCTGTTGCCTGTAAAGAGACAAGATCTGTAAGCCTTAGTTCAAACCTGCACCAGAAGAAGAGTTTTGGACAATTGGAGAACCAAGTCACTGACACCAATGTTCTAAGAAAGCCACACCCAAACTGGATTTAAATCCTCTATTTGTAGGTAGAACTGTTTACACGTTATTAAAGGCAGCCAATAGATTATCGATGTCAAAACCAGTTGATCCTGTCCCTCTTACATAATTGATTTGCATTATCTTAAGACAGTATATGCAAACATGGGTAGATTGCTTAATTGTTGTACACACATAAAATAATGTATGCAGTGGTGAAGCTGGACATTCTTTCACCCGGGGCAAAGCATGAGTTTGGCAACCCCCCCTCCCCCCTTCTTACCGGGACAAAGTCAGTAAGTGCCCTGGATGAAGATGTCAACCTGCAGAAAATGCCTAAACAGGCAGCTGCTGCAGGGGGGAAATATAGATAATCGATTCTAGTATATGCCATCCCTCCTGTCCAGTGTTGCAGGGAGGCACCACAGGAGCATAAGTGGGGTTGCCATTGTGACCCCTGATGCTACGCCCATGGATAGCGGCTTCTCCAGCATTTAGCAATTTGGCAGTGTAAGGCCCCTTTCACAGGGGAGGACCGATCGCGTCCGCTGTCAGTTTTTTTTTTTTTTAGGCGGACCTTCCACTGCCCTCTATGGAGTGGCCCATGTAAATGGACATGTGTCTGTTGATACTCGCCAACATCCAAACCGATCCTATCCACTAAAAATAGACAGATAGGGGATCTATTCCCCATCCGTCTAGTGGATCGGATGACAGCTGGATGTAAGCGGACAGGCAGTTCGTTTCTCCGCCGATCCCTGCTGAAGTGATGGTAGATTTGAATTTGCTGGGGGCAATTTTGTTTTTTAGATTTGGTGAATGATCGCCAGATTTGGGGGTAGGTTTGGAGTGTTTACCTTCCAAGTAGGTGCCCCGTGCACATTGTATAAGGCTGCCCCTTGAAGTTCCATCATCCAGCTTGAAAAAGGAGCATGGCTGACGTGTCATCCGCAGTGCGCCTGCTCAGGAAACGCGTCGCATGCCAGTGACGTCATCTATTCTCGCCTCTGTACTACCAGCGTTCCAGGCCTCATCTTTAGCCCTTCCCCACCGTGGCTGGCTGTTTACATCAGTGGTGTAGAAGAGAATGGTGAACGAGGAAACACAGCGCTCCCCATGCAGGATCGGACCGTCCTCTGATGAAACCTTCACGTTCTCACTCTGTTGGGACTTACCAGATGCCTTTTTTAACCTCCTAAATTTGAGTTGCTTACTGTTTGTGCTCAATAAATTTGTTATACTTCTACACCCAGAGGTGCCTCTCCCTTTTTGTTGTTTACATCCGACTGCCAATAGAAAAAAGTGGGCTGTGTCTGTGCCGCTCTGTATAGGTGGAGTGGACACAGACCTGTCACCTGCCTGCTCAGCAGGGATCGGCGGAGAGATCCCATGCTGAGCAGGCGGATCTGCTGGCAAAGTTCGCCCGCCCATGTGAAAGAGATAATGCAAGCAGAGCAACTGATACAATAGATACTAGGCAGAAAAGTGGGAAAATCTCAGGCCATAGCTGTTGAGTCAGTTGTCTGTCTTGGAGGACCACCAGGCTTGAGGGGAAATCGTCTATGGAAATCACGGAGGAGGACAGGAGCATGTACGTCTGAGGATGAGACCCAAGAGCGTTCCTCCAGACCGTACCCCTTCCAATGCACCAAGTACTGTATGCGCCCACGGAACCTACAGGTGTCAACAATGGACTGTACTTCATACTCCTCATGGTTCTCAACCTGTACAGGGTGAGGATGTGGCACCGAGGTGGTAAAGCAGTTGCAGACCAAAGGTTTTAATAAGGAGACATGAAATACATTTGAAATACGCATATTAGAAGGCAGGTCTAATGCGTAAGCCACTGGGTTAATCCTGCGAAGAATACGGAAAGGCCCAATAAAGCGAGGTGCGAACTTCAGTGAGGGAACATGAAGTCGGAGGTTGCAAGGTGACAGCCAGATCCTGTCCCCAACCTGGTAGGAAGGCGCAGGCAGGCATCTGCGGTCAGCATGGAATCTGTACCTATCATTAGCATGTCGCAAAGCCTCTTGGACTTGTGCCCAAGTGGAACGAAGACCACGGAGATGCTGCTCTAACGCAGGAATACTCTGCGGAACAAACGAGTCAGGCAGCATGGAAGGTTGGAAACCATAATTCGCCATAAATGGGGACAATCGGGAAGCAGAATTCAAGGCACTGTTGTGAGCAAACTCTGCCCACGGTAATAGGTATGACCATTGGTTATGATGGTCAGAAATATAGCAACGTAGGAATTGCTCCAAGGACTGACTGGCTCGTTCTGCGGTTCTATTAGACTGCTGGTGATATGCAGGGGAGAAAGCAAGCTGAATTCCCAACTGTGCACAAAAGGCTCGTCAGAACCGGGACACAAACTGACTACCCCTGTCCGGGACAATCACCTTGGGTAGCCCATGTAAGCGAAAGATCTCCTGAGCAAAAATGGAAGCCAGTTCCTTAGAAGTGGGCAACTTCTTTAGTGTAATACAATGACACATCTTTGAGAACCGGTCAACCACCATAAGGATAACTGTGTTGCCCTGGGAGTTGGGTAACTCCACAATTAAATCCATAGACAGGTGGGTCCAGGGCCTCTCTCCATTGGTTATGGGTTGTAGGAGGCTCACTGGAAGGTGTTGTGGAGTCTTACTCTGAGCACACATGGAACAGGCAGCTATGAAGGCGGTTACATCAGCACGTAGACTAGGCCACCAGAATTTTTGGGAAATGGTCCAAAAGCGTTGATTCTTCCCAGGGAGGCCAGCAGCCTTGGGAGAATGGTAAGTCTGGAGCACGGCAGTACGGAGACTCTCTGGGACAAAGCAGCGGTTACAAGGTTTCTCAGGAGGAGCATGGACCTGAGCAGCAAGAATTTTGTCACCCAAAGGAGAAGTGAGACTGGTGCGAACCATAGCCAGAATACAAACAGGAGGAATTACAGGGACCGTAACTGATTCCAACTTGGAAGTGGAGGAAAATTGTCGTGACAAGGCGTCAGCCCTTACATTCTTAGTACCGGGTAAGAATGAGACAATGTAATTGAAACTTGACAAGAAAAGAGCCCATTGCGCCCTTCTGGGAGAGAGGCGTTTAGCCTCAGACAAGAATGTGAGATTCTTATAGTCAGTAAGAATGAGAACCGGCACAGTGATACCTTTGAGGAGATGTCTCCATTCTCTTAGGGCTAAAATGATCGCCAACAGCTCTCTGTCACCAATCTCGTAATTGCACTCCACAGGTGACAATTTCTTGTCAAAGTAGCCACAAGGATGCGAAGCGCTCTCAGAGGTAGGACGTTGAGACAGAAGGGCGCCAAACCAGTCTCAGAAGCATCAACCTCAAGGATAAAAGGTAACGTAGGATCAGGATGTGCCAACACAGGAGCAGAAACAAAGGCAGCCTTTAGACTCTCAAAGGCCTTAACGGACTCCGGAGACCAACTCTGTAGGTTACCGTCCTCTCTGGTCATATTAGTCAGGGGCTTGACCAGAGATGAGAAGTTACGAATAAACTTCTGATAATAGTTGGCAAAGACCAGGAAACGCTGCAGAGGATGTAAACCCACGGGTCGGAGCCACTATAGGAATGCTGAAAGTTCCTCTGGGTCCATCGAAAAACCAGCAGTGGAAACGACATAGCTCAAGAATTTAACCTGTTCACGATGGAATTCGCACATCTCCAATTTACAATAGAGATTGTTCTCTCTTAGTTTCTGAAGCACACAACAGACATCTGTGTGGTTGCTCTCCAGGGACCTGGAAAATATGAGGATATCGTAGAGATAAACCACCACACATAACTGCAACAAATCTTGGAGGACATTGTTAATAAATTCCTGGAAAACTGCCGGGGCATTACAAAGGCCAAAAGGCATTACAAAGTACTCATAAAGGCGACATGTCAGAATTTGTAATGGAAGTGACATTCCATCGCCGCCCTCTTGCTACACCCCGCACTCATCCACAGTAAGGATACAGTGAGAAGGCCACAAGCGGACATATTGTTACATCCACCGGAGTTTTGCAATTTACACTTATTTTTAACAGTTAACTATATTAATAACAGGGCATGTAATGTACATACATGGGGTGAAGTGGTGACATGCCGTTGCTAGGGGCAACAAGTACAAGAGAAAGATGATATAACAGCCAGACAGTGAGAGCAGTACTGGCAGGGGTGACGGGAATCGATTCATAGCCAACCTCCCGAGTAGTTGATGCCCCAGCAACTGGGACTAGATCCATATGGCAGAGACCCTAGGGACCAAGCCATATAGAACGGAAGAGAAAAGAGTTAAATATGCATGTGCATTGGGGCCGTGCTGGTGCCTGGCAGGACCCCGTTCTATCGCTGGGAGAGAGGTGGCAGAGTCAAGCTGCACTGGTGGAACGGGACACTTCTCTGTGGTGTCTTCTTCAAAATGTCTCATCCTGAGTAGGTGTATGTAGTGTGGGACTGGGAGACACCCGTACGATAGTGTCAGGTTATGATAAAGAGACTCCGGGGTGTACGGCTCGCTTCTAAGTTGGTGTACCGCTAATAATGTTGATGTCACATGAACGCGCTCCTGCCTGGTCCTGGGCATTAGTTAACACGTATACCAGAGATCCCGGAGGAAGGAGGAGAGTTAGAAGGAACGAAAAGGCCCCGCCCACAACCTTGCAATTTATTAGTAAGTGAAATTGTTTATTGCAATAGAGATTATAGGCAACGCCTGTTATTTTAGTTAACCCTGTTTCTTCAGCTCTGGGATTCTATAGCTAGTTTTAGCTCTGGGCTCAATAACCAGCATAGACTGAGTCAGGTTAGGCATCTGACAGCCACTTCTGGTAGTCAATGGTCCAGTTGCATGACAGATTAGATATTACCAGGGCTTTTTTTCAGCGAGAATGCAGGGGAACTCAGGGGAACGCAGTTCCGGCACCTCCAGCACTGAATGTATGTAATAACAAGGCAAGGGGTGTGGGGTGTGCTGGAGGGTCTATTGATGCTGGGGGATCTATTGTCACTGGTGGGGATCTGTGTTTGTGTGAGGACCTGTTGTTGCTGGTGGGGGATTTATTCTTGCTGGGGGGGTCTTATATTGCTGGGAGGGATCTACTGTTGTGAGAGAGGTCTATTGTTGCTGGCTGCTGGGAGATCTATTGTTGTTGCTGCTGGGGGGTCTAATGTTGCTGGGTGTGGTATTTTGTTGTGGGTGATCCATTGTTGCTGTGTGGTGGGAGGCTATTGTTACTGGGGTAGGATCTATTGTTGCTGGGGTGGAGTCAATTTTGCTCTGGGGAGTCTATTGTTGTGTAGGGTTCTATTGTTGCTGGGGTGGGGTCTATTGTTGTGTGGGGTCAATTGTTCCTGCAGGTGATCTATTGTTGGTGGGGTGGAGTCCCTTGTTGCTCGGGGAGTCTATTGTTGTGTGGGGGATCTGTTTTTGCTGGGGGGGGGTCTATTGTTGATGGCTGCAGGGGATCTATTTTACTGCTTTTCTTGTTATCATTAACACATTCCATTAACACATTCCACAAAATAATATCTAGTTCTGTATTCTCTAACAGGGATGGTCCTGGGAGGTGGGTAGGGAGAGAAACCAAGGGACGGTGCTCAGAGGTGGGTAAGGGGTGGAGAAAAGTGGTGACTCCGAAGGGGGAAGGTTCCTGCACCCATTCTCTGAGAAAAAAAGCCATGGATATTACTAAGGACTAAGCGCAGAGTAGATAGGATGACTTTTAGTTACAGTGCCACACAACAGTTCCTGCTGGCAAAAAGCTGCATTCCAGGCTGGTTGGACAATGGCTGGGGGTCTCCTCATCACCACAGATCCTGTTTTCAGGTCTCCAAGACAAATGCTGCATCACAATCATCCTGAGGGTCCCTGCAACTAGACTTTGCTGCAACATTCATCTCGAGGTATCTCTATTAACTATATATAATAATTATATATGTATACTTAAGTATATATGCGCAATTCCACTAGGACTCTTGTTGGACCCTATGCTGATAATACCTGTTTGTACATTGTATGTACGTACTGTTAATAATCTTTTCTTATATAAAGCTTGTACTGTTTCCATACTGGTGTGTATCTATATACTTATGGTTACTGTTATATACTGGTTGCAGTAGTTACTTTTCTCCTAATTACTTTGATTAAATTACTGATTCATTTCCCAGGAAGGAAATCCCCTCTGTTCACAGAGGCCATGTCTTGGGTGGTGGCACTTCCAGTTTTATTATCAAACCCATTTTTCCACTTAGCAAAGGTTCTGGTTCCCTATGGATTTTAAAGGGAACCCCATGCCAAAATGTAAAAACAAAACAAAACGTGGGATCCCCCCCAAGATCCATACCAGACCCTTATCAGAGCATGCAGCCTGGCAGGTCAAGAAAGGGGGGGTGAGCTAGGGCTACCCCCCTCTGGAACCATGCCAGGCCCCATGCTCTCAACATTGGGGGGGTGCTTTGGAGCGGGGTAGGGCTCTGCCCCCCTCCATCCTCACCCCAAAGCACCCTATCCCTATGTTGATGGGGACAAGGGCCTCTTCCTGGTAACCCTCGGCTGTGGTTGTGGGGGTCTGTGGGCAGGGGCTTTATCGGAATCTGGAAGCCCCCTTTAACAAGGGGGCCACCAGATCCCGCCCCCCCATGTGAATGAGTATGGGGTGCCCATTCACCAAAAAAAGTCAAAAAGAAATAATAACACACACAGTTTTTGATCATTCCTTTATTAATAATAAAATAATAAAAATAATAAAAAAACAATGTTTCCTGATGCAGATCCATCGTCAATCACGATGTCTGCCACCACTGCCGGACCTGAAAAAAGAAAAAAGCTCCGCCGGCGACTAAGGCTAACAGCTGTCTACCTGCTCCGCCATCTGAGAGTTCTTAAATGGGTAAGGGGCTGAGCCATCTGGCGTCGTCACCTGGGGGCAGTGCCCCCATGTGACATCACCAACTCAGCATGCACCGATCGGTGATGTCACAAGGGCGGCAGGCCACCAAGTGATGTCGCCAGGTGGCCCAGCCCCTTACCTATTAAAGAACTGTCAAACAGCGGAGCAGGCAGTCGGCGGTTAGCCTTCGTCGTGGGTGGAGGTTTTTTGTTTTTTTTTAGTCTGGCGGTGGCGATGGGCGTCATGAATGAAGATGGGCATCATGATTGACGATGGATCTACATTAGGGGACATTGTTTTTTCTTTTTGACACTTTTTTGGTGAATGGGTAGGAGTTTTATGTACCCCATACTCATTCACTAGGGGGGCTTGGATCTGGGGACCCCCTTGTCAAAGGGGGTTTCCATATTCTGATAACCCCCTGGCCCGCAGACTCCCACAACCACAGCCCAGGTTCTGGTATGGATTTTGAGGGGGACCCCACGCTGTTTTATTTTTACATTGGGTTCCCCTTAAAATCCATACCAGAGGCAAAGGGCCTAGTATGGATTGGGGGGACCCCCACGCCCTTTTTTTTCACATTTTTCTATTGCCAGCAATGTTGTTTTTTTCATTCAGCTGTCAGCAGAGAAGCCCGTTGACAGTTGATAACTCATCCATTGTTATTGATGCAGCGGCATCAGCTATTCATAGCAACCAGCTATTCACTGTGCCCTGATTGGGCAAAGCTTTGCCCAATCAAGGCTTAGATCGCACTGTGCAGCGCGCAGTGCATTGTGGGGCTTCGGTGGGCAAATATTCCACCGAGCGCCCCGCAAATTCTCATGTTCGCAAACTTATGCTTGGTCTGAACTGCTCACCCAACACTTATTGTGTATTCCGCTGTTCTGCCCTGACATGCCTGATAGCCCATGCCCCCCAGCAAGGTAAACTCATCTACCTGGGATCCCTTGCCTCCTCCCCATTCCTGCTGTAACGGAACATTGCTTCTTGGTATGGGGGGAACATGCAGCCTTCCCCATGTGATAATGCTTTGGCCTGAATGGTCAATTGTCACTTGGTGTTGGAGCTGTAGTGTTGTTTTCCACCAGGGTATCAGAGTAAACTCCAACACCGTAACATACTCAAGATGGACTCCTGCAGCTAGGAGGTGGCAAGGAAGCTTGGATCAGTAATATACACAGATCAGTCATAATATTATGACCGACCCCTAATATTGTATAGATCCCCCCTGTTTCAGCCATGAATATCTCCCTCCAAAAGATTCAGGGATGCTGTGGGCCATGGTCCATCCCACTAATCAGCAGTATACATCAGGGGCTCAGTGGGCCACGAGGACTCAGGCTGACCAAATGTAAGGGGGAGTTCCACAAGACTCTGTGCCCAAGGGGATAGTTGCTTCTCCTCCAGTGGAGAATGAACCTTGCAGAAAAACTGAGAAGGTGAGGGGAAGGGAAGGTTCCACAACTAGGATACTAAAAGTAGCCTGGAAAACCCCAGATAGGAAACCCTTCTAATGCCCTGTACACACGATCGGACTTTCCAACGGAAAAAAAGGGATTGGAGCTTGTTGTCGGAAATTCCGACCGTGTGTAGGCTCCGTCGGACTTTTTCCATCGGAATTTCCGACACACGAAGTTTGAGAGCTGGATCTAAAATTTTCCGACAACAAAATCTGTTCGCGTAAATTCCAATTGTGTGTAGACAATTCCGACGCACAAAGTGCCACGCATGCTCGGAATCAAGCAGAAGAGCAGCACTGGCTATTGAACTTCATTTTTCTCAGCTCGTCGTACGTGTTGTACGTCACCGCGTTCTTGATGTTCGGAATTTCCAACCAACTTTGTGTGACCGTGTGTATGCAAGACAAGTTTGAGCCAACATCCGTCGGAAAAAATCTAATGGATTTTGTTGTCGGAATGTCCGATCCTGTTTACAGGGCATAAAAGTCCACTGTCCCTGGAGTCACGCAGGAGCATATACTAGGAGGCCCCTGCAACTAGCACGAAGGCCTGAGGGTAAACCATTGTGATATTCCTGTTAGGGTGGAGGAAGCACAAATACTGAGGACTCAAGGCGACTCTGTCTTTTTATTGATTGTGAATGATGTGTTTCCTGTTTTAGATAGGCAAAGCTTCTCTTTCATGTGCTGTCCCGGAAGATGCTTTGGGAAAAAACTTGATTCATCAGACCAGGCCACCTTTTTCTATTGCTCCATGGTCCAGTTATCATGCTAATATGCCCATTGTAGGCTCTTTCAGCTGTGGGCATGGGTCAGAATGGGCATCCCTGATTGGTCTGCGATTAGGCAGTCCCATTTACAACAAACTGCAATGCACTGTGTGTTCTGACACCTTTCTATCGGAACCAGTAATAACATTATGAAAGGATGCATCAGCCACTCTCCACTTATAGCTCTTCTTGCCATATTTATTAATAATCAATACGTTGACTGCATTCAACAATGTCTCCACTCAACTACCATCCTTCTTTGATGCGTTTTACCACTCCAGGCTTGCTCACAAGGACAGGGGAGCAAGGACACTTTGTGTGCATCCATCAGCGATCACCACGGGTAATCGCTGGCTGTACAGAAAGCCACAAATTGAAATGTGTGTGTCACTGGCGCAAAACTTGTCTTATCAATTAATATAAAAGTGATATCTGTGGCTGCTGCATCCAAAAAATTCTCGAGGGAAAAAATTAAAAGTGCTATGTGTGTGGATGCGCTGCTTACATTTGTACTCTCTATCTTATCTATGTGTATCCTATCTTTTAGACATAATCTTATTCACCATCCACCTATAAAAATTCATCACATTAAGCAACAACCATATGCAAATTATATAAATCATATAAAAGTCCGGTGACATATATCACATGATAATAAAGTCCCTTCATATATGCTTGCAAATCTTCCGTTAGATTGCCGTGATCGGCGTGCTCTTGTGTTTGATCAATTTAAAGTGACTTAGTGCTTCACCACCACCTGTGAGATTGGCCACTCACCAGATTTTTCTTTAAAACTGCACCTTTGGTTCATTCATAGGGATAACCACTCCACTCAAAGGGAACTTCTCCAATAGCTATACTAGGACCTTAATGTTCCTCATAAAAATGGATGAAAACGATCATCGCACAATAACGTTTAAAACTTTTATTTTATAAAACATAGAAAAACTTTGCACTCACATATCCAAGTGCCATTGAGCCGGCACAGAGCTTTTCCAGCAGTTAGGGACGGGTGGGCGCTGCAGCCCGGTTCGCCTGGTGTGTGCTGTGCAGCCTCCGTGTGCCGCTTGCGTTCCCCCCTTGTGTCCGTTCGCGTCCTCACCAACCACGCTCGTTCCCGGTCACGTGGGTGCAAATATCTCCCAGCAGCCTCTACGTGTTTCGCATTCCAATTTGCGACATCAGGCAGCTTCCGAACGGACACAAGGGGGGAACGCAAGCGGCACACGGAGGCTGCACAGCACACACCAGGCGAACCGGGCTGCAGCGCCCACCCGTCCCTAACTGCTGGAAAAGCTCTGTGCCGGCTCAATGGCACTTGGATATGTGAGTGCAAAGTTTTTCTATGTTTTATAAAATAAAAGTTTTAAACGTTATTGTGCGATGATCGTTTTCATCCATTTTTATGAGGAACATTAAGGTCCTAGTATAGCTATTGGAGAAGTTCCCTTTGAGTGGAGTGGTTATCCCTATGAATGAACCAAAGGTGCAGTTTTAAAGAAAAATCTGGTGAGTGGCCAATCTCACAGGTGGTGGTGAAGCACTAAGTCACTTTAAATTGATCAAACACAAGAGCACGCCGATCACGGCAATCTAACGGAAGATTTGCAAGCATATATGAAGGGACTTTATTATCATGTGATATATGTCACCGGACTTTTATATGATTTATATAATTTGCATATGGTTGTTGCTTAATGTGATGAATTTTTTTAGGTGGATGGTGAATAAGATTATGTCTAAAAGATAGGATACACATAGATAAGATAGAGAGTACAAATGTAAGCAGCGCATCCACACACATAGCACTTTTAATTTTTTCCCTCGAGAAAGCCACAAATAGCTGCGGCCACTTGCGACTTGTCATTATAATGATCGGGGCTGTCGACCGTACCTAGTTGCTCGCAGCAGGAGATTCCTGCGGCTGCAATACGTACCTGCCTAAATTGCTGATGTGAATGTAGCTTTAGGTAAGTAAAACCTATGTTCTATTAGTTTAACTTCAGCTGTCCATAGCTTCCTGAGTGTGTATCTAAATCCCTGAGACATTCTTAACTCTGTCCTATTGTTATTATCTCACATGCACAGTGCCAGATAGCTTGGTCTGTGCTACTCTATGTGTGTAGTGGTCACCTTTCACTATATTAGTGGGTGAACCTGTTTATTGCCATAGAGGTTATATGCAGCATATGTTACTTTAGTAAACCCTGTCCTTTCTGGACTGGGATTCTATAGCTAGCTTTAGCTCAGAGCTCAATAACCAGCATAGGCTAGAGCCAGGTTCGGCAAGCAATGACCGCTTGTGGTAGTTAGAGCTCCAGTTGCACGACAGATTAGAAACTACTAGGGACTAAGACATAGATTAGATAGGCTGACTCTGAATTTCGGTGTCACATGATGGCTTCTGCTGGTGAAAAGCTGCATTCCAAGCTTGTTAGACAACAATTGAAGAATCACCCCCCATCACTGCTGACCTTGCCTTCAGTTCCCTGACACCAAGATGGACACTGCATCGTGATCATCCTCGGGGGTCCTGCAAATGGACTTTGCTGCAACATTTGGAAGTATCTCTATTAATAACTAGATATACCCAGGTATATGTGCACAATTCTACCAGGACTCTTGATGAGCCCTTTGCTGATATTACCTGTTTGTACCATGGATATATGTACTATTAGTAATCTTTACTTATAAAGAGTTTGTATAATTTCTAGACTGGTGTGCATCTATATACAGTACTTATGGTTAATGTTATATGCTGGTTGCAGTAGTTCTTTTGCTCCCAATTACTTTAATTAGATTACTGATGAATTGCTCAGGAAGGGAATCTCCTCCCTTCACAGCGGCCATGACCTGGGTGGAGGCACTGCCAACTTTTTTATTAAACCCACTCTTCCACTTAATGAAGAATCTGGTTCTCTTTATCTACAGTTTTAGTGCAATATCCTGTTTAAGGAGGTTAGTTTCTCATAACCGCCCCTCTTCCTCCCAAAAGAGAGCTACATAAGAAATCTATAGAGCCCAGATATTCCATTGTATGGCCCAATTCATCAAGCTCTGCCATGTGCACAAAGGCCTTTGAGAAAAATCCAGAGTAAGCCACATGCAGCATTTGTTACTTTATCAACTTTTCATGGAAACCAAAAAGAGCAAAGCCCAATACACATGTGCCGAATCGGCCAATTCATTAGAACTGGCCAATATTCGGCCCGTATGTGCAGCAGCAGATCCGACAGCAGCCGACTGAACGTCCGGCTTCTGTCAAAGGGGCATGACTGAAAAAGGTTGCCAACTGGAATCCGATCAGCGCCCTCAGCCAATGGCTGAGAGAGCTGTCCGATGTGTTCTGGTGGGGGGGCCGTACCCCTGTCAGAATACATTAGCTCAGCGGGGAGATCTCTGTACTAACATTGGATAGTTAGTACAGCAGCTCCTCTCAAGTTCTTCAGTTTTTTTTGTTCAGCCCCCTGGGTTGAACCAGAAAAAAACCTGCTATTGTGAACCTAGCTTAAAATGTAAAGAAAAAAACAGTGACAGTATGAGAAACATATTGAATTCTAAAATGACCATACATGCAATTTTACACCATAATGGAGGTAGACCTCCCTTTCAGCAGGGCTATGCTCCCAATAGGGGCCCCTGGAATAGAGGTTACCAAGGAAACCATTATCAAACGAGAGGAGCTCCCTATTATAGGGGTCAACATCAGGGGGGACAGTACTAACAAGGTTATCCGAAAAGAACTCCCCAATGGGGTGAACCCCTCTTTTTAGGGGCCTCCTGCATGGTGAATATTATTCCTATGGAGGACCCCCTCCTCACAGGGGTCCCCCGCAGCGGGATTATCAATATTTTTTACCCAAACCCCAAAGACCTAAACCAAATGGACCTCCTCAGGATGTTTATGAAGTTGCGACTCACAGCCTTTATGAAGGCGATCAGGACACTTTGTATGGTGACTCTTTTTTAGAGAAGGGTTGGGTGGATCCTACCCATGGAGGAAGAAATGTAGAAAAAGAGGAGGGAGAGCAGGCAGAAGGCTACAACAGAAAAAGAAGGTGGGAGAATTAGGTTCAGGGATATATAATCTCCGTGGGGCAAATTTGACCAGGGAAGAATTGATCACTCTTGATAAGGAGATTAAGTATACACCCGAGAAGGGTCTCAATAAGTTTGACACCTATGTAGGGATTCAGAAATGTATTAGGAAACCTAATGTTAGAAAGAACTATGCCCAAAATCCTATTGAAAGAGCAATATTGGAAGGTAGTCACACAGAGCTTAGGAACACGTCTGTTCAACCCTAAGATGTTGAATAATAAATATGTTGACATGTTCAAACGTCTAGTCACAGCTGAGCTTGAGGAATTACCGATTAAAAAGTGTATGAACATAAGGACATCAAAAAAGGTATCAAACTATTAAAGACAAAAAAGGATATTGTTGTTCGCCCAGCGGACGGGGGGGGGGTTGTGGTGTTATCTACTGACCAGTATAAACAGGAAATTAATAGGATATTGGAAGATAGAGAAACAAATGAAATTTTAAATACAAACCCTATAAAGCAATACAAGAAAGAATTAGAAAAGCTAGTTCAATATGGAGTAAGTAAAAATATACTAAACAAGCATGAGTAAAATTATCAATGAATCAATGAAAAATTAACAATGAATCAAAATGACCGTAATATAAGTCTCACATGGGAAATTAGCGATCAAAAGATACACTTTCTGGATTTAGAGATTAGTAACACTCGATATGGTATGGGACGATCACATACTTCGAGGATACAAATTGGAATTCTTATATTCCCACGATGAGTTGCCCTTATAGGCCCTGGATTGTTAATATCCCCAAGGGACAATACATGCAAATAAAAAGGAATTTAAGGGTTGGAGATTTCGATAAACAAACAGACGAATCAACTAAGATGTTTAGGGACAAAGGATGTGAGGCTAACTTTCTGAAGAGAGAAAGGATAAGAATTAGGGATGTGGATAGAGAAAGGTTACTGGAGGATATTACAGGTTGGAAAAACAATTTGGGCAATAAGACTTGTTTAGTTTTGGACTATAACTTACAGAATAAGGATATAGAAAGGATTATTACTAAATATTGGTGGGTGTTAAAGCAGAATACATTATTATGTGATTCTTTACCTGATAAACCAAAAAATATTTTTTTTATTTTAATTTTTAATTTACATCAGTAGAACAAAGAGAGCTCTCAATGTCAGAATGAAAAAAAAAATTAGCAGCTGTGAATTGGCACTTTATTCACGTTCATACAAATTGTTTTCATCACACCTGAAGCTAGTTGTAGCCTTTGGTTATCTTAGGGTAGCTTGCAAGATTTTTATATATTTATAACATTTATTAAGTTACAAGCAAAGAAAGGCAAATAAACATCTTTGTACAAGAAATTGAAAACATTCTGCACAGTCTTCACTTTGCCGTCATCGTTTGTACAAACTCTGCAAGAGAAACAAAAAACAGTAATGAGTGGCTAGCCAATATTAAAGATTAACTCCAATTTGTTGAGAAATAAAACAATCCCCTCTGGGTGACCAGTGAATATTTCAAGGATTTGAAAAAGCTCTGTTTGATATTCCTACCTGCTTCTCCTCTGAAAGAATAGCTGTTTGCTCTATGTTTTTGGATACTGATTCTCTATGGGAGTGACTTTTTAATTATCGATCAGCTGATGCACTTGCAGGGCTCTAATGAGGAATGTGGCAGGGTCTGCATAGCTTTGGAAGTGATTAAACTTTTAGGAGTATCTCCCCAACAAGATTTTTGTTGCAGAGGACACCTAAAATCTGACTTGTATCTTATTGCAGACTTTTGGGAAAACCAATGAGCCACATTTCTGGGGAAGTTCTATACACCAGCTGTGTACAGAATGCCTCCAGGTTGGCATATTGCATTGAATTTTACAGAAAATTACAGAACAGCAAATTTAAAAGGAAACTGTTAATAACGTTAAAATACAATATGGCTTTTTTTACAATTGTATATGCTAGATTTTTTATTTGCTATATTTTTTTCCCCACAAAAGTGGAGTTACCCTTTAAAGAACCCACCACCAACAGGTAACGTGCCAGCAGCTATCCAAAGTGGTTCCTTCACTAGCCAATATTAAAGAGCCCATCACCAGCAGCTAGATTATCCAATAACAGTAGCATTTCAAGTTCCTGTAACTTCAAAAACATTCTAAGCTTCACCTGGTTATATTGAAGGCATTTAGATGAAAAATGTATTTATTAAACATATATTTGACAGCATGATTAGGCATCTCTGAAATCTTACTTCAGGCATTTAGGCTGGCCACAATTTTTTTTTGTTTAGTAATTACACCAGAATTAATGTTTTCAGGGAAAAATTTCCATCCAAACATAGGCCTGCATACGGGGTGTGCCGGCTGTGCCTGGGCACACCCTAATCACCCTGTGCAGCGCAGATTCCCCTTGCTACTGACACCATCCACTGCACTACTGACACCAATCTCTGCTCTACTGACACCGTCCACTGCTCTACTGACACCATTCATGTTTCAATACATTTTAAAATGCTTGTTTACATTTATTTATAGTATAGAGTGTGTGTGTGTGTGTGTGTGTGTGTGTGTATATACAGTATTTCACAAAAGTGAGTACTCCCCTCACATTTTTGAAAATATTTTATTATATCTTTTCAAGTGACAACACTGAAGAAATGACACTTTGCTACAATATAAAGTAGTGAGTGTACAGCTTGTATAACAGTGTAAATTTGTTGTCCCCCTAAACTAACTCAACACACAGCCCTTTAATGTCTAAACTGCTGACAACAAAAATGAGTACACCCCTAAGTGACAATGTCCAAATTGGGCCCAAAGTGTCAATATTTTGTGTGGCCACCATCATTTTTCAGCTCTGCCTTAACATTCTTGGGCATAGAGTTCACCAGAGCTTCACAGGTTGCCACTGGAGTCCTCTTCCACTCCTCCAAGACGACATTGCAGAGTTGGTGGATGTTAGAGACCTTGCCCTTCTCCACCTTCCGTTTGAGGATGCCCCACAGATGCTTAATAGGGTTTAGGTCTGGAGACATGCTTGCCCAGTCCATCACCTTTACCCCCAGCTTCTTTAGCAAGGCAGTGGTCGTCTTGAAGGTGTGTTTGGGGTCGTTATCATGTTGGAATACTGCCCTGCAGTCTCCGAAGGGAGGGGATCATGCTCTGCTTCAGTATGTATGATCTGAAAAAAAAAAATGTTGCTCTACATAAAGATGGCCTAGGCTATAAAAAGATTGCCAAGACCCTGAAACTGAGCTGCAAGACCATACAGCGGTTTAAAAGAACAGGTTCCACTCAGAACTGGCCTCGCCATGGTCAACCATAGAAGTTGAGTGCACGTGCTCAGCGTCATATCCAGAGGTTGTCTTTGGGAAATAGAGATATGAGTGCTGCCAGCATTGCTGCAGAGGTTGAAGGGGTGGGGGGTCAGCCTGTCAGTGCTCAGACCATATGCCGCACACTGCATCAAATTGGTCTACATGGCTGTCGCCCCAGAAGGAAGCCTTTTCTAAAGATGATGCACAAGAAAGCCCGCAAACAGTTTGCTGAAGACAAGCAGACTAAGGACATGGATTACTGGAACCATGCCCTGTGGTCTGATGAGACCAAGATAGGCGTAGTTGGTTCAGATGGTGTCAAGGGTGTGAGGCGGCAACCAGGTGAGGAGTACAAAGACAAGTGTGTCTTGCCTACAGTCAAGCATGGTGGTGGGAGTGTCATGGTCTGGGGCTGCATGAGTGCTGCTGGCACTGGGGAGCTACAGTTCATTGAGGAAACCATGAATGCCAACATGTACTGTGACATACTGAAGCAGAGAATGATCCCCTCCCTTCGGAGACATTCCAACATTATATCGACCCAAACACACCTCCAAGACGACCACTGCCTTGCTAAAGAAGCTGAGGGTAAAGGTGATGGACTGGCCAAGCATGTCTCCAGACCTAAACCTGAAACGGAAGGTGGAGGAGCGCAAGGTCTCCAACATCCACCAGTTCTGTGGTGTCGTCATGGAGGACTCGAAGAGAACTCCAGTGGCAACCTGTGAAGCTCTGGTGAACTCCATGCTCATGAGGGTTAAGGCAGTGCTGGAAAATAATGGTGGCCACACAAAATATTGATACTTTGGGCCCAATTTGGACATTTTTACTTAGGGATGTACTCACTTTTGTTACCAGCAGTTTAGACATTAATGGCTGTGTGTTGAGTTATTTTGAGGGGACAGCAAAGTGTCATTTCTTCAGTGTTGTCACATGAAAAGATGTAATAAAATATATATACGTGCCATTGCCAGGAGGTTTGCTGTGTCTCCCAGCACAGTCTTAAGAGCATGGAGGAGATTCCAGGAGACAGGCAGTTAGTCTAGGAGAGCTGTACAGGACCTTAGAAGGTCCTTAACCCATCAGCAGGACCGGTATCTGCTACTTTGTGCAGGGAGGAACAGGATGAGCACTGCCAGAGCCCTACAAAATGACCTCCAGCAGGCCACTGGTGTGAATGTCTCTGACCAAACAATCAGAAACAGATTTGAGGGTAGCCTGAGGCCCAGGCATCCTCTAGCGGGCCCTGTGCTCACTGCCCGACACTGTGGAGCTTGATTGGCATTTGCCATTGAACACCAGAATTGGCAGTTCCGCCACTGGCGCCCTGTGCTTTTCACAGATGAGAGCAGGTTCACCCTGAGCACATGTGACAGATGTGAAAGAGTCTGGAGAAGCCACGGAGAACGTTATGCTGCCTGTAACATCGTTCAGCATGACCGGTTTAGTGGTGGGTCAGTGATGATCCGCGGAGGCATATCCAAGGAGGGACGCACAGACCTCTACAGGCTAGACAATGGTACCCTGACTGCCATTAAGTATCTGAATGAAATCTTTTGACCCATTGTCAGACCCTATGCTGGTGCAGTGGGTCCTGGGTTCCTCCTGGTGCATGACAATGCTCGGCCTCATGTGGCGAGAGTATGCAGCCAGTTCCTGGAGGATGAAGGAATTGATACCATTAAATGGCCCCCATGCTCGCCTGACCTAAATCCAATAGAAACACCACTGCACATGTCTGTATTCGGCACATTGTAAATCGCACATGTCTGCATTCTGCACACTGTAAATCGCACAGGTCTGCATTCTGCAGCCTGTAAATCGCACATGTCTGCATACTGCAGCCTGTAAATCACACATGTCTGCATTCTGCACATTGTAAATCGCACATGTCTGCATTCTGCACATTGTAAATAGCACATGTCTGCATTCAGAGAGTCCCTCAACAGAGTATCCCCCTTCAGTGTCCCCCCTTGCATCAGAGTGTCTCCCATCAGTGTCCCCCATCAGAGTGTCCCCCATCAGTGTCTCCCTTGCATCAGTGTCCCCCATCAGAGTGACCCTCATCAGTGTCCCCCTTGCATCAGAGTGTCCCCATCAGAGTTTCCCCATCAGAGTCCTCCTTGCAACAGAGTGTCCCCCCTCTCCTTCCCCTTCCACGTGTACTCACTGCCAGTGGCGGCACAGCTCTCCAGAATGAAGGCAGCTCATTCCTCTCTCCACTCCAGTCCTGAGATAAGCTACAAGTGATAAGGGGAGAGAGGAAGGAAAGTCTGCCGGCTGTCTATCTCCCCCTGCAGGCTGGAGGGAGCAGAAAGCCTAATCCCCTCTCTAGCAAGTGTCGGCAAATCGGAAGTGACGTCTTCATAACTCGGAGAAGAAAGCACCCACTACAAGCGGAAATTGTCTGGCGCGATGGACAGCGCCACAAACCAGGTCAAAAGCCTGCAAATGAAGCGCCTCGTCTGCAATCTCGTGATTGCCTAGACGTGGCGCTTCCCATAGTGCACTGTGTCTGGCGCCCGAACACAGTGCACTTAAAGGACATTTGTTTTTTTCTATTTTCTTTTTAAAGGGTCTTTTGTTTTTGTGACTGCTTTGGGGGGGGGGGGGGGCGGCGCCTGTGCGCCCCCAATGGACGGGCCGCCACTGTCTACCACTTCATAAGTACTGTATAGAATTTACATGCAAGTTTCTAGCACAGATAGGATGTTACCTTGTCAAATATACGGAATGCTTCTCTAAAATTTTCTTCTGTGTTTTCCAGTACACTTGCCATTATAGTCAAGAATTCAGGGAATTTGGTTGTTCCATTGCCTGTAAAGAGACAAGACCTGTAAACCTTAGTTAAAACCTGGGGAACCAATGCAAGTCACTAACACCATTGTTCTAAGAAAGCCACACCCAAACTGGATTTACATCCTCTATGTGTAGTTAGAATTGTTTACACGTTATTAAAGACAGCCAATAGATTATCGCTGTCAAAACCAGTTGATCCTGTCCCTCTTACATAATAAATTTTGTAATATCTTAAGACAGTACATGCAAACATATAAAATATGAGAACGCCATCTAATACATAATCTCATAACCAACTGTCAGGACATGCTGCTCTCTACTGTCTGTAAGTGGCTCTGCTACTTAATGTTCACAGAGATTATTTATGTATATCACTTCATGTCTCTATGTGTCTGGGTCAGAGACTCCAAAAGCGGGAAGTGGAGAGAGAGAGACAGAGAACTGAGCCACATGATCTTATACACACAGGGGGTGCTACTGCTGTTGTATTTTCTCCCCGACCAGAAGCAGAGACTCTTAGGCAAGTAATCCTATGTTTTAATAGTTTAACTGCAGCTGCCCATAGCTTCTTGAGTGTGTATCTACAGTGCCTTGAAAAAGTATTCATACCCCATTGAAATTGTCCACATTTTGTCATGTTACAACCAAAGTGTGGCGTGCATTTGTATTCAGCCTCCTTTACTATGATACCCCTAACTAAAATCTAGTAGAACCAATTGCCTTTAGAAGTCACCTAATTAGTAAATAGAGTCCACCTGTGTGTATTTTAATCTCAGTATAAATACAGCTTTTCTATAAAGCCATGAGAGGTTTGTTAGAGAACCTTAGTGAATTGTGAAAGCCAAGGAACACACCAGACAGGTCAGGGATAAAGTTGTGGAGAAATTTAAAGCAAGGTTAGGTTATGAAAAAATATCCCAAGCTTTGAACATCTAACGGAGCACTGTTCAATCCATCATCCGAAAATGGAAAGAGTATGGCACAACTGCAAACCTACCAAGACATGGCCGTCCACCTAAACTGACAGGCCGGGCAAGGAGAGCATCAGAGAAGCAGCCAAGAGGCCCATGGTAACCCTGGAGGAGCTGCAGAGATCCACAGCTCAGGTGGGAGAATCTGTCCACAGGACAACTATTAGTCCTGCACTCCACAAATCTGGCCTTTATGGAAGAGTGGCAAGAAGAAAGTCACTGTTGAAAGAAAGCCATAAGAAGTCCCGTTTGCAGTTTGTGAGAAGTCATGTGGGGACACAGCAAACATGTGGTAGAAGGTGCTCTGGTCAGATGAGACCAAAATTGAACTTTTTGGACTAAAAGCAAAACGCGATGTGTGGCAGAAAACTAACACTGCACGTCACCCTGAATACACCATCCCAACTGTGAGACATGGTGGCGGCAACATCATGTTGTGGTGATTCCTTTCTTCAGCAGGGACAAGGAAGCTGGTCAGAGTTGATGAGAAGATGAATGGAGCAAAATACAGGTCAATCTTAGAAGAAAACCTGTTATAGTCTGCAAAAGACTTGAGACTGGGGCGGAGGTTCACCTTCCAGCAGAACAACGACCCTAAACATACAGCCAGAGCTACAATGGAATGGTTTAGATCAAAGCATATTTAAAAGTCCAGACCTAAATCCAATTGAGAATCTGTGGCAAGACTTGAAAATTGCTGTTCATAGACGCTCTCCATCAAATCTGGCAAAAATGTCACTCTTTAGATGTGCAAAGCTGGTAGAGACATCGTCAAAAAGACTTGCAGCTGTAATTGTAGGGAAAGGTGGTTCTACAAAGTATTGGCTCAGGGGGGCTAAATACAAATGCACGCCACACTTTTCTGATATTTATTTGTAAAAAATTTTGAAAAACATTTATCATTTTCCTTCCACTTCACAATTATGTGCCACTTTGTGTTGATCTATCACATAAAATCCCAATAAAATACATTTACATTTTTGGTTGTAACATGACAAAATGTGGAAAATTTCAAGGGGTGTGAATACTTTTTCAAGGCACGGTAAATCCTTGTGACAAACGTATATCTGTAATATTGTTATTATCTCAAATGCACAGTGCCAGATAGCTAGGTCAGTGCTACTGTGTGTATGTATCACGTACCTGGTAGCAGAGACCAATGTGATGAGGAAAGCCTCTCTTACACCTCTGACTCGGTGCCCCTGATAGTGTAAACAGGAGGCGCAGGAGTACACCACTGCCTGTAAGTCTTGCTAGCAGTGGGGCAGATGTCCACGCTGGGCAGGAGAACTCGTCAGATGGCTCCAGTAAGCGAGCGAGCAGGTGGGCAGCTGGTACTGGTAACAGCAGGCAGAGAAGGAGAGTCAGGCATGCCGGGTCATACAGAGACAGGATGGATCGGGTACAGGGCACAGGCAGGAGTGTGGTCAGGAAAAATGAGAGATCTGGAACTGAACAAAAAGCAGAAGCCAATGGAGCAGGCAAAAGTGGAGGTCAGGGGACAAGCCAAGGTCGGTGCAGGTGGAGTTCAGAGAATGGTCAAGACAAGCGGGGTCAGCAACTGGAAACAGGACACAGATTCACAGGGTCACAGGTTACACGGGAGGCTGAAGACAGCAGCACTGATCACTGGCTAAGTTTAAATTAAATAGCGCGAGGGCACCTGTGCGAGTATAGGCATGCGCATATGCATTAGCCAGTACCTAATTCTTGCGAGCACGAGAGGGAATATGTATTAGCCTGTGTACAGAAGTCCATCCAGAGGCGTTATTTCATCTATTTGCAAGCCTTTCCTTACAGTATGTAAGGATCACCCTGTAAGCAGGCTGAAATGCTGGTTGGTGAGACAGCTGCTGCCCCAGTCGAGAGGGAAACCGTTAACCTGTTGCCCGCACTTTCTATTGTACTCTGTCTCTCTCCCCATGCTGATAATAAAAGGGGAGAGGGCTCTGTCCAGTCAGACAGTCTGCATGGAAGTGAAGACACAGACAAGACACAACATGCAATCTCCAGGCACATCACAGAGCTGCTGCAGCTGCAGTCACCAGAGAGCCTCGCTTGCCTCTAGGAACCTTCCACATGCAAAGGGATTGCTGAAACATGCAGTCCTCCCTGAAAAACACTAGTCCTGTAGATCTGCCACTGTGGACAATGCTGTGTGTGGACTCTTGCCTGTGCAGGTACGCTGGGGCAGCCAGCAGCCGGAGTTAGGGCTTAGTTTAGAGAAAAGACTGTGCACTTTGTTTTGGAACTGCTATGTTTCCAGAAAAAACTTTTGAAAGTGTGTCCTAGCCTGGTCTGAAGTTACTTAAAGGGGTGCATGGTGGTAATGGCGTATGGGAGAACAGGGCCTGTAATGCACACATAGGGGAATGGTAACATGCCCATGCTATGGGCAACAAGTACAAGAGAAGGATGATATGACAGCGGGAGAGCGGTCCTGGCAAGGGTGATGAGTCTCATGTATAGTGAAGGGAGCAGTTCATAGCCTACCTCCCGAGTGGCCGGTGCCCCAGCAACTGGGACAGAGACCCTAGGGACCTAGCTGTATGGTACAGAAGAGAAAATAATTAATTATACATGCACATTGGGTGGCGCTGGTACCTGGCGGGACCCCGTTCTGTCACTGGGAGATAAGTGGCAGAGTCAAGCTGCACTGGTGGAATGGGACACTGCTCTTTGGTGTCTCCTTCAAAACTATGCATCCAGAGCAGGTGTATGTATTGTGGGACTGGGAGACACCTGTATGACAGCATCAGGTTATGATACAGAGACACCGGGGTGTGCAGCTCGCTTCTAAGTCGGGGTACTGCCATAATGCTGATGTCACATGAACACGGTCACACCTGGTCCCAAGCATTAGCGAGCATGTATACCGGAGAGTCTGGAGGAAACAGAAGAGCGAGAGGCAGCAAAAAGGCCCCGCCCACAACCGTGCAATCTAATAATAAGTGAACCTGTTTATTGCAGTAGAGTTTATATGCAGCACCTGTTATTTTGATTAAAGTGTTACTAAACCCAGGACCCTGCATTCACTATATCTGGTCTCCCACAGTACACAGAACATGGAAATACAATTATTTTTGTAAATATAAACTGCTAAATACCTTTTCTTATCAACAGTATACTGTATAGAAGTCTTGTGACTTCTATGAGTGTCTGGTTAAAGCTTGTAGGAGGAGTTGTCATTCTGCACTGACTGTCCTATCAGGACGCAGGACCCCTGTCCCTCTGTCTGGACAGTGCTGATTGGCCCTGTGCTGATCACATGCACCCTCCCAAGAAAATAAAAAAATTCTCTAGCAATACACATCAAAATGAGCATGTGCAGCTTGTCCCCTGGCTCTGCACTGTCAAGAGATGAATTGGGGACAGTGGAAAGAGGAGAGAATCATAGGAGACAGGATCAAACAGCCTTTTTACACAATGCAGAGCATTAACCCTTTAGATTCCACAGTAAGTATAACAAGCATGCTTTACTGCATATACAGACTGATTTTACTGTTGTGGGTTTAGTAACACTTTAACCCTGTTCCTTTATGTCTGGGATTCTATAGCTAGTTGTAGCTCAGGGCTCAATAACCAGCATAGGCTATAGTCAGGTTAGGTATCTGACAGCCACTTCTGGTAGTTAGAGATCTGGTGGCATGACAGATTAGATGCTACTAGGCACTAAACGCAGAGTGGATAGGATGACTTTGAGTTCCAGCGCCACATCACAGTTCCTGTAGGCAAAAAGCTGGATTCCAAGCTGGTTGGACAGGTTGGGTCTCCTCATCACTATAGATTGTGTCTTCAGGTCTCCAAGACGAATGCCGCATCAAGATTATTGTCAGGGGTATTGCTGGTATATTGCGGGTATAAAATTGGGTATGCTGAGTATTGGGAGGGAGAGTGTGGTTGTCACAGATTCTTTAAAAGACGTGTTCAGTAATGTTTGCCATGTCTTAAGTGCTGCCTTATTAGTTGGGGATAGATTTAGAGTTTGGGGTTTAATGAAACGACTCACCATTAAGAAATTGTATAGGTTTGCACCTTGGGTTTGATGTTGCTCCAGTTCACCCCATCTAGTAATCTGGGCCTGCGGGAACCAAGTTTTTAGTTGTGTGAGGGTCGAAGCTTAGTAATAGTCATGGATTAGTACATGTCCAACCCCTCCTGCTTTTTTTGTAACTATCAGTTTGCTAAATACGCATCTAGCCCTTTTACTTTGCCATAAGAAGTGATTCACCAGTGACTGGGCTTTTGTATAAAAAAAAAAAAAAAAAGGCATTAGGTACTGGGATAGGGAGTGTTCGAAACAAATATATAAATTGGGGTAGTATAATCGGTTTCAACAATTTGAGCTAAGTAGCTCTTCTATTGGATCAGACAACACAAACCAGCCATCAGTCCCCACATTCATCTACAATATAAGCCTTGACCATTCATGACCTGTCCTTAGTTTTGCCAGTTTTCCTTCCACTTTTGGACAGTCTGACCACTGCAGACCGGGAACATCCCACAAGAGTTGCTGTGTTGGAGTTGCTCTTGTCTAGTCATTACAATTTGTCCCTTGTCAAAGTTGCTCAAATCCTTACACTTGCCCCCTTTTTTTTCTACTTTCAACACATCAACTTCAGGAACAACATGTTTACTTGCTGCCTACTAAATCCCACCCGCTTTTAGGTGTCATTGTAACAATGTTATTCACTTCACCTGTCAGTGGTCATAATCTTAGGGCTAATCGTGTGTATATCTTGCTTGGGGGGCTATCAGGAGGCATTTCTGTTTTCCCATAATGGGTACAGGCCATATTTAATTTAGTTAGCTATATTTTCTAAAATGAATGTTTCAGGCTACGGTGTTTAGTCACAAGGCCTTATGACTTAAGCGCAATAGGGAGAAATGCCATTGGGATTTTTGTCAGCTGTAAGGTGCTTTTTTGAAAAAAAAAAAAAAAAAGTCTTAGTACTCCACTCCAATGTGCCTTTTCATTAGCGGTAATTTCAGAATTACTTTAATGCCAGATTTCTAACAAGGCAGAGCTAGTATAGCAGGTGACACATCAGAAGTGGTAGGAAGATCTGTATAGGCGTTTGAATTAATGTAGGAATATCAGTACCTGAACTAATGTACATTAGAGGGACCAAGCAAAATTCCTTTACACTGCATTTTGGAGAAGTGTACTTTAATCCCAGTACCACGGTGGAAGCAGATCATTTAGGTGGGCCCAGAACAAGCGGCAGTATAAGTGGTGATGTAATTGATTGGTGATGACCACAGTGAAGGCATCATCAGGAGCCTATCCTACTTGCTCCCGATTCTTGGTGATTTGAATTTGAGCTTACGGTGACAGCTCGATCAATGTTCTGGGGGTGTCGACCGAGCATGCCCCCAGAAGAACACAGAAATTAGTGGTATACTGTTACCATAGTAACACTGTACTATGATCAATGAACAATGATCAGGATTTATTTTTATTTTTTTCACACCGATTGCTTATAGCAGTGAATTTTACTGTTATAAGCAAGCATTTTTACTGAAATAGATTCAGTGTGTATTGTTGCGATTGACCACGGCTAATCACATGGTACAGATGAGCTGTGATTGGCCCCATCTATACCAATCACAGTGATAAACACAATAGAGAAAGACTAGAAATTACAAAGATGGACTGTACGTTAGAATAAAAGTTTTGTATTACAAGTTCAATTATATTGTTTATTGATCGGCCATCTTTATGGCATGTATATAATAAATATATATATATAGTTTTAAGATATCACATGGACAAATATAAATAGCTATTATCAATATATATTTTTCACTATCACTTTTCCTTTCCTTTATTTTATAGAAATTTACTATTATTTCAATAGTGGGGATAACCTGTCTAAATTCATTCACACATAACCCCCACAACTTATCTTACAAATCTACATAATATGTGAGTATCTATTTCTATGAATATATTTTGCAAAATCTTATGTTATGCAGGGAACCCCTTTCCAACTTATTTTAACATATAGCTATGCCCCCATGGGAGATCTCTGCGCCTCTCCCCCCAGCGGTCACCAGACTTGGGTTTTTTTCCCTGCTAGATCCCATTGAAATGACCATTCTTCCGTTCACATTGTTTTTTTGTACAGAATAGCATGTTATATATATATATATATATATATATATATATACACTAATTTGATGTTTTTTACGTATATATTAGATCTGTAAGCTCCTGAAGAAGCACAATTGTGCACGTAACATGTAGAGCAAAAAATCTCCTTGTGACCTCTGATTGTGACTCAACCACTCCATGCACTTTACTTCCTGTGGATAGTGCTACTGGTTATACTTATCATTCTCTAGAATAAAATATTATAATTAGAGGTGTTATTCGAGTCCCCAGGGTCAAGTATTTTCTGACATTATTTGTATGATGTGTGATTTCTTTTATGTGTTGTACATGTAAGCTTTTTAACTTTATCCAATTAAAAATTCAAAACTTGTATTTTAACATGTGTGCCTTTTAAAATTAATTTTTCCAATTCCTAGTCTTTCTCATATAATATCAGGATGTTGGCATATTTTTTTTATCAGTGTTTCCACAGTATCACCCTGTGAGGATATACGGTAAATTCCATCCTTTTGAGATAAACAATAGTACACAACAAATGGCATAAATCAAAGCCATTTGTTTACAATTGTCATCTGTGATTGGTCATGGCGATCACATGGTACCAGCAGTGGACACAGCCCATGCGAGGTGCGTTCTGTGGAGGATGTCATGTTGTCCACCCAGAACAATAGGGCTACCACTCGGGTGTCATTTTGCAATGGCCGGGCAGGAAGCAGTTACACATAACCAGGATGCCCACAGTATCTGACAGTCTTCTATAGCACCGCACATATTCAGTGTCGTGTGTGACCTCTTGGTAGATCAGGTAACACAGTAGATGCCCCTTATTCTTTGTTGATCACTACAATCCCAAACAGACCAGTACCTGCCTGATTTGATCCAAATGTAATGCATTGTCTAGGTAGGTCCTTATATTGCATTGCTTTGATAAATCTAAAGGAGATTCTACAGTTAGGTTGTAGCGTGCATGCTAAACTTCCAATGCATCCTTCTGCAGCACCAGTGCTCAGATTCCTAGGATGCAGTAATATCAGGTTTTGACACTTTCTGGTAATGTGAGGTGTTGTCCCTGCCCTCTGCAGGTTCAGGTTTAAGTGGACTTCCTGTACTGGTAGCCTTCTAACCACTTGTACCATTGGCCTCAGCTCAGTGCTGAGGACCACCAACTGATCTGAATACAAAGGGGTATGGGGATCCAAAATCTGGAACAGAACCATTTCCAGCTGGCCAGGTTAGTCGGCTGCCTTTTCCCTTCTGCTTATACTTCATGGTCACTTCAGTGCGCATGAACTTTTGAGAAGTGTCCCCCCCCCCCCCCCCCAAACACTGCTGATTAAAATAGCTGTGACTATATGACACCCCACATTTGTGCCGGTCCCAAAACTATGGCCATTTGATCTCCCCCATAATGTTGCTGGCTTCTTCTCATCTCTCTCCCTACTAGTAATGATCCCTCCTGTGTGTACCAGGTCTTCAGGTTGTGAACAGGAAGCTTCTGTCACTCAGTGCAACTGCAGAGAAAGATTAACCGCTTCAATACCGGGCACGGTCACTCCCTTCCTGCCCAGGGCTGTTGCACTTGGAATGACAATTGTGCAGTTATGTAACATTATACCCATATGACATTGTGGCTTGCCACACGGGGCTTTCGTTGGGTGGTAATCACCACTGGTTATTATATAAAATGGAAAAAAGACTGAAAACTTAACACTATATTTTCTACTTGGTTATAAAACATGCAATAACTCCACACATTTATTCATAAATTAAGGACAAAAATGTAATCTGCTACATGTCTCCGGTAAATGAAATCACCCAAACTTTTGGGAACACTAGTATAATTGCCCAACTAGGGTACTTATCTGGACAGACACTATACCAATAATGGCAGTGATCTAGTGTGACTGACAATCTAATGTCACTAGTGACACCAATACAGTGATAATACTGTACAGACACTGGTTGGGTGACAGGGATGATCAGGAGGGCAAAGGGTTCACTGTGTGCAGATTTTATTTATAGACTAGCTGGCTTTCCTCCCCAATTTCAGCTCTGAACAGCAAGTGAAACCCAGGAGAAGAACCAGCCAGATCTGGCTTGTGTTTATGAACACAGATCTGTGCTATAACTGGCCACAGCCAAAATCATTGGCTGCAAGCCTGCTGACCAACTCCTGCTGTGTCCAACCACAGCACAAGAGGCACGGGGGGGGGGGGGGTGTAAACCAGGAAGTTCACTTACGACTTATGGTTACACCACAGGCCACCAGTAATAAACTGCTGGTCAGCAAGTGGTTAAGGCACACTGGGGAAAAAAAAAAAAAATTATTAAAGGCCATCACATGCAGCATTTGGGTCACAAGACACATTTTCTCCAATATCGCATGCGATACTGAAAAGTCAATTAACTATCCCTTTATGCAGCATTTCCTTCAAAAAGCGAAAATGCTTGGTTAAAACCCTGTCTTAAACCATGTTCTATTCACTTAAGTTAAACAGTGTGTAGTGGTCCAGGCATGCGATATTTAACTTCCCAGAAGCATGCTCCCTGTGCGCTTGGATTGCTGATCATGGTAAAAGGCCAATCACAGTTGCCCTTTACCATGTGATCAACTGTGTCCAATCCCATGTAAAGAAATCTGACGGTTATCAGCATTCCTTGCTGTCCCTATGTGAGGAAAGGGCCTGTAATTGGCAGGGAAGATTTACACTGATAATCCGGGCACTGATTAGTGCAGCCCCATCTGTGGGGGGGGGGGGGGGGGGGACGGGACCAGGGGAGGGGAGCATTTTTTTAAATGCCCACTTGTCTACCAACTGAACAGCTCACTGTACACTTCTATGTGTTGTCCCAAGGTTTGCAAGATAAGTTGCACCAGTTCATTTAAGGCCTAGTTTACGCCAGCAGTTGGAAGGGATTACCTTTAGTTTCAGTTAAGAAAACTTGCAGCAGCACTAAAACATACAAAATACAAACGTGAACCACTGAGTATGAACCAGTTAACGATGTATGGTTATGTTAAGGGGCAGAACAAAAAGTTAAATCCAACATTTGCAGCGATAAAGTTCAAAATTGCATAGCATTTGTGATAAATTACACATCCACAATTCTGATAAATACCATTTAATAGAAAATTAAACTTACAACGAAAGTTCCTCTGCTGAGGTCATCACGTGTTTTCTGTCTAAGCGGATGGGCGTTCGCATAGCCAGCCAGCCAGCTGTTTAACATTGGTTGCTGTAAGTTTAATTTTCTATTAAATGGCACTTATTGGAATTATACTATAGTGAGGTCCTTTTTCATTCTGAGTACAATTTGACCACTTCTTATGGGACCTGCTTGATCGGGGTATCCTGGCTGTCTGCTGGATATATTCTTTACACCAGGGATATGCAATTAGCTGTTGCAGAACTACAAGTCCCATGAGGCATAGCAAGACTGACAGCCACAAGCATGACACCCAGAGGCAGAGGCATGATGGGACTTGTAGTTTTGCAACAGCTGGAGGTCTGCTAATTGCATATCCCTGCTTTACACAATAACCACCATTTGGAGGTACCGTTTGCAAATCACCCCCCGGATAAAGGGCCTGGCTGGGTAATTGGCTCTTCTAGCTTGCCTTGTGGCAAGTGTATAAACAAAAAAGTCAGTGCTACTACCCATACATCACACAGAAAGCAGAGATCCCGGGTGCTTGATCCAGTCGCTGGCTGAGTAGGGAAATGAGGAAAAGATGATCCGCACTCTGGTGATCGCTCTTAAATTGTAATATTTATTGACAAGCCTCAGCGACCAAACGCAAACAGTTGATGCGTTTCAGCTTATAAGGTTTTAGTCATGACCTCTTGTGGTAAGTGTGCATTGTTTGCCGTGGAGGAATTTGTCACTGATTTTTTTCCAACTATTCATGCACACCTGTGTTCACGGACTTTGTTTTCACAATACCTCAATTGTAGATGTGTAATCACAAATGCTATTCAATTTTGGACTTTATCTATGCAAATGATGGATTTATTTAATTTTTGTTATGCCCCTTGGCATACCCATACATAATTAACTGGTTCATATCTGTATTTTATACATTTTAGCGCTGCTACAATTTATTTTAATTTAGTGTATCACTTTTAGTGGCTGCTTACTTTTAAATTTTTTTTCAAATTTTAGTTTTGAAGTAGCGTGGTATTTTACTGTTTAGTTTCAGAGTCTAGTCTAAACATCCACAAATACTTACATTTGGGATAACTTTTTATAGATATTTCAGGTTGGCAGCATTGTTAGATATGTTGTACTTTTCCCAGCCAACTTCCTATCAGTTAAAACTACATGTTAAGGCATTACCTAGTTGGCTTCTTTCAATTTCTTCCAGAACTGCAGTAAAGCATGAAACTCCTCCAACTCAACTATGCATACCCAGATTGTTTATTATAGTAGCCCTGACATTACCGCTAATAAAAATATATATATATATATATATATATATATATATATATATATATATATATATATATATACATATACATATACATATATACATATATACACACACACACACACGCCAATCACATGATAGAAACAGAAGCTTGGCAAGTTCTCCTCACACAGACAGTTGGAGAAAAAGCTAATCACTGGCTTTTGTTGAAGGGACATCGGTCCTGAAGAGAAAGAAACACCCCCCTGTGCCAACTTGTACTATGTGCCATTAGGTGGCACTGATATTCACTGGGCACCATCAAAACCCACCAGTGGTGCCAGTGCCACCTATTAATGCCCAGTGCCACCTTATCAGTGCAGCCTCATCAGCTTACATCAATGGAGGAAAAAAAAAACTGTTTGAAACATTTTTTTTTTTTTTTGTTATAAAATGTTTCAAACAGTTTGTTTTTTGTTATAAAAACACAACTTCAAAATTTTTTGGTTTTCTTCATTTTAAACAAAAAACCTAGGAGGTGATCAAATACAACCAAAAGAAAGCTCTATTTGTGGGGAAAAAGATAAAAATTTCATTTGGGTACAGTGTTACATGACCGTGAAATTGTCATTTAAAAGAGTGAGCGCTGAAAATTGGTCTGGGCAGGATGGGGGTTTAAGTGCCCAGTAAGGAAGTGGTTAACCAACAGATGGGACCAGGGAACATGGAGTGCATTATACAAGGGCCAAAAAAATACACAGCATACATGGATCTGTCTGAAATTTGACAGCGCTGGTGTGAATGACATATTGCAAGACTCATTTGAACACCTTAAATCGCATTGCAGGAAGCATGTTGCCTTAAAGTAGCTACTGAACTTTTGGGCGACATACTTCCTGCGATGCAGACTGCAGCGTGAATAATCACACAATAGTTGCAGCAGACCCGCACCGCAATTTGGTGTCATTCAAGGAATGGCATCTCAAATGCGAGCGACATTGGCGCTTTCCAATCATGGCAAATTGGCCAGTGATCCAAAATGCTGTAGTGTGAATGCAGCCCGAGAGTCACAAGACTCGTTCTCACTGCCCACAGCAACCAGTTCCAATGTGATGTGTAGTGCAGAACATGGACTCTGCCATCAAGATCAAAATTGTGTGATGACCCATAATCTAGTCTGATCAAGACGACTCATCCGATAGTTCAAGCAAATGTAGTTTCTATGATCCAACCAATGAAGGCTCCTGCCACCAAGCTCCATCAATTTCTAGAACCTTTTCTCACCAGTAGCTCCAACACAAAAAAGGAATTTTTTTTTTTTAATTTTTATTGTAAAACAAATATACAACTTGGAATGGATTTGAGGCAAATTGTGCCATAAGCAGGTTTTCTGAAAAGTGGCTAAACCAAAAAGTAAACCTTTAACTGGTGAAGGAGTTTACAAATCACATGCAGACCCTTCACAACAGTGGAGAGAGAGAAATAGAAAGAAAAAAGAAAAAAAAAAAAAAAATTAGTAAAAAGCATAGTGATGTTCCATACGTAGGTCTGGAGCAAAGAAATGGGAGGGAAGGCAGAATAAAAAAAAGATACAAGACATGTACCTGGATATACCAGCTTTGCATTAGTGCAACATAAGTTCAATATTGTTTAACTATCTGTAGTTTAGAGTTGTTTACTCCACATTCCGACAAGCAGACAAGTTACTTGAAGAAATCCAACTTTGGGAGAGGAGGAAAATAAAAATCTGTAGAGCCCAGATATTCCATTGTGTGATCCAATTCATCCAGCTCTTCCATGTGCACAAAGGGCTTTGAGAAAAATCCAGAGTAAGCCACATGCAGCATTTGTTACTTTATCAACTTTTCATGGAAACCAAAAAGAGTAAGTTGTAAAGAAAAAGACAGTGACAGTATGGGAAACATGTTTGGAATTCTAAAATTACTATACATGCAATCTGACAGTAAGGGGGAACATTTTACAGATAAGTTACAAACAAAGAAAGGCAAATAAACATCTTTGTACAAGAAATTTAACACATTCTGTACAGTCTTCACTTTGCCGTCATCATTTGTACAAACTCTGCAAGAGAAACAAAAACAGTAATCCGTCAATGTGCCAATTCAAATGTATTCTTTGACTAGCCAATAAAGAGCCCACCAGCAGTCAACTGACAGCCTTGTTTGGATTGGAGACCTAAAGCCTGGTACATGGGCTGAATAGCAAACAGAAACTGGATGACATTCAGCCCATGTCTACAGCAGATTGTCCAACAGAAGCTGGCTGAACATCTGGCTTCAAACAATTATGCTAGGGGAAAAAAATAAAAGCTGCTGATCAACACTTGCAGCCAATGGCTGCAAGTGACTGTTTCCCTGGACTGTCCATCAAGGCTATAATAGTGGGGAGATCACTGCACTGAGCTAACATTGCAAAGTTAGTACAGTGAGAGCCCCTTAAATTTTACTGCTTAACTAACAGACCCCCATCCCTCTGTAGGAAACCTGTAAAGGCATTACACACCATAGGCATAGCTATAAGCTTGCCAAAATTGCAACAAGCGCAATTTTATTCCCTAGGGCAGGGATCTTTAAGCTATGGCCCTCTAGTTCAGGAACTACAAATACCATCATGTCTGAAAGTCAGTTTGACAAAGCCTCTCCACCCCAATTTAATCTTGTAGACAAAGTGCCAAAAAGCCTGGATAGCAAGTGGTTGTCAGCATTAGGTATAGGCCAGCACAGATTTAGACTTACTAACCATCTTTCAAACAAGGCCTCTAACTACAGGCAATGTGGAACAAATCATACTTTCCTACACAGCAGCAAGTTAAAGCTTTTCACAAACTAACAAAGTTAGTTTACATTAGAGCAATTCCCACAGCAAGCATTAAATCACTGCTCATCAATTTTAGATGTAGGACATTAGTTTTAGGCTCTTTACTGCAAACCTTTTTCAAACTAGAACTGCAGCTGTAGCAGTTAAGCTTGTCAAAAGATAAGCAAAAAACACTCACGCCAAGTCCCACTAACCTTTGTAGCTGCAGGCATTGTGGAACAAATGGTCAAATTCATAGAGGAAGCACTAAATTACTTTGCATCCTCAGCATGGCCCACTAGTTGCCGCCCTTCTGTGCTTACATTAGATATTGAATGCCACAAAGTCACTGCTGGGAGAAGCAGACTGACATGAGTAGCCAGTCACTGCTGGAAGGGGAACAGCTGGCTAGTGTGAACATTGAGGATTTGCTCCAGAGTGTTCTGTAGCTACACATGCTCCATCTAGCCATAGTACATTGGCAATTATGTCCTGCAGTAGTAACCAATTGGAATCGACTACTGATTCTATGGTCAGCCTAATCAAATCCCACATGAAAAAGTATCAAGATGACTAGAGAGGCCCTTAAAGTGGTTGCATTATTGGGGGTGGGGGATGTACAAGCCTGGCCATGCTCAAACTTTATTGTAATAGCTTTCCTGTCATTAAGAATTTCAGATTTGCCAGTGGGAACCTGTGTTAAGAAGCCCAATTTCCCAATACATGATGTAAGCAAAGCCCACCTGTTCAAGGACTAATCACAAAGCAACCTACCTTCGTAATTTACTTGACCATCTCCATCAATATCTGCTTCCCTGATCATTTCATCAACCTCTTCATCCGTTAACTTCTCACCAAGATTTGTCATAACATGACGGAGCTCAGCAGCACTAATGTAGCCATTACCATCCTAAAAACAGAAAGGTTTATAGGTCATGTCTTCAGCAGGGGATAGTGCATGGTAAAAAGCATGAGAACCGCCATCTGCTCAATCTCTGCAGGAAGTTAGTGTCTTAATGGCAACCCTTTACCTATATTGAGCCAAAACAAGCCCTATACAGAACTACAGCAGCTGCAGATAATCCACATGGGGAACCTCTGTGCGTCAGAAGAGGTGACAGTGGTACTACCTGCAGAGTCTATGCTGTAGTCATCCCATATGCAAAATCAAACTAGAGGTTAGCTCTTTGCAGGAAAAGCAAAAACCACACACACAGGATAAGGTTTGAACAAGTAACACTTTCCCAGTTCCCACATGATGCGCCCCCCCCCCCCCATTGCAACAGACACCTGTGGCTCTGGCTGTAGCATTTATTCACCACAAAGTACTGTGGAAGGGGGTTATGGCTTTTAGTTCTCAATGAACTACCAGGGTGCCGATGAGCACTCAAGGTAGTTTAATGCTTCATTATTCGGTAGCTGGCTGCAGACAAGTACAGTGACAGTCTGCACCCACGATCTGCTGGTGCAAGGTATTAAAACCATGTCAAACGTGCATTTTAGAAAATATTAACAGCCTTTAAGTGTGCAGTTTATACAGCAGTAGGGGTGGCTGTGGTTCATCTTCCTATTTTTGCAAGGAAAGACCAGAGACTGCAAGCATTTTAGAAGCTTTAAATCTAATTTATAGAATGCCAATTTATATATTATATAATTTCCATGTTTACACATTTGGACTATATCCCAAAGGTGAACTGATAGTCACTTGTATGCACATTTGTTTCTTAATAGCACGATTCAATTTGTTTTATAATTAAATCTAAAGTGTACGTTTTGGCAACTGCTGCCTTTCAGCTTTGGAGTGAGAAATAGTGATGTCACTGCTGTGCTGCTCACTTGCCAGCAATCTGACATGAGGAATCAGAGCCCTGTCTAACCATATGGACATTCAGGATCAGCTGTAGGAATCTTCCAGGCAACACCTGTGAATCTGGAGTTCAGTTCCTCTTTAGGCCTCATGCACACTGGACTTTTACAGCTGCTTCTAGGGGCATCTGACTGTCCTGCCTCTAAACACCCCTCCATGTTAGGCCTTTATTGGCAAACAGCACAGAAGTGCTTGATGGTACTAAAAGCTGCCAAACACTAAAAACCTAGTGCTATAAGCTTGAGTTGTCTGCAAAAACACTGCTGGTTTTTAGGAGTGCAGCCTTGCCTGAGCAGCCCAACCTGAGCCAGTGGGCTGTTTGATATGTGTTTAAACAAGTGGCAAGGGCAAACATTTAAAGTTCCCAGTGTCTCTGGTTTACCGTAATGGTGAAAGGGAAGAGAAAAGGGGGGGAAACCCATCCAGGTGACAGCTTGTCTAGCAACTGTAGTGTTAAGCTGGAAAGACTCAAGATGCCAATAGACCTTGTCTACACTTTGTACATTCCTAAGGCTTCCTGTAACATCTGCATGTCACCCCCATAAAATACTTCACTGGTTCAATGAACTTGAAATTCACACAGGCAACGATCAAAGCTCATGAAGTCCAAGCCATGTTTAAACTTGGATATGGTATTGATGGTACCAACGCAATTAATAAAATGGACTATTCTGTTAGCACTGATGTGCAGCAGTTCCCTCTTTAGGAGCAAGTATGAGCTCAGCATTGTAGTGGCATCCTGGGGCTGAAACTAGTCAGGTGCTTACAGCAGTATTGTGTTCACCTTAACTAGCAATACTATTGTTCCAACCCACCACTTTAGTTGAAAAGCTTGATCTTCATAAGTGTAGAGAACTCAGATATTGAAGACCAAATTCATTCCACACAATACATACAATGGAGGCATCAACCCTGCTGACTTTTCAGAAGTGTTGTACTTGATTGCCCATAGCCCTATTAACCAGTCAGCCTTTGGAGACCCAACCTTACTATGGTTGTCTTTGTATGCATTTTGTCTGTTTCCATCCATTTGTCCTATCCCTTTACCCTTCCTGTTGCACTCTCCCCTTGTGTGTACACATTCAGCTTGGAAACTCCCTCTTGTAGTTTCCTTGCTGTTCATACACATCTGACCATATATGATAACTTGATAGGACAAAATCTATATTGGCTGCTGGGGAATTCTGACTGTGGCAGGTCTCATTCTTTATCCTGCAGAGTTGCATTAGGTTAGGGCTTTACATAGGCTTGGGAAGATGGAGATACTTGGGCTCTGCTAGTTATTTTATACACCATGGAACTTGTCACATTGTGTATGCTTTGAATCTGTTGAGCTGCCTCTGAAGCTAATGTGGATAATTAGTTTCTAGCATACATATGTCATTGAACTTAGCTTTATCCATACCTCAATTTGTATAATGCAGCTGTTGGTTAAATAAAAGGAATTGCACAAAAAAAAAAAAAAAAAAAAAAAAACCCCACCACATCCAACAGCAGGATTATATTCTTTCTAGGCCTTTCACCTGCTGATCTGCCCAATTGTCAAAATTTTCAGCTTTAGACCAAGCTGTCCAGCAAAAGTGACAGGTTGAAACAACCAGTCTATCAATCTCATCTTAATCTTAGAATGGAGAGCTTTTAGGCATTTAAAATCTAGCTCAGGGTAGCATTTAAGCTGATCTGTTAAAGAACCCCCTTCCCCCATACAAAATAGGGGGTCACCTTGTCAAACACACGGAATGCTTCTCTGATTTCCTCTTCACTGTCTGTGTCTTTCATTTTCCTTGCCATCATAGTCAAGAATTCAGGGAAGTCAATTGTTCCATTGCCTGTAAAGAGACAAGACCTGTAAGCCTCGTTCAAACATTCACCATAACATACAATGAGAACCAATGTAATTCAACATAAATTGTTAAAGCCACTCAGATTCATATACTATAGATTTTAGGGAGAGCTTACTGTTTATGTATGCATTGATAAAAGCAGGCATGAGTGTCACCTGTGTACAGTACTTACCATCTGCATCTACTTCATTGATCATGTCCTGCAGTTCTGCCTCTGTTGGGTTCTGCCCAAGCGACCTCATAACTGTGCCCAGCTCCTTTGTTGTAATAGTGCCATCGCCATCCTTGTCAAATAGTGAGAAGGCTTCTTTGAATTCTAGAAACAGAACAGCATTCATTAAAAAAAAAAAAAATATATAGTATAGCCACATTAGCAAGCTACACAAGTATTAAGACTCCTTAGTTATACAGCAATGCAGTAGTTACATTGCATACAGCCAGCCAATAAGCACACAATTTAAGTGAGCCACACCTTGCCCAAGCTGTTTATTACTGGCAGACATTTATGGTGGAATATACCATTTGCCTTGTGCCATAAAATCTTCTCCCCGCATGTCGTTTACTAATTGCACATAAACAGCTGCATGCAAAGCCCAGCATAAAAGCCTGGCAATCCTACAGATATTGAAATTAACTTCTCTACATGTCTGGGAGTTGGGTCACCCTTTGCCCAGCCAATCAAGGCAAATGAACAAGAAACTAAAGCACCAGCTACAGAGTGACAACCAGAGCTGCCAATACAATGCCGATGTGGCATTTTACAATAAGTTCCCCTTCAAGCAATATTGCCACAGCTCTTGTTCCACTTTGAGGCAATAAAGCCAGTTTGAGTTCCTTCTAGTGCCTGCAAGTACCCACATTAGTCTTCATTCTACAGGGTCCCTTTGGATTCTACACCCAGAAAGTGTGCAGCATTTCACAATCAAGCATTGTTCATGTTAAGAGAACTTCAGCTGGCATTGGAATTACAGGAGGGGGCAAGGTTTTTAATTTTTGGGTTTCTGCCAAAGATCCATGTACAATCAGCACCTAGTGGCCCAAGGTTCTACATGATCAAGAGTAGGCAAAAATGGCTTAAGCAGTGAAGAAACGTTGTCAAGGGTGCCTAAATTACTTTATACTCCAAGGCTGGAGTCACATCCTTTTCATAAGCTGCCATTCCCATCCAGTACTAACTTGTGCCCACAAAAATAATTATATTTTTTTAAGCTGCAACCCCCCCCCCCCATTAGTATGTGCACCCCTTCAAGGGGCATCAGAATAATCTCATGATCTAACACCTGAGAGCTGGCCATAAATCAGAAGTGACTGCTAGGCCCTCAAACCCAAGACACAGGGGGAACCTACCAAGTGCTAGGAAAGTTTAGAAACACACCTGCAATCTGCTCTTCTGTCAGTTGATCGGCCTGAAAAACAAAAAAACACAAGTGTTAGAAGAGTTTCCCCTCTGCATTTACTATATACTGCTTAAAACGCAAGAAAATAAAAAAAGTGGTCAGCCTGTCTAGATTCCACAACGATCATCCTACAACCAACTATGCCTTATAAACAAGGGGCAGGGGTACAATTGATACGATACTGATTTTGCAGCTGCCTTTAAGGCTGATATTATGTAGATATAAAGTCTGTCCTTTTACTTTTTTTAATCACTGTCACAAGGAATGTAAACATCCCTTGTAATAGGCAGTGACAGGTACTCTTTAGGGAGTCTATAAGACTCCAAACCTCCCCCTTTGCACCTAAAATATTCAAAACGCTAAGATCTGCCTTTTTGAACACTTTATTTTTTTAAAACTGGCACCTTTAGGATGAGAGTAATCAGTAAGCAATGTCATGACATTGGATCTAGTAACATGGAAACAAAGCAATCGCCTTTGTTCGGGTCTCTAGCCAGCAGACATGCCGGCTGATCGGCTGTATGGCTGCATCAGTTACTACTAGAAAGCTGACCACTCTAAAGAATGGTACCGAGGCGATGCCTGCAACCACTTGAAGCAACAATCAGTACATTTGTTACCGATACTTAAGTGAAGATCATTCAAAACAGCCACATATGTACTGCCAGAGGATGATGCAAACATTTAAGTGAGAAAAACACCGAAATGCAAAAAACAAGATGCTCAACCCTGTTAGGGAAGCCATTTAAATGCCAAGGCCAAATGACTAAAGCAGAACTATAGGCAAAATTTTCATTTTGGATAGAGTAAGGGAGGGTCATAACTCCAGTTTTTTGCTATCTGTATCCCATTGCAAAGATTGCTCTTCATTTCTTGTCCCACAGCAAAACTAAGAAATCACTAAAGAGAATCCCCTGGGGAGCCCCAGGTCACTAGTGTCCCCATTGGAAGATTTCCCCTCTACTTTTCTGGAGAGAACCTGAAATTTGGGATTTTCACTGATAATGGTAAACAGAGGACAGAGAGGGTCAAACTACACAACGGGGACACAGATTGGGGGGGAACCCTACTTAGTGAGTGATGCAGCTGAAAAGCAGTCAGGTTGTAATGTAATGAGCAGATATCAGATTATCCTATTCATGGCCAAGGACCATGCCGGCCTCTACAGGAGCCATCTAAAAAGAATTAGATTTTCTTGCGCTAAAAACATTTAAAAAATAAATAAATAAAAAAACTCCACATGAAACAAGCTCAAACTGAACCACTGCCACAGAGCCCAATGCTGGTCATACAAGGTAAGGAAATTTCAAGCAGCTTTCAGATCACTACTACCGCCATCAATTAAATCCTTTGGAGGGTGTTGGGTTTAAGCCACACTGTATGGCCAGAGCCCACACATCTGCTGCCAGATCACATCTGAGGGCCGATAGATCGCTGGCAGGGGACCCCAGAACAGGTTCGGGGCTGCACTGCCACTGCACAGAACAGGCAAGTAAAAACACTCCAAAAGTTGCCTTTAGAAACAAATGGCAAATCATGAGCGATTGAACACCACTGACTGCTCGGTTTATCACAACTCCATGAGCAGAGAAAAATCTATATCTAAAAAGGAAACACCATGACAGCCAATTGGCAAGCTGCAAAAAGCATTTGCTTTTGGGTTTAAATTTAAAAAGATTATACTCACCTCTTTGTAATTGCTTTGCAAAGAGGCCCAAGGCTCTTGAGGTCCCTGTCAGTGCTTTGGGCTTCTCCCCCCTGCCAATTGCCCATATAGCTAGCTGCTTGCTATGGGGGCACTTGTTCATTGATACACAGAACATGTCTTAAACCCATCCTTTCCTCAATGGCTGCAATTGACAGGCGCCAATGACTCCTGCCTCTGTCCAATGGGGAGAGAGCAGTAGCTACTCAAAAGGGGGGGAAAAAAAATAAATAAAATAAAAAATAAAATTTACCCCCTCCAGACTGCTCTTCATTCCTATTCTGGTGACAATTCAATGGAAATAAATTGTCCTAGCAAAGACGAAACATCACATGGGTTTTAATGCTACACCTACATTTTAGCAAAGCCAAACTACAAAGCAATTTAACAGAAGTTTGCACACTGGTATGCTCCCGTTATGCCGCACACACACACACACACACACACACACACACACACACACACACACACACACACACGCGGACTTTACGGCAGACTTTGACGGACTTTATGACAGACTTTCCGAATGAACGGATATGCCTACACACAATCCACCAAATTTGTACGTGTTGACGTACGACGGGACTAAAACAAGGAAGTTCATAGCCAGTAGCCAATAGCTGCCCTAGCGTGGCTTTGTCCGTCGAACTAGCATACAGACGAGCGGACTTTGACCGGACTCGAGTTCAACGAGTAGATTTAAAACATGTTTAAAACCTAAGTCTGTCCAACTTTTGAGAAAACAAAGTCCGCTGGAGCCCACACACGATCGAATTGTCCAAGGAAATCCCGTCCGCTGGGCAAATGTGTTGAATGCGTTAGCTGGACATAAATCCCAAGATGCACTGAAAGTCTTGCTTCACTGTACAATTTGTATGATAACTTGTAGTTCTTTGAACATAGTTCAAAAACCTACAAATTGAAGGAAAGCCCGATGCACATGAAATGGCCCACAATGCCATAGGGGGAAAGCCAAAGTCTTCCTTAGCAGTGAAAATCAAAGCTGATTCTGACATGTTAGCGCATCAATCACTTCAGCTATAAATCATGACCATTGATCACCCCTTTGAAGCACCGTTAGATCCAAGCAATTACAGGTCACGACTGCCTAGAGAAGGCTGTCCTCAAGCCTGCTGGCTAAGATGGGTGGGAGTCCTAAGTAACCAAGAAGCCAAAAGCACTCTGAAAGTGCTGTGGCAAACAGAAAGAGCAGTGAACATGAGGAACCCACAATTTACTTCCTGTTGAGCAATATGGCACATAGGCCTCAGTTAGATGTGCAGGTGAACCATTTTACTACACCAACTACCCCCTCCCCATTAAGCTGCAAAGGGCACCAGACAGGGGTGTTACTAAATTTTGTAGTCACAATGCTTCACACCAAACAGTGTGGTGTGAATAATTTTAAAAATGCTGGAGGAGGTAGTGAAAGCCATTCCTGGAAGCTTTTTAAAATCTCGGACTGATGTGCTGTAAAGAGCAGAGAATGGAGGCCACAATTCCTTAATGCCACATAAATTTGTTTTTGGTTAAGTGGAGAGGGATTAGAACACCAGGCAGCCTTTATTGCTGTCTGTTAGAGCTGCACAATAGAAAGGATCGCAATCTCTATTCAACAATTTGTATTAGTTTTTCCTGATTCTTCCATGTAATAAGTATAGAGAGTTCTCTGCCCACTCTGGCAGTCTGCCAAACCAACATTGTAACTCTTCCTTCTTAGATCAAAGGGATAAAACTTGTGTTAATATGCAGGAAGTTTAACCACAAAAGTCTAAACTTTTGACACTTGATTTTTTTGCTAGAAAATTACTTGGAACCCCCAATTTTTTTTTAGCAGAGGCCCTAGTGATTAAAATGGTGATTGTTGCAATATTTTGCGTCACTGTATTTGCACAATGGTCTCAAACGCAATTGAGAAAAATACTTCAATTAAAAAAAAAAAAAAAAAAAAGATTCTCATTTTAGCCAGAATCGCGCAGCTCTACTGCCTATGCTCCCATTTGGCAGATTCAGCCTCTATTAAAGAATATTTAGATGTCCCCAGAATAGAATGGAACTCTACCAATGGGAACACTAGTGTTGGTGATAGAGATTCCCTCAATTACTTCCTGTCTGAGACAAGTGAAGTGAAAATCTCCCCATGGAGACACAGCTGGCAATAAATTGACAGGGGGTTACAATAACACCCCCCCACTCTAGCCAAAAACCAAACAATTTGCCTATAGTTTTAGTTTACTAAACATTTTTCAAAATTGAGGACAAACTTAAAAATTCTCAAATGTTACTTCCTTAAAATCAAATATCAATGTTTGCAGCAGTCCTACTGCCTACCAGATTGTGCATAGTGTAGGCCATGTTCAAGGCATGTCTGGTGATTGGCACAACTGCCAGTGTGTTTAGGCCTACTCAAGCTTTCAAGCACTCAAATGGCTGGAGTCATAGTTGGTTGTGTGCAGCACCATGGAAGCTGCAAATTTTAATGAAAGGCCAAGATTGCAGCTTCCTGGGCAGATCAGAGGGATCAGTTCCACTTTGAAGCCAGTTTCAGGACATAAAAATTGAAGATTTTCAGGAATGCAATTGTGTGGAGTTTCCTGCATTCATTTTTCTAATGTTTAAAATACACGAGAAGCTTTGCGTGTTAAAACAGGACACCCTTTTCCTTCCAGGAGCACTATGCAAGTAGTCTAGACATTTTCTACCCCCCACTACAATTACTGCAGCCTTGCATCCCAATTTGTGCTGTGATAACGATTGCCTTCACTAGCAAAGAATACACTACTGTATGTGCCTTCCGACTTTTAAATCACATTTGACTGAACAGCAGCCAAAAGCCTTGTCCAAACAACTTTGACAAAGATAGCTTCTGCTCAACAGAGCATCCTTAGGTTTATATTTATTCTAGTTCCTAGATTTAGCTTTGTCTGCTTCAGTCAGTAGAAACAGCTGGCCTAGCTGTACAAAAGTACAAGTATCACACAGGGCCTAGGTTTAACAGTGCTTCAAGTAGTTCTAAATGCATTCAGGTATAAACCATAACGCATTAGAAGTAACAGCAGTAATCTATTGGAGGTTTTTTCTGGAACCTGCAAGGTAAAGCCATAATGTGCTAGTATGTGTCGCCTTAGAACAAAGCCCCTTGCAGCAGCAAGCTGTCACCGCTGACAAGGCTACCATCTTCACCCATCTTACTTTCCAAATTCACAGACTGTGGCAAATGTGAGTGGCTGAAGCTGCAATTAAGTCACTCCTGCGCATGCATGAGCCGCCGTTTACAGCACATGGATGGTCACAGGTGCCATTCCTTCAGAGCACATGTGCCAGTGATGTAACTGACAGTATGTACAGTAAATCTCCCAACAGTGCATGTTTGAGCTATAGGCAAGTCTTACCTATAAGTACTGTTGTAAAAATGTACAAATCATGCATGGGAGTTTACTCCCACATTAAGGTTAAAAACCCTGCAGGAACCCCTCCAGCCTCTGCCTCCTCACTAGGCAGATTGATAGCAGTGGAAGCAAATTGATCCTGGGATGAGGTTGAGCTGCCCTGTGTCAATAGATGCAGACAGGACATCTCAGGAGCGAGCCAGCAAGTGTGCCCATAGAATGCAGCTATCTAGGAGGGCACTTTGAGAGGAGCCAGAAATGCAGATGGGGACCCCAGAGGAGAATCAGTGCGGCTCTGTGCAAAACCACTGCACAGAGTAAATAAAATGTAAAGAGAAGCTTTGATATCACTTTAAATTGACAGTCAAGAAAACATGTCATTAACAGCTAAAGCACACAAAACTTACTTGGAGTGTTTTTGGTTCCACAAGTTGCCTGCAATGCGCTTTACCTTGTTAATACTCCAGGCAAACCAATTACTTAGCACAGCCATGTTCTTGAGCACATCTACATGGGGTTTATGCCCGTCCAGTATTCTCACCCTCCCTTCTTATGCAGGGAGGCAGTAATGGGGAGCTTGTTACTTGGACAGACAGATCTGCTGGGGCTATGGCCATCACAGCCAAGAAGGTGGCCTCAGGTCTTTTGAATCTCTTAACATTTTAAAGAGATTTACCTGTAAAAAGCATTGTGTAAATTCACAGAGGATGATGTGAAGGCCCCATTCACACTAGGGTTGTCCTGATACCGATACTAGTATCGGTATCGATACCGAGCATTTGCCCAAGTACTTGTACTCGAGCAAATGCTCCCGATGCTTCCCCCAATACCTAGAGGACAGCTGTGATCGGCGCATGGGGGAGTTACAAGATTCTTCCCCAGCGGCTTTAGTGACATACAGTGGTGATCGGTCACTGCATCCTCCTCCATGCCCCCTCCCCGTTCTGCTCTCCTTCTGTCCCCCTCCTTCCTTTGTGTATGGATAGAGTCAGCTGACTGTCCATTCACATAACTGAAACATTGTAATCTCCTGTGATTACGATGTGTCAGTTTATGAATGGAGAGGAGCCGCGGTCTTCTCCCCATTCATTCTCAGTGCAGCGGAGGCTGCAGAGAAAGGGACTGGGGAATCTCTATCCTCTGTCTTTCTCTGTCTCAAGGGGGAGATATCAGAGGCCTGTTAAGACGCCTGATATCTCACCAAAGCCCCCCAACAGGGCTGATAAAAAAAATAAAAATAAAATAAAAAATCAGTACTTGGTCCTAAAAAAAGTGGTATCGGGACAACCCTAGTTCACACCTTAGCAATTTTCTGCTGGAAGCTCTAAAAACACTCAAGCCAAATCCCATTCATTTGGAAGGCCCCTGCCCACATGAGCGTTCTATCACCTGAAGCTCAAATAAAGTACAAGCTTCTTTGTCAGGTTACAAGCATTTTTTTTGGGCCTCAGACATAGAAACACTTGACTTACTGCTCAAATAGAAACTCTCCACCCCCAATTTCTTATCACCTAAACAAAAATGCCTGAAGCTGTAAAAATATGATAAAAACCCCAGTAAAGTGATATGCTCAGGTGTTACTGCAGTCTAAATTTTAAAGGGTTAGGTCCCTAGTTTAGTTACCAGACACTGCCTATGCAACTGTAGCTTTACTACAGTTGAAGGCCTACACCTATAGTAAAGCAATGTAACTCCCAAAGCCTGGTTGAAAAACAGTTGGAATCATCCTGTCCTAGATGTTGCCAAGGCTACCAGCAGTTACTGCACACCACCACAGGAGTGATCTCAAACCCCTGCACATGTCCACCATCTCTTCCATGGCAGCAGGTCAGAACTACTACAACAGGAGTAGAGTTCACAAAATGGGAGTTTGAAGGAGCTAGAAGTATATTAACATACTAGCAACAAGGCAGGATAGGATGATACCATCTCTGGGAGTTTCAGCCAGGAATACAAGGCCCCACTCTAGCAAGGGCATTCAACTTTGGTCAAAGCTGCAGTTTACCCCTTAACCTGCATAGACAGGTTTTTGGCAAATGTTTTAAGATCCCTTGTTAGACAGACTGGAGACAAGAATTTAGCGGTGTCAATCTGGAATACACAGCAGGCAAAAGCATGTCCAGAACTTCAGCTGTAGCTTTCACAACTAAAATCTAGCAGTGCCATACAAATCTGACCACATTCACCGACCACTAAGAAAAGGTCTTTCAAAGCAGGCAATCCCATCATACAAGTTACTCAGAGACGGAAGGAGGGGCTGATATGACCCAGTTTAGGATATTTTGTCCATTCCAGGGTGACTGGATAACCCTTTACAAGTGAAGTAGAGGCTAGTACTAACCACTGCAAAGCTTTGTCTATAAACAAATTACCTGTAGCTGCCCCTAGTAGTACATAAGGCATTTCATCTTTTAAAGCTGTAGTAAACCACAGGAGGGGATGAGCAATTTGGCATCAATGAGTTTGTTCTGTTCCTATGCTACAAATAAAAATTCAAGTGAGACTGTTGAATACCTGGAAAGAACTTTAAATCTGGTGTAGCTAGCTTTGGTGCAAAACTGGGCTGGCAAGCAATCTTTAAACAGGCTCAAATGTAAGCACAAAATGTTGCCTGGATTATTTTGAGACTACAGCACAAATACAAAATTAAAATGTGATCTATTTTGAATTGAATTCCAGCCTCTTGTCCCATCTGCTTTTGCATCCTGTCCTTGAAGGCTATAGTGCCGTTTCATATTCTACACAGCTCCACTGGAATTAAAAGGCATTGCAACAAGCTCACTTCCTGTCTGCAGATGCCCAGCCTCCAATAAGACCCACTGCCTTAGGCCTCATGCACACTGCTGCTGTTCCTAAACACATGAGTTTGGAGCTTTTGAGTTTACTAAAGCCCCTTAACCCCATTAATACCTTTTGTGTCTATTGAACCAAACTGGTGCAACTCCACCTTACAGATCTAAAAAAGGTTCATGCACCATTTTGCCCAGGTTCACACTGAGCTGCAGGAATGAAGTCATGCAAGTTCAGCTGAACTTGCACGATTTCAATGCTGCAGGTCAGTCCTGATTTTGGGCATGATTTTAGAGACATCTGTGCAGATCTCAATGTAAAAATCACAGCCCAAAATTGCAAATAGTACAGAAGCTACTTTTTAAAATCAGTGCAGTGCTGCGGCGTCACACCAATTAGGACAGTGCCATTGACAGCAATTGCTGCTGATTTGACAAGTCAAGATGCTCCAGTGTGAACTAGGGCTTTGTGACTTCATGTGCAACGACAGCTGTGCATGAAATTACACTGACCAGGCGCTTTAAAATAGTGCGATTTAAAAGCTGCATTCAGTGTGAACAGGATTTTAACAAATCTCAGTAAAAAATTCCATTCTCCCATGCAGACTTCCCAGAATTTAGGAGCAGCTGCATTTAGAGGCAGTTAATGCTCCTCTCCTGAACGCAGAACTGCATTCAGGGGTGCATTTTAGGCTTCATGTACAGGGGGACGTTGTTCAACCTCTCCTGAAAGATTTAACTTGACAGCTAGAAACTGGCCGTTTAGCTGTGTGCCCCCCACCCCCTCTAAACACAACTGCCTAGAAACAACCAGTGTATATGTACTGATAAGATTACACAGGGGAGGGTTCAGGAGCAGTTGGGGAGAAAAAAAAAAAAAAAAGTCAGTTTACCAGCAGCAGTGTACATGAGGCCTTAGCTGGACAAAGCAAAAACAGATGCTAGTCACATTTAGCACTCATTTCATTGGCCAGAATAAGTTTTCTGGCCAATGAAATTTCATGCCAAAGTGCTGGACGCTGCTAAATGAGGGGCAAAAAACACCACACACTTAGGAGTCTAGGGAATGTCCAGTGTGCATGAACCCTTAGACCTAACCCCCCCACAGTGGGTGTCAGTTACTGCTGTCCTGTGTTGCACGCGACTTTCATTGAGAAATTTCATGCAGAACCAGTTACCCTGAATCCTGGGAGTAAACTACAGCTAAACGGATTTCTACAGTGTGATCTGGACTACAAACAGCATCTGGTTTACTGATCTGTTTGCATTTAAAGCAGAGCTCTGCTTATTTGCCTCCAGGATGGATTTGATTTAAAGTGGAGTTCCACCCAAAAGTGGAACTTCCACTCATCGGATTCCTCCCCCCTCCGGTGTCACAGTTGGCACCTTTTGGGGGGAGGGGGGTGCAGATACCTGTATATTACAGGTATCTGTACCCACTTCCGGCATGGATAGCCGCAGAATCTGGTTATTTACGCCACTTCTTGTCCCCCCCCCCCCCCACTGTCTGCTGGGAAACACACGGGTCCCAGAGACAGCAGGGACCATGCGTATTGCGCTGCACGACTCGCGCATGCGCAGTAGGGAACTGGGAAGTGAAGCTGCAAGCCTTCACTTCCTGATTCCCTTACCGAAGATGGAGGTGGCAGCACCCGAGGAGCGAGAGATGGTATGGCCTCGGGTGCCGACATCGCGGGCGCCCTGGACAGGTAAGTGTCCATGTTTTAAAAGTCAGCAGCTGCAGTATTTGTAGCTACCGACTAAAAAAAAAAAAAAAAAAAAAAAAAAAAATTTCAGCAGAGCTCTGCTTTAAATCAATTTTTAAAGAGCAACTCATCTGTTTGGCAGCGGCTCCTGACTCACCGACAGTCCCATTCACTTTAATGGGACGGCTGGTGATGTTGCAGTGACACAAGGTGAGGTACATGGGAGCAGGTGAGTGTATGCCGGTTAACAGGCACTGCAATGATGGATCTGAAATGACAGGTGCTCTTTAAATGTATGTAATTATCAGCAAGTATAGGTCCCATCTTTAATATTGGCAAACAAAACGAAGTATTCCCATTTAGAATAAGCTGTCAGGCAAGTAAACCAGCGATATCAGAACCAATTTTAGGTTAATCCACACATAGTTGAGGACCTGCTCAAATTTTTATGTAAATAAAACATCAGCTTGCAGAACTTTTACTGGAGTTTACCAAAATTTAAATATTGCAGAATATAGTCTCACGCTACATAACCAAGCTCAAATTTTATGAACTAAATTAATGTATTTTAATTAGAAAACTAATTGACAGATTTTTTTTTTTTTTTTTTACCTCAAAAGCTATTTAAAAACAAAATAGTAAATCAAAAATCAGGTGTGAAGTGGGTACCTGGTTTTGACAGGTACCCGCTCCCACAGTGAAGTCAGCTGGAAGTTTGGCCCCTCCTCACCCCACCGCCGGGCCATTCACAAAGTGCACCACGCTTTGCACATGTACAGTAGGGAACCGGCCAGTTTTCACTGCCGGTTTTCCTTACAGCGGCAGCACCTGAAAGCCGATTGAAAAAAAAATTGGCTCAGGTGAAGACACCGCTGGATTTGTGGACAATTAAAAGAAGCCAGCAGCTACAAATGCTGTAGTTGCTGACTTTTCCTGGAGGAGCTCCATTTTAAATTAGACATGTGGTAAAATTTAAGTTGTAAAAGTTCTGGCTTAACCAGATTTGTAACTTTGCTAGTCATGTGATACACAGGCACCAAATATAGACCTAAAGGTTTCATGTTCTAGGAAAGGTCTAGAAGCAGTTATGCCAGAGTACCTGAAAAATCATGTCGCATTTAATTCTGTAACAAAGCCAGCATGTATTATTGTAGTAGGAAGTGTACCTACAGCCACAACCTTGTAAAGAGAGCAAAGGCACCGCTGCCAAACCCAACTAGTCCTCCTAGATGTCAGGCATCACTGATCTTTATTGAAGGCTCAGAATAAGCAAAGCCACGCTTCTACAATGGTGGCCACCTCAACACCTCACTTGCTGAAAGTCTCTGAAAGTGAAGAAAATAAACCAATACAGACCTTGGTCATTCCAATCATACTTAGAAATTAAGTGCAACTCCTCTGCCAGTCTGCTAATGAGAACACATGGCCAAGTCTACCCATTACACTCCTGCAAGTGCAGTATTGGAATGTCCATGTACAAGAGCCTTCATTGGCCAATAATCTAAGGCATTGCACATTTGCTTGTCAACTGTTTAAAGACTATTAGAGATTTATCTGACTTTAGGGTCATTTACCTGGAATTAAAATGTAGTGACTGAACACTAGCACCAAGTATAGTTATATTTATGAGCAACAGTATGTTGTGCTGAAGCCAGACTTGTCACAAGAGTCAACATTGTAGCAGGTTGAGACAGCAGCCATCTCTTACACAAGTTGGACGACAGCATCTGCAGCCTGTGTGTTATGCAATGTACAGCCATTCCCGTATATACTCGAGTATAAGTCGAATTTTTCAGCACATTTTTTGTGCTGAAAGTGCCCCCCTCGACTTATACTGGAGTCGAGCACTTTCCTGCAGCAAAAAATTTTTCTCCAAACCGATTTTGGGGCCCCGTATCTCAGGGCCACTTGGCGCTAGGAACCCCAAATTTGGTGTGCAAACCCAGTGGAACTGGTACCACAACATATCCAAAGCTGAAGTTCCTAGTCCTAAGTGGCCCATAGATACGGGGCCCCAAAATCGGTTCGGAAAATGTCATTCTCTGCTGCAGAAAAGTGCTTGACATTTTCTGGACCGACTTTGGGGCCCCATATCTCAGGGCCACTTGGTGCTAGGAACCCCAAATTTGGGGTGCAAACCCAGTGAAACTGGTACCATAACATATCCAAAGCTGGGGTTCCTAGCACCAAGTGATCCTGAGATACAGGGCCACAAAACCGGTTCAGAAAATGTCATTCTCTGCTGCAGAAAAGTGTTTGACATTTTCTGAACTGATTTTTGGGGCCCTGTATCTCGGGGCCACTTGGAGCTAGAAACCCCAGCTTTGCAAATTTTATGGAGCTAGTTCCACTGGGTTTGCACACCAAATTTGGGGTTCTTAGCACTAAGTGGCCCCGAGATACAGGGCCCCAAATTCGGTCAACTGTGTCCATCTGCAGCAATGTCATTTCGGGACCCTTTGGGTTCAGAGACCCCAAATTTTGGCTGCAGCTAGGGGGCATCTAGGAACCCTTAACTACCGAGTTTGAAGTTCAGGGGACCTATGGCTTCAAATGGGCACAGTGATGCTACAAATGGGCATTGTTGACCCACTTTTTCCACTTACAGTAGCTGTGCATTTCTCACCCTCGTCTTATACTCGGGTCAATAAGTTTTTCCCTTTTTTTGTGGTAAATTAGGGCCTCGACTTATACGCGAGTGTATACGGTACATTAGTGAAAACGAAACCCATTCTTTACAGCTAAAGAAACTGCCAACTTTGCCTCTGAGCTACAGTTGGCAGGGAGCTGCACAACTATTTGATGGCTTTACAGTTGGTTAAAAGCACAACTGACAAGTTATTAATAGATTTCCTAGTTATTCCCAGTTTTGGAATACATTAAATTGATTAATGCAGAAATATGAAAGTCAGAGCCAACCATACAGCAGCACAACTGGAGTTCACATTATGGTAATAAATCCAAAAAAATATATACTGCAGCTTACCACCAATCTAGATGTGGTGGCTGCATTAGTTCTTTGGGCTTGAATGGCCTTGTGCTGACCCTCCTGCACAGCCATTCACTAGGAAGATTAGTGAACTGCAGTTTCTTCTCCCCCACCTCAGCTGCATGGAGAAAACAGATTGGGATTTTAAAAAAAACCTGTTTGATTAAAAAAAAATTTAGCAAATAATTCTACAGCAGAGGTCTCAAGCTGTAGTCTCGCAGAGGTCTCAAACTGGCATCCCTCCAGCTGTTGTGAAACTAAAAGTCCCATCATGCTTGTGGGACTTGTAGTTTCGCAACAGCTAGAGGGCCGCCTGTTCTAAACTGAAGTGATGTGCACTGAAGTCAGTGTAAAGGTCCCCTGTCAGAATTGCCTGTTACCATCTCACCTCACACTGCAACAGGGCATGAGGAAAGGAATGCTGATAACTGGCAAGTTAATTTACCATGTGATCAGCTGTGTCCAATCACAGCTGATCACATGGTAAAGGGCCACTGTGAGGGGACCTTTACTGCAATCAGCTGTGTCCATAGGACAGTAACCACAGAGCACACCAGATGCACGGTTCTGGGAGGATGCCCTTGCTGTATCCATTCTTGGCTATAGCATGGTTGGGAAGTGGTTAAGAGGAGAAGTAGAGCCAAAGCTCTTTGGTTCCCACTTCTGTAGATCACAGGAGTGCACTTTGATCTGCACTCTTGTAACATCAGGATCTCTCCAGAGACTGGACTGGCTGAGTGACATCAGCAGATAGCCTGCTGGGATCTGTCCAAATGCCCAACTATCCTGGCTCAACCCCTCAGTACCTTGCTGAGAGCCAGAGCAAGCCACCCCCACACCCAGGCACTCCAGCGAGTGCTGGATGGGCAGTTAGCCAGTCTGAACTAAAAACGTGCCCTACAGGGACTAGTAGATTCCAAGCAACATTCTAGAATCTAAACCAAAGACAAGACATAACTGGATGCTATGGAGCTCCATTTATACTGCATTGCTCATCACAGTCTATAAAATCCCAGGGATAGGTCATCAATGGCACCCAGCTATCCTGGGACCATTCTTTTGCTGTCAATGCCTGCTGGCTTTAGCTGGTTACTCCAGTTTGCACCCTCAATGATGTCAGAGTTTCTTTAAATGCAGATGGCTCATTTGCTTGGCCAAATATAGAACAGGTTAGTCTTACGATCTAACCTCCAGCTTTGCCTTCAGTCTCAGCTGTACAGCTTACCCTACCTGTAGGTAGGGTATGCCAACCCCAATTTCTCTGCATACCAGGCTTCTTATTGTGCATTAGAAGCTGCGGCAAATCAGAACCCACATTTCCAGGTTTGACATCTAGCCCTTTGCTTCCCGCCTTGACTGTCCCACCCCTTTTCATTCATTGCATTTCTTCCAATCAGAGGCTCAGCATCACATGGGGTGGTTTTAAAGCCACCTATCAATAGGTGCCCAAATACACCCAATAGGGTACTGAAGGTTAGCTTTCTGACATTACAGCACTATAACCCTGCTGGCCCCTCCCACAAAGCTATACATTTCTGCATTGCATACAGAAGCACAGAAACTCAAATGAATCATGGAGGAGGAAGGGAAGAACTAGGAAGTCAAAAATATGAGCAAGGTATATTTCAGCTTTAAAATAAATTCTGTACTACAACAGAAATGCTACCTTGCTAGATTCAAAATAAATAGGCCACCACATAACTAGAATAGACTGCAGGGTACTTCACTGTGGAGACTATTGCTACTCCCAACCACATGCTACACTGCGAGAACCAAGGACCACATATCCCCCAACTGCTAAATTTTCCTTCCATACCCAAATAGGATGGTGGGGGACATGGCCTAGGTCAGTGATATTTTAAACTTTTAGCCAGGAGAAGATCCCAGAACATGAAGTCAGCAAGCCTTTAATTTTATGTCAAATGAAAATCAATGCCATTAACACGTATGCAGATCATGAACTCGGACATCCCCCTGGTTCCATCTGCAGCATGTTGTGGGTGAACATCATTCTCAAGATCACAATGGCATTCCTACACCACAGGTTCATTAGTACAGGTACCAAATGTGATTCCATTTGCAGACTGTCACAGAATTCAGCCAACTTTTTTTTTTTACAAACTTGTATGAGAACTTAAAAGCAGAACTTGTCTCCCCCCCCCCCCCCCCCATGTTTTCCTCCATTAAATCCTCTGCCCTGGTTTTAACTTTGGATAGTAAAACATTTTTTCTGCCAGTAAACATCTTATGCAGTCCACTTCCTGTTTCTTGTCTGGAAAAAAGCCTAAGCTTATGACATCATGCATAGCTCTCTTGTGACAGTTTGGAAGGGGGGGGGGTGAATCATAAGAGGGACAATGAGAGCTGCAGGTGTGCCTGTAAATCCAGGAAGTAAACAGGCAGCAGCTTCGGCTGTCCAGTTAAAATGGATGCAGCCAGGCTTAGTGGGAGATTGCTGAAGCCTTTTTTGCAAGTACAGAATCACAATATATAAAATATGCAAAGTGAATGGAGGGAAGTTTCAGAATGGCAAAGATGTTTTTATTACAAATTGTGAGCCGACTGCAGTTCCTCTTTATGTAAAAATATGTCAATGATTCCTTATTTTGGCCATCTAGGCCAGGTAAGTCAGAACAGGCTACTTTGTGGTAACACATGGAAGGTAGTGTACCATCCCTCAAAGTCAATGATAGTCTGGTTAGTAGACCATGTTAACTACTTGACCAGGCTGCTAACTGAGAAACAGGTGAAGTCAAGAGCCGAATACAGACTACCTGTAGTCAAAACACCCATACAGAACTGCAGCTAATGTAGATCAGCTCTGTGGAACTGATAAAGATGAAGTCTTGGTACAAGCTGAGCCCGACTGAAAAGGCTCCCACAATGTTACTTATCTGCTTATGCAGAGTAATGCACTGCCTTCCTGGAATCTCATTCTTTATAAATAGCACCCCAAAAGGTGTTCATGCAATAAAAGCATGTAAATGCAACATAGAAGTGGGGTCCTAAAGGAACAGCATTTCAGATGCCAAAATCAACTTCGCACCTATAAGAGGGCTGGACACCCGACTTCCAGAGCTGGCAACTCCCCAACAGTCCCTTCAGGTATCAAACATGCTTCCGACTAGTCACATTGAAGTGGAACTATACTGCAACTCCAGTGATGTGCAGGAGCTCCTTGCCAGCCACTGACATCTACAGCCAAAATAATTCCAGGTTTCAATCTTCAGCTGTTTGGCTGCCTTTTGATGACACTCCCATGTGCAGAGGTTTGGTCATCTCAGCAAATTCCGAAACTGCACACCTATGCATAGCTCAGAGTACAGTGTGAATAGAAAAGATACAGGACATACACTATGGGCTCCATATTAAAAGAGCTGCCTTTTTGACTAAAATTCCATTTTAAAGCCAAACACAAGCTTTGAACACAACCATGTTTTGGCACTGTCTGTCTCAACTCTATATGCCAGACAAAATGTTTTTTAGTCAAGTTACAGTAAAGAAAGCCTGAACTGAAAACAGGTTGCCATGGGTGATCCAATACTAGTTTGGCCATTCATTTCTGGATCACTGTCTCAAAATAGTTAGAGGTCATAATTAGTCAGCTTTCTGTATGCTTGTTCTGCGAAGCCAACATTGTAATCCATACGATTAGTGCAAGTTCCGCAATGACAAACTAGCCATTTTTCTCAGCTATGCAAGTCCTTAAATTACCTCACAGGAAAAACAAAAAAAAAAAAAAAAAAAAAAAGGGGGAAATAAATCCAAGTCTAGTGAATGGACTGTTCCACCTCTTGAAGGAGTTACTTTCACATCTGATGTTTAAGGCCTTGGGTATGCACAATACCATACCGATGTGCATTTTTGCTGCCAGGATTCACTAAAGTTTCAGCAACCAGGAGTAACTTTAAACAGCATGCCCAACAGATCTGAGAAAGTACATGGCTGACTTCCATGATCTTACACGCATGTCCCTACAAGATTATGTACATTTTATATACTTTTATTGTATAACCTGCAACAGCTAGAGCAAGTGCACAAAACCTGTTCTTTTATTGATTCAAATTGGCCTTGTAGGATAAAATGGATGAGGAAAGGAGAGCATTTGATTCAGACTTTGAGCACACAGTCCCAGGGGGTAGCTACAACACCCAAGACTAAATGGGCAGGACTGAAACCCTTCCTGCCGGAAACTGCAGCACAATGCGGCTGGACCCACCCTGATCTAGGGAGGAGATGACTGCCTCTGACAAGCCTTTTGCACAACTCCCTCTCAGGGGCTTGTTGAACTTCCCTGCTGAACTTTGGCCAGGACAGCATACCAATCCTGCATTAGTTTCCCCTTTTTAAATAAAAAAAGGTTTTAAATAATTTAGAAGCAGGCCATCCTACAAGCTGTTCTTTGCCGTTTACCTAAACAAAAGAAAAATACTTCCTGCAATTTTACATCTCTAGAAATCCTACAAACACATGAATAATAATCATTCACACATACGGGCACATTGTGCACTGTAGCAAAAGCACAGCAGTAACCTCAAGAGCTGCTGAAAAATCCGACCAAAATGAGAGCTCAGGGCTCTGCCACACTCGCCGATATCCTAGAGCAGCGCCGGTTACACGACCCAGTTTTAAAACGGGTTATGTCAGATTATGTAACAGCCACTCCAGAGCCTCTTCAGGCTACAAAGAGCCTGTCAGTCACTGGCAGGGCGTGGGAGGAGATCTGCATGCAGCAAGCCCTGGCTTTATTCAACCTTAAACCTTGGTAACTAGACACCTTCCTGTCCTTCACGGGCTACACCTAGCAATGCTGAATGAATGACAGCATTCATTGATTTACTAACGCTGCTTAGTCCACAAACCAAAAATGGCAAGCCCCACTAATACTCTGACCCAGAACAGCTAATGGCAAACTTATACCTAGCAGAGCCAAACACCGCCCCGCCCCCCCCCCTAACAATGACCGCTCCCCACTAGTCCCCAAAACCAGCAAAGGTGGGGCAAACCCTACTAAACACAGGACAGTAGTAGAGTACTTTTACTAGCTGGTCATTTATGCAGACCATTAATGCTGTCTCAGCCTTACAAAGCAGATCTACTCCAACCACATTATTGTACAAGCTGAACGCATCTATAGGACTATTTATTAAGTATTCCCCATAGCCAAATCCCTGGCCAAGCAGACCTGTCATCTACCCATCTGTCACTATGATGGACAGCTGTGCTACAATGAGACCGGCTCCCTACAGACTCCCAAATACAAGCAACACGCCATTAATCTAAAGCTTAACCACATGGCTGCCATCCCATTGAAGGTCTGTATAGATGACCATTTCTAATCATACTACAGGTGTCAAGTCTTGTGTGATACAATGTATCCAACCACCAGTCATACAATGTATCCAACCACCAGTGAGAATGTATCCAACCACCACTCAATGCAACAATAACCAACAAAGCTCAATGTTACACAAATGTATCCAATCACAAAACTCGGCTGCACCAGGAGTAACGCCTAATCACTATACAATCTTAGATGTTAATCCATTTATTCACAGGACAGATCTGATCACATACAGCCAGATGTAGGCTGAGCATACCCAGTACAATCTTGTTCCCATTTATCAGAACTATAGCAACCCATTTAAATTCATATGGCAGCAGGGAGGCCCATTGCGTGCCAAGATCTAGAGGATCGTACAACCAGATTGTACACAGCCAGCTTTACAATGCTCAGCCTCATACAATCTATTAGATCTGTCATGCAATGGGCCTCCCCGCTTCCACATGAATTGCTGTAGCCCCGACAAATCCATACAAGATTGTACCAGGCAACGTGTTCAGCCTGTATCTGTCTGTATGTGATCAGATCTGTCATACAATGCACACTCTTGCATACATGCCAAATAAAAAACGGGTCAAAACTCTAACGATTGCACAATTGGATCGTATTAGGTAAGCCGGCTGTGTACAATCCTTTGGATCTGTCATGCAATGGGGGGGGCCTCCCAGCTTCCATACACATTGAAAGGGTCACTATAGTTTTAGAGATTGTACAAAAGGAGTAGCCAATACAAGCTGTCATGTTGGGGGGGGGGGGGGGAATGCATTGATCATACAATCAGATTGCATGACAGATCCAAAAAAGGATTGTACAATGGGGCCTCACAGCTTCAATACACATTAAATGGGTCACTACAGTTCTGATCAATCCAAGGATGCTACAAAATTGGAGATTGCATGCAATGGAGGGAATATCTAAATACAAGCTGTCATTGTAATGGTGGGGTGATCATACAAATCAGAAGTCATTGTAATGTATGGGGGGGGTGACCATACAATCAGATTGGTCAGCCTTAGGTGCCCATAGATTGCACAATGTATAAGGAGACGATGCAATAGGAGGAGGACACACCTTAACAAGCCGGCCCTTGCACCATACAGCAGATCTATGGTCGCCTAGACAACCAGCTCTCATATGGTGCGTCAACCGGCACACGACAATGGCCGTAAGGTGTGCCTGCGGTCAGTTCCCGGCGTATCCCCGGATGACAGGCGCCCCCCGTGGGGGGGAGATCTGAGCCCTCATTGGTTAGGAGGTCAGTAGAGCGGATAAAAATCCCCCGGGTCAGGCTGTACGGTGGCGGGTGGTCGTCACTCACCATGTTGAATGGATGAAGGTATCGCGCAGCTCCAGCAAGGCTCAGCAGTCACAACTTCACCCCTCGAAGGCTCGACTCGGACTACTTTCCCAACCGCCGCCAACCGCTCCTCATAAACACCTCCCTCCGCCCCGGATCCCTCCGCCGCCGCGCTGGCCCCGCCCACCCCGGGACGAAATCGATGGCGCGGCTCTCCCCGGCGCGGGGGTCCTCTCCGCCGCCTCCCTCCCCCGGCCCCGCGGCCGGAAGAGACGGGAAACGGCCCAGCGGGGGGTCGGGGACCCTCGGCGGGCTGGAGCGCCGGGCGGCTCGGGGCGGTTGGGCGGACGGCGGCGGCGGGGACTATTTTCTGTGGACGCGGAATAGGCGAGACGGCGGTGAGGAGGCGAAAGATCTGGGCGCTGATTGGTCGCTCGGTACCTGCAATGCGTCACTCGGAGACATGCACAGTGTGGTCGCAGCGCCTCATGCGCAGTACGGGCTGCTGATAAAACGCAGCAGCAATAAGGAGGGGACTGGAGGCTGAGGGAGCTCCGATCACTGACAGAGCCATGCCTCCTAACTTCTACAGTACTATGCCAACACATGAGTCTTACTGCAGACCTTATACAGCCTCGTCTGCAGCAGCCATGACACAGTATATCAATACAAATGAAGTGTATTAATAAATATGAAGCATATAAATAAGAATATAACACTCCTTTATATGAGTCCATTTATAAATGTGTTCACACAACTTTCACTCAGACTTCAATTGGGTGTCAAGTTGAGGTGAAAACATAAGTACATTGTGTGGTATAATACAAACATTGGCTGAGGTAGAGGCTGGCCTGCCTCCAAAGCTGGCACCACAGCCTAGTTAGTCAATAAATGGTCCCCAAATGGATCATTTCGGGCCCCTGAGCATCCAATAGGCTTTCTAAAACATGTATACGCACAACTTTGACTCAGAATTCAGCCCCCGTTCACATCGGCGCGATTTGACAGGTCTTACAGACGGCAATGGCACCGCCCCAATCGGTGCAACGACAACTTTGCAACTCCGCACCGATTTCCAAAAAGTAGTTCCTGCACTACTTTTGGCGACTTCAGGGGTGACTCCAATAGACATCTGTGCATGAACCCACACAGATGTCTTTTGAGTTGTCCCCCCAAGTCAGACTGAAATGCGGCTTTCAAATCAGGCACTAAAGTCTAGTCAAGCTAATAAATGGTCCCCAAATGAATCATTTAGGGCCCCTAAGTATCCAATAAACTTTCTAAAATATGTATACATACAATTTTCACCCAGAATTCAATGGGGTGATAGTTGAGGTGAAAATATAAGTACCTCGTATGATATAATGCAAAAATTGCCTGAGGCAGAGGCCAGTCAGCCTGCCTTCAAAGCTGGTGCTGCAATCTAGTCAGCTAATAAATGGTCCCCAAATGAATCATTTAGGGCCCCTGAACATCCCAATGAGCTTTCCGAAATATTTATTCACACAACTTTCACTTAAACTTCAATTAAGTGAAAGTTGAGCTGAATACATAAGTACATTCTGAGGTATAATGCAAAAAGCATCGCCTGAGTTAGAGGCTGGCCTGCCTCAAAAGCTGGCACTACAGTCTAGTCAGCTAATAAATGGTCCCCAAATGAATCATTTAGGGCCCCTAAGCATCCAATAAACTGTCTCAATCAGGTGAAAGTTGAGGTGAAAACATAAGCATTTGTTGTAATGCAAACATAGTCTGAGGTAGAGGCCGGCCTGCCTCCAAAGCTGGTGCAGTAACCTATTCAGTCAATAAATGGTGCCCAAATTATTCATTTAGGGCCCCTGAACATTCAATAAACTTTCTAAAATATGTATACACACAACTTTCACTCAGAATTCAGCCCCCGTTCACATCGGTGCGATTTAACAGGTCTTACAGCCGGCAATGGCACCACCCCAATCGGTGCAATGCCAAATTTGCAGCTCCGCACCGGTTTCCAAAAGTAGTTCCTGCACTACTTTTGGCGACTTCAGGGGTGACTTCAATAGACATCTGTGCATGAACCCGCACAGATGTCTTTCAAGTCTTACAGCCGGCAATGGCACCGCCCCAATCGGTGCAACGCCAAATTTGCAGCTCCGCACCAGTTTCCAAAAGTAGTTCCTGCACTACTTTTGGCGACTTCAAGGGTGACTTCAATAGACATGTCACAGATGTCTTTCAAGTCATCCCCCCAAGTCAGACTGAAATGCGGCTTTCAAATCAGGCACTACAGTCTAGTCAAGCTAATAAATGGTCCCCAAATGAATCATTTAGGGCCCCTAAGTATCCAATAAACTTTCCAAAATATGTATACACACAACTTTCACTCAGAATTCAACGGGGTGATAGTTGAGGTGAAAATATAAGTACCTCGTGTTGTGATATAATGCAAAAATTGCCTAACTTTCACTTAGACTTCAATTGGGTGACATTTGAGTACATAAGTACATAAGTACATTCTGAGGTATAATGCAAAAAACATCGCCTGAGTTAGAGGCTGGCCTGCCTCAAAAGCTGGCACTACAGTCTAGTTAGTCAATAAATGGTCCCCAAAATTAATCATTTAGGGCCTCTGTGCATCCAAAAAAACTTTTTAAACTATGTATTCACACAACTTTCACTCAGAATTCAATTGAGTGAAAGTTAAGGTGAAAACATAACTACATTGTATGGTATAATGCAAACATTGTTTGAGGTAGAAGCCGGCCTGCCTCCAAAGCTGGCACTACAGTCTAAACAGCTAATAAATGGTCCCCAAATGAATCATTTCGGGCCCCTAAGCATCCAATAAACTGTCCCAAATATGTATTCACGCAACTTTCACACAGAGGTCAATTGGGTAAAAGTTGAGGTGAAAACATAAGTACATTGTGTGGTACAATGCAAACATTGCCTGAGGTAAAGTCCGACCTGCCTCCAAAGCTGGCACTACAGTCTAGTTGGCCAGTAAATGGTCCCCAATTGAGAAATTTAGGACTCCTGAGCATCCAATAAACTTTCTAAAATATGTATAGTTATACACACAACTTTTCCTCAGAATTGAATCAGGTGAAAGTTGAGGGGAAAACATACAGTAGATGTGTGTGTTATAATGCAAACGTAGTCTGAGGTAGAGGTTGACCGGCCTGCCTACAAAGTTGCTGCAGTAATCTATTCAGTCAATAAATGGTTCCCACATGATTCATTTAGGGCCCTGAAAATTCAATAAACTTTCTTAAATATGTATTCACATAACTTTCACTCAGATTTCAACTGGGTGACAGTTGAGGTGAAAACGTAAATACATGGCATGGTATATTGCAAACATTGCCCGAGGTAGAGGCCAGCCTACCTCCAAAGCTGGCACTACAGTCTAGTTAGTCAATAAATGGTCCCCAAACTGAATCATTTGGGGCCCCTGTACAGCCAATAAACTTTCTAAAATATGTATTCACACAACTTTCACCAAAAATTCAATTGGGTGACCGTTGAGGGGCAGCCTGCATAAGTCTATGAGAGGTTGCTGTGGCTGTACGGTGCTCCTTTTATAAGAGATGTCCATTTCATACATTTATTCACACAACTTTCAGTCAGAATTTAAATGGGTGACCGTTGAGGTGAAAACATACTTAGATTGTGTTGTATAATGCAAACATTGCTTGAGGTAAAGGCCAGCCTGCCTCCAAAAATGGCACTACAGTCTAGTTAGTCAATAAACGGCCGCAAACTAATTTAGGTCAATAAACTTTTCCAAATATGTATTCACACAACTTTCACTTTGGATTAATTGTGGGTGAAAATTAGGGGGCAGCGGTGTACAGCTGCCAGCAGCCTGTATAAGTCTATGAGAGGCTACTGGGGCTGTAAGGTGCACCTTTTATAGGTGATGTCCATTTATAAATATTTTCACACATATTTTATTCAGGATTCAATTGGGTGAAAATTGAGCTGAAAACATAAATACTTTTGGTTTGATTTTCTAAAACTGGAGAGTGCAAAATCTGGTGCAGCTGTGCATACAAACCGATCAGTCTCTAGTTTTTTTGTCAAAGCCTAATTAAAGAAGCTGATTGGCTATCATGCACAGCTGCACCAGATTTTGCACACTCCAGTTTAGTAAATAAACCCCTTTGTGTGGTATAATGCAAACATTATAGGTAAAGGCTGGTCTGCCTCCAAAGCTGGTGCTGCAATCTAGTCAGCCAATAAATGGTCCCCAAATTAGTAAATTTGGGCCCCTGAACATTCCAATAAACTTTCCCAAATATGTAATCACACAACTTTCACTCAGAATTAAATTGAGGTGAAAACATAAATACATTGTGTGGTACAATGCAAACATTGCCAGAGGCCAGCCTGCCTCCAAAGCTGATACTACAGTCCAGTTGGCCAATAAATGGTCTCCAAAGAGTCATTTAGGGTCCAATAAACTTTTTAAAATATGTATTCACACAACTTTCACTCAGAATTAAATTGGGTGAAAGTTGGGGTGAAAACAAAAGTACATTCTGTGGTATAATGCAACAATTGCTTGAGGGAGAGGCTGGCCTGCCTTCAAATCTGGTGCTGCAATCAGCCAATAAATGGTCCCCAAATGAATCATTTAGGGCCCCTGAACATCCCAATAAATGTTCCCGAATATGTATTCACACATCTTTCACTCAGAATTCAATTGGGTGAAAGTTGAGGTGAAAACAAGATCCCAAATGGGGTGGCTGGTTGGGACCCTGGCCTTTTACCTTCTCTCCAATAAATACATAAGTGATACAGAAATTGTTCTAGGGGCAGCGAATTTATAAAGATGGATATAATTCCAAAATTATGACACTCTGTATTCTGTGTAAATCTATATGGGAGTGGAAGTGGGCAGAATTGGATGAGAGCAACTGGACAACCGTATCCACTTCATACAGAAATAGTAGAGAGGATATATTCTGTTTGTGTAATTCTTGCAGGCCATGTTGGCCGAGATATATCTCTATTTCTCAATACTCATGGAATATATACTGTATTTTTCCTACTTGTTATTTTCAATAAAAATCATTGGAAAAGAAAACATATGTACATTCTTTGGTATAATGCAAACACTACCAGACGTAGAGGACGGCCTGCCTCCAAAGCTGGCATTACAGTCTATTTAGACAATAAATGGCCCCCAAACGATTACTTTAGAACCCCTGAACATCCCATAAACTTTCGCACAAAACTTTCAATCAGAATTGATTTGGGTGAAAGTTGAGGTGAAAACATAAATACATTCTGTGGTTCAGTGCAAACATTTCCTGACGTAGAAGCCAGCCTGCCTCCAAAGCTGGCATTACAGTATATTTAGCCAATAAATGGTCCCCAAATATGTACTCACACAACTTTCACCCAGAATTCAATAAAGGTGAAAGTTGAGGGGCAGTGGTGCCCTGCTGCCAGCAGCTTCCTGTATACGTTTGAGAAAGGCCTTTTATATAGAATTCAATTGGGGAAAGTTATGTGAAAACTTGTGTTGTAATGTAAACATAGCCTGAGGTAGAGGCTGGCCTGCCTCCAAACCCGGCACTACAGTCTAGTTAGTCAATAAATGGTCTCTTCCAAATCCCACACTTCTAATAACGCAAACATGACTAGTCTAGTGGCGCTGAACATCCAATAAACTTTCCCAAATGGGATGCAAATTTTGCAAAAATGTACATGCATAATATAATAAATGACAAAACTAAGGCCTTGTGCACACTGGGCGTTTAGACTCAGTGCATTAGTTCCCGTGTATAAAGGGTTAGTTCACCTTTGCCAATTACCTGTCAGGGGTGCCTGTAGATAAAAGCAAACTGTACAGCTTTGAGCAAAGTTGAAAAATGCTCTTGCTAAAGGTGTAGGTCCCAGAGATCGCAGCATCCTATCTTACCTTGTTGCTAGGACATTGCTAGGAAACTCCGAAATGGTACTATTCACCTCCAACATCACAGGAGTGAGCTCTTTCATGGATTCAAAGCCACTCACATGCTCTTTCTTTCTTCTTAGGTAGTAGCTCTGAGCTGAGGAGCTCTCGCTTCTGTGAAGGTGGAAGTGAACAGTAAGGGCTGTGAGTCTCTTAGGAACCTCAGAGCAACAAGGTAGGATGGGATACTGCCATCTCTGTGAGTCTTTCAGTCAGGCTTCAGGAGGTATATAAATGGCCCATGCCTATAGCAAAGGTATTATTTAACTTTGGTTCAAGGATGTAAAGTTTGTTTTTATCTACAGACTCCTCTTACCTGAAACTGTGTTTTAGTAAAGGTGAACTATGCCTTTAAGTGTGATTGGAAGGTACAGGCGCACTGTCCAACCCTGTTGTCGACAGCCTGTATAAGTTTAAAAGGGGCTGGCGGCTGCTGCGACTGGACGGTGCACCAAGCGGCATTAAGAATTAGGGCAGTATGTGCCCAAGGACAAACTGCTTGCATTACAGACATCCATTCTTGGGTGCATACTGCCCTAAACATAAGTACCTCTTCATGCACCATCCAGCCACAGTAGCTGTTAGGCTCTCATAGAGTTCTACAGGCTGCTGGATGCTGCCTGTGGCTGTACCATCCAATCGCACCTAAACGCCGGAGCTCCATGCACTGAGGCTAAACCCCCAGTGAGCATGAGGCCTTATTTTTTTTTATTATGCATGTATGTGCTCTCTATTTGGGAAAAAAGCAGGAGACTCATGCAAAGGGGCTAAACGCCCAGTGTGCATGAGTTCTAAGAAGACAGATTTATAATGTCCATATTGTATATAATAAGTAAGAGCACTCCTATATTCATACGTTTGATAAAATGCTTATAGATGCAAAAACATATGAAGTCTCCTTTAGCAATGCAACGTCTGCAAGCTACCTCAATCGCAACAACATTTTCTCCTCCAAGGAGTCTTAAACTGGAACTAAGCCATCCAATGCACACCTCCCTTCAAGCAATGCAATGCCTGCAAGCTCTCTTGATGGTAACCAACATCTTTTGCTTCGCTTCTTTGGGGGTTCAGAGTCTTTGGCCATCTTGATTTCTCGGTTTGGGATGGTGTAACTTCCACACATGTACACAATAGTTCATTCATTCCGAATCATTCTTGTGGGTATTTATTTGAGTATTAGTGAGGTCTCAACGATCCAACCTTTCAGGTGGTGCTCGCTGAAAAAGGATAAGGCAGAACCCCAACATGTTGGATGGTTAGGACCTCAATTTTACTTCCTTCTGGCTATTTTGCTCTTTGTGGATTTTCCACATACACAGGTCGGCGTGCATTCTCGGCACACCTCAGTGCTGGGACAAATGAGCTCCCGTGCGCAAGAGTGGGCGTTATGTCATTCCAGCCCTGGGCAATCAAGATGGCTGAAGACCCTGAAGAAGATGTCGGCACAAACATGCAAGCTAATGAACATCGCATTACTGGAGGAGAGGTGAGTATTGGAGAGTTTAGTTCAACTTTAGGGCTTATATAGCAGGAAAATTGGCCACCCCTGGTGTACCACCTAAGCAATAAAAATAATAATTAAGCAAAAAGGCCATTGTTAAAAACATATACAATATATTTAGAAGGTGATCCTGTGATGGAAAATGCACAAAGGGCAAAATACCATGAAAAAAAGCTGTAGTGGTGAAGCCAAGTAAAGTAATAAAATACCAAGGTCCTAACAATCCATTGTTTCAGGAGGACCTCCCTGAAAAAAGGTCATCTGGCACCCTGAAATGTTAAACAGCTGAACCTGGAAGAAGCCAGAAAGATATCTGTGCCATTGAGGGAGCTCTCGGACATTGGATCACTGTGGGGGAGTATTGGAGGGTTTAGTTCCACTTTAATGCCCTGTATAGCACAATTGACCATCACTAGTCTAACATAAAAGTTCCAAGCAATAAATGTCAAATAATAAAATACCAAGGTCCTAACAATCCATTGTTTCAGGAGGTCCTCCCTGAAAAAAGGTCAGATGGTACCTTGAAATGTTGGATTGTTAGGACTTCACTATTACCCGATTTGGCTTTGCCACTACAGCCTTTTTTCTTGGCATTTTACTATTTGTGGTGGTTCCATCATATGGTCACCTTGTTGATACAGTATATTGTGTGTGTTTTAACAATGTCCTCTTTGGTTACTTAGAAATTGTTTTGCTTGGCACTTATGGGTTAGACCAGTGGTGGCCAAATTTCTTGCTATAGGGGCAATAAAGCAGAACTAATCCTTCAGTACTTACCTCCTCTTCAGTAATGCAATGTCCACAAGCTCACACAATGGTGCCAACATCTTCTCCACAGCCTCTTCCAGATTCTGGGTTTTTGGTTAAGGAATAGTGAGGTGGTCCTAACCGTCAAACATTTCAGGGAATACTGTCTAACCATTTTTTTAAATTTATTTTTTAGGGAGGACCTCCTGAAACGTTGGATCATTAGGACTTTGCTATTAAACAGCTGAACCTGGAAGAAGCCAGAAAGATGTCTGTGCCATTGAGGGAGCTCTCAGACATTGGATCACTGTAGGGGAGTATTGGAGGGTTTAGTTCCGCTTTAATGCCTGTATAGCACCACTGGCCATCATTAGTCTAATATATAAGTGCCATTGTGCCAAGCAATACAAATAATTGTACAAGGTGATTATATGATGGAAAATCACAAAAAAAAAAAAAAAATACCCAACAGGATGGCAGTAGTGGCAAAGCCAAGTTGAGAATACAGAGGTTCTAAAGATCTTCCCTGAAAAAGTTCAGACGGTACCCAGAAACATTGGATTGTTAGGACCTCACTTTTACTCAACTTGGCTTCCTTTTTCTTGTTTTTTTTCCTTTTGTGGATTTTCCATCATATGATCACCTTGTTGATATATTGTATATTTTTTTAATGTAGGCTTTTTACTTACTTGCACTTCTGTATTAGAACGGTGGTAGCAAACTGTCTTGCTATAGGGGAATTTAAAGCGGAAAAAACCCTCCAATACCCCCCTTGTTCAGCGGTGCAACATCATTCAGCATCCTTTGTTGGCACCAAAATCTCTTCCAGCTTCCTCTGCATCTTTGTTTGAATAAACAGCAAAGTCCTAACAATCCACTATTTCAGGAGGTCCCCTCTACAAAGAAGGTCAAACAGTACCCCAAAACATTGGAACTTTAGGACCTCACGTTTTTTCAACATGGTATTGCTACCACTACTGCTATCTTTCTGGGAAGTTTGCGCGTTGTGGATTTTCCATTGTGTGTCTAACATCCTGGAACCCTTTGGCTCTTATTGTGTGGCCCTTGGTTCCCCTGCAAACATAGTCTGTGTTTTTCCTCCCTAGGTGCTTAGTCAGGCAAGTGAAGGAAAAATGCTCTTTAGAATGGCTTCTATTAATAAATGGCTTGGTTTATTTCTTTCACACTATATTTCATTCTTCTGTGCTGTGCATTCCTTATCTCTTATGGTTTTTTTCCCCTCTGATCTTTTAGAATTGATCTTGCCATGGCACAAGTAGTTTTTAAGAGGGCTATAGGGAGAACAAATATGAAAGCATTGATTTATAAAGGGGCTTTAATAGCAGTGATTTCTAGCACTCTAATGTAATGTGTCTGCAGACTATGGCGGTCTTCTGAAGCATGTCCCCAGACTCCAACAACTCCTATTGCATGTCTGTAGCCTTTGACCATCTCCTGTTGCATAGATGGAGTCTCTTACAGTTTTCTCTAGTAATACGTTCACTGATTATTATGTGCAGCCCTTTGTTGAAGTCAAGGGGCTGCAGTTAAAACGAAACTTCACCCAAAAGGAGAAGTTCTGCTTGTTTGCATTCCCCCCCATTTAACAATTGTCACTTTTTGGAGGGAAGGGGGGAACAAAGAGGTACCCGCTCCCACTTCCGGTCAGGTCGATCAGAGTGGAAGTGCGGCTCCTCTCTTCCTCCACAGCCTTCTGGGACACATCACAGGTCCTAGAAGACTGCAGGACCATTTACAAAGCACAGCGTGCCTCCTGCATGCACAGTGGGAAGCCGGCTATGAAGCCGCAAGGCTTTACTGCCGGTTTCCCTCAGTTAAAATGTCGGCGCATGGATCTAAAGCCGATTAAAGAATTGGCTTGGGTGAGGACTGCGCTAGATCCCTGAAAAGAGAAGTATCCTTATATTAAAAGTCAGCACCTGCAGTATTTGAATTTGCTGACTTTTAATTTTTTTGCGGGGGGGGACTGGAGTTTCTCTTTAACCCTGAATTTAAAAACTTTCAAGCCGAAAGAATTTTATTGCAAAAGAGACACACTAGGAGGTCTTTGTATGAAAACTTTGCTGTTTGAATGTGACAAACATTTGCATAGCCCCATGAATCTTGTCAGATTTTGTGTGATATAATTATCTCCTATGATTATAAGTGCCATCTAGTGGCTATAATGTGTTTTTGTTTTTGCTGATTGAGGTTTTTAAAAAATACCTAATTATTGCCATTAGATGGCACTTATGATCATAGGAGATAATTATATTATGCGCAATTTGGTAACATTCATTGGGGCCGTGTGAATGTTTGTTCACATTCATACAATTTTTTTATTTATTGTCCCCTATGTTATCCTATGTTATATAGATGCTTTAGAATGCACACTGATCTGCACATCCCCAGCTCAGTTTACATCCTTGGTACTCCTTGGTGCTGGGATGAATGAACTCTTGTGGGTGCATGCATGGGAGCTTCATTATCCCAGCCCAAGCAATCAAAATGGCCAAAGACTTGAGACTTGGAAAAAGACAGGGAAAAGATGGCAATGCCAGTGAGGGAGCTTGCTGACGCCGCAGTGGAGGTGAGTAGGTGGAGGTGAGTATCGGAGGGTTTTTTATATTTATTTTTATTATTATTTTATTTTTATTTCATTTTTATTTTTATTTTTATTTTTATATTTATTATTATTTTTATTTTTATTTTATTTCTTGTTTTTATTTTTATCTTTATTTTTATTTGATTTTTTCTTTCATTATTTGCTTTAGTAATACTAGTTCTTTCATCATTATGTCATTCCCAACTCTTTGATTATTATTTGTTTGTGTATCTTTTTCTTCATATGGAGTATACTGCTATTGTGACAATGTTTACCCTGTATGTACTATATTATGGTCTGTTTTTAATGCAATACCTAATTACTAACACTAGATGGCTCCTGGTCACTTCCTGTTAATTCAGGAAGCAGGATGCTGGTGTTTACTTCTATTAATGAGGATTACATCCGGCGCCGCTGACCACTTCCGGTCTCGGCGGATATGTCACTTCCGGTTCCTGCAGAAACCGGAAGTGAGGCCAATTTCATACTGTGCCATCAATGAGAGTAGTGGGAGTCATTGGATGTAGTAGGCAGTACTTAAAGTATATAGGTCAGCCAATCACAGACTCCATAAGCTTCTGATGACGCCCAGTGGGAGGGGCGAAACATGTCAAGCTAAGGATAATCTGTGAAGGCTGTTTGGATGCCAAGGCGGCAATTTTGCACGTTTTTAAAGATTCTGATGTAAGTGTAATGATTTTAAACCTTTTAATAACTTTTGCAATATTACACTATATGTTCCCTTTCCTTCATTTGTCCAAACTTTACTATTCTGACCATCCCTTGACTGAGTAAAGTGTGTAGGACTTACATCATGTGGTGGAGGAGAGGAGATCCCATTCTCTGAGGCACGATCAACCAACTTATTCGTTGGACGGGAGGCACCATCTTGATATATAATGCAGGCGCATTTGTCATCTTTATCTGGTGAGTGGGGACCCAGGAGGGGAGCACAGGAAGTCACCAAGATTATATCAATGTGTCACCAGTCCCGTACACCACATTTGGTGAACTTTATTGATTGCACTTTACTTTGCACATCTGTTGAACTTTATTGATTGCACTTCATTTGCACTATATTGACACTAAGCACTTTATTATACATGTTGTTATAGGAAACATATTTGATGCGTGTATATGCATATTAATGGTTCATAGAGGCAGCGCTGAGTATAAATTATTTTTGCTACTTTTTTGGGGTACTTACCTTGCACTACATCGGCAGCCTTATTACATATATATGTGTATGTGTAAATATATATATATATATTTTATTTATTTTTTCACTTTTTTTCCATGGCGCAGGTTTAATTTTCATTTTTATCGGAGGGTTTAGTTCTGTTTTAATGTCCCCTATTGAAATTAAGTTGGCCACCACTGGTCTAAAACCTGTCATAGATAGATCGAATCAGCAGGGACCGACCAAGATTTGATTAATCCATGGTTATGTTGATTTTATGGATGGATAGACTCGGGTACAACCAGCAGGTTGGATATTTAGCATGCTATGATTGTAATCACTGTGTTCTCCCAGCAGAGTCGACTCCCAGCGGTCCCACCCCCCACCGGGAGAACAGAGAAGCTCTGCGGGAGGCATACCCCCATCAACTCTGACTGTGTTGATGGGGGAACCCATTTTCTTTCATGCAACACATATGTGCTTATCAAAACATGTAATAGATAAGCAAAAGTAACCTATGGCCGGCTTAATACATAAGTGCTAAGCAATACAAGTAATAAGTAAGCTAAAGGCCATTTACACTATATCTATAAGGTGATCAAATGATGGAAAATCCAGAAAGGGTAAAATACCAAGAAAGATTTCTGTACTGACAAAGCCAAGTTGAGTAATAATGAAAGATCCAACATTTTGATGTACCATCTGACCTTTTTTCTTGGGGAGACTTCCCAGATTATTGGATGGTAGGGTCTCCATAATACTCAACTTGGCTTGACCACTACTTCTATCTTTACTGGTATTTTACTCTTTGTGGATTTCTATTATATGATCACTATGTACTGTAGATATATTGCATATGTTGGTAACAATCGTCTTTTTTGCTTAATTACTTATTACTTGCATTGCTTAGCACTTATGTGGTAGATATTACATTGATGTAGTTGAGTGGTATTGGAGCAACATTTGTATAACTTCCATTATAATACAAACATTATATCAAACATATTGTTTTGGGTGTGCCCATTCTTATTATCTACTTTATTGATATCATCTTAGTTTTGTCAGAGTTTATTTCATTATGCATGCATATGTGTGGAATAATAAGGCAATGCTCACAAGACACCCTGCACAGCCCCCACTTCCTGAGAAGGACACATTTATTATTATTACTTTTTATATTACAGGTAGTTTTATAGCGCCAGCAATTTACACAGCGCTTTACATATTGTACATTTACATCCCTCCTTGCGCGCAAGAAGCTTACGATCTAAGGTCCCCATCTCACATGCATACATACAGTACATATACTAGTACCAGTTCAAACTATTAGGTTTGACCCATTTAAAAATGTCTTCAGGAAATATAATGCAGCATAAACAGGCTATTTGTAACCTGCCCCCCCCCCCCCCCCCTGCCTCTTTGGTACCCTAAACCAGCTGTGGACAATTTTCTTTCTAAATGGAGCCTCAACTGCAGCTCTTGACATCACTAAAGGGCCACACATACAGTGGGGACGGAAAGTATTCAGACCCTCTTAAATTTTTCACTCTTTGTTATATTGCAGCCATTTCCTAAAATCGTTTAAGTTCTTTTTTTTTTCCTCATTAATGTACACACAGCACCTCATATTGACAGAAAAACACAGAATTGTTGACATTTTTGCAGATTTATTAAAAAAGAAAAACTGAAATATCACATGGTCCTAAGTATTCAGACCCTTTGCTCAGTATTTAGTAGAAGCACCCTTTTGATCTAATACAGCCTGACTAATATGAGTCTTTTTGGGAAAGATGCAACAAGTTTTTCACACCTGGATTTGGGGATCCTCTGCCATTCCTCCTTGCAGACCCTTTCCAGTTCTGTTAGGTTGGATGGTAAACGTTGGTGGACAGCCATTTTTAGGTCTCTCCAGAGATGCTCAATTGGGTTTAAGTCAGGGCTCTGGCTGGGCCATTCAAGAACAGTCACGAGGTTGTTGTGAAGCCACTCCTTCGTTATTTTAACTGTGTGCTTAGGGTCATTGTCTTGTTGGAAGGTAAACCTTTGGCCTTGAGGTCCTAAGCACTCTGGAGAAGGTTTTCGTCCAGGATATCCCTGTACTTGGCCGCATTCATCTTTCCCTCGATTGCAACCAGTCGTCCTGTCTCTGCAGCTGAAAAACACTCCCACAGCATGATGCTGCCACCACCATGCTTCACTGTTGGGACTGTCTTGGACAGCTGATGAGCAGTGTCTGGTTTTCACCACACATACCGCTTAGAAGTAAGGCCAAAAAGTTCTATCTTGGTCTCATTAGACCAGAGAATCTTATTTCTCACCATCTTGGAGTTCTTCATGTGTTTTTTAGCAAACTCCATGCGGGCTTTCATGTGTCTTGCACTGAGAAGAGGCTTCCGTCGGGCCACTCTGCCATAAAGCCCCGACTGGTGGAGGGATGCAGTGATGGTTGACTTTCTACAACTTTCTCCCATCTCCCGACTGCATCTCTGGAGCTCAGCCACAGTGATCTTTGGGTTCTTCTTTACCTCTCTCACTAAGGCTCTTCTCCCCCGATAGCTCAGTTTGGCCAGATGGCCAGCTCTAGGAAAGGTTCTGGTCGTCCCAAACGTCTTCCATTTAAGGATTATGGAAGCCACTGTGCTCTTAGGAACCTTAAGTGCAGCAGAATTTTTTTTGTAATCTTGGCCAGATCTGTGCCTTGCCACAATTCTGTCTCTGAGCTCTTCAGGCAGTTCCTTTGACCTCCTGATTCTCATTTGCTCTGACATGCACTGTGAGCTGTACGGTCTTATATAGACAGGTGTGTGGCTTTCCTAATCAAGTCCAATCAGTATAATCAAACACAGCTGGACTCAAATGAAGGTGTAGAACCATCTCCAGGATGATCAGAAGAAATGGACAGCACCTGAGTTAAATATATGAGTGTCACAGCAAAGGGTCTGAATACTTAGGACCATGTGATATTTCAGTTTTTCTTTTTTAATAAATCTGCAAAAATGTCAACAATTCTGTGTTTTTCTGTCAATATGGGGTGCTGTGTGTACATTAATGAGGAAAAAAATGAACTTAAATGATTTTAGCAAATGGCTGCAATATAACAAAGAGTGAAAAATGTAAGGGGGTCTGAATACTTTCCGTCCCCACTGTAGTACATCCAGTAAATAGAATGCAACAGAAAGTTGTCAGGCCCTGCAGATATGCTACAGAAGATGGACAAAGACTATGGGCATCCTACAAGAAGTGGCCAGAGACTACAGACATACCACAAGAGATGGCCACAGATGGCAAACATCCTTTAAGAGATGGTCACAGACTGCGGATATGATACAGGAGATGATCAGAGACTGCAGACATGATAAAAGCAATGGTCAGAGATTGCAGACATATTACAAGAAATGGTCACAGACTGCTAACATTCTACAAAAGACGATCAAAGCCTGCACATATGGCACACAGGATGATCAGAGAATACAGACATACTACAAGAGATAATCAGAGACTTCAGACATACTACAAGAGATGGTAAGAGACTATAGACATACTACAATAGATGGTCAGAAACTGCAGACATACTACAGGAGATGGTCAGAGACTACAGACATACTACAGGAGATGGTCAGAGACTACAGACATACTACAGGAGATGGTCAGAGACTACAGACATACTACAGGAGATGGTCAGAGACTACAAACATACTACAGGAGATAGTCAGAGACTACAGACATACTACAAAAGATGATCAGAGACTTCAGACATACTACAAGACAGTGGTGGCCCGTCCATAAGGGGCGCAGGGGCACCGGCCCCTAATCTACATGCAAGGTGCGAGATGCATGGATTTCAATGGGGGTTTTTTCCTTTTTTTGAAGCAGGTAATTAGAGCCTGAGGAGATGGTCAGAGACTACAGACATACTACAGGAGATGGTCAGAGACTACAGTCATACTACAGGAGATGGTCAGAGACTGCAGACATACTACAAGAGATGGTCAGATACTGCAGACATACTACAGGAGATGGTCAGATACTACAGACATACTACAGGAGATGGTCAGAGACTACAGACATACTACAGGAGATGGTCAGAGACTGCAGACATACTACAGGAGATGGTCAGGGACTGCAGACATACTACAGGAGATGGTCAGATACTTCAGACATACTACAGGAGATGGTCAGAGACTGCAGACATACTACAAGAGATGGTCAGATACTGCAGACATACTACAGGAGATGGTCAGAGACTACAGACATACTACAAAAGATGATCAGAGACTTCAGACATACTACAAGACAGTGCTGGCCCGTCCATAAGGGGCGCAGGGGCACCGGCCCCTAATCTACATGCAAGATGCGAGAAGCATGGATTTCAATGGGGTTTTTTTCTTTTTTTTGAAGCAGGTAATTAGAGCCTGAGGCTCTAATTGGCTTTAAAAAGAGGTGGGCTCGGGCCCACCCAGTTGTGTGACAATAGCAAATTAACATTTGCTGTCGTCTTCCTGATTCTCCTCCCAGCCAATCAGGAAGTGGATCCTGAGATCCGATTAGCCAGGGAGTCTTAAGACTTCCTGTTCGGCTGGGAGGAGGAGCAACGGCCCCAGAGCGAGGAGTAGCTGGAGTGAGGAGCAGCAGCCCTATCCTGGAACCTCATCATCTGCCTCCTAGGGTAAGGAGGCCTCTGATCACCGCCTTGCTGCCCGGTCTCCCGCACCTTGCCGTCCGTCTCCCGGTTTGCCGCCCCTTCCTCCCCAAAAAATATTGAGAACCAGCCGCCACTGCTACAGGAGATGGTCAGAGACTGCAGACATGCTATAGCAATTGTTGGAGACTAGGGACATGCTTCAGAAGACAATCATAGACTGGATACACATTACACAAGAGGTTTCTGTTATTACAGCCACCTTACAAATCAGTGCTTCCAGATTTGCACTCCTTACAGACCCTTTAAACCTTACTTGAGCCTCATCTAATATTTCTCTCAGCAGGATCCATTATAAAGGATCAGAGGTAAAAACAAACCATAAAAAATGAAAAAGAGATGGACCTCCCAGAAAGAAGGAATATCATGCGAAAGAAATAAAACAAGCCATTAAATTGCTACAGCCCCAGGAAAATCATCTTAATAAAAACCACAGACTACTGTCTGCAGGGGCCACGAGGGCTGCCATAGGGCCACATACAGCCCCTGGGCTGCAGGTTGTGCACCAGGGCCTTTAGCATTACCTTTCCCATTTTTAATACACATGTTTTATATGCTGGCAAAAAGTAGATGAAAGGTGCAGCTTTTCTTTTATTTCACTTGTAATCATTTTAGTTTCAGCCTAAAAACAACAGGAAAAAAAATTTAACACAGTATGAAGACTGAATTTACCAGCAAGACTTGTTTAATAGATAGTTAAAAGAAGCATTAAGTGCATCGAAACCCTAACCTAACCTCTAGCTACACCCTGCTGCCTAACCTGATGTAACATAAAGCCTGCTGTAATTATCTGTCAGTGGATAATTGCTAGCTCTTCAGAGTCATGGGGGGGGGGGGGGCAGGTTTGTGAAGGCAGAAGTATTGACCGACTGCTCAAGCACAGGAAGGCAATGATTGCCAGGCATACACATCCCACCCAATGTCCTGGCTGTGTCTCTAAACCACACATAAACAATGGGAAGGGTTGTGGGACTTTATATGAGGCACATATAGGATGTGCCTCCATCCCTAATTCAAGGAAAATAGGAAGTTTGGGACTTTGAGTGAGGCCATAGACATGGTGGAAATGGATAAAGTAAAAGTACACATTTATTGTCATAAGAGTCATAAAACATGTCAATAACAGGAACCACATGGGTGAGACAACATTTTAAAAAATGTAATTTCATGTTTGTTCACATACACTATTAAAAGTGTGCGTGCAATACAGGCAACTAGGGTACATCTGGGTCTGGTAGCCAAGTGCCCCGCAGTGGTCTGGATTGATTAGTCAATGCATTCCAATGAGTTCATGAGGGTACATAAAGTATATAACAACACTTGCAAAAGAGACAATGAGACCACAGTAAAATACAGAATCAGGTTAAAACAGAAAAACAGTCAAAATGATCGAAGTGTGAGAAAACATCCCAAAATGCCCAGAGTGGATGATTGAGTAGGGGCTGGTATATGCATCCCAAACAATGCCCGACGCGTTTCGTGTATATTACACTCATCAGGGGCGGGTGCTAGTAGTGTATCTACAAAATATAATAAAATAGAATTAGTGGGATGTATTGTAACCTATCGAGAAGAAAGTGGGTAAGTATAATCAAAATGCTTACAAGAACTCGCTGTGGTGAGGTATGGTAGGTATGGAACCAAGGTCAACCAATCAACCACTCTCCAAACTGCGGCCTGGGTGTCTGATGTGGCCATTTGCTTGTTTTTATCTGGCCCTTGGGTACTATTCTTCCCTCTGATAAAAGGCATGCTCCACTGACACCAACAGTGGGGCATATTTTCTGCCACTGACACCAACAATGAGTCATTATTCCTCCCACTGACACCAATGATGGGGCACTATTCCCTTCACTAACAGCAACGATGGGGCATTATTTCTCCAACTGACACCAACATTGGGGCACCATTCCTCCCACTGAAACTAATTATTGGGCACTATTTCTCCCACTGACACCAACATTGAGGCACTATCCATCCCCTAATACCAAAGATGGGGCATTGTCTACTCTCATTGACGACATGACATTTTCTACTCCCACTGACGATCTGGCCCCCCTAAAAGCCTGAAGTACAGTAAACTGGCCCTTTGTTTAAAAAGTTTGGAGACTCCTGGTCTAGAGTAAATGAGAAACTATTTTACTTACTTGATCCTCCACCCCCTGACTAATGGTGCAACATCATCACATCCAATGCAGTACTATGGCTTTGAGTTGGATAACGTCAGGAACCTAGACCGCGGGAGCATGGGGGGAGAAGATGCTGCAGGGACTGGTCAAGCAGCAGGGAGGAGAAGGTAAGTAAATCTTCTTTTATTGTTTCCCTAGACCCAAACGAGCAATTATCTCTTGCGGCGTGGGTGCAGCCCCACTGCAAGGGATAACTTTCTAACTGTCTGGAGTTGAGCTTTAAGCTTTAACATGGTAATTCAATCGAAATAGTTGTTTATATTTTTCTTTTTTTAAATCTACAGCTTTTACTAAACTACTAATAAAAATTTCACTATACCTGGTGATCCTGTCATGAAGGTCTCGGGTTGTCCTTTTGTGGTCTGCCGATCCCCCATCACACTGGTTCCCACGCTGCCATCTTCCTCTATGACATCATCAGGAGCTGGCTGCCTCTCCTGGTTTCTTACAGCCAGCCACTGTTGACATGTCACTGGGCCCACACTCCTCCAGTCTCTCTCTGTAAGCTGATGCCTCCTGGGATATCTACCATGGATACCTCACAAGGCTGTTGGAGCAAGGTACACATTATTGTTTCCTAAGTAAGGATAAAGGAAGGTGGACTGGGAAGTTTCAGATGATGCAAAGTGCTTTAAAGGAGTGAAGGTCCACTTTAAAGAGTAACTGAACTTTGGAAGTTGTCCCCAAAATCAGGCAAATAACCAATCCCCGGTATTGCCTGTTGTCTCCCTGCAGCTGATCTTTCACTATTACTTACCATGCATTGATCTCCTTTATGCCTCTGTGCGGAAGCGGCCATCTTGGTAAAGGCAGGGCTTTGCTTCCTTGAGTTGGAGACTCTAGCAAGGAGAATATTGGGCAGTAGTGACATCACCAAATCTCACTTCAAATCACCTGAGACTAGTAGTTAGGGGTAGCAGTGCCTTAGATCTCACACTGCAGATATACAGTGCCTTGAAAAAGTATTCATACCCCTTGAAATTTTCCACATTTTCTCATGTTGCAACCAAAAACATAAATATATTTTATTGGGGTTTTAAGTGATAGACAAACACAAAGTGGCACATAATTGTGAAGTGGAAGGAAAATGATCATTTTCAAATTGTGCATTTGTATTCAGTCCCCTTTACTCTGATACCCGTAACTAAAATCTGGTGGAACCAATTGCCTTCAGAAGTCACCTAATTAGTAAATAGAGTCCACCTGTGTGTAATTTAATCTCAGTATAAATACAGCTGTTCTGTATTTCAAAGTATTCAGATCGCCATCTTCGGCGATTCTGAATACTGTATATTTTTTTAAAACCGGCGCCATTGGCAGCCAAGTAAACGGGAAGTGACGTCATGACGTCGCTTCCGTGTTTACATTCAGAAGACTGGAATGAAGCCATTTCCAGCTTTGTTCCAGTCTGTGGCTTGCCGCTGGAGGCTGCGGATAGTTGATCGGGTCTCCCGGTGGAACGGAAGGCCCATTGAGAGCGGCGGGAGGCAGCGGGAGGCGGCGGGAGGGGGGACGCCCCGTCCCGCTTCTCCAGTATAACAGCTGAGCGGTTTTTAGCTGCCTCTAGAAAACAGTACCGGGATGATGCCTGAAGCTGCGGGCATCATCCCAGGATAACCCCCAAAAGCCGAGGCCGCACATCTGCGTACGGTCGGTGGGAAGGGGTTAAAATATAGCAGATCTTTACTTTTGAGTTCCCGTCTACTTTTCATAATATAGTTCTGTGTCCTAGAAATGCTAGAAGCCTCATACACACGATCGGACTTTCCGACAGGAAATGTTGGATGTCAGGCTGTTGGCGGAAAATCTGACTGTGTGTACGCTCCATCGGACAATTGTTGTCGGATTTTCCGCCAACAAATGTTGGCTAGCAGGTTTTTAAATTTTCCGCCAACAAATGTGTGTTGTCGGATTTTCTGATCGTGTGTACACAAGTCCATCGGACAAAAGTCCAAAGTACAAACACGCATGTTCGGAAGCAAGGACGAGCCAGAAACGGTCGGTCTTGTAAACTAGCGCTCGTAATGGAGAATTAACATTCATGACGTGATAAATTATGAAATCTCCAAATGCAGCGCACAATTCTCTTCTTCTTTAATGGGATAATAATGAAGCTGCTTTGCTGGTGATATTGATGGAGTTATTGCAAACACATTTTCAAAAGCTTTATTTTACTAGTGATATCAAGAATAATATTATTATGTTTTTGTTTTTTTTATTTGTGCAAGTTACCACAACACCATTATCTCGTAGTTTTTAAGATCAAAGATACAACTATGTTGGTGTCCCTTGTCAATTTTACATTGTACTTTTTTTTTAAATGTAACTGCCGACTCCCAAACTGTCATTTGAAGTAAAACACATAGCCAAGTATTATTCTACACAATTTTTAATATGCATTAAAAAAATAAAATTAGACATGCTATCTGCCAATAGAACTTAACCAAAAGGTACATTCTATGCATCCAAAAATATAGAAAATATACCAAATCAAATCATTATTCAACCAAAAAAATAATGTCAAAGCAATAACTCCAAGGCCAATAATAAGTAACACGTTATCTCCTCCGATTCCGCAACATGGCTGGTTGACGAACGTTCAGAAACTAACTGAAAAGTGTGAACTGAAAAGCGCTAATCGAAAAACGTGAAAAGAAAAGCGCGAATCAACACTCACCAAACTTCTACTAACACGAAATTAGTAGAAGGAGCCCAAAGGGTGGCGCTAAAGAGCTGAAAAACCACGTAGTACGTCTAGTACGTCACTAATTGTTGGCCAACATTTGTGTGACCGTGTGTATGCAAGATAAGTTTGAGCCAACGCCCTTCGGACAAAATTCCACGCTTTTGTTGGCCAACAATCCGATCGTGTGTACGGGGCATAAGAAGTCTTAAATGTTAGACCATTATAAAAAAAGAAAATAAAGGGAACGGTTTGGGGAAAAAGACATTCTTTCCAAAGAGAGTCAGATGGAGTCTAAGTTAGGTTCTCTGCCTTTTAACTTTTCTTAAAAAAAACATTTGCAGCAGCTACAGGTCAGACCGGAATTGCCTGGGGAAATCTATGTAGGTGAGTTGATGGTGAGTTGATGGATGCGCTCTGTACAACATGCAGGTATGTTATGGATTTGTGAGAAGTGTCATTGGAAAGTTCACAGTGAAATTCATTTTTCTGCTGTTTTTTGGGAGCCCACATTATAATTGCATAGGGGATGTCTATCAACCATTACACTTAGATTCAAATCAGCAAACTGAGACAGATTTGCAAAGTTCTGTTTTTATTTTTCTTTCTTTCTTTTTGTATGTCCCAGTGCTACTTGTGGGCCCGTTCACACCATGTTGCATTATTAGAACACACGTTAAGGCCTGGTTCACGCCTATACATTTTTTTGTGCGTTTTCACTTTTGCAGAAACACACTACAGTCCATTTAAGTAAAAAAGGGGGAGAGGGGGAATTTAGCCCAGTAGAGGCGGGATAAGAAAGGGGTTACAATTAGCAACAAATATCAATCATGAGGATTATGCAAAAATGACAGCTTTATTTCTATAACAGTTGTGAAAGTTAATTCAAGATGAATTATTTAAAGTGCAGTATGTTAAAACAGATTGATTTCAATCAGACATGGAACAAAATTGTCACAGACAAATCGAACATACAGGACAAACATAAAACAATACATATACCACTGGCCAAGTCCGGACGTGTTGTTTTAGTCCACTGCTACCATGTTCCAAATATCAATTAAATTGGACGGGATGAAAGCACTTTCTTTTGCATGTACCCCCAACCTCACTTAGCCAGTATAAAAAAAGCGTGTTGCCCCACCTGCTGAACGCAGCAAGGCGCCTACTCCCAACCTACTGGAAAAGATCCAGTATCCCTACCCAGGAACAGTGGATTGATGGGGTAAATGAGATACGAGAGGCTGAGGACTGGATAGCGACCTGCAGAAGATCTCGTGAAAGATACTCAGCACTCTGGGCACCCTGGATTGAATCTGTTTCCAACCCAAATTGGGTACCCTCCAGCTTAGACACTGTCCTACTAGAGTAAGCAGATCCTTGCCTCAAAACCCGCAGACCAATGAAACCCTAGAGGACTGAGACCTAACATCTTGATGAGTTACTACAAATGAGTCTGGCCAGATGGGGGAGATGCTCGTGTTGCGGTGCACCCGATGTGGACATAGACGAATCTTCCTTATGGACCACAGGTACGCTTAATTCGCTCCCCCCCTAACCCCCCCCTCTTCCCCTCTTCCTTGTCTCTCTTCTTCTCTTTTGTCCCTCATATATACTCTACAAAAGTTAAATGTTTTATTGATATACTGCTACCGGTTGAGGAAATAAACAACCCGCTGTTGATAGACATTATCACAGGAAGCCCCCATACCCATGAGATCAGCCCCTGATGTTACAGGATCATAGGGGGTCCCGTCAGACATACACACCGCTATCTCTTTTCGGTCCCTCCAGCGTGTGAGGGGTGGGGGGTGGTTTGATGGAGGCTGTGGGGCCCCCCCTCTGCCCCGATCGCAGGCCGGGGGACCGTATACTTGCAGAATTTGGCAGAGGATCTACCTTCTCAGCTCACGACTGATGTCTGTGCTACACATACGATGATAGGCTGATACATTCTAATAAGATCACATGTCTTTACAGCTATTCTAGACTCTGCTCCCCCTATACCCCCGAATAATCCTCCATCCGGTATGCTCCATTGGGCTACTTTACATGTAGCCCGATGCTTTTGATCTTGTGATTGAATGTCTGTTCAACTAGTCTAATAGAGCGAGTTCTGTATAAGAGACCCTGCGAGGTCGGAGTTCCTATTTTCTTTTTCTCTTTTCTTTTTTTTCTTTTTACAGACTATTGGACATGTCTTGTTATGTGTTTTCTTATACAAAATAAAATAATGATTACAAAAAAAAAAAAATAATTGGATGGGATGGGATCAAATGTGGTCCCTATTATGTCAATTATTAAATGGTCAGCAGTGGGCTAATTCAACTATGGAGTGGGGAGAAGGGGGAGAAGGAAGAGAAAGTGAACGTGTGCTGGTCATTGAGAAAGAAGGATAATAAACAAAAGGAAATTCATCATATGTTGACTATTGATGATGGGAGCTACAGTGTCAAGCTGTATATTCATCCTTTTGATAGCGCTGAGGGAAAAAGTTGGGGCAGGCAAAAAACACAGCGGCAGAATCGTAAGGGGATTCCCTCCAGGCTACGGTAATCTGTAGCTGGTAGAGCTGCATGATTCTGGCTAAAATGTGAATCACGATTTTTTTGCTTAGAGGATAGATCACGATTCTCTCGCGATTCTCGCGACATAACATCATCTTTCACAAAAAAAAAAATTGTGCTAACTTTACTGTTTCGGTTTTTTTTTTAATTTATTGTGTATTTTTTCCACAAAAAATTGCATTTGAAAGACCGCTGGGCAAATACAGTGTGACATAAAATATTGCAGCAATTGCCATTTTATTCCCTAAGGTAGGGTCTCTGTTAATATATATAGATATATATATCTATATATATATATATAGATATATATATCTATATATATATATATAGATATATATATCTATATATATATATATATAGATATATATATTATTATGTTTGGGGGTTCCAAGTAATTTTTTTTGCAAAAAATATTGATTTTAACTTAAGAATGAAGTCAGAAAAAGATTTAGACTTTAAGTGGTTAAACTTCCTGCATTTACACACTTGACAGATTGCAGGTTATTTGTTTACACAGCAGTTCTATCCCTTTGATCTAAGAAGGAAGTTATTTACAATGTTTCAAGTTCTAAACTTGGCAGACTGCCCAAATGCTTTCTTTTGACAGCTGAGTGAGCAGATAATCTCTCTACTTGTTTATATGAAAGAATCTGCAAACTCAGCAGGACAGATGGTCAGAGGGGGTGAATCGAGATCACGATTTTTTTAACGATTAATTGTGCAGCTCTAGTAGCTGGCTACAATTTTATTCAAGTATTTATCCCAAAGTTCAATCCTTTACAACTTTGTACCAAAAAACGCCAAAAGGTTTCACTGATCGCATTAGCGGTTTATGCACTGGTTTTTAGCTCTGGTAATCACAAGTATTAGGACATAGTAGTCACTCAATGGCATATATCTGAGGCATAGGGCATAATTGCAAGCAAGCTTAATATAGATGTTATGACAGGTGTTTTAACCTGTATAACGGTACATTACCACCCCGTTCGAAGGCTGCACTGTCAGTAGCTTTCCATGGCTCCTATGTACGGTTAGTTCCTTATCACATCAGTGAGGTGCGATAGTATACAGTGGGGAGAAGGTAAACCTTGTTCACCGCCTGTTGCTGCGGCGGCTAGTATGTGCTTATATCCAGTCGATTATTTGTAATCATTGCTGCTATCAATCTCGTAAGCCAGTACAGTCCATTTAACATGGTTTACTATGGATGTAGCATCTGTACATTTTACGGAAAGGGCCAGGGACTTTTTTACTGTTTTTTGGTTCCATAGACTTCAATTGATCAAAATCGTGTATTTAAAAAAACGCAAAATGCATCTGAAATGTGCTAACTGCAACCTGCATAGGTGTAAATCAGGCCTGAATGCATTGATGCGATGCCCCTTGTGGCGGCTGTGAATTACAGCACAGCACAACTCAAGGCAATGCACTAAATGCAGTGGGGTGTGCTGTCAAAAAATGGTGCATGCGCTATTTTTTACTAGTGTACTGCAATGCACGTGAGTGCATTGCCGCGCGTTGCTCTGCGCTAAAATGCATGTCTGTTGGTGTTTGCATTAGGGTGCTATTCAGAATGAATGCCACGGCATTGCATCAACACAGGAGGTCAGCTGCTCAGTACGAGTGCCATTCATAGAATGCTCGATGCGAAGCATTCTCTGATTGGACAAGGTGGAGACTAGAGTGTGATGTCACTGCCCCACCCCTCCACCTCATATGGGACACAAAAGCAAGTGGAGATCCCTGGAGTAGCAGTGCCTACTACAGTAACTTCCAGCTTCCAGGAGCATCAGCCAGGTATGGTATACTGTATACAAAGTTATAACTGTATATGTAAATATGTAAACGCATACCATACCTGGAATTCCTCTTTAAATATTTTATGTCTTCAGTATCATTCTATGGGGTGCATTTATCAAGTCTATTGCTCAGCAAAATAATGCTAAAGTGGAGCAGTGAGAAAGATTATGAGACAATTCCTTCTCTATAACGTTTCAGCTTGATTCATAAATTCTCCCTCTACTGCTCTAAAGCAGCACAGCTGAAACCTGCTCCAGACCTTAATTGGGTCTCTGGGCAAATAAAAAAGGTTTACCCGAGCTCAACCGCTATATTAATTATCCAGGAGCTGGGGTCCGGTGCTCTGGCTGGGCCGTTCAACTTCCAAAGCAGTAGATGTCAATGAGATGAAAGCCGGCAACTCGGAGTGATTCTTTATTGCTACAAGTATAAAAGCATGATACAAAAAAATTCTAATGAATTTTGTCTTTTTCAGATTTCCTCATAGCATACATAAATGTTTAAAATGCTGAAATATATATGATATCCAACATACATCCCCAAAAGGGGAGGCGGTATTTCATTAAAAACAATCAAGGTAATTATTAGCACATGGAACAAAAAAAAAAAAAAAACAAACAGAGAAAAAAAAAAATAAGCACAAGAAGTCCCAATAAAGAAAAAAACATAAATCAAAGGAGAAAAAGGGGGCTGATACATAGGTGGAATTTGTTTCAATAATCTCTATCATTAATTATATAAATTCATTTCAAAAAGAGATTCATGTCCATTCTATTATTCATGCCTTGGGGCACCCTTGTATTAAGGGTGTGTATCCACCACACTTCATGGTGCAAGTCTCCTCCTCTCAGGGTTTAGCACTTTCTCTTGTGATGTGATCTTTCTGCAATAAAAACTTTTGGATGACATTTGAAGATCCTTGGTGTGCTGGTGAAAATGTGCATTTATTTGCATATTCCTCCTCTCAGGGGCCACTTAACCGGTTCAATACCAAAAAAGGAGGACGCGTCAAGATTTCTCTTATGTTCTCTTATGTTTTATACGGAAATGTTTTGAGACGGTAATTGCGCATCTAAATTTGTCTCAGACCTTTGCAAATCTGTCTGTTTGCTGCCTGGGATTCCCACAAGAGTTGAAAATTCTCAAAAAAAAAACTGGCATATACTCTACATGGCAGGCACCTTAATTTGCATGAGTAGCCAAGTTCTGGACTACAACTGTGTGTATAAAAAAGCATTGTTTTTTTTCCCTTTTTTTTTTTTGTGCTGCAATGTTATCCTCCAGCCAGGAGGAGGAGATCCAGTCCGCTGGGAATCTTGGGAGGTGTAGTCGATACTGAAGGCCATGTAAAAGAGTAACTGGCAGTCGGTACCACATATACCAACAAGCTAAGCCAAGGGGGGGCTTAAATAGAATCACCTACCTAGATGAGGCCGAGCTGGTCTGTCTCTCTCTCTCTGTTTGCAGAGACGCCAAACTGGTCAGGTTCAGCACCAGCTGCAAACGGAAGCATGAAACATCCAGTAATTTAGCCCACATCATAGCCTCCTTCCACATTACCGCCTGGAGACCCAAGCATCCACTAGGTTCATTGCTACAGACCGCTGGATGCTGACTTCATCAGAGTAGAGCTGAAAGGGCCCCTTCCTGCCATGGAAGCCTACTACCACCATCCAGGAGTTGATGAGAGGGCCCCGGACCCATATTTCTTTTCACTTGCATACAAAAAGCTGCTGACAGCAGGATGTCCATAAATTAGACTGCGCTTTATTTAAATCAGTATTAATGCTATTAATGCCACACTGCACCTTCCCCAAACCTGAACTGCCAGAGGATTAAACAGCAGGTTCATAAAAACACTTTCATCAAGTGTACCAATGCTCCTAAAGGGCCCCAAGGATAGCCGGCAGAAGAGCCATATTGGAGACTGCCTCTCTCATTTATCATTCGGTATCTCCCCTTAGCCCCATCGATTTTATCATCTACAGATGCCTATTCAATCAGCTTAGGTGGTGCATAGCCGCCCATAGAGCACGTGAGCAGTATAGCCTTATATTGTATGTTGGTAGCTCCGATCCCATTACTGCTCCCAGTTGCACTTCAGGAAGTGTTATTACTGTTTATGTTGACCAGGAGACAGAATTTCAAACCTTACCCAGCATTTTTGCAGGTAAATACCTGGTATGTCAGTTAATGCCTGTACCATGTTAAAATCACTTAATATTTGCCTGGTTACCAACTGTATCAACTTGTAATATATCTAATTACTTTCACTAACTGATTTGGTGCCTGTTTCTGGTATAACATGAACACTGGGTGCTAGCAGGGCTTTTTTTCTCAGAGAATAGGTACAGGAACCTTCCCTCTTTGGAGTCACCCCTTGTCTCCGCCCCCTACCCACCTCTGAGCACCGTCCCTTGGTTCCACCCACTACCCACCAGTACCATCCCTGTTAGAGAATACAGAGCCAAGTATGATTTTGTGGTGCTAAGTAATCTGTATGGAATGTGGTAATGATAACAAGAAAAGCAGTAAAATAGATGCCCTTCAGCCAGCAACAATAGACCCCCCCCCCAGCAACAACAGATCCCCTATACAACAATACTCTCCCCCAGCAACAATGGACTTCACCCCAACAACAAGAGATCCCGTGCAGCAACAACTGACCCCACACAACAATAGACCCCACCCCAGCAACAATAGAACCCCACACAACAATAGACTCCCCAGAGCAAAATGGACTCCACCCCAGCAACAATAGATCCCACCTCAGCAACAATAGACCTCACACAACAATAGACTCCACCCCAGCAGCAATAGATCCCCCACACAACAATAGACTCCCTCCACACAGCAACAATGGATCACCCCCAACAAAATTCTACACCCAGCAACATTAGATCAGCAACAACAGATCTCCCAGCAGCCAGCAACAATAGACCCCTCCCTCAACAGTAGAACCCTCCCAGCAACATAAGACCCCCCCCCCCCCAGTAAGAATACATCCCCCACCAGCAACAATAGGCCCTCAAACAAACACAGCTCCCCACCAGTGACAATAGATCCCCCAACAGCCAGCATCAATAGACCCTCCAGCACACCCCACGCCCTTTGTTATTACATACATTCTGTGCTGGAGGTGCCGGAACTGCGTTGCCCCATGTTCCCGCTGGAAAAAAGTCTCTGGGTGCTAGGCATTGTTCAGTAAGATGTGTGGTTCTGTATGTGTCTGAATTCAACTAGGTGAGTCAGAGAGGCTGAGATTCTTGAGAAGGTCGGGGCAAAAGAACAAGACGACCCATCCTATCCAGCGGCTCTTGCTGGGGTAGCGCTACAAGTCTAATCTTGTCTTTGAGTTGCTTGATAAATATCTGTCCTGTTTGCTGCTCGACTGAGGTTCTAACGAGCCCATGTTTTTTCCATATTCCATTAGGCTCTGTATTGGTACATTTTATGCCTACTGAACATTCTTCTGGAAAGTGCTATTGAATGTCAGGACACTGTATAAATAAATGGTAATAACAATAATTATAATAGAACTCATCGGAGAACTTTATGTACTCTACAGAACTCCGCTTGGCACAACCGCAGAACAGCTCAATTGTGTGTAAATAAAGCGAGCTGAACAACGAGAACTAATAACACAAACTTACAGCTGAGATTGCTGCTCCTTTGAAAAGCAATTCATGCTGGATTGCTTTTCAGAGGGCAGTTGACAGGCGACTGTGAGGTGATATGCCCTGGATGCTTGTTTTAACACTAGAGCACCTTACGCGTTGGTAGCAGGGCAGTTGCGCTACAGCCCCACCTATTTGAATGGGTTGCTTTTGATGACAGTACTGCCTGATGAATGCGACATGGGGCATACTTTTTCCTGTGGCCACCATTGGCGGCTGGTGTTTTTTTGCTGGGGGCGGCAAGCAACAATCCCCCCCCCTGCTGTTTGCCGGTCCACCGGGACTTACCCAATAGGCGGGCACATTGGGGATCATCGGGCAGGGGGACAGGCTGCGGCAGGCATCTTGCAGCGCCTTCCGTGTCCTCTTCTTCTCTTCTGAGATCATGGCGGCTTCCGACGTGCATCACCTACCATCCCCCTAGGCGTCCAATAGGGTCGCCTAACCTTTCAGCCAATCAGGAAATGGGTAACAGACCCATGCTTTTTGATTGCCGAAGAGATGAATCAGTGTTAGAAAAGCAAATATTAATTTGCTTTTCTAACCCATCTGGGTGGACTCCGAGTCCACCCTATTTTGAAGCCTATTAGAGCCTATGGCTCAACTCAGGTGCTTCAAAAAAACACCCCCGCCACTGTAATTTAGTGCCCGGTGTCAGAAAAGGGGCTGGCTGCCTGAATAGGGGGTGGCAGCGGGGCCATGGATGGGGGGGAGTGCTCCTCATGAACCCCAGCCTTTTGCTATTTTTAGACTTGTGTTCAATTTGAAGTCAGAAAGTTTCCAAAGTTGGGTCTCCAGAACAAAACTCCCAACAACATACAGGTCATAGAAAAGCTGCGTGCATGGGTGGAAGGGTATGGCACCCCTGCCAGGTGGCATTAAGGCCTCATTCATACAGGCACTAAGACCCATAGTCCATGAATGGGCTGAGTGTTTAAAGGATAAGTCCACCCTAAAGTTAAAATCGCTACATCTACAGAGATCCACAATATAATTCTAACCTATCTATCCCTATACAGTATACAAATATATATATATATATATATATATATACAAGTATATAAATCAGTATACATACCTTTTTGGAAGCCGGTCCGGTCTCCATCGGCGGAAGCTCTACAGAGGAGACAGCCAACAACGGCTGGGAAATTACTGTATGTCACCCATAGACTTACTATGGGGCTTCCGTTCTCGGCTGTGTCCTCTGCACTCGCCTCCACAGAGAAGCCGCAGCTGGCAGCTCAGCGTGGAGATCGGGTCGGATCGGCTTCAAAAAAGGTATGTATACTGATTTCTTCTTTACAGGGTTAGATAGGTTAATGTTAGATCGTAGATGTCTGTAGACGTGAGGATTTTAGTGTTAGGGTAGACTTATCCTTTGAAGTGTTAATAAACCCAGAACAGTAAAATCTGTATATGCAGTAAAGCATGATTGTTATACTCACTGTGGAACCTAAGGGGTTATTCCTTTGCATTGTGTAAAAAGACTGTTTAATTCTATCTTCTCTGATCCTCCCCTTCTTCCAGAGTCCCCAATCCATCTCCTGATAAGACAGAGTCTTTGGAGTCACTCTGCACATGCTCGGTTTGGCATGTATTGCTAAAGAGATTTTTTTTCTTGGGAGAGTGCATGTGATCAGCACAGGGCCAATCAGCATGAACCAGACAGAGGGTCAGGGGTCCTGCAGCCTCATAGGACAGTCAGAGTAGAATGAAAACTCCTCCTACAAATTTTAAGCAGACACTGATAGAAGTCACAAGACTGCTATATACTGCTGATGAGAAAAGGTATTTAGCAGTTTATATTTACTAAAATAATTGCATTTCCATGTTCTGTGTACTGTGGAACACCAGATATAGTGAATGCCGGGTCCTGGGTTTAGTAACACTTTAAGGCCTGGTTCACACCTATGCAATTTTTTGTGTGTTTTCAGTTTTGCAGAAACACACTACAGCCTATTTAACATGGTGTCCTATGGGTCACATTCACGGGACGTTTTTACAACCTCTCCTGAACGATTTAACTTGAGAGATAGTAACCCACTTTTAAAACAACTGTTTTGCCGCGTTTACAATGTCGCATTTTACATGCCGCGTTTGCGTTTAGAAGCGTTTAAAAAAAACAAAAAACGCCTGTAAAGGAAACGCGGCTAAACGCGAGTTACATTTAGCTGCCATTTAGAAGCGTTTGGCACTTGAAATGCCTCTAAACTCAGCTTCTGATCCCTTTTTTTGCGTTCCAAAAATAGCCTCTAAACTCAACTGCCTAGAAACGTCTGTGAACGACCCTGTGTACTGTAAGATAATATAGGGGAGGGTTCAAGAGCAGTTGAAAAAAATGCCCAACTGCTCCTAAACGTCCGTCTACCAGCAGCAGTGTACATGAGGCCTTACTAGGAACAAACGACATGTCTCCTCTCCTCTGATAGCCCAGGGAATTGTGTATTTACACACACAAATCCCCGTGCTGGCGCTCATGAACATGATCGCGTGTGGCTGGCGGCGCTCACGACCGCCGGCCACGCGTATTGTGTCCCCTGCCATGCAACGGTCGCGCGCCCTCTGGTGGCCGAAAAGGGGAAGGCCATTCCCGTATGGAGTTTCGGCCAGGAGAGCCATTCTGCCGCAATATACAGTGGCGGCTGGTGAAGTTTTAGGATGGGGGGGCGCCAGACCCCGCCCTTCCTTTTTGACCCCTCCCACTTGGTGAAAATGGGCGTGGTTTAAGCGAATAGTGGGCGTTCATAAAGGACACAAAAGGGACAAAAGAGTTTAAGTCCCTTTTGTGTCCTTTATGAACCCTGCGTGGAGAGATCCAACATTACTTGTGGAGAAGATATACCTCTAGGAAAGCCCTTCTCTATACCATCAGGTGGCCAAGGTCTTCTCACCATTGCCAGGGTGCAATAAAAGCTGGTTTGACCCTCACAGTATATACTGTTTTGGGTTCAAACCCTCCGGTAAGCCCCCATCTATAACATCTAAGTGCACTGCATGTTTTGAAGACACAGTGGTGTGATATTAGAGTTTGGTTTACGTATGGACTATCCAATTTTTTTGATAAAGATCTTTTGAATGACTGCAGGACATCATTCTCTGAGACTTTCTCCTGTTGTATGTTGGTGAAGGCGCTTCTCACCTCACGTTTTGGGTAGCGATATATTCATTTCCAACCCATGGATTGTCCATTTGATACATCTTCATTCATAATCTGATTTTGTATGTACCTTTATACGTATATATATATTTTGGGTATTGGCCTTTATTATATCAGTTTGAAATTTCTTGTCTTTTAGCGCTACACATTTTTGTTTATTACCTATATGTTTGACAACGATTCTAGTTGTGGTGTTAGCTGCTTACAATTTCTTCTATTTTTTAGAGTAAGCGCAAATCTATTATTGGTGTGAATTTTGTTATGGTGTCAGGATGACTGAAGTGCATTATTTCTACTATTACATTGTAATATAAAATTAAATCATTCAACTCACCATAATGCAGAATCAGTGGGAGCCCCTAGTGTGTCACTAACCACGTCGCCTACAACCAGATGCCATCAGGCGTCCCCAGCAGTCCGTCCTTACATTAGGTGCCCCCAGCGGAGTCCCTCCTTACATGCAGCCTGTGTCAAATCAAATGCAGCCTCTGTCACATAAAATGCAGCCTCTGTCCCCCCAAATGCAGCCTCTGTCCCCCCAAATGCAGCCTCTGTCCCCCCCAAATTCAGCCTCTGCCCCCCCCAAATGCAGCCTCTGTCCCCCCAAATGCAGCATGCCTGTGTCCCATTACATGCAGCACGCCTGTGTCCCATTAAATGCAGCCTCTGTTCCCATTAAATGCAGCCTCTGTTCTCCCAAATGCAGCCTCTGCCCCCCCCCCCAATGCAGCATGCCTGTGTCCCATTAAATGCAGCCTCTGTTCCCCCAAATGCAGCCTCTGTCCCCCCAAATGCAGCCTCTGCCCCCCCCAAATGCAGCATGCCTGTGTCCCCCCCCAAATGAAGCCTCTGTCCCCCCCAAATGCAGCCTCTGCCCCCCCAAATGCAGCCTCTGCCCCCCCAATGCAGCATGCCTGTGTCCCATTAAATGCAGCCTCTGTTCCCCCAAATGCAGCCTCTGTCCCCCCAAATGCAGCCTCTGTTCCCCCAAAATGCAGCCTCTGCCCCCCAAATGCAGCCTCTGTCCCCCCCAAAATGCAGCCTCTGCCCCCCCCAAATGCAGCCTCTGACCCCCCCCCATGCAGCCTCTGCCCCCACCCAAATGCAGCCTCTGCCCCCCCCCCAAAATGCAGCCTCTGCCCCCCCAAAATGCAGCCTTTGTCCCCCCCCAAATACAGCCTCTGTCCCCCCCAAATACAGCCTCTGTCCCCCCCCCCAAAATGCAGCCTCTGCCCCCCCCCCAAATGCAGCCTCTGTCCCCCCAAATTCAGCCTCTGTCCCCCCCAAAAATGCAGCCTCTGCCCCCCCAAAATGCAGCCTCTGCCCCCCCAAATGCAGCCTCTGTCCCCCCCAAATACAGCCTCTGTCCCGCCCAAATACAGCCTCTGTCCCCCCCAAATACAGCCTCTATCCGCCCCCCAAATGCAGCCTCTGTCCCCCCCCAAAATGCAGCCTCTACCCCCCAAAATGCTGCCTGTCCCCCCCAATACAGCCTCTGCCCCCCCAATACAGCCTGTGCCCCCCCCATTCTCCACACAGCGGTACTTACCTTGGGTCTCCTGCGGTGTCCTCCTCCTCACACTGGCACCAGCATTCTTCCTGTTTCCTCTCTCAAGCGCAATGAGAGAGAGAGGCAGGTCTGAAGTGCTGAGTAGCTTCCGCCCGGCACCTGTAGTATATGTATTACTATGGCCGGGCGGAAGCTACTCAGCGCTTCAGAAAACGCCACAAGGTGGGCTAAACGCCCACAAATGCAGCGCCACGTCTGCAATCTCGTGATTGCATAGACGTGGCACTTCCTATAAGTGCACTGTGTCCGGCGTCGCACTGTGTCCGGCGTCCAAACACAGTGCACTTAAGGACCTTTTTTTTCTTTTTTTTTTTTTTTAAAGGGCCAGTATTAAAAATTTTTTTTTTTTTTGACTTTTTTTTTTTTTTTTTGCTGCCTGGAGGGGGGTGGCGCCCAGGCGCCCCCTATGGACGGGCCGCCACTGGCAGTATATCTGTGTGAGCCAGTCAGGAACCAGTTAAAGTCTATTGACACAAGTTGTATAGAAGTTGCCTTGAAGTAGTACAGGAACCTTTTCTAAAGTCGGAGCGACTTCAGTAGTGCTAATTAAAGTGGAGCTCCACCCAAAAGGGGAAACACTGCTTGTTTGCTTCCTCCCCCCCTCCGCTGCCACATTTGGCACCCTTCGGTGGGGGGGGGGGAGTGGCCCCCCTCCTCCTTCCTTCACCGCTGGGCCATTTACAAAGAACAGTAGGGAGTCGGCTGTATAGCCACAAGACTTCACTGACGGTATCCATTTACAATAAATGGCGGCGGCAGCACCCGAGAGCCGATTAGAAAATCGCTGGGGCGAGGACACTGCTGGATTCCTGGACAGGTAAGTGTCGTAATATAAAAAGTCAGCAGCTACAGTGTTTGTAGCTGCTGATTTAAATTTTTTTCTGAAGGAGCCTGGAGCTCCGCTTTAAGACAGCTTTTATTGACTAACATGGGATTTCACATGACTTGGGGTCTCACAATTCGGATTCCAAGTCACGGCAGTGTGAACCGAGCCTAAATCAACCCCATTTTGTTCCATGTCATGTAGCACGTCATGTGATGCAGCTGCAACACTCCATGGGGTAGGCCACAGTTCTCAGCATTGGTCTGTTATGTCTGGAATTTTATAAGATTTAGGATGTGGTGGCTCATGGGAGTCTGAGGTGTTCGGCTGTAAAAGGCTGGCTAATGGCCCAAAGGGGGCATTAGTAGCCACCAGAAGAGAAAAGAGGCAGACAGGAGAGTCCTTATAGTGTATTAAAAGGCAATTAACCCCAAAAAATTACTGATCGGATAAAACTGAAAAAAAAATGACTTACATCCTTTGAGGCTGTGGTCACCTTGTCCAGTAAAGACACGTAACTTTCCGTTTGCGAATGTGGAGAACACCCTGTCACCATGAAAGGTTAAAGAGGTTTGCTCTCAATGCCATGGGGGTTTTGTCAGCCTGGATCATATTATGAGGAAGAATCATGTAGAAATATTTAAAATTGTACATAGGTTGCTGTCACCTCTTCATTTCCTCATATTGAAAGGTTAAAGAGGTTTGCTCTCAATGCCATGGGGGTTTTGTCAGCCTGGAACATATTATGAGGACGAATCGTGTAGAAATATTTAAAATTGTACATAGGTTGCTGTCACCTCTTCATTTCCTCATATCAGAATTAACTAATTATATTTATTTTGAAACTGAAGGTTCCTTCCTGATAACAAAGGGTGGAAAAGAGAAGACCCCCCTCAAAAGTTGGGTCGATAGAAAAAGCTCTATAGAGGCTGATGGCTTTGGAAATAGGGCAATTCTGGTGTGTTTTAGTAGTAAATACTTAATTTGCAAAACGTTTCAGTTAGTTAAGGAAGGCAAGTTGACTTTTTCTTGCAGGACTTTAAAGAAGATCTGAGTTTTAATCCCTGGGCTAAAGGAAACCTGTTATGAGAGACACATAGAGGATTAATGGCCTTTCCATGTGAAATGTCAAGTTGTTTGACGTAAAGGTTGACATTCTGGTTTCTTTTTTGTTCCCAAATCACACCCTTTTTGCTCCCCCCCCCACATCAAAAATGCATCACAACAGTGCATGCAGAAACGCATCTGGTTTGCAAAATTGTGGTGTGATTCAATCCTAAGGCTCCATTCACACTTGTATAACTTCAAAGTTATGCCTTTGGAGTGCAACTTTGGTGAAACTTTGACGCAACTTTGGATGGGTGCGACTTGGATACGGCTTTGACCAGTGATAATTAGGGATGAGCTGAACACCCCCCGGTTCGGTTGGCAACAGAACCTGCGAACGAACTGAGAGTTTGCACGAACTTTAGAACCCCATTAAAGTCTATGGGACTCAAAAGTTCGAAATCAAAAGTGCTAATTTTAAAGGCTAATATGCAAGTTTTTGTCCTAAAAAGGGTTTGGGGACTCGGGTCCTGCCCCAGGGGACATGTATCAATGCAAAAAAAGTTTTAAAAATGGCCGTTTTTTCAGGAGCAGAGATGATGCTTAAAGGGAAAAAAAAGTGAAATATTCCTTTAAATATCGTACCTGGGGGGTGTTTATAGTGACATTTGTAAAGGAATAAAATTCACTAATTGCTTGCGGCTTTAATGTAATGTTGGGGCAATATGGTTGAAAATGAGTGAGACAAACATGGGCACCCCCCCCCCCCCAGTCCATTACCATGCCCTTTGGGTCTTGTATGGATATTAAGGGGAACCCCATACTTAAATTAAAAAAAGGAAATGCGTGGGGCCCCCAGGTCCATTATACTCTGAACAGCAGTATACAGGCGGTGCAAACCAGACAGGGACTGTAGGTTTGTTGTTAAGTAGAATCTGTTTGTAGTTTTGAACTGGTACATTTTTAAAGTGTAGCTCCAGTCAAAAAAATCTATTTTTAAGCTTTTTGGAAAACATAGGGAAAGGTTATCACCCCTGTAACATTTGTTTTGCTGTCTATGCACCTCTTCAGAAGGTTTCACCTCACTTTCTGTCCCAATGACAAATGTTTTTTGAAAATTTGGGGTTTTTAATGAAACAAGGATTGGTGATAAAGCATCAGTGGAGAGGAAACACGTTTTTCCCATTTTAATTCTTACAGGAGAGAATTTACCTTCCTAGGGGTAGATTTCTTCTCACTTCCTGTTGTCTCCTTCCGTTTGCATGTAGGAGTCGTTTGTAAGTTGGATGTTTGAAAGTAGGGGCCTGCCCTATATACTCTGCAGAAATTGGGGCCTTAGGTGTTGGTGTTGCCACAACACTGTAAGCCGTCACAGTTTCTCTTGGTGGGCGTAAGAACGGGCCCTGCTGTGAAATATTAGATCAAGAATTGTAATTACATGCACTTGTTGAACAGGGGCAGAAAAATTGGGCCTTTGGTGGTGGTGGTGCTGGTGGTGCTGGTGCCACAACACTGTAAGTCCTCACAGTTACTCTTGGTGGGCGCTGGAATGGGCCCTGCTTTGAAATATTATATCAAGAATTGTAATTACATGCACCTGTTGAACAGGGGCAGAAAAATTGGGCCTTTGGTGGTGGTGGTGGTAGTGTTGCCACAACACTGTAAGCCCTCACAGTTACTCTTGGTGAGCGCAGGAATGGGCCCTGCTATGAAATATTAGATCAAGAATTGTAATTACATGTCCCTGTTGAACAGGGGCAGAAAAATTGGGCCTTAGGCACTGGTGCCACAACACTGCAACCCCTCACAGATGCTATAGTTGGAGCGCAGGAATGAGCCCTGCTGCAAAGTATTGCATCAAAAATTGTAATTACATGCCCCTGTTAAACAGGGGCAGAAAAATTGGGCCTTAGCCGCTGCTGCCACAACACTGCAACCCCTCACAGATACTATAGTTGGAGCGCAGGAATGAGCCCTGCTGCAAAGTATTGCATCAAAAATTGTAATTATACTCCCCTGTTAAACAGGGGCTGAAAAATTGGGCCTTGGGCACTGGTGCTGGTGCCACGACACTGCAACCCCTCACAGATACTCTAGTTGGAGCGCAGGAATGAGCCCTGCTGCAAAGTTTTGCATCAAAAATTGTAATTACACGCCCCTGTTAAACAGGGGCAGAAAAATTGGGCCTTAGCCACTGCTGCCACAGCATTGCAACCCCTCACAGATACTATAGTTGGAGCGCAGGAATGAGCCTTACTGCAAAGTATTGCATCAAAAATTATAATTATACGCCCCTGTTAAACAGGGGCTGAAAAATTGGGCCTTGGGCACTGGTGCCACAACACTGCAACCCCTCACAGATACTATAGTTGGAGCGCAGGAATGAGCCCTGCTGCAAAGTATTGCATCAAAAATTGTAATTACACGCCCCTGTTAAACAGGGGCAGAAAAATTGGGCCTTAGCCACTGGTGGCGGTGCCCAGAACCAAAAATGTTCTTTCAAGCTATCAGCATGAAAATAGAGGAGGAAGAGGATTGTCACTCAGCATAACAGGATAGTCACTCAGCATTAGCATAGGCAGTCTTGAAGGGATCTCACATTAAAAAAAAATTATTCGGTTACATCAGCATCAGGTGCTTGGTAGCTTGGTAACTGGTGATCCAAGACTGATTCATTTTTATGAAGGTCAGCCGATTGACCGATTCGGTGGACAGGCGCACCCTGTGATCAGTTACAAAACCTCCAGCAGCACTGAATGTGCGTTCCGAAAGAACACTGGATGCAGGACAGGCCAGTAGCTCAATTGCATACTGTGCAAGCTCTGGCCAGTGATCCATCCTCAAGACCCAGTAACCCAGAGGACTTTCGGTGGGAAAGGTGTCCAAGTCTGATCTTGCCCCTAGGTTTTCCTGCACCATGTGAATCAGACACTGGCGATGGTTGCTGGAACTGATCAGACCTTAGGGCTGCGGACTAGAAAATTGTCTGAACGCATCGGTCAGACGGCCACCTTCTCCACCGCTTCTTCTGTGACTGACCGAAGCCTCAGCAACACGTTGTCCAGGAGGACCAGGAAATTGTAACCTCTTAGGCTCTGGAAACGCGTTGCACAAACCTTTCTGCAAGGCCTCCCGAAGATGTTTCATCCTCTCCTTCCTCTGCAACGGCAGGATAAAGTCCGCAACCTTACCCTTGTAACGTGGATCAAAGAGGGTTGCCAGACAGTAATGATCCCTCCCCTTCATACCACGAATACGAGGCTCCTTTCGCAGGCTTTACAGGATCAGGGAGGCCATGCAGCGTAGGTTTGCTGAGGCATTCGGTCCAGAGTCCTCTGGGTCAGTAAGGACGACATGATCCGCAGCCACCTCCTCCCAGCCACGTACAAGTCCATGGGTTTCTTGGGACTGTAAATGATCCCTTAAAGACTGCTGCTGATGCTGAGTGCCAGGCTCCACCTCCATGCTGACACAATCCTCCTCCTCCTTTTCCTGTGTGATCGGCGGGCATGCAGGAACACTGTCTGGATAAAGGGGGCCTTGAGAGGTAAGGAAGTCCTCCTCTTCCTCCCTCTGTTCTGCCTCAAGTGCCCTGTCCATTATTCCACGCAGCGTGTGCTCCAACAGGTGGACAAGAGGGACAGTGTCACTGTTGCATGCACTGTCACTGCTCACCATCCTCGTGGCCTCCTTAAATGGGGACAGCACACTCCATGCATCCCTGATCATAGCCCACTGGCGTGGGGGAAAAAAAACAAGCTCCCCTGACCCTGTCCTGGTGCCATAGTCGCATAGGTACTCATTGATGGCACTCTGCTGCATGTGCAGCCGCTGCAGCAAGACCAACGTTGAGTTCCACCTGGTGGGCATGTCACAGATTAGGCGGTTCTTGGACAGGTTAAATTCCTTTTGGAGGTCAGCCAGCTGAGCACTGGCATTATATGACCTGCAGAAGTGCACACAGACTTTCCTGGCCTGCCTCAGGAAATCCTGTAAGCCCGGGTACCTGCCCAAGAACCGCTGCACCACCAAGTTAAGGACGTGAGCCAAACAGGGCACATGGGTCAGTTGTCCCTGTCGGAGGGCGGAGAGAAGGTTGGTGCCATTGTCGCAAACCACCATACCTGCCTTAAGCTGGCGTGGCATCAACCACCTCTGAACCTGCCCCTGCAGAGCTGACAGAATCTCTGCCCCAGTGTGGCTCCTGTCCCCCAAGCACACCAGCTCAAGCACCGCATGGCATCTTTTTGCCTGCGTGCTTGCGTAGCCCCTTGAACACCTACGAAGCACCGCTGGTTCCGAGGACAAATCAGCACAGGAAGGGGCCATGGAGGAAGAAGAAGAGGGGAGGGTGGAGGAGAGAGGTGTGGCACAATCACCACTAGTATAATTTTAGAGGCGTGGTGGTGGAACAACATCCAACACTACTGCACCCTGTCCTGCATCCTTCCCAGCTGCCAGAAGAGTCACCCAGTGCGCAGTGAAAGATAGGTAACGTCCCTGTCCATGCCTGCTGGACCATGAATCAGCGGTAATATGCACCTTACCCCTGACCGCCCTGACCAGTGAAGCCAAGACATTGCCTTGCACATGCTGGTAGAGAGCCTGAATCGCCTTACGTGAGAAAAAGTGGCGTTTGGGAACCTGCTACTGAGGAACCGCACATTCCACAAACTCACGGAAGGGGCAGAGTCTACCAACTGAAAAGGCAGCAGCTGAAGTGCTAGCAATTTAGCCAAGCTAGCATTCAACCGCTGGGCATGTGGATGGCTTCTTTCGGCGGTGCAGCAGCTGGGGCAGGGAAATTTGCCTGGTACAGTCTGACGTCAGTGTACCGATAGCAGATTGCCCGCAAGTACTTGGCTGTGACACACCTAATTCTACACCTTCATTCCTCTCAGTGCAGGTCTCAGAGAGGACTGAAGGTATAGAGGGGTTGGAGATCCCAGCTGATGAGGAGCAAGGAGAGGTCCTCTTTGTTCTTTGGTGTGGGTCTTTTAGGTACGCTTGCCAACGAACTGCATGTCGGGTCGACATATGTCGGGTCAAGCATGTGGTGCCCAAGTGGGTGATGTTTTGGGCACGCAAGATACGCTTGAGACATATGTTGCAAATAGCAGCGGTTGGATCTGATGCACTCGTCTCAAAAAAGGCCCACACCAAGGAGCTTTTGGAATACCGCGCAGAGACAGCAGCGCCCTGCACATGCGGAGCTCTGCGGTGTGATGCAGTCGTATGCTGCCCTTAAGCTGGCCCCTGGAGGGCATCCTCCTCCTCTCTCCTATCAGGCACCCACGTAAGCTGCAGTATGCTGCAGCTGGGGGAACATGACTGCCAGATTGCTGTCCTTTTTGGGCACCCCCTCTCTCTGGGCTCACATTACTACCTTCCTCTAGCTGGGTACTATCATCAGAGCCTTCAAAACGCTGGGCATCCTCCTGGAGCATGTACCCAACACTGTGGTCAAACAGTTCGGGGGACTCCTCAGGAGGACATGGTGGGGCTAAGGAAGGAGTGACTGATGCCATTGAGCGGAGGGAAGAGGCCACGTTGGCAGCTGCTTTGCCAGACAAAGTACCCTGAGCCTGGGTGAGAGAGGATGAGGACGGCTTGGTCATCCACTCTACCAAGTCTTCCGCATGTTGCAGCTCAACACGGCCAGGTGCCGAAAAAAAGGACAAGCGTGTCCCACGGCCACGTGCTGATGAGGATGCACCGTGTCCACGACCAGCACTGTTGCCTCTAGACACAGAGCCTGCTTGCCCTCTTTTATTGGCTTGTGACTGTCTGCCTCTCCTTGTTGGCCTTCCAGACATACTAATGGCCTGCAGTGAGATGTAGCTGCACACAGCTGGGATGTATATATATACTGATACTGCAGCTAGCAGAATCAACTGCCTGCCTGTAGTATTATTAGTATGAGAACACCAGCAATTGTCTTCAGGTAACTTTAGGTGCACACTGTGCAGAGGACGCAGTACACTAACTGTAAATACTGTAGCTGCCTGCCTGTGGTATTAATAGGAGCAGAACAACAGCAATTGTCTTCAGGTAGCTTTAGGTGCACACTGTGCAGAGGACACAGTACACTAACTGTAAATACTGTAGCTGCCTGCCTGTGATATTAATAGGATCAGAAGAACACCACCAATTTTCTTCAGGTAGCTTTAGGTGCACACTGTGCAGAGGACGCAGTACACTAACTGTAAATACTGTAGCTGCCTGCCTGTGGTATTAATAGGATCAGAAGAACACCACCAATTTTCTTCAGGTAGCTTTAGGTGCAAACTGTACAGAGGGCACACTACACTAACTGTAAATACTGCAGCTGCCTGAGGTACTAATAAGATCAGAAGAACACCACCAATTTTCTTCAGGTAGCTTTAGGTGCACACTGTGCAGAGGACACAGTACACTAACTGTAAATACTGTAGCTGCCTGCCTGTGGTATTAATAGGATCAGAAGAACACCACCAAATTTCTTCAGGTAGCTTTAGGTGCACACTGTGCAAAGGACACAATAAACTAACTGTAAATACTGTAGCTGCCTGCCTGTGGTATTAATAGGAGCAGAAGAACACCATCAATTTTCTTCAGGCAGGTTTAGGTGCACACTGTGCAGAGGACACAGTACACTAATTGTAAATACTGTAGCTGCCTGCCTGTGGTATTAATAGGAGCAGAACAACAACAATTGTCTTCAGGTAGCTTTAGGTGCACACTGTGCAGAGGACGCACTACACTAACTTATAAATACTGCAGCTGCCTGCAGTACTAATAGGATCAGAAGACCACCACCAATTTACTTCAGGTAGCTTTAGGTGCACACTGTGCAGAGGACGCACTACACTAACTTGTAAATACTGCAGCTGCCTGCGGTACTAATAGGATCAGAAGAACACCACCAATTTTCTTCAGGTAGCTTTAGGTGCACACTGTGCAGAGGACGCACTACACTAAATTGTAAATACTGCAGCTGCCTGCAGTACTAATAGGATCAGAAGAACACCACCAATTTTCTTCAGGTAGCTTTAGGTGCACACTGTGCAGAGGACGCACTGCGCTAACTGTAAATACTGCAGCTGCCTGCGGAAATAATAGGATCAGAAGAACAACAACAATTTTCTTCAGGTAGCTTTAGGTGCACACTATGCAGAGGACGCACAACACTAACTGTAAATACTGCAGCTGCCTGCGGGAATAATAGGATCAGAAGAACACCACCAATGTTCTTCAGGTAGCTTTAGGTGCACACTGTGCAGAGGACGCACTACACTAACTGTAAATACTGCAGCTGCCTGCGGTACTAATAGGATCAGAAGAACACTACCAATTTTCTTCAGGTAGCTTTAGGTGCACACTGTGCAGAGGATGCACTACACTAACTGTAAATACTGTAGCTAATAGGACTAATAGGATCAGAAGAACACCAGCAATTTTCTTCAGGTAGCTGTAAATACTGTAAAAACAACTGCCTGCCTGTCAGTAGGAAGAGAATAACAGGAACGGATGTAGCTAAACTGAATACAGTGTATATATATATATATATATATATATACAGGGCTGGACTGGGACAAAAATTTGGCCCTGGACTTCACCCAGAGCGGCCCACTTTAATTTTGCAAACATGCACAAAAACAGTATATAAAACTATATGCAGTTGCGCAATATGGATACTTATTGAGTTTGGGATGGATCTGAGGGAAGCGGCGCGGCCTATGTATGGGCCATCAGAGCAACTTGGGGGAAAATTGACACTTTGCCCCTCGGTAGGGTGACCACATTTCCAGATTGCCATTCAGGGACAATTTTGCCAAGGACCAGGGGGGGAAGGTAGTCTCAGGGTTGACGAGGAATTCAGTGGTGGGGGTGATTTGTCCGGTGAATGGCTGGTGCTGGCAATGAAAACACCATGCTTAATATAGTGTCAGGATGATCAAATCACATTATTTTTCTTACTACATTGTAATACATAATGAAATAGTTCAACTCACCAGAATGCAGAATCAGTGGGAACCATTGCTTGTTACCAGATGAAGCATGTCATTTGCCACCGCCACCTGCCACCAGATGCAGCGTGTCACTTTCCACCATCACCTGCCACCAGATGCTGCATATCACTTGCCACCGTCGCTTGTCACCACATGCAGTGTGTCACATGCCACGTCATCTGCTGCCAGAGAGAGGGCAGGGAGAGAGGAAGCAGAGAGAGAGAGAGGAGGGGGCAGAGAGAGGGGGGACAGGGAGAGGGGGGGACAGGGAGAGAGAGAGAGGGGGGACAGGGGGAGAGATGGGGGACAGGGAGAGAGAGAGGGGGCAGGGAGAGAGAGAGAGAGGGGGACAGGGAGAGAGATGGGGGCAAGGAGAGAGAGAGAAAGTGGAAGGGGCAGAGAGAGAGAAAGTGGAGGGGGCAGAGAGAGAGAGAGGGGGGGCAGGCAGAGAGAGAGGCGGACGGAGGGAGAGAGAGAGAGGGGGGATAGGGAGAGAAGGAGAGAGAGAGAGGGGGACAAGCAGAGAGAGAGGGGGGACAGGGAGAGAGAAAGAGAGGGGGGACAGGGAGAGAGAGGGAGGGGGAACAGGGAGAGAGGTTCTTCTGTCCCCGCCCACCAGTGTGACCTTTCAGACGCCTATTGCAGCAGCAGAGCCTATCGGCTCTGTGCAATAGGTGGTGGGCGGGCCGGAAACAGAAGCAGTGATACACTGAAGCACCATCCCGACCCAGTCCACTCCTGAATTGCCCATGGTAGGGCAGGCCCTGGGCAGTGCAGCAGTGCTCAAAATAATGGCTGCGCGGGCCGCACATCCATTATTTTGACAGGCTGTCACAGATACTGGCCCACTGAGCCATTGGCCCACTGGGTAACTCCCGGTAGTCCCGATGGCCAGTACATGCCTGTATATATATATATATATATATATATATATATATATATATATATATATATATATATGTAAGTGCAGCTAACTGCAGCCTTATATAGTGTGGGGCGTGTACTAAACCCCCTGAGCCATAATTGGCCAAAGCCACCCTGGCTTTGGCCAATTACGGCTCTCTGTACAGACGGCACTGTGATTGGCCAGGCAAGTGGGTCATAGTGCATGCTTGGCCAATCATCAGCCAACAATGCACTGCGATGCCGCAGTGAATTATGGGCCGTGACGCGCCACTCGAACGGTCGACTCGAAGCTCCTCCCTAGTGATAATGGACAACTGTTGCATTGTATAAAATTCAGGTAGAACTTTCATGCAAATTTTGAGGGTTAACCTTGAAGTCTATGGCCCTCAAGTTGCATGCAAGTTGGACCAAAGTAGTGCATAAACTACTTTGAAGTTACTGCAACTTTAAGTCGCACATATATGAATGGTTTTCATTGGAAAACATAGGGACTGATTTGTCATGCAACTTTGATGTCCAAAGTTGCATGACAAGTTGCACAAGTGAGAATAGAGCCTTAGTGTGTATACACACTATACAATCCTCTTTAGATTTTTCCCTTTAGATTTACAAAAACTATATAATATGAGGTCAAACCTAAACACTTTCAATTTGTATACAATCACCCAGATAGCAAGGATAACTTGCCACTAATTTGTGGCAGTGTTGAATTGTAAGTCTGGTAACTTGCTGCACATTTTCACTGGCTTGTTGTACACTTGAAGAGCACTTGAAGCACAAGTTCTTGTTGACACTTTTCCAATTTGTAGCGAATTGGCAAGTCTCTAGCAAGAGCAAAGTTGCAGTGGTGAGTCTAAAGCAAGAACTCTGCAAGTCACAGCATTAAAATTCAGCCACAGTGCCCCCTGTGGTGGGATGACTATTGCACAACATAACTGAACCAGAACTTGCAGCACACTTGCAGAATGTTTGTAAAGAAAGTTGATCTGGAGTCATATAATGCGGACTTGCTGTAATTGTACAACAAACTTGTGAAGCCTGGTAAGTCTAGCAATAGCTTAGTAAATCATTTTCAGACTTGCAGCACAATAACTTGCTATCTGGGCCACTGGGCGGGCAGGCAAGCCCTTGCACTATATGAAGGTAAATCTAAAGGAAATCTAACAACAAAAAGTTGTATAGTTTGTATCCAGCTTAAGGCTCCATTCACACTGCTGCGCGACTTTGGAGTGCAACTTCGGTGCAACTTGGATGCAACTTTAACGCAACTTTGGATGAGTGAGACTTGGATGTGACTTGTTGTTCCTCTGCAAAGTCGGACCCACTGTTGCCTGTAAAACATTCAGGTACGACTTTCATGCAAAATTTGAGGGTTAACATTGAAGTCTATGGCCCTCATGTTGCACGAAAGTCAGACCAAAGTAATGCACAGGGCTGGTGCAAGGATTTTTGACACCCTAGGTGAAACCCCATTTTGCCCCAGCCATTTGGCTCCGCCCCTGACTCCACCCCCTTTGCCCTGCCCATGTAACAAATGTAACCTACCTGACCATTACACTGACCTACTAAAACTGACCTACCTGACCCCTACACTGGCCTACCTGACACATTCACTGACCTCTACACTGACCTACCTGACACATACACTGACCTACCTGACCCCTACACTGACCTACCTGACACATACACTGACCTACCTGACACATACACTAACCTACCTGTACCCTACACTGATCTACATGTCCCCTACACTGACCTACCTGACCCCTATACTGACCTAGCTGACACATACACTGACCTACCTGACCTCTACACTGACCTACCTGACCCCTACACAGACCTACCTGACCCCTATACTACCCTAGCTGACACATACACTGACCTACCTGACCCCTATACTGACCTACCTGTCCCCTACACTGACCTACCTGTCCTCTACACTGACCTACCTGACCCACTACATTGACCTACCTGACCATGACATTGTCCTATCCTGACCCCTACACTGACCCCTACACTGACCCCTATACTGACCTACCTGACACATACACTGACCTACCTGACCCCTGCACTGACTTACCTGGCACATACAATGACCTACCTGACACATACACTGACCTACCTGACCACTACATTGTCCTATCCTGACCACCTGACAACTTCACTGACCTACCTGACACATACACTGACCTACCTGACCCCATACACTGACCTACCTGACCACTGCACTGACCTACCTGATTCCTTTTTCCTGCACTACTCACACTCCCCAACTCCCCACCCACACAATGTAAATCGTAGTATCCATCCTTCTCCTTACCTCTTCATGGCTTCATCATTTATCTCATCAGGGCTCTCCTCAGCAGCGGGCGGGCAGTATTGTTTAGGAGTCCCCAGCAGCGCCATCAAGGCCGCTCCTCGGTGTCCCCCGCTGGCCGGGAGGTCAGCTAACAGCCGCTGCACCTCTCCGAATGTTCCCATGATCTCCACCGAGCCCCGCTCCACCCCCTGTGCTGTACTCACACACAGGCCGCACATGAGGGACAGGTTGGAGCACAGGAGTCCCGGGGCTGGCGCTGTCATGTATTACTGTGAGGAGATGTGACAGCAGGGAACTCAGCGGGATACATCAGGGGATTGGCAGCACCTGCAGCAGATGTGTTCCGGCAGTGAACGGGGCTCATAGTGACCAGGAGAGGAGAGCCGAGGTCACCCACGCCTGGGGCTTCACTGGGACAGAGGCCGTGGCTGTGCCCTAGGTGGTAGTGCACCCTATAAGGCTTCCTAGATTGCCTAGTGGTAGCACCGGCCCTGGTAGTGCATGAACTAATTTGAAGTCACTGCGACTTTAAGTCGCATATATATGAATGGTTATCATTGGAAAACATGGGGTACGACTTGTCATGCGACTTTGATGTCCAAAGCCACATGACAATTCGCACAAGTGTGAATGAGGTGTAAAAAATACATTGTATCTAGTAACAATGTAGGCATTTTAAGACGCTGTAACAATTGTAGACACATTAACAATGGACTATATCATGGAACAAAAGTTTCTAAAATGTCAGATTAAAAGCAAAATGCTCATTTTTTTATACATGAATAGTCCCCACCCAAAGCAGACATCACCACTTCTCATCATTCCAACCTTGACACTTCTCTTTTGGTCTGTACACCATGAAATGTGACCCTCCTGCCCAGGATTGTCTTGTCACAGCCGCTAACTCCATTGTCTCCACGTCCTCACTTAATGAGGATGAGTGCAATTGAATTTTTTGCGCCCACCTGTCCCATATGGCAGCTAATGAATAATTACACTAAACACATATCCTTTGCAAAAAAGCATATATGAAAGTAGATATGTCACTGTATTATTAAAGTGCAATATGACCATAAACATTAAATAGCATAAATTCAAATAAAGTGCAACTATACAGTGCACATATGATGAATTGTATTATACGCAACCAAAATATTTAGTTTTAGTGCGATCCCATGTGACAAAAGCAAGAAGAAAACAAATTTGCATAAAAAAAACGCACAAAAGTGCAAACAATATACAAATTGTAAAGTGCAACACTAAGTTTAGGCCCAAAAAGACTCTGTGCATGAGAACATATGTGAAGAAAATATTTAGTTTTAGTGCGATCCCATGCGACAAATGCAAGATGAAAACAAAGTTGCATAAAAAATGCACAAAGGTGCAAACAATATGGAAATTGTAAAGTGCAACACTAGATTTGGGCACAAAAAGACTCTGTGCATGAGAACATATGTGATGAAAATAAACACAATAATAAATGTGTAATGTGACATTTACACATTTATTATTTATTATTGTGTTATATTTTCTTCACATATGTTCTCATGCACAGAGTCTTTGTTTTCATCTTGCATAGGAAGTTAGGAAGTACTGACAGGCAATCACTGATTGGCACAGAGTGCCATCCTAATGTGCACTGATAGGCATCCCTGGTGGGCACATCTAGTGGTCTCCAGTGGGCATCCCTGGTTGCCTCCAGTGGGCATTCTCAATGGGTCTGATAATCAATGTGCTGATTATCAGCGCAGACCCCCCCCCCCCCATCAGGAGTGCAGCAGATCGGCTCTCCTCTACTCCTGTCTGTCAGTGCGAGGGGAGGAAGAGCCAATAAACGGCTCTTCCTGTTTGCACTGTGATCAGCTGTGATGAGCCTATGATGTAGGCTCTTTACCATGTGATCAGCTGTGTCCAATCACGTCATAGGCTCTTTACCTAGATCAATAAATAAACTGCGCTAACAATAATGAAGCAGCTGACATAAATTGTATGGTGAGAATAAAAAATCATAAAGGTTAAGTATATGCAGCGCTGGAAGCATCAAATTATAAAATAAGCATCCATAGTGTTAAAACAGAGTCTTTGTTCAGGGGAAATACTGGAACCACCCCCGGTGCAGACAGAGATACAATAAAGTGAACATGAGATTATCCTCCACGAACATCAACACACCGGGCCTCTTTGGGCTATACCCCCCCTTTTCTCATCCTTCCTCCTCCTCTACACAGATCTACCATATAGCCTCTTTTAATTTACATGTTTTTTAATATCTATAGACACCTACCGCATACCTGCTCCTGAAGAGTGGCAGTCGCCACGAAACGCGTTGAGCCAATAGATGCCCCCGTATCCACACTACATTACTACTATCTTACTACCGTATGTATATCAATTGGACTGTACCAACCAATTCTAGCTACAACTATTTACTATGGAGATACACTTCAGTGAATCTGGCTATCTATAGTATGTATTAATAGGAACCAATCATGTTGTTCTATTATGGGAGTATGAACCAATGGTTGCCCCTATATGTTTAAAATTGCATTATTAATTTACTCTACATATCAATTGGATTTTACTCATCTACCCAGCTTACAATGAACTATCATAGAGACCTCTCTTTTATGGAATTGCTTTTTACAGTATGTACAATATGAACTAATCATGTCATTACCTGTATTTTTGCTATATCTTATGTATAATTGAAGACCTGTCTCGTTATGAATTAGGGTTTTTTTAATACTATCATGAACCATGTCATTATTATTCATACTTTTGTTACAATTTATATATCAATAAATTATATAATGCCAATTGAGATATGGGATGCTTCCATGCAACGTGTTTTTGGTTCTGTTGTATTTTGGGTATTTGCCATATTCATGGTTATTATGGTGATATCTCCTGGAGTGCATGTTTCATATAAAGTCCCTTTCCATTTCCTTTTTTGTTCAAATTGTCGGGGATGGAGACGCTTGGCTCTACCCACCTAGCGCCTCATGCAAAGTCCCACTCTGTTGCTCTGTTTTCAAAAATATACACCGGGCCTCTTACCAAAGAAAATGGACCACTGAATTACAGGTGGTCAAACGAGCATGATATATCCACAGCGCCACAGAACCACTTCAATTGGATCATAGAAGGCTGGATCTTGTAGTCCCACTCAATGGTAATTCATAGGTACATGCATAGGATACAAGAAAGCAACTCCTCGTGGTGTAGTATTTAAAACCAAGGTAAATGTATTTCTTATATAAAGCCAGTGTACTCACATTTTGGGAAATAAAAACAGGCATTTCAGAAGTTGCAATTCATCATGGATAGCTTATGTTTCCAACCACAAAGATGGCCGCAGTCGGCACGTTACAGTGTCGTGACGTCAGAGCTCCACCTACATCGGAGAGGCAATGTGTCAGACTGACACACCACACCACTCCGCGCTGCGCACCCCCCGCAGGCGCACACTAGCGGCTTATCCTGCTGTTAGTCACATGACATCCAGTCAGGATAATAGAACCACTTTCTGGCTGTCATTTTGCTATATGGGTGGCGGGCAGTGGTTGAAAGAATGGCATTATTTTTTTAAAAGTATTGCCATGAAATTAGAACCTGAAAGTATTACTAAACCCAGGACCCTGCATTCACTATATCTGATCTCCCACAGTACACAGTACACAGAAATGCAATTATTTTAGTAAATATAAACTGCTAAATACCTTTTCTCATCAGCAGTATATACTGTAGCAGTCTTGTGACTTCCATCAGTGTCTGGCTAAAGCTTGTAGGAGGAGTTTTCATTCTACTCTGACTGTTCTATGAGGCTGCAGGGCCCCTGACCATCTGTCTGGACAGTGCTGATTGGCCCTGTGCTGATCACATGCACCCTCCCAAAAAGAAAAAAAACTCTCTAGCAATACACTCCAAACTGAGCATGTGCAGCTTGCCCCGACGGCTCTGTACTATCAGCAGATGGTTCGGGGACAATAAAAGAAGGGGGGATCAGAGAAGACAGGATCAAACAGCCTTTTTACACAATGCAGAAGAATAACCCCTTAGGTTCCACAGTGAGTATAACAAGCATGCTTTACTGCATATACAGACTGATTTTTACAGTTGTGGGTTTAGTAACACTTTAAGGGCCCATTTAGACATGTGCAACTGCATTGTGGTGCCATTCAAAATGAATTCACCTGCGTTGTAGAGTGCTGTAACGCACAGTACTGCATTCGAAAAAAAACGGAGCGGGGGTGATTTTTGGTATGTTATGGTGCGTTGGCAGCCCATATATTTTTAAATGCTGCCTTAAAGCAACACACATTAATGTGTGACATAATACATGTGTGTTAACACGCCGCAAAGAGGCACATGGGCCCTATTTGTTTTCCATTACATTTTTCACACTCTAGGAAGAAATTTGATGCACTTAAAGTGTTACTAAACCTACAACAGTAAAATGAGCCTGTATATGCAGTAAAGCATGCTTGTTATACTCACTGTGGAACCTAAGGGGTTAATCCTCTGCATTGTGTAAAAAGGCTGTTTGATCCTGTCTTCTCTGATCCTCCCCTTCTCCCACAGTCTCCAATCCATCTCCTGATAAAACAGAGCCTTGGGGACAAGGTGCACATTGCTCAGTTTGGTGTGTATTGCTAGAGAGGTTTTTTTGTTCTTAGGTGGGTGCATGTGATCAGCACAGGGCCAATCAGCACTGTCCAGACAGAGAGTCAGGGGTCCTGCATTCTCATAAGACAATCAGGGGAGAATGAAAACTCCTCCTACAGGCTTTAACCAGACACTGATAGAAGTCACTGCTGATGAGAAAAGGTATTTAGCAGTTTATATTTACTAAAATAACAACATTTTCATGTTCTGTGTACTGTGGGAGACCAAATATAGTGAATGCAGGGTCCAAGGTTTAGTAACACTTTAACTTTTAACCAGCTGGGCAATAAAAACAGGTAGTTGAGCTGGTGTTTTACTTACTGCACAGATTGATAGGAGGAGGCGCCATTGGCTCCCGCTGCTGTCAATCAAATTCTGTGATGAGGGAGCGGGGGGTGGGGGGGGGGGGGCGAGCCTGCACGAGTGTCCCCATGGGAAGTGGCTCCTATTGGTGGCACTTGCCAAAGAGGAGGAGCCAGGAGCACAAGGGACCCCAGAAGAGGATCGGGGCTGCTATGTGGTGTAGTGGGTAGCACTCTCACCTAGCAGCAATAGGGTCACTGGTTCAAATCCTGACCACAACACCATCTGCCTGGAGTTTGCATGTTCTCCCTGTGCCTGCGTGGGTTTCCTCCGGGTACTCTGATTTCCTCCCACACTCCAAAGACATGCTGGTAGGTTAATCAGATCCTGTCTCTAAATTGGCCCTAGTATGTGTATGTGTGTATGTGTTTGTAAGCGCGTCGGGATAAAGGACCGCACTATATCAAGATGCGACTCAACTCTCAACTCAACTATGTGCACAGAGCAGGCAAGTATAACATGTTTGTTATTTTACTAGAAAAAAACCTAAAGGGGTAATGTCGCTTTAAATTGATGAGGTTATTTTATTACTTAGTAAATGGATTTGAGACCGGTTTTGACTGCCACACAGGAGCCTTTAGACATCACAAGCAACTCTTTGGTTTTACAATGTTTACAAAAGCCATTGCCATGTATTATTGGCTTGTAAACAAGTCACGGGTGCCTTTTCAGTGAACAAAAGGATTCTTTTATAGTCTGTCTCTTAAGCTAGGGTGACCAGACATCCCCGGTTTCTGGGGACAGTCCCTGGATTGAAGACACTGTCCCCGGACCAAGTCTGTCCCCAGTTTTGTCCCCGGATTGGATTTGAACAGGGGCTGAGGCAATTTCAAAGACAGCCCGTGCAGAATAAAAAATCTGAATTGCACCCCCCCCTCCTCTGCCGCTCCTACTAGCTTATGGGGGTTTATTTTTTTCCATTATCTGTGCCCCTTTCTGATGATCATGTGCTGGTCAGAGCGGAGGGACTATTTCTTCAGTTTCGGGCGCATGCCCATTCAGTGCCACTCGCATGTTCTTCTCCCTTGGCTCAAGTCCCGGCCAGCCGCCTGCCTGCTTATCTCCTTGCCTTCCCTGGTGGAGTGATCTTCCTCTGCTCCCCATCCAGTAGTAGCCGGGGGCCCGAAGAGTAAAGCCCCATACACACTATCAGATTTTCTGCTGATTTTTGTCTTCAGATTTACCAAAACCATGTAGTGCAAGGGCCTGCCTGATTGCATACAAATTGAAACTCCTAAGGTTTGACCTCATATTATATGGTTTTGGTAAATCTGAAGGAAAAAATCAGCAGAAAATCTGATAGTGTGTATGGGGCTTTAGACTTAACAGGCTGTGAGGCGGGCAGCGGAGCCGGGCAAAGAGTCGTCGATTGCTGCCAGTACAAGTAAAAAAAAAAAATATGTCCCCGGATTTCATTTTAAAAATCTGGTCACCTTATCTTAAGCCCCAGTTATTCTCCCATTAAATGCCGCCATATTGCCTCTCACATGGCATAGAGAGTGGCAGAATGAAGGGTGTAGCAGAAATTATTCATCTCCTTTCTGAACTGCGGCTGAGTGCGGGTGTACCAAGATGGCGGTGCAAAACTTCTGCACAGAGCAGGTAAGTACAACATGTATGTTATTTTTTTTTAAAACATTGCTTTTAATATCAATTTAATGAACATCAAGTTTCTTTATTTTACCACAAAAAAAAAAGTGTTTTGTGGCTACAAATTGCTACTTCCTCAGTTCAAGGTGATACATTGATGTTAGGGATAATATGATAATGTCATAGGTAATTTTTTTAACACAGATGACTCCGATCTATCCTTAGACATATAACAACAGGTGCCACAGCCAATCGGACTACTGACAAGCTTTTTTCAAAACCTCCTGCATGAGAACTCCGCAGAGGAACCAGGATTGGGACCCCCATGCCATTAATAGCAACCAACTGAACAACTGATACACATTATCATACGTATAAACACAGAACACCTTCACACAATAGCAGGAGAGCACCAGTAGCAGACTATCCGTCTCCTACATTGTACAGAGGCCAATGTTATCAGCTCTTTCAATTAACATGTATAGTTCAGAATCAAATAAACCAGCAATAGTCTTTGTATATTTCCTGGGAGATATTGTGGATAAATATTAATGTCCATTTGCTTGGTCACCCTGTGCCTCTAATAGACACAGGGTAACTTATACATAAGAGGGCGCAGAGAGCTGAAACAAAGGTTTCCCTTAACAAACCAGGGCCCATAGTCAGTAGGCAAGAGACTAGCATTCAGTCCCCTCCAAAAGCCTCTGTCAAGGTTGAGTCTGTCACACCAGGTGCACCCCATCCAGTTCCATACCCTCCTTCCCTATCTTCTAGGTCCAGCTGTTGTCTTTATTTTTAATTTCAAATCCAATTGCTGTTTTTTTTCAGCTGCATTTGATAAGGATTTAAATGCTTGTTGGAGGGAGCGACCCCTCACAAAGTTAAAGTTTTACTAAACCCAGGACCCTGCATTCACTATAGCTACATCTCCCACAGTACACAGAACATGAACATGCAATTATTTTAGTAAATATAAACTTCTAAATACCTTTTCTCATCAGCAATATATAGCAGTCTTGAGACTTCTATCAGTGTCTGGTTAAAGCTTGTAGGAGGAGTTTCCATTCTCCTCTGACTGTCCTATGAGGCTGCAGGACCCCTGACCCTCAATCTGAGCATGTGCAGAGTGTCTCCAAGGCTCTGGTCTATCAGGAGATAGATTGGGGACTGTAGAAGAAGGGGAGGATCAGAGAAGACCAGATCAAACAGTCTTTTTACAAAAGTAAAGGATTAACCCCTTACCTTCCACAGTGAGTAAAACAAGCATGTTTTCCTGCATATACACACTGATTTTACTGTTGTGGGTTTAGTAACAGTTTAAGGTGGATAAAAAAAAGATTTTTTTTTTCAATGCCATAAATAACCAGTGCCAAGCTGTGGGTGCCAAAAATTAATGTAAACCTCAAAATTCCTTTAAAATAATTGTTCTCTAATTTTTTCCAGTAGATAATTTTTTGTTTTTTTATAGGGTTTCTGCAAGTGTACATATAGGTATAGCTCGTCATGAGCACTAGGACTGATTCCTTGAGCTGTGTTTTTCATATTAGAGCAGAATCACATTGATATGTAGATACCTGGCTGGACTGACAGCTAGGCTCCCTGCATCCTCTATTCCTTCAACGTCCCGCAGAGCTGGCTCTATCTGCTTGTCAGCAGTGATATATCCCTACAGTCTGTCTCTTGATAGATGGCATGCTTAACCGCAGAACCCCAGAGAAATATTTCTGCATAAGGATCTGAAAGTTTTGACAGGGCCTGTTGACTTACATGATGCAATTAACTGTAACACGCAATTTTAACCCCATTCATATGTACCGCTCAGCAACAAGAGGCAGCTTTAAAAAAAAAAAAAAGGTTGTTTAGGGACTGTAAGGGTCTGTTCCCATAAAGTCTTTTGAGCTGCATAGATCAATGCAGGCCCAATACAAGAGAAAAACAGAAAACAAATGTTTCTTGTGTGCCCTGTTCACACCCTTAAGCCTCGTACACACGATCGGATTTTCCATCAGGAATTGTGTGATGTCAGGCTGTTGGCAGAAAATCCGACAGTTTGTACGCTCCATCGGACAATTGTTGTCGGATTTTCCACGGACAAATGTTGGATGGCAGGCTTTAAAATTTTCCGCAGACAAATGTCTGTTGTCGAATTTTCCAATTGTGTGTACACAAGCCCATCCGACAAAAGTCCAAAGTACAAACGCGCATGCTCGGAAGCAAGAACGAGCCAGAAGCGGTCGGTCTTGTAAACTAGCGTTCGTAATGGAGAATTAACATTCGTGACGCGGCAAATTATGAAATCTCCAAATGCAGCGCACAATTCTCTTCTTCTTTAATGGGATAATAATGAAGCTGCTTTGCTGGTGATACTGATGGAGTTATTGCAAACTAATTTTCAAAGGCTTTTTTTTCTAGTGATATCAAGAATAATATTATTATGTTTTTTATTTTTATTTGGGCAAGTTTCCACAACACCATTATCCTGTAGTTTACAAGATCAAAGATACAACTATGTTGGTGTCCCTTGTCAATTTTGCATTGTATTTTTTTAAATGTAACTGCCGACTCCCAAACTGTCATTTGAAGTAAAACACAAAGCCAAGTATTATTCTCCACAATTTTTTTTATTGTGCATTAAAAAAAGAAAGCAAATAAAATTAGACATGCTATCTGCCAATAGAAATTAACCAAAAGGTGCATTCTATGTATCCAAAAATATAGAAAATATACCAAATCCAATCATTATTCAACCAAAAAATAAAATAAAAGCCTCATGCATGTGTCCTGCTTCTTAATATATGGGGGGTCAAGAGTTGGTGAAAGCAGGGGTCTGTCATCTGGAGATGATTCCGAAAATAATCCGGATTATTCTCCTGGAGCTCCCGCAGCAAAGGCATATGACAGAATTGGTCATGATTAATAAAGCAACCAATTTTTGGTCCAAGAAATCCTCCTCCTCCTGTTCCTGGACTGGACTTGGGTTAAAGCAATAACTCCAAGGCCAATAATAAATAACACGTTATTTCCTCCGATTCCATCTTGTTGATGAACGGCCATTCAGAAACGAACTGAAAAGCTCAAAATGAAAAGCGCGAATCAACACTCACCCAACTTCTACTAACACAAAATTAGCAGAAGGAGCCCCAAGGGGTGGCGCTAAAGAGCTGAAAAACCACGTAGTGCGTCACTAGGTTCGTGTTTGTTGTTTGTGTTTGCACAAATACAGAGCAATCTTTAAAAAAAAAAAAAGTGTTTGGGAGACTGGAACTCCGCTTTAAGAGCCCTCCTGTAGTGATGTAATGGGCCAGTAACCCCACAAAAGCCAGGTTGAAAGGAGCCATATTACAGTTGGGGCACAGGATCCAGAGACCCCACCATCAGGCAGAAGTAGTCAGCTAGTGGAGGCCCAGAACAGGGCTGGAAGGCAGGGAGAGCTAGACCTGCAGCCAGAAGAGCCAGTTGTAGACATCCTGACCCTTATGGTGGTGGAGGCTAGAGCGGGTTGTAAAAGGGCTTTAAGGTCCAGGCCAAGTATTCCCTGGAGTGAGGCTATCCCCCTGGAGGACCTGGGAGAAGTGTACCCAAACCAGAGGTGACTGTAGTGATCCTGTCTCAGGAAGGCTACCTGTAGGAGCAGGGAGCTGGATACAGACAGCCTAAAGTAAACCAGGACACTCTGTATGAGTAGTGATGACCCCCAGAGGAGAGAGACTGAGTAGGGAAGATGGCTTCCTAAAATGCACTGTATGCTGCTTTCACATGTGACTCCTGTGGATCATCCACTATATGTGATGGACAAAATGCTATTAAGTGACCTCTGATAGTATTGTATGTCTATGTAATGTAATGGTAATACCATCTTAAAGTGGAGTTCCACTCAAAAGTGGAAGCTCCGCTTGTTTGCTTACTACCCACATTTGGCACCTTTCAGGGGGAGGGGGGAACGGGTACCTGTTTTTGACAGGTACCTGTCCTCACTTCCGGGAGACCTTTTGGCCCCCATCCTTCTTCTTCCGCCGCCGGGCCAGCTAGAAAGCGTAGCGCGCTTTACACACGGGGAAACAGCCGTGAAGCCGAAAGATTTCCCTCACAACGAATGGCGGCGGCAGCACCCGAGAGCCGATCGGAAAATCAGCTGGGGGCCGACATTGTGGGATCCCTGGACAGGTAAGTGTCCTGCTATTAAAAGTCAGCTGTAGCTGCTGACTTTTAATTTTTGGAGGGGGCGGCTGGAGCTCCGCTTTAAAGTAACATTAAGTAAAGTAATCTTAACGTTTTTGTGTGGACAATCCTTCCTTAAAATATAAAGGTCAGAGGCCGGGAATGTCATGAGATGGGCACAAGATGGCAGAGGGTTAAAACCTCAAGCAGGAGGGCTGTTGTTCTAATAGCAAGAAGAAGCAGGAAAGGGATTTGTGCTCATGGCGCCTTTACAGCCATTCACAAGTGGTGGAGGGATGGTAAAACTCTGCGGTTGAGTTTTTTTATGCCCCTCTTAGCTGCAGAAGTTGGGTGTATACACATGCCATGGCTGCGATGCAATGCTATCAGTTTCAGCAGGCATACGGCCCACTGAGCATGAGCCATTCGAGTGAATGGTGCTGCTCTGCAAGTGCCCTGCAACAGTGTTCAACATCCCACACCAGGGTGAAGGCATTTATCCTCATAGGCCAGTGTGAACGAGCCCTAAAAGTTTATTGATTGAAATGTTGTACAATATTTGTTACTAGTGTAGCGCTACCACCTAGTGTTGCCACCTGTCCAGGATTCACCCAGAAACCCAGACAGAGTATTCAGACAGGATTGTGGCTTTGAACAAGGTTTGACAGGAGGGTGAGGGGCACGATGTGCTAGGGTTGCCACCTGTCCGGGATTCACCTGGACAGTTCGGGTTTTGAATCATGTGTCCGGGGTTCAGTTCACATGAAACCCGGACACCTTATTCAGACAGGAATGTGGCTCGGAACAGGGGTATTAAACTTAGATGGGGTAAGGGAGTATGGGATGCCCACTTGATTGAAGAAATTATACGGGACTCAAACTATATGCACTTCCTGTATATACTCCTCTACACTTCAGCTCCAGCACAGCACTTGCTTGCAGACCAGTGGCGGCTGGTGTTTTTTTTTTTTTTTTGGGGGGGGTGGAGCGGAATTAGCACAACTGCCAGCTACCCCCCCCCCTAGTGGAATGGCACTAACACCCTCCTCCACCACCCGCTTTCCTTACCGGGGATGCGGGCAGTGAGAGCAGCGGTAGGAGCTGCTGTGGCCATCTCCCAGCATGGTGGGCTTCGGTGTCCTCTCCTGGAGTCCTCTCCTCTTTGCTCCTCCAGGCGCTAGGCGTCTAATAGGATCGCCTGACATTTTGGCCAATCGGGCTCTAATCAGGTGCTTAAAGAAAAAACCTGTCTGCTGTAATTCATGTGCCCGGTGAACTGAAAGGGGCCGGACACATGAATAAGGGGCGGCAGCAGTGGCCGTGGATAGATTCATGCTATGCATGAATCTATCCACTGCATATAGGGGGGGGGGAGAGGAGAGAGGGGGCGGCACCAAGGCGCCCCTAATGGACGGGCTGCCCCTATTGAAAGACTATCTCTCCCTAATACCTTGCTTGTTCTTCCAGGACCAGCTATCACTGAGATTTAGACCTGACACTAGCTCAGCCAGGCCTTAGTGAATGCCCTTTGCAGGCAGGGGCCGTGGGCCCCTCTGGTGTAGAAAAAATATGTAGGTAGTCCTGGTGGTAGCTGTCCTCATGGCTACTGATCCCAGCACCACCTCTTCAAGCCCTGCCAGCCCTCCTGGCTGCATCTGCTTCTCTCGACTGCCTGAGCCATCTCAGTCCACTCCACTGGCTCTGCACCTATCCCAGACTGCAATCTCCCAGTCCTCTCAGGCGTGCCTCCCAGACCTTACTGACTGTGTGTCACTCACCAGCCCTCTTGGCTGCGACCTGTTGTTCCTCCCTGGAGACTTTGCCTGGCAGTGCTCTCCTGCTGTCCTCTCCTTGCTCCCGTGCCTCCTGTCCAGGACACCTCAATGTTTTCTTAGAAGTTCCTGTCTACACCCAAGCCCAGGCCCAAGGTCACCCACCCAGACTAGGGAGCTCCCTCAAGGCCACAACAGCCTAGCATTCCATCTCCAGCTTCCTTCCGAACAACTCCTTCTGGGCGATGGGCTGGGCCTGGGCCTGGGTATTTAAAGAGGCCTGCCCCCTGCCAATCCAAATTGGGGATTGGCAAGGGCTCCTCAGAATACCCCAGGCAGCTCCACCTTTTCCTCTGCTCCTTCCTTTCCAGAAGATGCTAGAATATTGTGGAAAGAAGTGGAGGTCTTGGTGATGCTGCCTGTGAGTCACCCAGCTCTGCCCTGAGTTACTCCCAACCCATACCAAAACACACGCAGGCTTGGCTACCAGCCAAGCCTAGAAATTTACCTACTCTATCAAAAATCCTAGCCATACTACTTATAGCACACTAAAGGGTGCTACACTTAGTTTGTTTATAAAATTTTGCCATTTTTCTGATTCACTGAGGGGCACTGATAGACTGCGCTGATGGGCACTGATGAGGTGGCACTGATGAGGCAACACTGGTGTGCACTGGTGAGGAGGCAATAATAGGTGGCACTGATGGGCACTGATAGGTGGCACTGATGGGCTCTGTGAGGCGGCACTGAAGGGCACTGAGAGTTGGCACTGAAGGGCACTGATAAGCAGCACTGATTGACACTGATAGGCGGCACTGATGGGCACTGGTAGGCGGCACTGATAGGCAGCAATGATAGTTGACACTGATGATGGGTATTGATGGGCCCTGATTGGCAGCACTGATGAGCACTGATAAGTGGCACTTGTTGGCACTAATTAGTGGCCCTGGTGGGCAAAGATTGGGACTGATGTCCCGATAAGAGAAGCCGGTTATCGGCTTTCTTCTTCTCTCCTCACGCTGATCGTGAGGAGAAAAAAAGCTGATAACCAGCTTCTGTTTACTTCTATGAGCAGCTGTCATTGGCTGACAGCTGATCATGTGGTAAAGGGCCACTGTGATTGGCCCTTTACTCTGCTCTGTGATCAGCCGAGTCTGAAGGACTCAATGGTCGTAGAGTGCGCTGCAGGGGGCACGCGAGCAGCGCGATCACGGGAGGATGTCTATAGACGCCCTTCCCGGCAATGGAAGCCCATGCTGTAGCCGTCTTTTGGCTATAGTACAGGTTGAAATTGGTTAATGTTTCTCTGGTGAACAGTCCACGCAAAGTCCTTTCGTTGGGTATAATATAGACTAAGCCAGCCATTCTCAACCAGGGTTCCGTGGAACCCTAGGGTTCCTCCAGAGATGGCTAGGGGTTTCTTGACCTGTGGCTGATTTACCACCTATTTGATGGTGCCTACATAGTTTTGAGCCAATGCCACTTGGAGGAGCCAGTGGTATGACACCAATGATATTTATAGCTCTCTGTAAGGGGTCCATTCTTATCACCACTGTAAAAAAGGGGTATTCTTCTCACTGACCCACAATTAATAGGTTTTATCAGGGGTTCCCCGAGACCTGAAAATTAAGGGTTCCCTGGGGTAAAATGGTTGAGAAAGGCTGGCCTAAGCTCTTCAGGACTCTGGACACTTTGTCCCCTTTACACCTACACAGCTGGCTCTGACACACGAGGGATGGCCTCAACCCAGAGTCTCTATGATTTGTGTGTATTCACAAGTGTCCTTGGAAAGTTGGTTGCCTCCTTCCAATACCCGCATACTGCAGCTTTGCCTGATGATACAGAAGAATTGGCCACTTGGGCCGAGTCCCTGTACAAATTCCAAGGCTTTTCGTTTTGACTGCATTGTACTTTTAAAGCTGGACTCTGCAATGCCATGTGTGTATATAAAATGTATATAAAATGGCCACATAACAAAACCTCATTATAATTTCATAAAGTCTTTTCTAGTGCCCCGTCTTCTGACTGCCATCTGCACATGCAGCTGCTGTGGTTAGTAACTTCCCAGCATGTCCTAGCAGAGGATCTAATATCCATTCTAGGCAGAATGTCGCCCATCATGATGGACTAGCGGGATTGGGCACAGGCACAACATTTTTTTGTTGGGTGTCTGCGTATTAGCTGCTCAGCTAAATCTAAAATGAATAAAGGGAAAATGTTTTATTTCATTTTCTTGTAGGTTTCTTTTACATATCATTTTCTTTCTTTATTATATTTACTTTTTTTTTTACAGCTGTTTTTACAAAGGCAGCCAGATGTAGTTGGGCTGCAGTTTTGCCACCCCCACCCCCCAACCAATCACCTGAAACATAATATACAGCCGGAGGGGACTGTACGCATGCCATGGCCACAGAAAATTTGACACCACCTGTCAAACTTACCCATTGAAATCAATGGGGCTGCACCGCAACTGCAAGCCGAAAGCTTCTATACAAAATCGCCATTTGGATGTAAAAAAAAAAAAACCTGTGTTTTTAGGAGGCGGCAACAAACCACCAGAGGTCTGCTGCCCTCTGAAAAGTGAGCCACCGCAGATCGCTTTTCACAAGGTGGTAGAAACTGCTGCCCATGTGAAACAGGCCTTCATTTGTTTTGAATTCTTAAACAAGGTGAATATGAAAAACTGCATATTAATATTAAAGCAGAACTTCACCCAAAAGGGGAAGCTCCGATACTAAAGTCTTGTTTTTTTTTTTTTAATTAACCACTTCAGCCGCGGAAGGTTTTACCCCCTTCCTGACCAGAGCACTTTTTACAATTTGGCACTGCGTCGCTTTAACTGGTAATTGCGCGGTCATGCAATGCTGTACCACAATTTGCATCCTTTTTTTCCCACAAATAGAGCTTTCGTTTGGTGGTATTTGATCACCTCTGCTGTTTTTATTTTTTGCGCTATACACAAAGAGACTGCGACAATTTAAAAAAAAAAAAAACAATATTTTTTATTTTTTGCTATAATAAATATCCCCAAAAATGTTTTAAAAAAAACAAATTTCTTCATCAGTTTAGGCCAATATATATTCTTCTACATATTTTTGGCAATAAGCATATGTTGATTGGTTTGCGCAAAAGTTATAGCGTCTACAAACTACGGGAAAGATTTATGGCATTTTTTTATTTTATTTTTTTTTACTAGTAATATGGGTGATCTGCGATTTTTAGAGGTATTGCAACATTGCGACGGACAGATCGGACACTTTTGACACATTTTTTGGGACCATTAACATTTATTCAGAGATCAGTGCTATAAAAATGCACTGATTACTGTGTAAATGACTCTGGTAGGGAAGGGGTTAACACTAGGGGGCAATCAAGGGGTTAAATGTGTGTTTCCTCAGTGTGTTCTAACTGTATGAGGATAGGACTGAGTAGGAGAGGAGACATATCGCTGTTCCTACATAGTAGGAACAAACGACATGTCTCCTCTCCTCTGACAGTACAGGGATCTGTGGGTTGAGGTCAGGACTCTGTGCAGGCCAGTAAAGTTCCTCCACCCCAAACTCGCTCATCCATGTCTTTATGGACCTTGCTTTGTGCACGGGTGTGCAGTCATGTTGGAACAGGAAGGGACCATCCCCAAACTGTTCCCATGAAGTTGTCCAAAATGTCTTGGAATGCTGACACTTTAAGAGTTGCCTTCGCTGGAACTAAGGGGGCCAAGTCCAACCCCTGAAAAACACCCCCACACCATAATCCCCCCTCCACCAAATGATTTGGACCGGTGCACAAAGCAAGGTCATTAGGATGGCATTGAAAATGAATCACCCAGCACATACACAGCATATTTCTGTACCATGTGTTAACATGCATGATGTAATGATGTGTGAATGCGCCAAAGAATGCGAGCAAGTGCTTGATTGATTGAATTGTTTGCAATGAGACCTCCAAGAATAAAAGTAAAAACAGATACAAGTAAATATCTTTTCACTTTACATAATGTATTTGTTGCAATGTTTTTGCCTATTTTTTAACATTGCATTCTATTTATTTTACCTGTCAAATGTGTACTGTATTATGTGACAGTGCTGGAAGGATGTAAAGCCATGGGTTGTCCCACACAATTCCCACCGAGCACAGTGGTGAAGGGCTCTCCTCTGGGACTTCCACATTCCATCTGCTGCTGGTTTGAGATTTCCAGGGAAATTTAGAGGATTGTCCTCTTAGTGACAAATTCTTCAACAGACACAACGAGAATGAACTAAAACCCACAAGTGTTATTCGGTAAACTAAGGATTAAAGAAAACCCAGAGGAACAACCAACACAGAGAGATACTATAAATGTCTAGCACCCTGATGTTTAGGCAGTGTTGCTCCTAAATTTACATGCCAGGTGTATTTGCCTTGGCCAATTCTGATGGATCACTTGATTACACCCTTATGCCCCGTACACACGATCGGACATTCCGACAACAAAATCCATGTTTTTTTCCCGACGGATGTTGGCTCAAACTTGTCTTGCATACAAATTCCGAATGTCAAGAACGCGGTGACGTACAAGACGTACAGTGAGCCGAGAAAAATGAAGTTCAATAGCCAGTGCGGCTCTTCTGCTTGATTCCGAGCATGCGTGGCACTTTGTGCGTCGGAATTGTGTACACATGCTCGGAATTTACGCAAACGGATTTTGTTGTCGGAAAATTTGAGAACCAGATCTCAAATTTTGTGCAACGGAAATTCTGATGGAAACTGTCCGATGGAGCCTACACACGGTCGGTTTTTCCGACAAAAGGCTCCCATCGAACATTTTCTGTCGGAAAATCCGTGTGTACGGGGCATAGGTCTGGAATTGGTTCACTTCTCTCTTCTGTCGCTTGATGGCCGGGTATCTGGTAGCATTAGATAAGACAAGGGCATTGCAAGGACAGATTAGAAATAGATCGAGTATCTCAGCCAATGGGCAGGGATTTTCTTGGGTCCCTTGGTCTGCTGGGAGAACCTATTATTTGGGTGAGGTCAGGTGATCGGGGGTTCTGTGTCACCTGGACGGCTGTCTGGGTGGACGTGTGTTGTGTTGCGTGGGCTGCTAGGCTGGAGTTTGGGCCTATCCCGGGCACATCTGGCTGCTAGGCTGTCTGAGGGCCTATCCAGAAGCAAGAGAGCAGCGAAAGGTTGGGATTGCGGTTTGCAGTCCAATAAGGATGAGCCGAACACCCCCCAGATCGGTTCGCACCAGAACATCCAAACAGGCCGAGTTTTCTGCACACAGCCTCTAGTGCAGTGGTTCTCAACTCCGGTCCTCAGGACCCACCAACAGGCCAGGTTTGCAAGATAACTGAAATACATCACAGGTGATATCATTTGCTGCTCAGTGATTGCATTATTCTTGTCTGCATCTCCCCAAGGTAATACTTAAAATCTGGCCTGTTGGTGGGTCCTAAGGACAGGAGCTGAGAACCACTGCTCTAGTGGGTGGGACTGCAGGGCCCCTCCCACTGCTTTTGCACACTGCAAAGGTCTTGTACAGCACAGAGATGATGTCACAACTACTTTTACAAGGTAATATCTGGGGTTGAAATCTCTTTTGGCAATCGCGGTAAACCACTTTGCATGATGTGGTTTATTTTAGGTAGAAACTGACATCTAATATATATATATATATATATATATATATATATATATATATATATATATATATATATATATATATATATATATATATATGTATATATGTATATATATGTATATGTATATATATATATATATATATATATATATATATATATATATATATATATATATATATATGTATATATATATATATATATATATATATATATATATATATATATATATATATGTATATATATATATATATATATATATATATAGTAGAATTAAACTAGAGCTGCACAATTAATCGTTAAAAAATCGTGATCTCGATTCACCCCCTCTGACCATCTGTCCTGCAGATTTTGCCGACTCTTTCATATAAACAAGTAGAGAGATTATCTGCTCACTCAGCTGTCAAAAGAAAGCATCTGGGCAGTCTGCCAAGTTTAGAACTTGAAACATTGTAACTAACTTCCTTCTTAGATCAAAGGGATAGAACTTCTGTGTAAACAAATAACCTGCAATCTGCCAAGTTTTAAACAACGTGTAAATGCATTAAAGTCTAATTCTTTTTCTGACACTTCTTTCTTAAGTTAAAATCAATATTTTTTGCTAAAAAAACTACTTGAAACCCCCAAACATTATATATATAATTAGCAGAGACCCTATGGAATAAAATGGCAATTGCTGCAATATTTTATGTCACACTGTATTTGCCCAGCGGTCTTTCAAATGCAATTTTTTGGGAAAAAATACACTTCAATAAATAGAAAAAAAATTAGACAGTAAAGTTAGCACAATTTTTTTTTGTTTTAATGTGAAAGATGATGTTACGCCGCGAGAATCGCGAGAGAATCGTGATCTATCCTCTAAGCAAAAAAATCGCAATTCTCATTTTAGCCAGAATTGTGCAGCTCTAAATTAAACCCTCAGCGTTTTTAGTTTAACACATCAAGAGCAATAAAATATTCCATTGCCATTTCAACTTTCAATGCTGCAGACTCCTGCTTTCTCTGTGCTTCTTCCCTGAACTTCCAGTCTTCACAGTAAAGGGTCAGTGGGCAGTGCACTCTCCAGTCAGTCTGTTAATTTGGAGAAGTGAGGGGGGGGGGGGGATGAGGGGGAAGGGAGAGAAGCAGAGGAGTGCTTCGCCATCCTAGGCTATGGGGCTGTGTGTTTCCATTGATGCACACAGTGTAGGGAGCTGCAACAATAGGCCCTGCATACAAGAGTGACCCTGTAGGATGCTGCAAGAGAAAGGAGCCACCCTGACACAGAAAACGTGGGGCAGCAGACATGGCTCCAACTAAAACGGGAACATAAGCAAGGATTAAAAGGCAAAGAAGCTGCAAACACAGTGAGGTTTAAATCAGCTGCTGAAAGTGCTTAAAGTGATGGTAAATGATCACCGTGTAAAACAACCCATTCAGTTTAAAATAGAAATGAAAGACAAATCATTGTATAGATATAAAAAAAAAAATACAAATATAAAAACTACAAATGATTTATCTCTTTGCTAACCATACTTTTTTTTTCCTTTCTGTATTCGTATCGATGTTACATCTAATAGAAATGTACAATGTGATATGTTAATACAGCCGGTATTTTTCATGCCATTGTTTATAAACAATGTTTATACATCCTTTATATCTAATATAAATGTAGATTGTCTACTTTACTATATCTTCACATTTAAAAAATAAACCTTATTGAGAAAAAAAAAATAAAAAAAATATTTTTTCCCCCTTTTTTGTAAGTGATCACATTCCTTCTGTTCTCAGCTGCATAAGAGCTGGGGGGGAGGAGAAGCAGCAGCACACTGTGACAGGGTGTGCAGCAGGGGTGTGTCAGGACAAGTCTCATCATTGGAGGAGTTCCCAGCACAGCTTGAGAACTGACCATGGTGTGCTCTCCTGCTTAGTGTGGTCAGTTTTTTTAATAGGAATGCAGAGGGACTGGCAGGGACACCGGGGATTTCACACAAAGGAAGCAAAACAAAGAGAACAGGATAATGTCTCATACAAGTACATGGCACAGCAGCCACATAGCAGGAATATGAAGTGTTGGGGTAACAAACGCTTTACAGGCAGGATTTTTTTTTTTATAAACATGTCATACTTACCTGCTCTGCTTTTTTTTAATAAACATGTCATACTTACCTGCTCTGCTTTTTTTTTTTTTTAATAAACATGTCATACTTACCTGCTCTGCTTTTTTTTTTTTAATAAACATGTCATACTTACCTGCTCTGCTTTTTTTTTTTTTTTAATAAACATGTCATACTTACCTGCTCTGCTTTTTTTTTTTTTTTAATAAACATGTCATACTTACCTGCTCTGCTTTTTTTTTAATAAACATGTCATACTTACCTGCTCTGCTTTTTTTTTAATAAACATGTCATACTTACCTGCTCTGCTTTTTTTTAATAAACATGTCATACTTACCTGCTCTGCTTTTTTTTTTTTTTTAATAAACATGTCATACTTACCTGCTCTGCTTTTTTTTAATAAACATGTCATACTTACCTGCTCTGTGTTTTGCACAGAGCAGCCCTCTTCTCGGGTCCCTCTCCAGCGCTCTTGGCTCCTCCTCCTTGAGCAGTGCCCCCAGAGCAAGCTGCTGGCTCTGGGGACACTTGTGTGTGCTCCGCCCCACTCCCTCCACACTGTCTGTGATTGACAGCTGTGGGAGCCAATGGGATCCCACTGCTGTGCCTCAGCCAATGAGAAGGCAGAGACCTGAGACAGCAGTCTCTCTAGTGCACATCACTGGATCGAGATCGAGCTTGGGTACCTTCATGCATAGAATGCAAATGTTCAGCAGTTACAACCACTTTAAAAACCTGACTAGTCTAGATAGAAGAAGGTGTCTGACTATTACTAAATATGTGTAACTATATTTTCAGCATTGTCTTTAGCAAATAGATAGAACAACGTGTTGAGATGGACTTTGCCTACTCTAGGCCTGCACATGTAAATGACACATCATTACACTGATAAGTGGGGTTTGCTATTACTTCTTTTATTTTCACAGAAATCAATCCACTTTGCATTCCTCTCTCACACACACGTTTATTATAGCAAATAAAAAGCTTTTTGTTGCTAGGAATGAGCAGTTATTTCTTTACTATGTTTGCGACTGCATTCCTTTGTTGGGGATCAGGAAGAGTTTCTTGTTCCTGTCTCTGGACCGTCTTTGAAAGGTCTCATACATTCAGGATCAGGAGTAATAAAGAGGTTGTAAAGGCACAAAGTTTCTATGCATGAAGGTAAAAAAAAACTTCTGTGTGCAGCAGCCCCGCCCCTCCAACCCCACCTAATACCGTATATACTCGAGTATAAGCCATTTTTTAGGCTGCCTCCCCCCCGGCTTATACTCGAGTGAGGGTGCCCATCTGCAGCCGTACCTTTGATTACTATAACAGCCCCGCCTCCTCCTCATCTGTGATAGAGGAACACTGATACAATGCTGGGAAACTGTATCAGTGTTCTGTCTATCACAGACGAGGAGGAGGCAGGGCTTTGTTACAATGGATGGCCACCAAACAGACTGCATAACACAGCGGGAGACAATGGGCACAATGAGGCTGCAAATGGGCACAGTGAGGCTGCAGATGGGCATTGTTTACCCAGTAGCTGCTGCATTTTCCCACGTTTTTCCCAGTTTTTTGTGGTAAAATTGGGTGCCTCCGATTATATTCGGGTCAGCCTATACTTGAGTATATACAGTACTTACCTGAGCCCCCTCTCGATCCAGCGATGTCCATGAGAGCCTTGCCTCTCCGGGGACTCACGCTCTTGATTTGCCTAATTGACTTTTGTCAGTCAATCACGTCCAGTGAGCCAATATGGAGATGGAGGGGGCGGGGCGGGGCCAAGCCAAGGCTCTGTGTGTCCATTCACAGCCAGTGAGCCAATCTGGAGACGGAGGGGGCAGGGCCGAGCTGCGGCTCTGTGTGTCCATTCACAGCCAGTGAGCCAATCTGGAGACGGAGGGGGCAGGGCCGAGCCGCGGCTCTGTGTGTCCATTCACAGCCAGTGAGCCAATCTGGAGACGGAGGGGGCGGGCCGAGTCATGGCTCTGTGTGTCCATTCACAGCCAGTGAGCCAATCTGGAGACGGAGGGGGCGGGGCCGAGCCGCGGCTCTGTGTGTCCATTCACAGCCAGTGAGCCAATCTGGAGACGGAGGGGGCGGGGCCGAGCCGCAGCTCTGTGTGTCCATTCACAGCCAGTGAGCCAATCTGGAGATGATGGGGGCGGGGCCGAGCCGCGGCTCTGTGTGTCCATTCACAGCCAGTGAGCCAATCTGGAGACGGAGGGGGCGGGCCGAGTCATGGCTCTGTGTGTCCATTCACAGCCAGTGAGCCAATCTGGAGACGGAGGGGGCGGGCCGAGTCATGGCTCTGTGTGTCCATTCACAGCCAGTGAGCCAATCTGGAGATGGAGGGGGCGGGGCCGAGCCGCGGCTCTGTGTGTCCATTCACAGTCAGTGAGTCAATCTGGAGACGGAGGGGGCGGGGCCGAGCTGTGGCTCTGTGTGTCCATTCACAGCCAGTGAGCCAATCTGAGGGGGCGGGGAAAAAGCCATGGTACTGTGTGTAAATAGACAGGTAGGCTCGGGAGTGTGTCTGCTTGGGTACCCCCACAGCAAGCTGCAGAAGGGAGGAGCCAGGAGTGCTGGTTAGGGACCCCAGAAGAGGAGGACCTGGGTTGCTCTGTGCTAAAACATTGCATAAAGCAGTTAAGCCATAGCTCCCAACTGTCCCTGATTCCGAGGCACTGTCCCTGATTTGGAGCAATGTCCCTCTGTCCCTCTTTCCTCCTCATTTCTCCCTAATTTTGGTCTGATCTATATAGTTGTATAAAATGCACTTTTTATCTTTTAAAAAGTGTTTCCCAGTGCTAAACCTTTCATCCAAATTCTAAATTGCTGCATTTGTAAATTTTAAAAGCCAATATAAAGGAATAGTAGAGGTAAAAAAATCACTTGTGGATTTAATTACCCTTTATTTTGGTTAATTCTCCTTTAAGGGGGTGTGTCCTATGCCTACATATGTTTGTTAGTACGTGTCCCTCATTCCCATTTTCAAATGTTGGGAGGTATGGTTAAGCATAATATGTTTGTTATTTTAGGGAAAAAAAACAAGGCTTTAATATGTTACTGCATCTTTTTATATTCCTGATATGTGCCTGCTTTACCACGTACTTGTATGAAACAGTATCCTGTTCTTTGTATTGCTTCCTTTGTGTGAAATATCTGGCGATCCTGCCAGTTCCTTTGCCGTTCTATTTAAAACTGACCACACTAGGTAGGATAGCACAGCGTGGTCAGTTTTCTAGCTGTACTGGGAACTCAGCCTGCTCTTGTTCAGTGATCAGACCTTTCCTGGCGCTAGGCGCTTGTGCACATAAACACACCAAAGTGCTCTTCCTTGAACATAGTGGGACCTGGGCACTTCAGTTTTAGCAAACTTCGCTTGCTTGTGGGTCCCGTGCTAAGCAGCTGGCCTGCTACATTCTGAATACAGAATGCACAGGCGCCATTTAGAGAATATCTAGCATTTCCGCAATGAGTGCTAAGTGTCCTCTGATTGGATGAGGTGGAGAGTGTGATGTCACCATCCTGCCTCTCCACCTTGTCCAAACAGAGGACACTTTGCTTTAATTCAGAAAATCCCTAAAGCTCCTCCCACAGCCCCTCTCCTATAGTTTACCTGAGCCTCATCGTGATCCAGCGATGTGCACAAGAGCATTGGCTCTCCTGGGTCTCTCCCTCCTCATTGGCTGAGACTCAGCAGCGTGAGCCATTATCCTCCACTGCTGTCAATCACAGCCAGTAAGGAGGGGGAGGGCCACGCCGCGTTCTATGTGTCTAATAGTCACACAGAGGTGACTTGGGAGCGAGCACACACCAGTGTCCCCAGAGCAAGCAGCCTTCTATGGGGGGCACTCAGCAAAGAGGAGGGGTCAGGAGCGCCACTGCACAGAGCAGGTAAGTATGACATCTTTGTCATTTTATCTTTTTTAAATCGGAACTTTTAGTAACACTTTAACCGGTTCCCGACCGGCGCACGCCGATGTACGTCGGCAGAATTGCACGGCTGGGCAAATGGGCGTACCCGTACCTCCATTTAAATTCCCCGCCGTGCCATTGCGTGCGCGCCAGCCGGGAGCTCCGTGAGTCGGGTCGCGGGTCCCGCGGACTCGATCTCCCGCGGGGATACCCGCGATCGCCTCACGGAGCGGATGAACGGGGAGATGCCGTTGTAAACAGCATCTCCCCATTCTGCCTAGTGACAAGTGTCATTCGATCTCTGCTCCCTGTCATCGGAGCAGAGATCAGTGACGTCACACACAGAGCCCATCCCCCTACAGTTAGTAATCACTCCCCTAGGACACACTTAACCCCTCCCCGCCCCCTAGTGGTTAACCCCTTCACTGCCAGTGCACTGATCGCTGTATAAATGACAATGGTCCCAAAAATGTGTCAAAAATGTCCGACATGTCCGCCATAACGTCGCAGTCACAATAAAAATCGCTGATCGCCGCCATTGCTAGTAAAAAAAAAATTATTAATAAAAATGCCATAAAACTATCCCCTATTTAGTAAACGCTATAACGTTTGCGCAAACCAATTATTAAACGCTTATTGCGATTTTTTTTTACCAAAAATATGTCGAAGAATACGATCGGCCTAAACTGAGGAAAAAAAATGTTTTATTATATATTTTTGGGGGATATTTTTTATAGCAAAATGTAAAAAATAATGCGTTTTTTTAAAAATTGTCGCTCTTATTTTGTTTATAGCGCAAAAAATAAAAATCGCAGAGGTGATCAAATACCACCAAAAGAAAGCTCTATTTGTGGGAAAAAAAGGACGTCAATTTTGTTTGGGAGCCACGTCGCACGACCGCGCAATTGTCAGTTAAAGCGACGCAGTGCCGAATCGCAAAAAACGCTCTGGTCAGGAAGGGGGTAAAATCTTCCGGGGCTGAAGTGGTTAAAGTGGTTGTAAACCGTGGGTTGTTTTACCTGCTGTGCAGGTAAGTTATGTGCTTTGAAGAGCACTACAGTACTACAGGTAAGTGGGAAAAAACGTAGATGGAGCAGGGGGAGTTGTGTAGCTGCTACGTTTGTAATTTTGGAAAAACATATGCTTTGAAATGTAATTATTTCTTTGTAGATGTAGGACGCTCGCAGCCTGTAACAGGTGAGCGTATCGCAGATCTATTACCTTGTTATAAGATGGGACATTATTGCAGCTCTGTGCCCAACGCCGCTTTAATCAGCGACTCCCAATCTGCCGAGCGACTATGAATTCTCCTGACCTCGCTGCTACTCGGCTATGTTTAGCTCCAGTGACTCCGTTAATTCTCACCACCCACATTTATCCATACGTACTAACCGCACGAGTAGGTGGAAGGCACCTTTACATCTGCAAGCATTTGGCCCTTTTCTTCCACAACGCTGATTGCTTTCCAGTCTCCCGGAATAATATCCCCCGCGTCGTGTTCCTGTTTTCTTTTACATTTTTAACAGCGGCTCACGTTTGCCAGGTGGGCAAGGAAATAGCGGCGCGAAGAAAGCACGATTGCATTTAAACGCTGTTTGATGGATCAGGTCATCACACGCGGCACATTTTATGCAGCGCGTGGCGATGCTGGAATCGATCCCTCGACTTTGAATGGCATCAATCGATACCAATAAACAGAGTAAAGGGAGCGGCGTCTGTGTGCCAGACCATAACTCCCGTAGATGACTGTCAGCAAAGATTGAGGGGCCCGGCCACGCCAGCATCCGCACTAGAATGCCGCCGCTGGTGTGCAGTGAGAAGGCTGCGGTGCTGATTGCACTGGAAATTGCGCATCGCAAGGCAACTTTTAGAATTTTCATTTTCATTTAATTCAGTTGTACTGGCCGCAGTACAGTGTGATGAGTTAGGTCCTGTCACACTACGCTACATTTATTTTCAGCATCTCAGTAGTGTGAACTGTCCATTAAGGGCGCATGGGCGCCGCCCCCTCAATCCACGCCACCCCCTATATGGTTAATGGATAGATTCATGCATAGCATGAATCTATCCTCGGCCACTGCGGCCACCCCCTATTCATGTGTCTGGCCCCTTTCAGGATGCCGGGCACATGAATTACAACGGCTCTAATAGTCTTCAAAATAGGGCGGACTTGGAGCGCAGAGCATTGCGATCAGAGCCCACCCAGGTGTGTTAGAAAAGCAAATTAATATTCCGTTTTCTAACACTGAATCGCCCCCCCCTGCCAATCATAAAGCGGGGGTCTGATACCTGTTTCTCGATTGGCTGAAAGGTCAGTGATCCTATTGGATGCCTAGAAGGAGGAGGAGGGGGATGCGTGGCGGAAGACCCAGTGATCCACACCACAGGAGAAGGAAGAAAGCTGCCGGACACGCTGACATCTCGGGTCGGCTCAAGCAGGGGCAGGGCGCTCCGTTGACATATCGGGTCTGCTCAGGCAGGGGGCGGGGCGCTCGGCAGGGTGGCCTGCTGACCCGGTGCCTTTTTCACTCATTTTAAATATACTGTTATATGTCCTGTTAAACCGCTGTATGGTCTTGGCCACTGTACTGCAGCTCAGTTTCAGAGTCTTGGCAATCTTCTTATAGCCTAGGCCATCTTTATGTAGAGCAACAATTCTTTTTTTCAGATCCTCAGAGACTTCTTTGCCATGAGGTGCCATGTTGAACTTCCAGTGACCAGTATGAGAGAGTGAGAGTGCTAACACCAAATTTAACACAGCTGCTCCCCATTCGCGACTGAGACCTTGTAACACTAACGAGTCACATGACACCGGGGAGGGAAAATGGCTAATTGGGCCCAATTTGGACATTTTCACTTAGGGGGTGCACTCACTTTTGTTGCCAGCGGTTTAGACATTAATGGCTGTGTGTTGAGTTATTTTGAGGGGACAGCAAATTTACACTGTTATACAAGCTGTACACTCACTACTCTACATTGTAGCAAAGTGTCATTTCTTCAGTGTTGTCACATGAAAAGATAATAAAATATTTACAAAAATGTAAGGGGTGTATTCACTTTTGTGAGATACAGTATAACATCTTTTTTTATTATTATTAAAAAAGTATCACTTTAAATGTTTACATTTTTTTAACGAAAATCTGTTGTGGATGTATATTGTAACATGCCAGGATTACATTCTTGAATACAGTAGTACTAGGAGGGCACTGTGGACTGTCCATAGTTTAAACATAAATGTAAATCATGACATTACCGGGAAGTCTGTTCTCCATTTTGAGGACTATTTGCATAGTTGAAATTTAAATCCTTTTTTTTTGCAATATACTCATCAATAAATTTTAACCGAAATATGTCTGATTATCAGTAACTGTTGGTAAAATGACATTTGGAATGCAGAAAATAGTTTTTATTGTATGAGACTGATAAGCTCTGGTATTTACAAGGACAAAACTTTGCAGAAAGGAATCATTACTTAAATGAAAAAGTCCAGGAATCATTTTTTAGGCATCGAAATAGCTTTTCCAGATGTGGCAATATACAAAACAAAACACTGGACTGGGCATATAAAACCACATTAAATATAAGATAAAATTCTCAGAGCATCGGATCTAATAGAAAAACAAAGCTCCCGCATTGCAATGAACTCGTGGTAGGATGTGGACTGATTACAGCGACTCTCTGAAAATGTAACCTTTGTTACCAGCCTGTACTCCTAGGCAGTAAAACCCGCTAATCTCTTTGTTATTAGGGTCCACAGGTCGTGTGCTGGTTTATATGCCCATAATCAGTTCATGTAAAAATTTACGACAACCCAATGGAAAATAATATGTCACTAATACTGCAACTAAGGAGGCTTTCAAATAAAGTATGCCTCATTTAACAGGCAAGTCCAAACGGTGCCAATTATTGGCCCCAAATTAATGTTTTAGACAAATATTTAGACCATGTACGGCCCTAATATGTACAGCAGATTTACACTTCTGTGCTACGTTAATGCGTGGTCTGCTGTGCATGTTATCACAGTGGAGTTCAGCTTTAAATATACAGTTGTGCTCATAAGTTTACATACCCTGGCAGAATTTATGATTTCTTGGCCATTTTTCAGAGAATTTGAATAACACGAAAACTTTTCTTTCACTCATGGTTAGTGTTTGGCTGAAGCCATTTCTTATCAATCAACTGTGTTTACTCTTAAATCATAATGACAACAGAAACGACCCAAATGACCCTGATCAAACGTTTACATACCCCAGTTCTTTATACTGTTTATTGCCCCCTTTAACATCAATGACAGCTTGAAGTCCTTTGTGGTATTTGTGGATGAGGCTCTTTATCTTCTCAGATGGTAAAGCTGTCCATTCCTCTTGGCAAAAAGCCTCCAGTTCCTGTAAGTTCTTCGGCTGTCTTGCATGAACTGCATGTTTCAGATCTCCCCAGAGTGGCTCAATGATATTGAGGTCAGGTGACTGAGATGACCACTCCAGAACCTTCACTTCATTCTGCTGTAGCCAATGACAGGTCAACTTGGCCTTGTGTTTTGGATCATTGTCATGTTGGAATGTCCAAGTACGTCCCATGCGCAGCTTCCTGGCTGATGAATGCAAATGTTCCTCTAGTATTTTTTGATAACATACTGCATTCATGTTGCCATCAATTGTGACCAAATTTCCTGTGCCTTTGTAGCGCACACATCCCCAAATCATCAGTGATCCACCTCCGTGTTTCACAGTAGGAATGGTGTACCTTTCATCACAGGCCTTGTTGACTCCTCTCCAAATGTAGCGTTTATGGTTTTGGGCAAAAAGCTCAATTTTGCTCTCATCACTCCAAATGACTTTGTGCCAGAAGGTTTGAGGCTTGTCTCTGTGCTGTTTGGCGTATTGTAAGTGAGATACTTTGTGGCATTTGCGTAGTAATGGTTTTCTTCTGGTGACTCGACCATGCAGCCCATCTTTCTTCAAGTGCCTCCTTATTGTGCATCCTGAAACAGCCACACCACATGTTTTCAAAGAGTCCTGTATTTCACCTAAAGTTATTTGTGAGTTTTTCATTGCATCCCGAACAATTTTCCTGGCAGTTGTGGCCGAAATTTTAGTTGGTCTACTTGACCGTGGTTTGGTTTCAACAGAACCCCTCTGTGACGGATCCTATCCCACACTCCACTGAGTGCTTCCGTCAGTAATACCACTTCCTCCAGTCTGACCATCAGAGAGGTAATAGCTTGTATGAATCTTGAATGATTTATTGCACAGAATACAGCCTTTTTATACAGTTTTTAACACAAGGGGTTAGATAACGAGGTAGGGCTGTCTCATGGATACTTCCCTCCCCCTCTAGCAACAACTTATCTGACAACTATATAATTAACATGTTAATTAACACAACACTTAAGGCAGCCCAGGTAACCAGACTGTCCATCTCCGGAGGCCAATGTGGCCAGCTCTTTCAATGTTCATGTATTGTTCAGAATTAAACAAACTAAGAATAGTCTTTGGGGAAATCCAGGAAAACAGTCTCTCAAAAATGTAACAAAAAGAGGAATATAGCAATAACAAATAACAGGGTGAATGTGGGCAGAAAAGGTCCCTGCAGTCAGTGTCCGCGACACCCTCATTTTCCACTTCTTGATTAGAGTTTGTAAACTGCTGATTGGCATTCTAAATTCCTTGGATATTTTTGTATATCCTTGTCCTGTTTCATACAGTTCAGCTGCCTTTTCCTGCATATCCTTTGACAGTTATTTTGCTTTCCCTGTGACTCAGAATCCAGAAACCTCAGTGTAGCACTGGATGAAAGATGCAAGGGTCTGTCAGGAGTCCAGAAACTCATTGATCTTTTATACACACACACTAATTACAAGCAAACAGATCATGGAGGATGGTTACCTTTAATAGCCATTCAAACCCCTTTGTGTCAACTTGTGTGCATGTTATCAGGCCAAAATCACCAGGGTATGTAAACTTTTGATCAGGGTCATTTGGGTAGTTTCTGTTGTGATTATAATTTAAAAAAGAGTAAACACCGTTGATTGATAAAAAAGTGGCTTCAGCAAAACACTAACCATGAGTGAAAGAAATGTTTTTGTGTTATCATTCAAATTCTCTGAAAAATGGCCAAGAAATCATAAATTCTGCCAGGTTATTTAAACTTATGAGCACAACTGTAAGTGCACGCATTCAGTCAGTTCGGGCTCTGAAGAAGTACGCCTGATGGGTGAAACGCGTCAGCGTGACGTCATTACGACAGAGTATGTGATGTGTTGACTCAGCCAGCAGTCAATGGACCTGCCTTGCTGCTTTAGCTATTAAGCCAGGATTCAAGCCGGAGTAACAGGAGAAGTGTGGACGCCTTTGGTGTATTCATGGACTGGTGAGATCAATTGTATTATAGTATCACCCTATACCTACACCTGCTATAACCCGACACAACCTTAACCTCTCTGTTGCACACCATCTTTATCCGCGGGAGCCCTCTGCCTGTCAGCTTTGCTCTGCATCAACTCGGCCTTTAATTTCTGCACATAGAGCTCTGCCTCCAATGTGGAACCTTATCGATCTATGGCCCAGGATCTAACCCAGCATTATTTATCAGTTTTGATATCAAGCAGAATCTCGTCACTTCATATGAAATGGTGAAGGTTTTGTGGTTTTATTCATGTTTATTCAATAAAGCAATTTATTTATTTTTCTACTACCTGCTTTACTCCTTTTTGATGAGTCTCTTGAGGATCTTTAGTGCTCTTTAATTATATTCAGTCAGTTCAGGACTTATTTATGATGGCACCATTTAAGTGCAGTAACTTGTGCATAGGGGGTGTTCCAGGGCACACTCTAATCCCTACATGCAGTGTCGACTCCCCATACTGCCCTGGCTTCCCCCATGTTGCCTCCCCCCACCCCCCTCCACAGTGCTGCTGGCTTCCCTCCTCTCTAGGGTTGCCACTTTTTCTTCAAATCGAACCTGAACACTTCAGCGTCAAACAGCATTTTTTTTCATAGTATGCATAGATGAACTCTGCATAGATGTTGCTATTAAATTACATTTCTAATCATATGAAGTTAATCACAAGAGTCCCCCTTTACATCAGAGTCCACAGAGTTCCCCTTTTACATCTCAATTTGCAGAGTTTCCTTTCACTGTAAGGGGGGACTCTGCAGACTCTTATGTAAGGGAGAACTCTGGGGACTCTAACATAAGGGATGCTCTGGTGTACGGAGAGGACTCTGATGTAAGGGGGAACACTGTGGCCTCTAGTGTAAATGGGAGCTCTGATGAAAGGAGTGCTCTGAGAACCCTGATTTACCTTAGTGTACTCACTTAGAGGCAGGAGAAAGGGGGGGGGGGGAGACTTCAGTCACAGACAGGGATGGATGGTGAGCTCACTCACCCCTTCGCAGTCAGAACCTCTCATCTAGATGTATCTGAGGCTGCTGGGCTTCAAATTTCCATCCCCACTTTCCTTCTCTGAGGTACAATGCCGGGGATTGGAGTGTGGGCAGACAAAGAGGGGTGGGGGCCAGAGAAAGAGGTGCAGATCGGGCCCTCTCCCCTCTCCCACATGTGTGTGTTTGGGGGGGGGGGCGGTTGTTAGTGTTGGCTTTGTGCAGTGTGAAAGAGAGTGTAACAGACACTCTCAGCTTAGAAAACTGGAGCCGGCAACCCTGTTGGGAAGCCATAGTCCTGTCTGAATAATGTGTCCGGGTCTCACACAGTCTGAAACCTGGACGCATGATTCCAAACCCGAACTGTCCGGGTGAATCCCGAACAGGTGACAACCCTACTCCTCTCCCCCCAGCTGCTCCGGGGGATGTTTCAGGATAGAGAGTGGGGGAAGGGGCTAGTAAGTATGTCATTTACCAGCGCCATCCTTTTCTAAATAAACACAGTGAACACACTCACTCACTGTGTTCATTCATAACTGAAGCGTAGTAAACCGTGTTTACTATGCTTCACTTTATGAATGAACAGGAAGCCGCTCAGTACAGAGCACTTCCCATTCATTCACTGTCCAGTGCAGCTGAGGCTGCAGAGAGAGGCACGTGTGTTTGAGATTTGGGGTGGACACCTATGACTTCAGCAAAGTGAGATATGACTAACTGCAGTCTACTGTCTCTGGAAACGTAGAGCTTGGCCCCACTTTCTCTCATCTCCATGTCTTTTCCAAAAAGTTGACCTATACATCAGAGGGCAAAATTACATCCTGGGTCTCCATAGCAAAAAAGGTGAGGCCCTCCCAGTGACCTCCCTACTGTCATTTAATTTAACATAAAGTAGGTCTTACTCAAGGACAGGTAGCAGGAGAGAGGTCAGCATAGCAATATACTACGAACCATCTGTGCTTTATACTGAATTTGTCAGGGTGGAGGGGAATCATTCCAGGGAATTAACTTTACACATTGATTTTACAGATAACCACAAGGCTTTTTCATCACCCCGGATCTCATTCACCTTTCTATATAGCAGTGATGGTGAACCTTGGCACCCCAGATGTTTTGGAACTACACTTCCCATGATGCTCATGCACTCTGCAGTGTAGACGAGCATCATGGGAAATGTAGTTCCAAAAAATCTGGGGTGCCAAGGTTTACCATTACTGCTATATAGCCTGCAAAGGAAGGAGGTTAGTGTCAGCAGCAACCTCTGCAGTCCTTAAAGTGGTTGTAAACCTCTGAAATGATTATGAACAAATCACATCCTTCTATACATAGCTCCCAACTGTCCCTGATTTCGAGGGACTGTCCCTCATTTGGAACAAAGACCCTCTTTCCTCCTCATTTGTTCCTCATTTTTTGGTCTGATCTATATAGTTGTATATAGAATGCACTACTTATCTATCAAAAAGTGTTTCCCAGCGCTAAAGCTTTCATCCAATTTCTGAATTGCTGCATTTGTACATTTCAAAGCCAGTATAAAGGAATAAACTTGCAAGAGGTAAATAAGTTCCTCGCACCCCCCGACTTGTTGTTACCCCACTGCGCTTCTGTATATGAGTATCCCTAAAGCTGCCAACTAAAATAAAATAAAGCTGTGAAGAGTACTTTACTGAAAAAATATTGGCGCTGTGTTCACCTCAATATAGTGACTGACAATCTAATATGCCGGTAATTTAGCAAACGTGTATCCATATAAGGATCCAAATACCGTATATACTCGAGTATAAGTCGTTCCGAGTATAAGTCGAGGCCCTAATTTACCACAAAAAAATGGGAAAAACTTATTGACCCGAGTATAAGACGAGGGTGAGAAATGCACAGCTACTGTAAGTGGAAAAGAGGGTCAACAATGCCCATTTGCAGCATCACTGTGCCCATTTGCAGCCATAGGTCCCCCGAACTTCAAACTCGGAAGTTAAGGGTTCCTAGATGCCCCCTAGCTGCAGCCAAAATTTGGGGTCTCTGAACCCAAAGGGTCTCGAAATGACATTGCTGCAGATGGACACAGTTGACCAACTTTGGGGCCCTGTATCTCGGGGCCACTTAGTGCTAGGAACGCTGGGGTTTCTAGCAATAAGTGGCCCCGAGATACAGGGCCCCAAAAATCGGTTCAGAAAATGTCAAGCACTTTTCTGCAGCAGAGAATGACATTTTCCGAACCTGGATATGTTATGGTATCAGTTCCACTGGGTTTGCACACCAAATTTGGGGTTCCTAGCCCCAAGTGGCCCTGAGATACGGGGCCCCAAAATTGGTTCAGAAAATGTCAAGCACTTTTCTGCAGCAGAGAATGACATTTTCCGAACCTACTTTGGGGCCCCGTATCTCGGGGCTTCTTGGTGCTAGGAACTCCAGCTTTGGATATGTTGTGGACCCAGTTCCACTGGGTTAGCACACCAAATTTGGGGTTCCTAGTCGGTTGGGAAAATGAAATTTTTTGCTGCAGAAAAGTGCTTGGCTGGAGTATAAGTCGAGGGGGGTACTTTCAGCACAAAAAAATGTGCTGAAAAATTCGACTTATACTCGAGTATATACGGTAAGTGAATCCTATACCTAAAGTGAAATAGGTATAATAGTGATAAAAAATTAGAAACAAATGAAAAATAAACAATAAACAAGTCCAAGCACAGAATAAAAATCAAAAAGCCCATGCAAAAATATTCCACACAGTGTTCAGTGATTACTCTTCTTATACATTTAGACTTTTCCTTCCACCACACCGATTGTGACTGTGAATCACTCCTTTGGAACCGCACTCACCAAAAGACTATGCCTTGCACTCTCATGCTTGGCATATAAGCTGTTTTAACACCCCACCAGGGTTAATCAGGCTGAGTGAAAATCCTCGATCTCCAGCAGTGTTTCAACAACAGGATACGTCTCCAATTTTTACATGAAATGATAAAAGTGCCTCCAATAGCGTGATACCGTAAAATAATTTATTTAAAACACATACATACAGTCTTCAACTATTGCACTCACATGATTCCAATAAAAAAGGGCATATCAGGGTAACGCCTATAACTGAGTATTGGTGGTGTACTAAGGCCACGGCGGACCCGGGATGCAGTTGATAATCTCACCCTCCACTCGTATAGCCAGTCAGCGGAATAGACCCGTCTCAGCCGGACACCGCACAGGGTCACACGCCATACATTAGACTAGGTTGCCGTATAGCCACACCCCGACATGTTTCGTCACATCGACTTCTTCACAGGATTCTGTGTTTTAAATAAATTATTTTACGGTATCACGCTATTGGAGGCACTTTTATCATTTCATGTCAAAATTGGAGACGTATCCTTTTGTTGAAACACTGCTGGAGATCGAGGATTTTCACTCAGCCTGGTGGGGTGTTAAAACAGCTTATATGCCGAGCATGAGAGTGCAAGGCATAGTCTTGTGGTGAGTGCGGTTCCAAAGGAATGATTCACAGTTACAATCCGTGTGGTGGAAGGAAAAGTCTAAATGTATAAGAAGAGTATTAACTGAACACTGTGTGGAATATTTTGCTTTGCAGGGACTTTTTGATTTTTATTCTGTGCATGGACTTGTTTATTGTTTATTTTTCATTTATTTCTAATTTTGTATCACTATTATACTTATTTCATTTTAGGTATAGGATTCATTTATTTGGATCCTTATATGGATATACGTTTGTGCTAAATTAGCAGCATATTAGATTATCAGTCACTATATTAAGGTGAACACAGCGCCAATATTTTTTCAGTAAAGTACTCTTCACAGTATAAAGGAATAGTAGTGGTAAAAAAAAAAGCATTTGGGGGGTTTAAGTAATATTTTTTTTGTACAGTTCTCCTTTAAGGGGGCATGGCAGGGGGTGTGTCCTATGCCTGCATACTTTTGCTAATAATTGTCCCTCATTCCCATTTGAGAAAGTTGGGAGGTATGCTCTATAGTGTATTTGCCTCAATCCAAAGCACTTAGTGTGGTTCCTACTAGACATGTGCAGGATGAAAAAATTTGTTTTGTTTCGATTAGTTATTTAACTAAATTTGTTTAGCTAAATTAGTTACATTCGTTTTCGGGATTTGTTTAGTTTCGTATTCGAATTCGAAAAAATTCGACCGCATTCGAAAAAAACTATCAAATTCGAAAAAATTCGACCTCATCCGAAAAAACCTATCAAATTCAAAAAAATTCTTCCACATTCGAAAAAAAACTATCAAATTCTAAAAAATTCTACAGCATTCGAAAAAATTTGACCAAATTTGAAAAAGTAAACTATACATAACCATTTTGCGAAATTCGAATTTCATATAGAATGAAATCGAATTCCAATAGAAAAGATTAGAATAGAATAGAAAATAAGAATAGCATAGAAAAATAATAGAACAGAATAGAAAAAAATATAATATATTCTATTCTAATCTTTTCTATTCAAATTCGAATTCATTCTGTACCAAATTCTGTACCAAATTCCAATCCCGGAAGATGTTTTATATATATATATATATATATATATATATATATATATATATATATTTTTTTTTTTTTTTTCCTATTCTGTTCTAAAAAATTAATAAAAAATTATATATATATATATATATATATATAACCATCTTCCGAAATTTGAATTTCGTATAAAATTAATTTGAATTCGAATAGAAAAGATTAGAATAGACTAGAAAAGAATAGACTAGAAAAACAATAGAACAGAATAGAATAAAACATAATATATATATATTATATTTTATTCTATTCTGTTCTATTGTTTTTCTAGTCTATTTTCTATTCTAATCTTTTCTATTCAAATTCATTCTATACGGAAGCCATCTTCCGAAATATATATATATATATATATATATATATATATATATATATATATATATATTGTTCTATTGTTTTTCTAGTCCATTCTTTTCTATTATTTTCTTCTATTCTAATTCGATTTCATTCTATATAATATTTATATTATATTCTAATTCTAATTTCTAATTCGATTTCATTCTATAAAATATATATATATATATATAGTTTTATATATATATATATATATATATATATATATATATAACCATTTTCCGAAATTCAAATTTCGTATAGAATGATTTTGAATTAGAATAGAAAAGATTAGAATAGAATAGAAAATAATAGAAAAGAATACAAAAGAAAAACAATAGAACAGAATGGAATAAAATACAATATATGTTTTTCTAGTTTATTCTTTTCTATTATTTTCTTTTCTATTCTAATCTTTTCTATTCAAATTCGATTTAATTCTATATGATATTCAAATTTCTACTCTATTCTTTTCTATTCTTTTCTATTCTAATTCAAATTCATTCTATACGAAATTTGATCCTCAGAAGCCATGTTCCGAAATTCGAATTTCGTATAGAATGAATTGGAATTTGAAGAGAAAAGACTATTATAAAATAGAAAATAATAGAAAAGAAAAGAAAAGCATAGAAAAACAATAAAACAGAATAAAAAAATATTATCTATATGTGTTTTATTGCTTTATGATTTTATATTCTATTGTATTGTATTTTTTAGAAAATTGATTTCTATTGTTTTCAAATTCGATTCGAACTTCTTTTCGAATATGTTTTCAAATTCGATTTGAATATGTTTTCGAATTCGATTCAAATTTGTTTTCAAATTCGATTTGAATTCGTTCGCTTTCTTTTCGGATTCATTTAAATTCATTACTTTTGTAATTGGGAAATTCGGATGCATCCGAATTTCCAAATAATGAAAAATGTGTCCGAATTCCGATTCGGAACGAAACGAAATGCACATGTCTAGTTCCTACCTGCTCTCTTTCTTCTCCGGTCAGGAGCTGATTAGCAGACCTTTTTTGGTCATGCCTCTTTGGCCGACTTCTGTTGGGCCGGCTGCAGTACACACGAGTCGAATGTACTAGGACATTCGGCCCGTGTGCACTAGGCTTTAGTCACTTGCTGACATAAGAGAAACCTAGAGGATGGCCCTGCCCCCTCCAGCATATAGAAGGTGATTGACAGCCTCAGCTGTGCAAGTTTTCCTATGAAACTGTATGGAAGAGGGTGTGTGCTTTCCCTCCACTCAGGTCTCAGGTTACACTGGGCTCCCTGCTCTGTGCGTTCAGAGACACTCCCAGCTGGGTGTAGTAGGCGTAACGTGCATTGGAGCACCCAAAAGTTTCAAGAGTTCCTGAGCGTCTCCGAGCGTCACCAGCGCCCCCGCACCTCTGGCCACATACAGTACTGCTTACACCAGCATTGGTTGTGGAACGAATCGTCTGAGTTTCCATTATTTCTTATGGGGAAACTCGCTTTGATATACGAGTTCTTTGGATTACAAGCAAGCTTCTGCGACAAATTATTTTCGCAATCCAAGGTACAGTATTACCTCAGATTGCAAGTAACACGGTTTACGAGCATTTAACAATACGGGCTATTATATTTTAAAAATCCTCACACAGTTTGCGAGCATTGTCTCGCAAGACAAGCAGAATTCAAGCCAATGGGGTGCACAGTACCGCACTTGGCCAGAGGTGAGGGGCGCACTAGAAGTCACTCGGATGCATTCAGAAACATTCGGAAACACTCCGAGCCTCTCCAAGTGGCTCCGATGGGTCTCCAAGTGTTTCTGAGTGTCTCCGGCGCCCCCCCCACCTCTGGCCACATGCGGTACTGCATACAATACCGTGTTTCCCCACAAATAAGACCTACCCCGAAAATAAGACCTAGCGTTATTTTCCAGGAGAGCTGCAATATAACCCCTACTCCAAAAATAAGCCCTAGTTTAAAATGCTTGTAGAATCCTATAATCCACTCCTAAAATGTTTATTTGAAATAAATTTGTGTACCTGACACCCTCTGCTTTTTTAACCTTTTTAGTAACATAGCTGGCCAGAATCCTAATATTAGGTATGGAGGAACATGGACACACCCTCCTTTGTTCCCACGCCCATGGTTGGGGGGGGGGGGGGGGCAGTTGTTTGAAGACAAGTCTGTTTTAACATGACTATTAACATGACTATTAACATGACTATTAATAATTCTTTTGTGCAACTCAGTTTATGCAGTCCAAGTTTGTCATGTACATTTATTGACCCTTTTAGAGGTAGGCAGGCATGATCCAGCAAAAAGTAACCACAGTTGCCTGCAGTTGAAATAATATGTAGATACCTCTAGTGCCATCTTGCTGGGGAGAAAGGTACTGCTGCTTATATATTTTATGAAGAGTATAATAACAAAACAGTGTGATGAGACCTTAGTCTTTGAGAGTAAAGATTTTTTTTTTTTTTTTTTTTGATTGATTTGTGTGATCTGCTTGAGATTGAAATCTCAGTATTCTCGGTTAAAACCACAATTATGGAAATTGCTTGCTAACCATTCCCATCCTGTCCTGTTAAAACCAAGCATCAGGCAGCCTCCGCTTTGCATTCAGCTGCATTTGTAACCTGACACATGCTGATAAGCTCCGGTGATTGAGGGTTCGCAGGTGCACCAACCCATGCTTCTAGAACAAATCAAATTATCAATATGAGTTATTACAATAGATGGAGACTGTAGAGTGCTCACTATCCAGGATGATGTGAATCTGCAAAACACAACAGCTCTACTTCTCAGCAATTTAATACAAAATGATATAATCATTAAAGGATGACTCCACCTTTGATTAAGGGCCCATTTATATCTTAGGCTGCTTTCACACTGAAAGCCCCGGCCGGTAAAGCGACACTCGCTTTGCTGCTGTTTAAGCGGCGCTTTTGCGGCGCTATTCGGCCACTAGAGGAGCGCTTTTAACCCCAAAGAAGGGGTTAAAAACTCCCATGTTGTGGCGCTTCTGAAGCGCTTTTTAGGCCCTTTGGAGGGGCTGCCCATTCATTGCAATGTGCACGGGTGTTTTGGGAGGGCTAAATACAGCTTTACCAAATGGCCCCAAAGATGCTGCTTGCACCACCCCAGTGTGAAAGCACCCATTGCAATGAATGGGAGGCAGTTTTCAGGCGATTTGCAGGCGCTATTTCTAGCGCTAAAGCACCTGAAAACTGCCTCAGTGTGAGAGGGGTCTAAATCTGCGGTAACGCACATTACATGCATTGTTCATGTAATGCATTGTTCATTTTCAATGTAGCGCTACCCCCGTAGGAGCTGCTGGTGAATAGGGATCCCCCACCCTGCACAGTCAGGCACACCAAATTTTCCACAGGGTCACTGAGACAGGAAACAGTCCATGCAGCTTTGTTTTGTTTTTTATTAGGGGGTTAATAACTTGGATGGGGATAGGGGTATTATGGGATGCCAGCTTGACTGGAACAAAAGTCAATTTAGGGACACTCAACTACACTCCTCTTTTTCCAGCACATCACTTGCTTGCAGAAACACTGAAGCCCAGCTGGAACACTGTTAGGGGGATCTGACAAGCCAGATCCAGTAAAAGCCCCTTACAAGCAGGGACCGCAGGCCCCTTTGGTGTGTAGAAAAGTCCCAGTGTCCACCTACCTTCCTGTGGCTACTGATCCCAGCACCACCGCTTCAGGCACTGCCAGCCCACCTGGCTGCAGCTGCCCCTTTCACTGGCCCTCCTGGCTAAGGTTCCATAGTCCTCCCAGACTGGCTCTACAGTCATACCAGCATGCCACTGTTCAGTCCTCTCAGGCTGTCTCTCAGTCCTCCCCGACTGTCTCACTCAACAGCCACCCAGCTGTCTTCTCCCTGGAGATTTCCTGGATGTGCTCGCTGGCTCCTGCTGTCCTCACACCTGTTCCTGTGCCTATGGACAGGACTCCTCCGTGTGTCTTAGACCCGAGTTTACTCCTCCCCCCAGACTAGGGGGCTACCCACAAGGGCCTCCGACAGCTCCACAGCACTCAATCTGCAAACTTTGACCTGAACTCCACTGCCCCTTCTAGCCTGACCCAGAGTATTTAAGAGGTCCCTCCCCCTGCCAGCCCATTAGGCCAGGGATTGGTTGGGGCTCTCATCAATACTCCAGGCAGCTCCTCCTAAGCTCCCTCCAATTCTTCTGGAAACTTCTCCAAGGTTCCACAAGTAGGGAGAGGTACCAGAAGTGCTGCCTAATGAATCATCTGGCCTCCCTGAGTCACTCACCCTGACCCAAACAACACACACAGGCTTGGCTGCAAGCCAAGCCTAAATTTACCTACACTACAAAAAGCCTATATACATCACCTAGCACTCTACAGTAGAGGGTGCTACATAAATGCCACCCAACGCACTAAGGCAGTGGTTGTAAACTTGAGTTAAGGGGGCCTCAAATGTGACCCCTGACATCACCAAAGGGCCACACATAATGTTCAATATATGTAATGCTTGAGAGGACTGTCAGAAACTGCAGACCTAATAGAGAAAATGAGGGTCAGAGAGTGTGGATGTGCTATATTATTGGCTGGGGACATTCCGCAGAAGACAATACTAAACTGGGACCATGTTACATGAGGCTTGTAGAGATTACTGCTATTACCCTTATCAATGTTCCCACTATAAACTGCTGCATTCTAAGGGCCACACATCATATACCATAGGGCTGCATGCAGCCCCCAGGGTGCAGGTTGGGTACCAGGGCACTAAGGGAATGCGCAGTAGTGCGTTGCATTGTCAAAAAATGGTACATGTCTGATGTATGGCACATTAGGGTGTCTTGGCAGCCTGTTCATTTCAACAGGCTACCTGAGTTGAACACGCATCCACACACTGTAAAAATCTACATGGGTCCTAAAAAATAAGTGAATTTTCACACAAAGTACACTTATCCTTTTTTGCCCCATCCTAACTTATAGTACCTCACCCTCAACTGCATACTTACCTCCATCCCCCAGCTTCTCACAATGCTTGCATATTTCTCTGAAATTCTTCTCTGAAGATGTCATAGGGGATCTACTGCACAGGAACAGGTGGTTGGCTGCATGGCGGAGGTAAGTATTCATCTTTGGCCTGTATAAAATCCTTGTTTTTTTTTTTTATTGAAGAAAATGTCCCAGAAAGTATTGTAAGGGGAACGCCCATTTAAAGCTTCCTTTTCTAACGTTTTCAATTATTTAAAACTGCAACTTTCTTTAAAAGTTTACCCAACAAATCACCCAACCCTCTCACCCAACAAATGAAATTCAAAATGCTAACAACTTACAAAGCCATCCACAACTCAATCCCAAGCTACATCACTAACCTAGTCTCAAAATACCAACCTAATCGTTCTCTTTGTCCCTCCCAAGACCTCCTGCTCCCTAGCTCCCTCGTCACCTCCTCTCATTCTCGCCCCCAGGACTTTTCCAGAGCCTCTCCCATCCTATGGAACTCCCTACCCCAATCCGATTATCTCCTACTCTGTTTGCTTTTAGACGATTCCTGAAAACCCTCCTCTTCAGAGAACCCTATCCTGCCCTCACCTAACAACTGTACTTTTATTTTCTCAGCTCATCCCCCACAGTTATTACCTTTTGTATCACTTGACCCTCCCTCCTAGATTGTAAGCTCTAACGAGCAGGGCCCTCTGATTCCTTCTGTATTGAATTGTATTGTGACGTACTGTCTGCCCTCATGTTGTAAAGAGCTGCGCAAACTGTTAAAATCCTGTATTATAATAATAATAATAAAAGAATACTTAGTGATCCTGTCATGAAGATCTTTGTTCAGACACTTCCTGTTACGGGTTGATAACTTTATGTCCTTTTCTCCCACTTGTGCTCAGGTCAGATATTGTCCCCCTGTCACAAGCACCCCTGATCGATAACATAAATTGGTGTGCCTTTCATAAACAACTCCATTCCTCGACCTCTGTTAGGCGATCTTTCACTGATTTTGAACAGCCGTGTTCTCTCTCTGAGCTCCCTAGGCACATACTATCTACGATCTACAAAATTCTCCAATGTCCTACTACTCAACACTCTTTTTATTTAAATACAGCGTGGGATAAGGACTTGGGCCGGAAATTGGACTCTACCATGTGGGCTAAGTCATTTCATTTTACACATAAATCTAGAATGTTACTCCTAAGAAAAAAATACAAGATACTTACAAAGTCTCCTGGTCTCTCTCCATCGACTATTTCCACAGGTCTCCGAGGCACTTACCTACACATCTGGTGGGATTGTAGAAAGATCAAGCCATTCTGGAAGATTATTTTTGACATTTATAATGATATTTATGGTGACTCCCCTTCCTCCGAAATTGCCCTTCTATCCATTTTACCGGGTCCTTTATGAAAAATAAAAACAAGTCTGCTTCGCTTTTTTTTAGAAGATGAAACCTCTGACAATTTTTTTGCGTTATGGACAACTTGGATCATGTACTCATCCTCCGATTCATCCAAAAGTTGAATGCAGGAATATAAGGTTGAGGCGTGCCTCATTGACCCTCATCATTTGTTACGTCCCATTAATATATTCTTAGGGTTGCTACAGACTCTCCCATTTTTCTGTCTGGTCTTTTTCTTCTATTCTTTGCTATTTTTCTTTTCTCCCTTATTTTTCCTCCACAACCCTTCAGGTACATCTTTAAGGTACGAGTGGCATTTGGTTGACCTGTTTTTACTGAGCCTCTCCCCCAATAGAGTAGGCAGTCTGATTTATGTAACGTTCCTCCTTATGCTGGAGTCTTCTAGGTGTATAGCTCAGCTGGAACTTCATGTTTGGGTCTCATGAGAAATATGCTATGTCTTTTATATTCTAGGGCAGGGATATGCAATTAGAGGACCTCTAGATGTTGCAAAACTACAAGTCCCATCATGCCTCTGCCTCTGGGTGTCATGCTTATGGCTGTTAGTCTTGCTATTCCTCATGGGACTTGTAGTTCTGCAACAGCTGGAGGTCCGCTAATTGCATATCCCTGCTCTAGGGTATAGTTTTCTTTGTCAAGCATTGTATTTTCCTTTGTGACTTTTCTGGTCTGATTTTTGTCCCCCTTCCTTATACAGTAAGTGGGGAATTGTTAGTTTCTTTTTCACCTTATACCTATTGGGGGTTATTTACGAAAGGCAAATCCACTTTGCACTACAAGTGCACTTGGAAGTGCAGTTGCTGTAAATCCGAGCAAGGAAAATAAAAAGCAGCATTTCAGCTTGCACATGATTGGATAATAAAATCAGCAGGGCTTCCCCTCATTTCAGATCTACCCCTCAGATTTACAGCGACTGCACTTCCAAGTGCACTTGTAGTGCAAAGTGGATTTGCCTTTCGTAAATAACCCCCATTGTGTCTTTGTTATATTTTATGCGGTTTATGAATAAAACCTATATTCAGCCATAAATTGCTGTACCAACAAACATCGCATAAACATGGTCCATCATGGTCACTAGCAGGAATTTGATCCCGAGCAATGATGTTCATCCAATGCTGGAGCATGTGGATGTAGACAGGAAACGGCTGGACAAGGCTTAATGAAGCATTGAGACACAAAACAAGATCGTCAATGGTTTATAATGCTGTAGCATGCTCCTAGTGTAGGTTGCTGGGCAAAATTTAGCTTTTGCTCCTTCTATAGTCAGGGGAGCAGTGATTGTCTGTGCTGGCATATTCATGGCCTTGCAGACTTGGTGTTTGATTGCTTCCCCCACCTCTAAAAGAAGCTTCCAGAGCTTAGGGTGGGAGATTCAAATCAACTGGCCTGAACAAATACTGGGTAACAGCCAATCCCTTAAGAAGAAGTGTGCAGTAGGGGGTTGGGATAAATAGTCTGCAACCTTCCTGGGGAGAAGGAACCCTCTTCTCCAGTGTTTTAGAGGTTCAGGGGCTACTGCTCTTAGGCACCCCATAGACTGTAAAACTGCTGTAGAAGCCTCAGTGGTGCTAGGACTAAGAACTAGAGCTGATTGCAGAACCATACCACAAAAGATCTGGTCCTAAGAGGTGCTGTCTCACTCACTGGACTGTGTTCAGAGGGAGCTGGAAGGAGGCAGTGGTCCTCAGGACTTGTGAGCAGTGACCTTAAATTGATCCCTGCGACCGTGTGCTGGAAGCTGCACTGGATACCAGTTGTTGTGCGTAGGGGCAAGGTAACCAGATGCCCAAGGACTTGCCCTATGGTTTTCAGCTGTGGAGCCTTGGTCTGTTCTCTGCTGGCTACTACTACTACTAGGAGAGACTGTTGAGTTTTGAAGTACTCCAAGCCCAAGTTTCCTTTTCCCTGTTGGAGTTCTTCAAGCAATAAACTTTAAAAAGACATCCTCTAGACGGGTTATTGGAGCCAGTGTGAATGGACTGTTACATAGTTACATAGTAGGTGAGGTTGAAAAAAAGACACAGGTCCATCAAGTCCAACCTATGTGTGTGATTATATGTCAGTATTACCTTGTATATCCCTGTATGTTGTGGTCGTTCAGGTGCTTATCTAATAGTTTTTTGAAACTATCGATGCCCCCCCCACTGAGATCACCGCATGTGGAAGGGAATTCCACATCCTTGCCGCTCTTACAGTAAAGAACCCTCTACGTAGTTTAAACTTCTTTTCTTCTAATTTTAATGACCCTTTATTAGCTTTTTTGCCCTTCTTTGTACTCGCTCCATTTCCAGTACATCCTTCCTGAGGACTGGTGTCCAGAACTGAACAGCATACTCTAGGTGCGGCCGGACCAGAGTCTTGTAGAGCGGGGGAATTATCGTTTTATCTCTGGAGTTGATCCCCCTTTTAATGCATGCCAATATTCTGTTTGCTTTGTTAGCAGCAGCTTGGCATTGCATGTCATTGCTGAGCCTATCATCTACTAGGACCCCCAGGTCCTTTTCCATCCTAGATTCCCCCAGAGGTCCTCCCCCTAGTGCATAGATTGCATTCATATTTTTGCCACCCAAATGCATTATTTTACATTTGTCTATATTAAACCTCATTTGCCATGTAGTTGCCTACCCCATTAGCTTGTTCAGATCTTTTTGCAAGGTTTCTACATCCTGTGGAGAAGTTATTGCCCTGCTTAGCTTAGTATCCTCTGGAAATAAAGAGATTGAACTGTTTACCCCATCCTCCAGGTCGTTTATGAACAAATTAAATAGGATTGGTCCCAGCACAGAACCCTGGGGGACCCCACAACCCACCCCTGAACATTCCGAGTACTCCCTATTTATCACCACCCTCTGAACTCGCCAGTTTTCAATCCATGTACTCACCCTATGGTCCATGCCAACAGACCTTATTTTGTACAGTAAACGTTTATTGGGAACTGTGTCAAATGCTTTTGCAAAATCCAGATACACCACGTCTACGGGCCTTCCTTTATCTAGATGGCAACTCACCTCCTCATAGAAGGTTAATAGATTGTTTTGGCAAGAACGATTCTTCATGAATCCATGCTGATTACTGCTAATAATACCGTTCTCATTACTAAAATCTTGTAAATAGTCCCTTATCATCCCCTCCAAGAGCTTGCATACTATTGATGTTAGGTTAACTGGTCTGTAATTCCCAGGGATGTATTTTGGGCCCTTTTTAAATATTGGTGCTACATTAGCTTTTCTCCAATCAGCTGGTACCATTCCAGTCAGTAGACTGTCAGTAAAAATTAGGAACAATGGTCTGGCAATTACTTGAGTTCCCTAAGTACCCTTGGATGCAAGCCATCTGGTCCAGGGTTTTTATTTAATGTTAAGTTTCCCAAGTCTAATTTTAATTCTGTCCTCTGTTAACCACGGAGGTGCTTCCTGTGATGTGTCATGAGGATAAACACTGCAGGTTTGGTTACTGAAGCCCCTTGATTCCCTTGTGAAGACTGAGGAGAAGAATCAATTCAATACCTTCACCATCTCCCCATCCTTTGTAACCAGAGGTCCTTCCTCATTCTTTATGGGGCCAATATGGTCTGTCCTCCCTTTTTTACTGTTTACATACTTAAAGAATTTCTTGGGATTTTTTTTGCTCTCCTTTGTGTCTTTCTTGTTCTATTTTAGCCACCCTAATTGTACCCTTACATTTCTTGTTCTTTATAAAGTCTGAACGCTGATGATGATCCCTCAACTTTGTATTTTTTGAAGGCCTTCTCCTTTGCTTTTATATACATTTTTACATTGGAGTTAAGCCATCCAGGACTTTTGTTCATGCTTTTAAATTTATTACCCAATGGGATGCATTGGCTAATGCCCTTTATTTAATATGCTCTTAAAGCAAACCCATCTCTCCTCCGTGTTTTTTTTCCTAAGATTTTATCCCAATTCACACCTTCTAGCAAGGTTCATAGTTTAGGGAAATTGGCTCTTTTGAAATTCAGTGTCTTTCACTTATGGTTTTAGATATTTAGCTTAATTTTCCTCCCCTTGCCTATGTTCATGTTGGCATACTAAGGGTCCGCTCCTACTCCCTTGAACCCAAAGACAGTCTGTAAAAAAAACAAAAACTTGCCAACCTGTGTGCCATCTCATGACAGAAGGTGGCAGGAACATATGTTGGCATGAAGATAGACCAGGAACGGAAAATTTCTGTAAGTATCTAACGCTTTCCAACCAACAGATTTTCCACTGACATTCACAAATAGTGGTCTCATCAAACTTTGGACAGGAGAAAGATTAGCTGATTAACTGAGCTCCTGTCCTATTGCTGCAGAGAACACACATGTAGTCGTATCAGATGAAATTGGGCCCGTTGTACTACAGGGATGAAAGAAGACCTCTTGCCCAGCAGATAAAGGCAGAACCTTGCGGATAAACTATAAATGAAAGCGAGAAAGCCCTGGCATAATGTAGAACCCCCCAAAAATCTTTAATTCTTTTAACTTTACACATAACAGTTTGATAACAATTAATAAACTTTAACAAAAGAACATACAATCCACATTAATAATAATGCTACCAAAATTAGTGTGTGCTGTAAATTGCCTCAAGTATTGCTCCTGTTTCTTCTTGTTGGAGGCCGCCATTTTGTTGAAGCCCAGAGCAGTCACTTCCTTATTGGAAACTCTCCCCCTCTCCTTGGTCTCGAAAGTTATATGTCACTTTCTGTAAGTAAAAGGCGTGCATTTACCGCCTTGATTGTATGTCTTGGCTCAGCTAGAGAAGAAGGCTAATAGAAGCTTTCTAGTTCTGAAGATCATAGCTCTGTAGCTGAGGTAAAAATAAGACAATACCAAGTTGATAAGATAAGACACTATCCTTATAATTTTAACTCTTTTGTTTCTCCCTGGCAGCAGAGTTTGTCCTGTCACTTTTTTTTCTCTCCCTAATCTGTCCTCAATTGGCACAGTCTGTCATGTTTGTTTGCTCTCCACCTCTGCAGCAGTAAATCGTGAGCCTCTCAGCAGATTGGCTATGCAGAGCAGTGTGAGACAGGGCATTAGTGGATTTTAACCACTTGCCTGCCGCCCCATAGCAGATTTATTGCTACAGGGTGGCCGCGCTGTGCAGAATCACGTATATATACTGCGATTTTAAACAGTGGTAGCTAATCGCCGGGACCCGACAATCATTCAGTACGCTGACAGAATGACAGTCCACCTATGTAAACAAGGCTGATTGTCATTCTGTCAGTATAGAAGACATGGATCCTGTGTTTCTGTAAAGCAGAAACACCGATCCATGTCTTCCACTAGTAAAAGCACCTCCTGATGTTAACCCCTTTCCTGCATCATTAGTATAGTGACAGTGCATATTTTTAGCACTGATCACTGTAATAATGTCACTGGTCCCCAAAAAAGTGTCAAAAGTGTCAGATGTCCAATTTGTCCGCCTCGGTATCGCATTCCCGCTATAAGTCGCTGTTCGCCACCATTACTAGTAAAAAAATAAAATAATTAATAGTTTGTAGACGCTGTAACTTTTGTGCAAACCAATCAATATACGCTTATTGGATTTTTTTTATCAAAAAGATGTAGCAGAATACATATTGGCCTAAATTGATGAAGAAATTTGATTTTTTTACATTTTTATTATTGGATATGTTTTAGAGCAGAAAGTAAAAAATATTGTTTTGTTTTTTTTTAATTGTCAGTCTTCTTTGTTTCTAGCTCAAAAAAATAAAAAGCGCAGAGGTGATCAAATACCACCAAAAGAAAGCTCTATTTGTGGGAAAAAGGACATCAATTTTATTTGGGTAGAGCATCGCATGATCGTGCAATTATCAGTTATGCAGTGCCATATTGCAAAATATGGCCTGGTCAGGAAGGGGGGAAAACCTTCCGGAGGTCAAGTAGTTAAACAGTTTCGGTACTTATTTTTAATATCTTACATAGCTATGCCTGCAAAAGGGGCCAGCATGAAGTACGGTAATCTATCAGGACATTATTTTCTGACTAAAGTTCCACTTTAATTAGTTAAAATAAACATAGCGTACTAACAAAAGTGGTATGAGGACATGCTTCTCACAGATTTCCCATAAGGAATGCCTCATCCATCCATTAGTGCTTCATTCAAAGACCGACCTTGAATATCCTGGCTAACATATTTCGAGGCAGTGCCTCTTCATCAGAGCCAACTTACCTTACCCTTGATCCTTGCTGATACACAAGACAACAATATGAACCTATTGGTGTGTTGGATCTGGTCCTCGATCTTCCTGGATATTCTTATATAGTATATATATTGGTGGAAAATGCCACATCTGCCAATAATTAGAAATCATAAAATGAGAAAAGCTCAGACTTTTGAGGCACTACACAACCAGCGTATGAAGTTTTAAAAATTAATTTTATTTATACATCCATTAAAATAGTTAATTAAAGAAAATCTTCCCATTACATCAATGGGATATCATTGTGTTTCTGTTGGATATTATAACAAACCTCTATTATTTTTTAAACCTTCCCGTTTATTACTGAATAGCTGTCATTTTATATGTCCAAATGGGTCCTGAAGTTGGTTCCACAGTGAGGCAGGGATGGCTTAACCTAACGTGTTTCGTAGTCAATTAGTACTGCTTCATCAGGTGTGTCATTGGGGGTAATATCTATAATAGAAAAAAATAGATGCAAATAGATGTATTCTTTGTATATAGATATGTACTTTGTACATCTGGAAGTTGTTATACTTTACCTTGTGAATTAAAATAGATCTTACTTCCAGTGACACTCTTCGTGAAGCAGTACTAATTGACTGCAAAACACATTAGTTTAAGCCATCCCTGCCTCACCGTGGAACCAGCTTCAGGATAAGTTTTGATATGAAATGATTTGAAATGATAGCTGAACAGTGACAAGGAAGTTTAAAATAATGAAGGTGGTTTATTGTTGTACTATCGGAGAGACAAAGATATCCCAGGGTTTTTATATGGGGATTTTTTTTAATTAGCTATTTTAACCCCTTCATGCCTAAGCCTTTTTCTGACACTTGATGCTTACAAGTTAAAATTAGTATTTTTTTTGCTAGAAAATTACTTTGAACCCCCAAACATTATATATATATATTTTTTAGCAGAGACCCTAGAGAATAAAATGGCGATCCTTGCAATATTTTATGTCACACTGTATTTGCGTAACGGTCTTTCAAATGCAATTTGTTTGGAAGAAATACTTTAATGAATTAAAAAAAAAAAACCGTAAGGTTAGCCCAAATTTTTTGTATAATGTGAAAGATGGTATTACGCCAAGTAAATAGATACCTAACATGTCACGCTTTAAAATTGCGCACACTCGTGGAATGGCAACAAACTATGCTAGCTAAAAATCTCCATAGGCGACGATTTAAAAATTTCTACAGGTTACCTGTTTAGAGTTACAGAGGAGGTCTTGCGCCGATTTCGGCTTTGTTCAGGTCTCTGGCCAGCCAGCGGACGTGCTGGCTGGTCGCCCAGGCCTCCCGGTGGGACAGGAAAGTCCGGGCAAGCTGTGGAAGGCGGCGGGATGGGGGGGGGAATGTCCCTTCCCACTGCTTGTAATAACAGCCAAATGGCTCCTTAGCCACATCGGTAGTTATTACAAGAAAGCTGACCGTCTGCTATAAAAAGACTGTACCGGGGTGATGCCTGCAGCTGTAGATATCACCCCGGTACAACCCCTTGAAACCAAAGGCCGCATATTTGTGTTATGTTGGCGTCAAGTAGTTAATTGATGTATAATAAAAAGTTTACTCAAAAGTCCAAGCTTTTCTTGTTTTATGATCCTCCTGGATGGGAGAAGTACTCTACCAATTTGAATATTGAACAGTACTTCCAGGTATTCCTTCAACTGTATTGGGAAAAAGTGGCTTTTTACCCTGTTGACTATCCAACCGATGTTAACTAGAGTTTAGAGGACTTCTGACATATGTTTTTGAAGCTTGATTGGCGTGTCTGTCCAAATCAAAATATAGCCCAGATAATGAAAAAAATTGAATACAATGAAGTCATAGTAACACCATGACTGCTAGCAGAGTCTTCGAACAGGTCTGCAGCAAGGTCTCCAGACTGAAGGGGAGACGAGAATTGGTAATGGTTGGTCTCTGCTGCAAATTACAGTAACTTTTAGTGAGGCACAGCCACTGGCACATGGGAGCAGGCCTAGCAGAGATCTAATGAATATATCCCATCTTTTTCCACAACTGTTGATAATTTGGCCTCCAGAGACTCCATTCTGAAGTGTTTGACTTTTATGTAGCGATTCAGTCTTTTCAAGTCCAGGACTGGTCTGAACTAGTTACTTCTTCTTCTAGGAGATGGATCACAATGTCTAGAAACTGTGCTTTTCCCCTAAAGCCATAATGAACAGGCATGTAAGACAATAGCATGTATACACCAGAAGCATATACTCCTACCTGGAATCCATGTGCTTCAGTACCTCAGGCTCAGATGGTTGGATCATAGCTGTAGGGCACCCACAAAATAATAACAATGACATTTAACCACTGAACCAACCAAAAAGGCAGCGTGAGGATAGCAAAAACGAAAGACTTACAAAAGGTACCTGCAATCAAAATACATCCTGTGGGTCAGTGCAAAAATACATATCCAGTGCTCCATATTAAACTAAACAAGTGTATAATGCAATATATTTCTGTTCCATACATGCATGAAAGTGCTACTGTGCTAGTGACATAAGCAATATATATAATTACACATTTAGAAACATAATAAATAAATAAAATGTTCTGTCCCATATGTGCACTAAAGTGCTCAATATTGTAGATCCATCAATAGATATCCTTAAAGATTTTCAGGTGAAGTGGATCCTTGTGATAGTGCTCCAAACGTATTCAAAGTGCCAACACTCTTGTGCTCCCCCATGTGTTTATCCTCACCTCAGGGCGTGTGACCGCACAATTAAGTTTGGTCAAACAGCGCTGTTGAACCACCCCTGGTCTCTATGGTATATGGACTCTGCAGGTTCCTGAGTCTTTCTTTGGATATATCATCGGTGCATATATAAAAGACAAGCTACATAGTGCTTTATCATTTAAAACCACATTTATTTAAAATATTCAGTCAAGGTACTCACACATTGAAGTTGCTTATAGCGCACCACACTATGTTAAACGAATCTGTGTATAACCCAAATGAAGCCGTATGTCTGTTTGTTTGTCCGCAGCTGCCCGTCCTAGCAAAGCTGCTACTGATTACACCGTCATGTCCCCTCCCCAACACGTGTCGACACAGGGATCACTTGTATTCCTCAGGGGGATTGTTATTGGACAGTTAGTTAGGGCAAACAAAATAGTGTATCGGCGGCCATCTGATGGCCGCTGATACACTATCTAGTTTGCCCTAACTAACCCTCCAATAGCAATCTCCCTGAGGAAGACACGTGATCCCTGTGTCGAAACGCGTACACTCACTACTTTACATCGTAGCAAAGTGTCATTTCTTCAGTGTTGTCACATGAACAGATATAATATAATATTTACAAAAATTTGAGGGGTGTACTCGCTTTTTTGAGATACTGTATATGGGACTGTGAAAAGTGTCAGCAGCTGAAAATGATTGCATATATAATAATATCTAAAGTGATTATTTCTGGTAGCTCGCAAGATCTTTTTATCTAATTTCCAAAAGATACCTGACAGGTGCGCAGAGTAGGAACAGCTGCAGAGTAGAGCAGAACATTTTCTGGACAGACCAGTCATGGACACTGAGCAGGCCAGGAACAGCTCGCATAACATCACTTCAGGCTAGGCAATAGGCCGTACCTTTTTGTGAATGTATTACACTATGTGAAGTCCTCTGTTTTATTTAGTGACACACATCCTGAGGCATTGTTTGGAGACCTGGTCCTACCTGCTCCTTGAAGGTTTGCTGCAATTATATACACCCAGGTGTCTGGGACAGCTTTGTTTGACCTTACCACTAAGTAGGTCCACTGTTGAGGTAAGCGGCAGAGGAGACTGGTGGTGGATACACAGAGGTGGAGCACTTCTGCATCTCATTTTATTATTGTGTACAAGAGATCTGGAATTTGGGCACGTTGGATATTTTATGTCTTTTTACGCATTACTAATGCAGGATGATTGCACGGAAATGTACTTTTGTTTGTTCTTTATTTAATTGCACTGTTTGTTTAGCACATTGATATTCTTATATTGTTTATGCTTTTTGTCAAAATAAGTGCTATTTTTCTTCCATTTAGAAAAACGGAAAGGTGAAAAACGGATGTAAATGGACAAATCGTCTGTTTTTACGTTCATTTTTGCATTAGTAGTGGATATAAAAAAACTGATGAAATACTGACAGAAAACTGATGGTAAACTAAATCCATTTTTTTTTTAAGAAAAATGTGACTGAACTGATGAAACAAACAGAACGCCCGTGTGAAAGGGGCCTTAGTGTCCAGGAAAGAAAAGTTTCCATAAATAGAGACATTATAGCCTGTATTGCATCATAGGAGCCAAACTTTTATTTCTTGGCTAAGGCGTATTCATCAAAGCCACGACATGCTGAGAAGAAGGCACTACCATGCACAACAACAGAAAATCAAGTCAATGAAATAAAGATATCTATTTAGAAAGGACATCTACCTCTATGTGAAATGTGATCATGATACCGTAGCGCTTACCCCTACAGGAGCTGCTGGATATGATGGGTTCTTTATTCTGTCTGTCCCCACGGACACACCTGTGCAACCTAAATGGTATTATGCTACCACTCTATAATAATACACATAATATAGACCACAAGCAACTTGGTAGTAGATTAATTAGATGTATTACGGCAAGGCAAGTTAGACACTGCATGAGTCAGTAAACAGGCAAATGAACATGTTTAAAGATGCTGTACTGTACACAAGGTGAGATAGCGCCTCATATGAGGGGTCTGAAGGCTCCCTATCCACTGACATCGTGTATGCACTCAGTAATGAGGGCATGGTCTATGACTCAGGGATTGAGCCTGCCCAGTCCAACAAGGTTTTCCCCCAATCTCCCTCTGTGGAGAAATCCTAATTTAATTCACTTTTTCGATTACCCGGACCCAGTAGTCTGGACTAAATATGGAATTAAGATCTTACACCACATTGTATTGAGCGGTGCCCTAATGTCATTCAGTGAATTAAAACTTCGTTATGACTTGCCTAATTCACACTTTTTTAGATACATTCAATTGAGACATGCTTTTTTGCTCGCAATTTGGCAGAGAGCCTCTTGACCTTGAGCCCAGTGGCTTAGAACTATTGACACGCAGTGAATCTTTACCTAAACTGGTCTGTAGCCTACATAAAGACTTCTTTCAGGAGACGATCCCACTGATGGAGCCCTGCAGGCAGGCTTGGGAAGCTGTAGCCCCCAGGGTTGGACAGGGATGCCTGGGATGACATGCGGGGGACTGCATTTTAGTACTCAGTTTCTACCAGAGACAGACTGATTCATTACAAATTCTTACATAGAATTGATCTCACACCGGCTAGACTAGCAAAGATGTTTGGAAATCAAAGGTCTTTATGCTGGAGGTGCTCTGCACCCCTAGCAAACTTCATGCACATATTTTGGGATTAAGCCCTATTGGCAAGCTGTTGCACACTGTATCAGGTCGATCATTTCTATCTCGATTCCCATGTCTGTTGAAGTGTGTCTATTGCATCTGGTGAAACCTCTGGCCACTACCAGGGCTATATGGAGTCTTCTTACTCTATTGCTATTTTATGCTAAAAAGCAGATTATCCTATCGTGGAAGAGCTCTGTTACTCCAACTTTTGGAGTCCTGGTCAAGGCAGTACCCTTTTATAAAGCTACCTATCTGAGCAGGGGGGCACTGACTAAATTCGACAAGGTTTGGAAGGGGGGGGGGGGTTGGATGGCTTCTTTGGACACGGCATCAGATTAACTTCAGGAAGGTTATAGCTACTGATCCTTGGTATGGAATATAAAGCTGGGAGGTGACTGTAACTGGGGTATTGGATGATTACAGATTGCCCAACAATTGATGTACTGACCATTTTGGGGTGGGGGATTGTTTCATCTTTATTGGATCTTCAATTCTTCTGATGGGGGGAGACGAGGGAGCCGCATTACTGGCATTATCCGGTAGGACAGCACAGGGTGTCACAGAGCTTTATCACTGCGTCGCTACGTGCCTACCTCATGCCATGAATGTATCTGTCTAGGCAAAAGTTCTGTTGTTCTTGGGGGGGGGGGGGTATATTTTTGGTTTTGTTTTTCTTTCTATGCTTTTGTTGTTAATGTACACTGGTAATTTTACTGTGGCCGGTTGATTTCCACTATCTGCTGTGGCCTGCTGTTGTCTGTATTTTATAAAACAAAATAAAAAGTAATTTACAAAAAAAGATGCTGTACTGATTAAGGGGAACACTAGCCTATAACATAGCAATCAACTACCTGCAATAATGTTAAACCAAATTTTAGCTGGTATAAATAGTGGGCAATATAATGGCAGTCACTAACTCAAAGGAATATAATCTAGTGCACACTAGGCATACAGCCCTAATAGTGGGTGGGTACATGCCTTCCTGACAAGGGTATCCCTGGAGGTGGCTATAAAGTACCTGGCACCTAATTTAGCAGCATTAAAGGAGTTGTAAAGGCAGAAGGTTTTTTGTATCTTAATGCATTCTATGCATTAAGCTAAAAAACCTTCTGTGTGTAGCAGCCCCCCCAGCACCCCCTTAATTACCTACTTGAGCCCCTTCTCTCTCCAGTGATGTCCAGGATCCCCTCAGCCATCCAGGACACTCCTCCTGATTGGCTGAGACAGAGCAGCAGCGCCATTGGCTCCCGTTGCTGTCAATCAAAGTCAGTCAGCCAATCAGGGGAGAGAGGGAGTGGGGACAGGTCGGGGCACCATGTCTGAATGGATACACAGAGCTCTGACTTGGCTTGAGTGCCCCCTGTAGCAAGCTGCTGGCTAAGGGGCACTCAAAGGAGGGAGGGGATAGGAGCAGCAAAGAGGGACCTGAGAAGAGGAGGATCAGGGCTGCTTTGGGCAAAACCAACTGCACAGAGGAGGTAAGTATAACATGTTTGTTATTTTTTAAAAAACGAGCCTTTACAATCACTTTATGCTGTCTATTGTTGGGGCCTGTCTGTAAGGTGGTGCACATGAAGCTGTCCCTTTAAGATTGTAATAAATGGATGGCTGATGGGCTGTTAAGTAGGGAGCAGTCTCCCATGGTGTTAACTGTGGACAGCAAGGGATTAAGCAATTCCTCTCACTTTTCAATACTTATGACGGTCAGCTATTCCAGAAAGCTCAGTCCTCACTATCAGGTCCTCTCTGATGTGGTACACATGGCAACAGGTCTCCCCAGCTTGGTTCCCAAGACACAGTGACTCTCTTCAGTCTCTAGTTTCCTGGGTGCCCAGAAGGGCTTAGTCTCTCACAGGTGGTGGTACACATGGATCCAGCGTCTGCCCGTCCTTTTCCTTTTACAGACCCAAGCAGTAGGTTTGTACTCCCTGGGTCCTGCCAGACCTGAATTGCCCAGGAAAAGACTGATCTTTCCTCCTTTTGTTAGCAAGTCATCCTGGGTATTGAAGCCCAATCTCCAATTGCCGTCATTGTACGGTGCTCCTTTAAGGACTACATGTCTTGTGATCCTCCTTCAGCCTCCCACTGATTGGTCCACTGCCACTACTACTAGGGGAGAGGGGAGAGGAAGTAGTGGGGGGATTTCACACAGAGCCTCACCTGTCAGCGGTTGCCTCAGCAACAAGGCAGTGGCAAGAAGAGTGGAGGAGAACAGGCGCAGAGCATATAGCCCACTCTGTAGCACAACAGGGAAGTGGAGGGAGATTGGCCGGCTGGAAGACATACAGCCCAGTGCTCATCTCAGTCAGCAACAGTAACCTGGTACAATAATTTAGCACAGAAATAAAAATTAGAAAAGCTAGAAGAAAACAAATCAACATATTTCAGGTAAAGTAAAAGTAATAACTCAAAATGGGTACACAGTGAAAACATATAACAGTTTCCCTTTAACTTAGCAGTGAGCCTGAGTTTGCATCAGAGCGTTTTGCCAAGTGTTTACAGGATGCGGGTGGAATAAGCAGAAGACAAACAGCCCTTGCATGATGTTATCTGCAATGAATTTTAGAGGAATCAGCAGCCTGACCGCGGAGTAAAAAATCAATCAGTAAAAGGTGCCCTGCTCATGTTATGTTTACCAGAGTTGACGGACTATCTCATTGCTGCTTAGCTCATTGTTACTCTGCCAAATATAATATTTTTTACACCTAATACTGCCATGATCTTCCACATATTCATTTAAAGCAGTGGTTCTCAACCTCCCTAGTGTCATGACCCCTTGGTAAAATCTCCCAAGTTGTGGGGACCCCTAATAGTAAAATTATTTTCGTAGCGTGGGTTTTCAGCACCCAAGGCAAGACAAGTAATTTGCGCCCCTATCCCAAGGACATTTACTCATTCCCTGAGTCACTTCCACTCGTACAGTATTAAAACCCCTTATGGTACATTTTAGGATGTACCACTCTATGTTCTCCTTTTATCTCTCTCTATCCTAATTTCTTGTTTTATTTTCTCCATCCCTCTCTCTAGCCATCTTTTTTTGTTTTTTCTCTTATTCTTTATCTCCCTTTTTCTTTGTTTCTTTTTCCTTCCCCTCTTTTCCTCTTCCTTCCATGTATTCTCTATTTTTATTCCTTCTCTTACTCCATGGTGGGGATGGGATAAGTGGCAGTGCTGGCAGGGAGTTGGGATGAGTGGCAATGTTCTGATCAGCCAACTTAGGTGCTCTTGATCAAGGTCATCTGCTGATCTGAGAACTGTTGTGGGGACTTTTAATGGCAGCTATAATCACTGGTAGTGTTACTCACTGTGTCTCCGACTTTGTGGTGTCTCATAGCAGTGAAACCTATGCCGAAATCAGGAGATAGGGTCTCCTCCAGCCCCTTCCACTTCACATTCCTCACCAGTCAGCTGACCTCTAGTCTCTGCCCCCCAACCATGCCGTGAACTGAATGGGTGGCTGCAAAGAGGCTGAGTGGGCGGCCACAGGCTCCAGGAACAGCCCTACTGGGCAGCTGCGAAAAGGCTGGGAGAGCAGCAAAGGCTTCGGGAACAGCCCAGGGTTCGGTGACCCCTGGCAAATCGTCATTCGACCCCCGAGGGGGTCCCGACCCCCAGGTTGAGAACCACTGATTTAAAGTGTAATGCCCTGTACACACAGTCGGACATTGATCGGACATTCCGACAACAAAATCCATGGATTTTTTCCGAGGGATGTTGGCTCAAACTTGTCTTGCATACACACGGTCGGACAAAGTTGTCGGAAAATACGGCCGTTCTGAACACGGTGACGTAAAACACGTACGTCGGGACTATAAACGGGGCAGTAGCCAATAGCTTTCATCTCTTAATTTATTCTGAGCATGCGTGGCACTTTGTGCGTCGGATTTGTGTACACACGATCAGAATTTCCGACAACGGATTTTTTTGTCGGAAAATTTTATAGCCTGCTCTCAAACTTTGTGTGTTGGAAATTCCGATGGAAAATGTGTGATGGAGCCCACACACGGTCGGAATTTCCGACAACAAGGTCCTATCACACATTTTCCATCGGAAAATCCTATCGTGTGTACAGGGCATAACTGTGGCAGATGAGCAGAAGCTGTTACCGGTTTCTTTATACATACGTATATATATATATATATATATATATATATATATATATATATATATACATATATATATATATATATATATATATATATATATATATATATATATATATATATATATATATATATATATATATATATATATATATATATATATATTTATATACACAGTATCTCACAAAAGTGAGTACACCCCTCACGTTTTTGTAAATATTTTATTATACCTTTTCATGTGACAACACTGAAGAAATGACACTTTGCTACAATGCAAAGTAGTGAGTGTACAGCTTGTATAACAGTGTAAATTTGCTGTCCCCTCAAAATAACTCAACACACAGCCATTAATGTCTAAACCGCTGACAACAAAAGTGAGTACACCCCTGAATGAAAATGTCCAAATTGGGCCCAATTAGCCATTTTCCCTTCCTGGTGTCATGTGACTCGTTGGTGTTACAAGGTCTCAGGTGTGAATGGGGAGCAGGTGTGTTAAATGCGGTGTTATCGCTCTCACTCTCTCATACTGGTCACTAGAAGTTCAACATGGCACCTCATGGCAAAGAACTCTGAGGATCTGAAAAAAAGAATTGTTGCTCTACATAAAGATGGCCTAAGCTAGAAGAAGATTGCCAAGATCCTGAAACTGAGCTGAAGCACGGTGGTCAAGACCATACAGAGGTTTAACAGGAAAGGTTCCATTCAGAACAGGCCTTGCCATGGTCGACCAAAGAAGTTGAGTGCATGTGCTCAGCATCATATCCAGAGGTTGTCTTTTGGAAAATAGATGTATGAGTGCTGCCAGCATTGCTGCAGAGGTTGAAGGGGTGGGGGGTCAGCCTGTCAGTGCTCAGACCATATGCCACACACTACATAAAATTGATCTGTATGGCTGTCATCCCAGAAGGAAGCCTCTTCTAAAGATGATGCACAAGAAAGCCCGTAAACAGTTTGCTGAAGACAAGCAGACTAAGGAAATGGATTACTGGTACCATGTCCTGTGGTCTGATGAGACCAAGATCAACTTATTTGGTTCAGATGGTGTCAAGCGTGTGTGGCGGAAACCAGGTGAGGAGTACAAAGACAAGTGTGTCTTGCCTACAGTCAAGCATGGTGGTGGCAGTTTCATGCTCTGGGGCTGCATGAGTGCTGCCGGCACTGAGGAGCTACAGTTCATTGAGGGAACCATGAATGCCAACATGTACTGTGACATACTGAAGCAGAGCATGATCCCCTCCCTGTGGAGACTGGGCCGCAGGGCAGTACTCCAACATGATAACGACCCTAAACACACCTCCAAGACGACCACTGCCTTGCTAAAAGAAGCTGAGGGTAAAGGACGGTAATGGACTGGCCAAGCATGTCTCCAGACCTAAACCCTATTGAGCATCTGTGGGGCATCCTCAAATGGAATGTGGAGGAGCGCAAGGTCTCTAACATCCACCAGCTCCGTGATGGAGGAGTGAAAAAGTATTCCAGTGGCAACCTGTGAAGCTCTGGTGAACTCCATGCCCAAGAGGGTTAAGGCAGTGCTGGAAAATAATGGTGGCCACACAAAATATTGACACTTTGGGTCCAATTTGGAAATTTTCACTTAGGGGTGTACTCACTTATGTTGCCAGTGGTTTAAACATTAATGAATGTGTGTTGAGTTATTTTGAGGGGACAGCAAATCTACACTGTTATACGAGCAGTAAACTCACTACTTTACATTGTAGCAGTGTCATTTCTTCAGTGTTATATGAAAATATATATAATAAAATATTTACAAAAATGTGAGGGATGTACTCACTTTTTTGAGATGCTGTATGTTATACACTCATCAGCACTATGTTTAGGGCAAAGCATTGCGTTCACTTTAATTACAACCTCCCCAGCAGCATGTACGTAAAGCCAAATTTAGGCAGTTATATTTTGAAATGGTGCCACAAGAGGTGTGAATAAAACAAGTATAAAAAAAAAAAGCTTTGGCAGCGTTACTGACCTCTTCTACAGAGCTGCCCCTACACTATTTCCTTTTCACCAGTAGATGTCCCCAGTTTTTTTGGTTGAATGATGTCCATTGTTATTCAACTGAAAAGATTAGGGACATTCTGTAAGTACAAAGCTTCATGGACCTCCCCCTGAAGAAGCTTCAACATGGTACCCTGCACTCAGATAAAGCAATTCAGAGAATGCCATTGAGGACAACCCACCACCAGAGAAAAGGCAAAGGGGAAGAGGACCCTGCAAGTCATGTGACTGACATGAAGATTTCTGAGAAAAGGTTTATTTGGCCTCCAGGAGCAAAGAAAGGACAGCCCTTCATGCAACAGCGTTGAGTCAAACACCAGCACTGTAACATGGAGGGAGTGAAATGCTCCTCTTTACTGAGCAATGGCTTCATTCTTATCAGCAGAGCAGAGCAAAAGAAAGAATGTGCTGGTGGGGAGAGGGGCATTGAAGCAAACCTGTAGACTTGCTTAGCATCCCACTGGGCCTGGGAGCGTACTTCTCCAAGACTATCCTATGTAACTTGGTCTCCTTTTGTTTTCTGTATGTCACCCATATTCAGGCATTCATAGTAGATCTGGCTAAAGGCTGTGAGAAACTTCTCAGTTCTTTTGTACACTTTAATACATTTGGCTATTTTTTAATTTGAGACAGCAAAGGGCTTGCAGTGGGCATTTCTGGGAATTTCTTTCCTGCGGCATGAACAGGGGTTCTTAGATTGTTGGATAATTTATAAATGATATTGGATTGGACTGGTGCACCACTATCTGGATGAAAAAAATAAGCGCTGAGCAGGTAGACTATGCTCCCTCTATGTATTTTTCAGTGTTCATTGTAGCATACCCATAGCAGGCACTATAAGTTGCCAAATGGTACCTTTAACTTTTTCAGGTTGTAACAGCCAGCAGAATTTCCTATGCAAATATTGACCTTCTCAAAGACTTTGCATATGCTTTGGCATTTCCCCATGTGATAGTTTTTGCACTGAGTGCATATGCACTGAATGCTGTCACATTGGAAGGTGGAAGGGGATATGTTTGCCTACACCTACCCTCATTTTAGGAACTGTTGCTTGAACTTTGCGGCCTGTGCTTGTACCCTTCCCTGCTTCTAAAACTTTCCACTTGGGATGGGCATGGTCACTAAGAGGAAGACAGAGGTTTGATCTGTGTCAGGCTTGTGTGTAATGAATAATAATGAATACAGAGTAAGTGAACAACAGAACTCCTGGACTGGATCCTACATAAATAAAGATGTTTTCGATTGGACAATGGCTCTGGAACTGCTTATCCAAGAGGGGAACATCACCAATTGAAAAAGGTTTTTATAACCCGTCCTAATACCATTCCACCCCCCATTGTGGGTGTCTGCTTGAGCCCACAAAAAAAGAGATGAAACTTGACCTGGATGGAAACAGCTGGACATGGGCGACTGTCACACTTACCCCTAACGCAGGTGGTCAGGCACTATAGCTGGCTTCTGTGTTTTTCACCTATAGCAGCCCCCTTTCCCATAAGGCAAGCAGGCCTACCAGTACTCGGTTGCCCCCAGGACCTATACACAATGCTATAGTGCCTGGCTACCATGCTGGAGCAGGTGCGAACTGAGCACAGCAAACGGGTACTTGCAGTTGGCAAACAGGCAGAGTGGCTCTATGACAGTCAAGGTACAAGGCAGACAAGGTTCAGAATAGGGTCAAATCCATTGTCAAAAGGCAGGCAGAGTTCAAAGAGTAGTCGATATCCGATCTGAGGTCATCAATGAGGGAATGCAAACTAGCAGACGTGACAGACAAACAGAGAGCTTGGAGCACGTGTTACAAACACAAGCATGAGACTGCAGGCTTGGCTGACTTAAATCAGGTTTGGTCTCCACCCAGAGACTGACTACATTATTCAAACAGACAGGGAGAATGTATCAGAGCCAAACCCAGGATGGTGGAATAGGACCAGCAGCTATCAAGAATCAGGAGCGCTACATGCTCGTCTCATATTGGTAGACAGCCTTATATTTTTTTAGTGCTTTGCCTTCTTTCTACTTCTTATGGCTAATTTTGTTTTGTTCTGAATCTTAAATTACTCATGTTGTGTTCCCTGTATGTTCCCCCCAGTGCTGTGTTCATAAGTTTGCTCACATTTTAATTGCTTAACAATAAAACTACCTTTCTCTTACTTAACTTCCTACTTCTACTTCTGTATGGCTATATTAACTGGTTTCATTATCCAGAAAGTTTTACTGTGTGGGGAACCTAAAATGACACCTAAAATTGCGGTGCAGGTCTGCCGCGGTTATCATGTGATAAATCGCGGTGCAATCACGGCAACCCACATCGCGGGAAGCATGTCGCCCAAAAATACAGTGTTTAGAGACCACTAGTTGCCTTTCAAGTGGAGGGAGACCTTATGTTGGTCAGCTGTCACCAGAAGCAGCCAACTAACAAATAATAATAAGCAGTGCACACAATAACAACATGTGAAAAACATAATAAAATACTCTGTATCTCTGTCTGCAATCTTGAATAATCAATAAATCCACTGATGTGTATTACTCAGTATTCCAGGTGCAATCTGACCATTTGCTAGGCTGGAGCTCACAGTGAAGCAAGGGAATGCTGCCCTGCTAGTAATTCCTGTCTTTCTGAGTGATTAGTCCCCTGTCTTTCTTGGAAGGGGTCTGCCCACTTTCTATTTAAGGGGTAGGAGTAGCTAGGATAGGGATTGTCTGGGGGAATTGTACCAAAGATGAACCAGTGGACACATACATGCTTTCTTCTTCGGTAGTAAGTGGATTAAACTTAAACTCGAGGCCTGGCAAAGGAGAGCACATGAAATTAGGACAATCACCTCTGATCAGTATTGCGCGCACCACAAAGCCTCTCCTATGGTACCTCACAATTGGGAATGGTAACAACCATACTTTTGATACACCCTGCCATCTTTTTGGACTTAGTCATTCTATGTTTTTGGACTGTAACTTGCCTATGCTGCCTTTGGTTTTGTAAACTGTTAAAATATTCAGTAAAATATATAAAATCAAGAAATATCTTGCTTACGTGTTTGGTGAAAAAAAATCAGCATTTGAAGTAAGCTCATCTAGGTGAAATCTTGCAGCAGCCAGGTCTAGTCCATGGTGCTGTTGTTAGCTATGCCAGATTGGTCATACGTACTCTATGAGATGCAAGGGTACAGCCAATAATCTTATTGAAAGTGAAATTTAGCAGTTAGTTCAGGTTGGGAGTGGTGGTTTAGTGACGGAGGTTCGCCAGGCGACCTCTTTGCCTATGGTCATCAGGTGTTGGACAGGATCCCCTATATAGACTAAACTTGGAACCTTTGGTAAGTTGCAGCCTCATGATCAAAGTGTCAATTGTTACTCCAGACCAGGCGTAGATCTGAAGTTAAGTGAACCTGATTATTTATGGAGCTGACAGGATGGAGTTGGAGCCTCAGCTCCTTGCCTCTGAAAAGTTGAACAATACACCCAGGGCTGAACAACCCAGATGCTAAGGGGCCCTGTAAAAGTGGTGTTTTTTCTGCCTAGTGTGCATGAGGCAAAACAGAGGGGTTGATTTACTAAAGGCAAAGAGACAATGTGCAGTTGCACTCTGCAAGTGCAGTTGCTCCAGAACTTAGTAAATGAGGTAAAGCTTCACTTTGTGAAGAATACCCAATTTAAAAAAAACAGCATTTTTGCTTGCCTATGATTGGATGATGGAAGTCAGCAGAGCTTCTGCTCATTTACTAACCTCTGTAGCAACTACTCTTGTAGAGTGCAACTGCACTTTGCAAAGTGCACAGTGTATAGGCCTTTAGTAAATCAACCCCAGAGTGTCCAACTGAGTAATGGTGTTGATTTACTAAAGGCAAATCCACTTTGCACTACAAGTGCAATGCAAGTGCACTTGGAAGTGCAGTCGCTTTAGATCTGAGGGGAAGATCTGAAATGAGGGGAAGCTCTGCTGATTTTATCATCCCAATATGTACAAGCAAAAATGCTGTTTTTTATTTTCCTTGCATGTCCCCCTCAGATCTACAGTGACGTCACTTCCAAGTGCACTTGTAGTGCAAAGTGGATTTGCCTTTAGTAAATAAACCCCATAGTGTCTCCAAGCCTAGTCTTATAATGTACACTGGAAAGTTAAATAGTAGCGTAATGTTACTATATACAACATGTATATTAGAAACAGCCAACTGTTGCTCTTCAATATTTCTGAGAAAAACCCAAAAGAAAAGTCATACCACCACTTATCTGGCACCTATCCAATAACCATTAACCCCATGTACAGATACTCCAAGGGTGCAAACGATGAGACGATCTGGCGTGGCGTTATCAGAAGCTGTACATTTAAACATAACTAACATATTGCAAATCTCTCTCCCTTTTACATCTTCTGCACCTGTTCAATTAAACATGGGAATAGCTGCACCATCTGCAGTCTACCAAAAAGCAGATCAGTCACATTAATGATAGTGTCAATATGTAATTGTCGTTAGGTCTTAAAAGCGTCTCTCGCTGTTGTCTAATGCAGCTGCTCTTACTTTTATCTTCCATTAAAGACAAGAAAGTTCAAGGCCCACTAGAACAAGAAATATTTGGGTAACTGTATGGGGTAATATCTGTAGAATTCAATATATCAATTCCTTTATTTATATTTTTCTGTATATTTGGAAACCAAGCACATGGATGCCAAAATGCAGCATTTAAATCCATATGGCAGATGTGAACGTAGCTTTATGAGAGCCAATGAATCAATACATATGGCAGCTTTTGGATCCATATTCTAGAGCAGCATTTATACCTGTAAAAACATTTAGAGAGAAGTTTTTTTTGCATATTTTATGCTGTATGCATTTAAATATAGGTGTTAGCATTTATATGTGCATAACGTACAGGGCAAAAATTCGTTCTTTTGAAGCCACCTGGCAGTGAAAGATGTTAGGCAGCAGGAGCTAGGAGTTAGGTAGCTCGAGCCGCCTAACACTCTTTGTTGTTAGGAGACAGGCGGCATTATTGGCTGTTTGGTGTAATCATTCAATAACTGAAGCCTGGTCACTTTATGCATTCAACAATTGCCTATGAATGAATTCTTCAGGGCTGATATGCATACTGCGTTGCTAGGATGCAGGCAGCTCAAGCCAATTGGCTTCCTTCTTTGCTAGGATGCAGGCATTTTCAGCCACCTAGAGTGCTTTGTTGCTAGGGGCAGACAACACTATTTGTGGAAGCCACTGTTTAGGCTGACATGTAAATAATGGTGTGTAATCACTAAATTAATGAAGGCTGTTCATTCTGCGCATGCACAGCTGCCTATGAATGAATGATTCAGGGCCAATATACATCCTTCGTTGCTAGAATACAGGTGATATGAGCCATCTAGCGCTCTCTGTTGCTAGGAGGCAGGGGTCACTATTGGCCACTGCCGCTGTTCAGGGCCAACATGTAAATAATAGTGTGTAATCACTTAATAACTAAAATATGTTCATTCCGCGAATGTGCAACTGCCTTTGAATGACTCATTTAAGACCAACATGTATCCTTTCGTTCCTAGGATGGCTTGAGACATCTAGCATTCTTTGTTGCTAAGAGGCACTATTGGCCTGGGCCACTGTTGGGGGCCGACATGTAAATAATTGTTTGTAATTAATGAATAACTGAAGGCTGTTCATTCCTCACATGTGAAGCTGCCTATAAATGAATTATTTAGGACTGATATGTGTTCTTCATTGCTAGGATGCAGATGGCGACACCGTGTGGCCCCATCCACAGTTTTATAAGAGCTGTCACCTGAGAGGTCCCCTTGTTAAAGGGGTCTTCTAGATTCCGATAAGCCCCCCGCCCGCAGACCCCCATAACAACCAGGCAAGGGTTGTGGGGATGAGGCCCTTCTCCCCATCAACATGGGGACAAGGTGCTTTGGGGGGTTACCCCAAAGCACCCTCCCAATGTTGAGGGCATGTGGCCTGGTACGGTTCAGGAGGGGGGGGCGCTCTCACGTCCCCCCTCTTTTCCGGTGGCCTGCCAGGTTGCGTGCTTGGATAAGGGTCTGGTATGGATTTTTGGGGGGACCCCACGCCATTTTTTATTTAAATTTTGGTGTGGGGTTCCCTTAAAATCCATACCAGACCTGAAGGGTCTGGTATGGATTTTGAGGGAAAGCCCCACGCCATTTTTTTTTAAATTTTGGCGCAGGGCTCCCCTTAATATCCATACCAGACTTGAAAGGCCTGGTATGGAATTTAGGGGGAACCCCACGCATTTTTTTTTAAAATTTTGTTTCGGGGTTGCCCTGTGGGGGAATCCCATGCTGTTTTTATCAATGAACTTTTATGTGTATTGCCGGACCGACAATTCATTATAGCCGCGAGTAGTTTTACATGACTTTTTTTCCTTTAGAAATGTCATTTTGCTGTCAGACTGTTCTAAACACGGGAAACATGCGCCCCTTTACAGGCAAACTATAGACACCCGCAGGTACGAAATTTAAAGGAATATTACACTTTTATTGTTTCACTTTAAGCATTATTAAAATCACTGCTCCTGAAAAAACGTCCGTTTTTAAAACTTTTTTCTGCATTGATCCATGTCCCCTGGGGCAGGACCCAGGTCCCCAAACACTTTTTATGACAATAACTTGCATATTAACCTTTAAAATTAGCACTTTTGATTTCTCCCTTAAACTTTTAAAGGGTGTTCCGCGGCTTTCGAATTTGCCGTGCACACCCCAAATTGTTCGCTATTTGGCGAACGGGCGAACAGCCAATGTTCGAGTCGAACTCATCCCTAGTCCTAACAATCAAAAGTGTACTCTTGTGTGCATGCAAAAGTTACTCCAACAGCTTATCTCATATCTTAACTTGACACGTCTCATTACATGTTACACCATTGGGCACACATGGAAGCCACCATACTTCACTCCGCAAGGCCTTGCATCTCATGACCGCAGGTTAGGCCCCCAGGCAGGCCTTGTACTGCAATGGGCTCCAGTATGGAGACCCAGCCACTAAGTGGAAAACATGAAGTTCTCCCACTATCTGATAAGAAATATAGAGGGTGTACACTGCGCTAAATCCACACAAAAGTGCAAAGCAGCTACATACAGGGTGACAAAAACCATAAACCATATAAAGATAAGAAAAATGTAGCGCATAAAATGTGCAGGAAATATTAAGGTCAATATAATGACTAACAAATAAATGTCAATAAGTGATTCAAACGTTGATATTAAACTTAAAAGTCTCTAAAGGATGGAAAGAGAAATCCAGTGGATGGAATGGAACAGCGTGGGATATCCCCCTAGGGTAGGTATACGGATGTGAGAAGACAAATAATCCAAACGGACGTATCATCAGGTCTTCCCCAACACTGTATCTCGTGACTGCATACAATTTGGTAAGGATGGTGTGTAAAAAACTCTTACCAGAGATGGTGGACTCACTTGTCAGCGACAGAGAGTCATACGAGCAGGTTGCCTCTGTGGGCCTGAAGCACGGACATCACAGCTCTGCGGACCTTCTGGGTCAAACTTTGTGTAGATGGTAGGTCCTCCCAAAGGATGGCCAGGTTACGAATCAGAGGGAATGGTGCTTCACGTGAAAACTTGGGGTGAAGACAGGTTTGGTCTCTCAAAGGGTATGTGGAGAAAAAACAAACAGGCTCCACATGGCGTAGATAAAAAAGGTAGGATTTTTATTGCTAAAAAACCAGGCAATGGTAAAATGTGATCACAAGATATAAAAACAAAGTATGGGCAACAAGAAGGATGCTGAAAGCGCCCGACGCGTTTCGATCGATAGATCGTCTACTGGGGCATATGCCCCAGTAGACGATCTATCGATCGAAACGCGTCGGGCGCTTTCAGCATCCTTCTTGTTGCCCATACTTTGTTTTTATATCTTGTGATCACATTTTACCATTGCCTGGTTTTTTAGCAATAAAAATCCTACCTTTTTTATCTACGCCATGTGGAGCCTGTTTGTTTTTTCTCCACATACCCTTTGAGAGACCAAACCTGTCTTCACCCCAAGTTTTCACGTGAAGCACCATTCCCTCTGATTCGTAACCTGGCCATCCTTTGGGAGGACCTACCATCTACACAAAGTTTGACCCAGAAGGTCCGCAGAGCTGTGATGTCCGTGCTTCAGGCCCACAGAGGCAACCTGCTCGTATGACTCTCTGTCGCTGACAAGTGAGTCCACCATCTCTGGTAAGAGTTTTTTACACACCATCCTTACCAAATTGTATGCAGTCACGAGATACAGTGTTGGGGAAGACCTGATGATACGTCCGTTTGGATTATTTGTCTTCTCACATCCGTATACCTACCCTAGGGGGATATCCCACGCTGTTCCATTCCATCCACTGGATTTCTCTTTCCATCCTTTAGAGACTTTTAAGTTTAATATCAACGTTTGAATCACTTATTGACATTTATTTGTTAGTCATTATATTGACCTTAATATTTCCTGCACATTTTATGCGCTACATTTTTCTTATCTCCCACTATCTGGGTCTCTGTCACCTGCCGCTGTCACCACTTCCATTGTCAGCTGGCTGCTACTTCTTCTGCTTGTTGATTCACATACACACACAATTGCTCATAACAATGAACTTGGTGACACTTGCTGCTGTATAATTACTCTTCTTCTTAACCCAGAGGGTTGAACATGGCTTGCTCCCAGTTTTTCTGAATGCACCATGAATAACCTGTAGGTGTGGCTCAGGCTCACTGCCCGCAGGGGAAGGAAACTCACACAGAGACTGGATGATGCAGCAAAGTATATTCACAAAGTAATGTCGAGAGAGAACAGGGAACTCTGCAGAAACGGCTATACCAGGCCTGAAGATTTACAATGAACCAGACAGAGTATGTTATACACTGGAGACACCTGACAGCATCCAGCAGGGGAGTCGGCTGGAAAGCAGACCAAAAACCGGGCCCAACACAGGAAGACTACTGTTGGTGCACAGCAACAGTCCCTTCTCTGTCCCTCCTCCACAAAAACCTGACCCTATGCTACTCCAACTGTCTCTAGCCATTGGGATATCTATCCTTAACCTGCCCCCATGCTAAATGCACACCAACCTAAAAAGGGACAGTGCGTTTTATATGCACTACCCACCTCAAAGATTGCCGCCAGGTCAACTAGGGCAGCAGTGTCCAATCAGACAGTTGCACATGTATGTAAAAGACAAGGAAAGAGCACCACCGACTAAGTGTGGTAGTTTATTAGGTTTTATAAAAGCAAAAAAAAAAAAATGCAATGCAAAAAGCAACATGTAAAGTAGTTATACTAGATGACAGCCTTTTTCCAGCCAAGGCACTTCCTCATGCAGATAGCCTCTTGCCAGGAACAAGAAGGGCCACTGTAGACTACACGGAGATCGTCAGAGTGGAAGCAGGACACCAGAATGGCGTAAAAATGTCAGAGAAAGCATGGCAATATGTTTCAGGGCGTTCCTTCCCCTTCCTCAAGCCTCAAGCCTTATTCTAGTGGAATTGCACTACATGCTGCTTTTTGGATCACACACTGAGTTTATATTATCTTTATTTTTTCGAGAGCTAATTAAACTACTACACTTAGTCGGTGGCGCTGTTTCTCTTTCCTTGTATTTTACATACATGTGAGTCTACAAGCAGGAGTCACCCTAATTCTGCCATCTGGAAAAAAAAATCTTCTGATGCTGACTGTATACATCCTCTATATTCATGAAGGAATATGGACTTTTGGATTATGGATTTGTATAGGATTTTGTTACACTTATAATTTTCCTCATCTCTGGTCACATTTTTATATACTTTGGTTGAGCCTTCTGGTGTATTGTTCATATTTGTGTTGGGGAATAGACATGGGCCGAACTCCCCCTGTTCAGTTTGCAGCAGAACTCCCGAACAGGGGAAATGTTCTAACCTGAACAGCGAACCCCATTGAAGTCTATGGGAGCTGAACAGGAAAAATCAGAAGGCTTATATGCAAGTAATTTGCCATAAAAGGGGTATGGGGGTCTGGCTACTGCCCTGGGGGGACATGTATGAAAGGAAAATGTTTTTTTTTTAAAACGACTGTTTTTTCTGGAGCAGTGATTTTAATTATGCCTAAAGTGCAATAATAAAAATGAAAAATTCCTTTAAATATAGTGCCTGGGGGTCGTCTGCCTGTAAAGTGCTGTATCTGTAGCATATAAAGAACATGCTACAGCAAAACTGACATTTCTAAAGAAAAAAAAAGAAGTCAAATCACATTTAAAATGATTTGCGGTTACAATTGCGGTAACTCCACCCCAAAATTGTTTTAAAAACACTCTGGGGCCCCCCCAAAATCCATACCAGACACTTATCTGAGCAAGCAGCCTGGCAGGTCTGGAAAGAGGGGGACGAGCGAGCACTCCCCCCCTCCTGAACCTTACTAGGCCACATGCCCTCAACATGGGGGGGGGGGTGGGTGCTTTGGGACAGGGAGGTAAATGGGGCCCCCAGATTCCAGGCCCCCCCCCATGTGAAGGAGAATCAGGTAGATAGTACCCCTACCCATCCACCAGAAAAGTGTGCAAAAAAAATAAAAACAGGAGTGTTTGACAAATCCTTCATTAAAAAATAAAAAAATAGTGTCCCTTGATGTAAATCCATTGTCAATCACGCTGTCCGCCGACCTGAATTTCTTAAATAAATGCTCCGCCTCCTAGGACGGCTGCCTGCCAAATGCCTCCTCTGAGCTTTGACAGTTCTTAAACAGGTGGCTCCACCCCCCTTGTAACGTCACGGACCAGGGCCACCAGGTGATGTTGGCAGGTGGCCCGACACTTACCTATTTAAGAACTGTCAAAACTCAGAGGAGGCATTCGGAAGGCGGCTACCCGTCCCAGAAGGCAGAGCATTTATTTATTTTTATTTTTTTCGGGACGGCGCGCGGCGTGATTGTCGATGGATTTACATTGAGGGACACTATTTTTTCTATTTTTAATAAAGGGCCTGATATGGACTGAGTTTTTTTTTTTTTTTTAAACTGCACTTTTTTTTTCCAGCTGTCATCAAGGAAACCCATTGTCAGCTGATGACTCATCCGTTGTTAAGGACACCGCGGTCGGCTTCCTGGTCCCCAAAGCTTTGCCCAGTCAGGGTCCAGAATGCACTAAGCAGCGCACAGTGCATTGCATTGTGTTTGGCGGGGCGAACACTCTGCAAACTGAGATGTTCAGCGAACAGGCAAATGTTCGGCCCAAACTCATGCTCGGGCCGAACCGCTCACCCAACACTACTGGGGAGTTGTGCATTTACATGCATTTGCAGGTACATACTGCACATTTATATGGTCTGGTTACCGACAGGATAGCTTTGCACAGGTCTTCTCATGACCACTCCTATGCCTGAACATAAGACTGATCTTTTCATGTATTTATGTGTAGCGCCCTCACTGTTGCTTGTGTAGGTAAATTTAATTTGGCTCCCCTTCAGGCAGTGGAAGAAAAAATAATTGTGTTTAGGAGACTGTGCAGAGCTTCATAGGCTGTGGCTCTGTTACCTTCTGGAACTCTCTGGTTATTTCCAGAACATAGTGGGTGGAGGGACAGAGGTTGCAGCCTGAATATTTATGGCGTTTCCACCAATCCCTGGGGAGGCTGGCCCAGAAGGTGGGGAGACAACCCATAAATACTCAGAAGCCTGGAAGTCTGGGAGCAGAGTCCAGGGTCCAGCCATCTTGGAGGTGACCCCTGTGCTGGGGGCTCTAGCTCCTGGGGCAGAAGAAAGGGAACAAGAAGAAAGAGAGAGAGAGAAGCAGGAAGCTCCAGGAAACCAATTAGCCATAGTCTCAGCTAGGCCTAGCTGTAGATCTCAAAGTAAGCCAGAAGCAACCTGTTCAGCAGAAAGGCCAGTGTTGTAACTTTCTGTTGAGTGGTGGTGAGTACACACCAGTCATCACACCCAAAGCAACAGAGAAGGCAGTGTAGAGCAATATTGCACTTGTCTGAGACCAAGAGGACAGTTTTAGAGACAGCCAGGAGCACCCAAACATCTCTACTTTGGGACTAGAGCAGGCAGGTGCTGTTCAATACAGACATGAGCTGACTCTTCAACGTTGACTTTTTGCACTTTATCTTTATTTCGCCGCACCATTACTCCCACTGGTGTGCAGAATAGTTCAGTTGGACTTTAGTAGCCAGAGACTTTAGCAGTTACTCATTCATTTGTTTGGAGTTAACAAGTTTCTTCAGTTTGGGGCATCCCATTGTAGCCGTACCCCCTTAGGGGCTGCTGAGTGAATGTGGCCCACCTGTCACCCTGCCCAGCCTGGCATTCACTTCCAGACATTCCAAGACAATGAACCAGTCCATCAGCTTTATTTTTGTATTTTTATTGAGGGATTAGAACTTGGATGGGGTTAGGGAATTTATGGGATGCCCAGAAAATTATTCTTGCATGATTTGGGACAAGTTAGATATTTTCCTCCTGCACAACACTTGCTGCAGACTATCTCTCCTTCTCCCTCCAGTACAATTCTTCAGGCGCAGCTAGCACATGGTTAGGCCTAACTCTGGTTTCAGCCAGGCCTTAGCAAAGTTCCTTAGTACAGGCAGGGACCGTGGGCCCCTGCAGTGTAGCAAAAAGAAAGTACTGGTGCTAGCTGCCCTCTTTGGTGGACCACTGATCCCAGTCAGCCCCCTGCAGACCCTGAAAGCTTTCCCAGCTGCAGCAGCCTGACTTCACTGCCAGCAACATCACAGTCTCTCCTGCTAGCTCTACATCCATCCAAGACTGTACACTCCCAGTCCACTCCGGCATGCCTCTCCCAGCTTTACCGAATGTGCCTGCCACTCACTGACACCTGATGGATCCCTTCTGGAGACTTGCCTGGCAGTATTCCCCGCTGTCCTTTCCTGCTCCTGTTCAGGACACCTCTTGAGTTGTGTGGGGTTTCCGTTCAGCTCCGAGCCCCTGACCCAAGGTCACCCCCCCCCCCCAGAGTAGGGGGCTCCCTCCAAGGCCCTGGCAGCCTAATACTCCACCTCCAATTCTTCCACCCGAACAACTCCTCCCCAGCTGGGCTGACTCTAGGTATTTAAGGAGGCCTTCCCCCTGCCAATTCAGGTTGGAGATTGGTCAGGTCTCCTTAGAACACTCCAGGCAGCTCCACCTTTCTTCCCCACCTTCCTTCTAGAAGCCTCTAGAAGCAGAAGGGAGGAAACCGAAGGATGAAACTAGCTGTGAGTCACCAGCCTACTCTAAGCCACTCCCAGCCCACAGATCAAAACAAACAGGCATAGCTTTTGGCTAGGCCTGCTTAAATTTACCTGCACTACCAAAACAAAAATCTCACTCTAGCTCTTACTCTAGGTAGAGGGTGCTACACTATGTACCCCAATCCCTATTGAAGCATAGCGCCCAACTGTCCCTGATTTTGAGGGGTTGTCCCTTGATCTGGAACAAAGTCCCTCTGTCCCTGTCCCTCTGTCCCTCTTTCCTCCTCATTTGTCCCTCTTTGTCCACTTCCCGACCGCACCATAGCAGATTTACTGCTAAAGGGCGGCCCTCCTGTGCAGAATCACATTTAAAAAAGGTACGTGATTCTGCACTTCCACCTACAGGGGGCGCGCGCACACTGCCAGCAGGCCGCTTCTGCTGTGATTAATCACAGTAAAAGCCGATCTGCAGATGCCGGGCACTGGGTGTCCAGTGTCACCCACCGTTCATTGGCAGAGACTCAGAACGGAGCTCTGCCTATGTAAACAAGGCAGATCTCCGTTCTAATAGGGGGGAAAGTGATGGACTTTGTGTCCCTGCTAAGCAGGGAATAAAATCCATCACATCCCTTAGTAAAAGCAGGACACATAATACACAAAAACACTGGTTAGACACACAATAAACCCTTTGATCGCTCTAGATGTTTAACCCCTTCCCAGCCAGTGTCATTAGTACAGTAACAGTGCATAATTTTAGCACTGATCACTGTATTAGAGACACTGGTTCCCAGTGTCAGTTAGTGTCCGATTGTCAGTCACAATATCGCAGTCCCACTATAAGTCGATCTCCGCCATTACTTGTAAAAAAAAAAAAATAATAATAATAAAGTATCCAGTATACTAGTTTTGTAGATGCTATAAATTTTGTGCAAAACAATCAATATATGCTTTTTGGGATTTTTTGTAGCAGAATGCATATTGGCCTAAATTTATAAAGAAATTTAGATTTAAAATTTTTTTTTATAGGATTTATCTTTTTTTTTGTTTATAGTGCAAAAAAAAAAAAAAAACGCGATGGTGATCAAAAGCCACCAAAAGAAAGCTCTATGATATAAATTTTATTTGGGTACAACATTGCATGACCGCACAATTGTGAGTTAAGGTAATGCAGTGCCGTATTGCAAAAAATGGCCTGGTCATGAAGGGGGGTAAATCTTCCGGAGGTCAAGTGGTTATTTTACATTTTTTGTTTTGGGTTAAGCCATCCTTTAATAAAGGTATTCTGTCTCTTCTTTGTTACATAAACCTGTCCAGGGTTAAAATTGAGGGAGCGAGGTCCCCTGCACCTTCATGCTGCACCTATCATCCACTAGTTAATCTTACAGAGATTCAATAAAGTACTAATGCGAGGGATTCTCAGAGATTCCCATGCTACAATTCCCTTATTCCTATTGGTTGAACTCTCATCGCATTATTTTTTTCAGTATTTAGTATTTTGTCCCCCCAGGGGACAAAGTACATATAGAATTTTTGTCTCCTGTTCTTATGTGCTTTGTAAGCCTAGCTACAAGATTGGACAGGGCGCCTCTCTTTCCTCCCTGGCTGTCCATTACCAGTGCCTGTCTTGACTCTACGCACTGCTGCAAGAAAAGCACAGGCAAGAGAAATGCAATTGGATTTGAGGCTTCCTCTGCATTCTTTTTGCCATGGCCTGACCTCGTACAAGTGCTTGGAACCAAGACAAGCGCCCATTGTCAAGCAGCTGTTGTCAGATGGCCACAGGGGAAGGAGGTGGTCGCACCCTGTTTGACCTTATAGCTAGGCTTACAATGAAAGTAGGAACATAAGGCAAAGTGCTAGAGCCAATAGAAAGAAATACCCACAATACCCACGTTCAACCGCAAGTACAGATTCTTGTGGCCGGGAACTGGTGCTCTGGCTGAACTGTCTCCACAAACAAGGTCCATAAAGACATGGATGAGCGAGTTTGGGGTGGAGGAACTTGACTGGCCTTCACAAAGTCCTGACCTCAACCCGATGGAACACCTTTGGGTAGAATTAGAGTGGAGGCTGCGAGCCAGGCCTTCTTGTCCAACATCAGTGCCTGACCTCACAAATGAGCTTCTGGAAAAATGGTCAAACATTCCCATAGACACGCTCCTAAACTTTGTGGACGGCCTTCCCAGAAGAGTTGAAAGTGTTATAGCTGCAAAGGGTGGGCCAACTCAATATTGAACCCTACGGACTAATGCCCCGTAAACACGGTCGGACTTTGTTCGGACATTCCGACAACAAAATCCTAGGATTTTTTCCGACGGATGTTGGCTCAAACTTGTCTTGCATACACACGGTCACACAAAGTTGTCGGAAAATCCAATCGTTCTGAACGCGGTGACGTAAAACACGTACGTCAGGACTATAAACGGGGCAGTAGCCGATAGCTTTCATCTCTTTATTTATTCTGAGCATGCGTGGCACTTTGTGCGTCGGATTTGTGTACACACGATCAGAATTTCCGACAACGGATTTTGTTGTCGGAAAATTTTATATACTGCTCTCAAACTTTGTGTGTCGGAAAATCCGATGGAAAATGTGTGATGGAGCCCACACACGGTTGGAATTTCCGACAACAAGGTCCTATCACACATTTTCCGTCGGAAAATCCGACCGTGTGTACAGGGCATTAGGCTGGGATGACAATAAAGTTCATATGCGTGTAAAGGCAGGTGTCCCAATACTTTTGGTGATATAGTGTATGTTAATCTTGACTTGTTAAGATCCCACCCCAGCCTCGGAGCATTCCTGTTGATCCATTATTATGATGGGTGCCCTCATTTCCCAATAGGGAGACTTGGGATTAGAGAAGAAGGAGACCAAGTTTGGGTTCTATATGTAAAGAGAGATTTGCATATAACTTCAGCTACCGATTACTCTGCACCGGTTTGTCATTTTGACAGATTGTTTTCACTGAATGTAACCTCTGCTCTGCTTACGCACATTTTCATCTTGCTTTATTTGTCTAGGCTTGTGACGGATTTATTTTTAACTCGTCTGAATGGGTTTGAACTAGAGAAAAACTCAGCCCCCCCCCCCCCCGATGCATCATAAAGCTTTTCCATCATCCAGATGTAGAAGTGGGTGAGATAGACACACAGACCTAATGTTAGTTATCAGGTGCTGGGATACAAATAGTTGCTTTCCTACTATTGGAAAGAGGGACTCTAAACAAGCAAATACACGTAGCGCACCGCCTAAGGAGCCGCTGGAAAGGTTGGCCCTATTTCCTCCTTTAGAGCACACACAGCCAGGCACACAGCATTTCCTGCATTCTTCCACTGGCTCCAAAGAACAGTCTAGGGGTTTTGTTTTTGGGTTTTTATGGAGAACGATGAACTGGGATAGGGGGAGGGAGCATGGGATAACCCTAAAACTGTAAGAATGGATAACTTGAGGACTCCTCAACTTCTGGCTGCATTTCACAAACTGCTGGCTCATCTACACTGCACAAATGTGCTGAGTGTTCTGCACACACTGAATGTCCTATAGGATCTCTATGCTGGCTGTGGCATAGCTCCCAACTGTCCCTGATTTCGAGGGACTGTCCCCGATTCAGAACAAAGTCCCTCTGTCCCTCTTTTGTCCTTATTTGTTTTTATTAGGTACACCTTGCTAGTACTGGGTTGGACCCCCTTTTGCATTCAGAACTGCATTATTTCTTCATAGCATAGATTCAACAAGGTGTTGAAAACATTCCTTAGAGATTTTGGTCCATAGTGACATGATAGCATCACGCAGTTGCTGCAGATTTGTCAGCTGCACATCCATGATGAGAATCTCCCGTTCCACCACATTCCCAAGGTGCTCTATTGGATGAGATCTGGCAACTGTGGAGGCCATTGGAGTACAGGGACCTCATTGTCTAGTGGTGAGATAATTGGAGCTTTGTGACATGGTGCATTATCCTGCTGGAAGGAGCCATCAGAAGATGGGGACACTGTAGTCATAAAGGGATGGACATGGTCAGCAACAATACTCAGGTAGGTCGTGGTGTTTAAACGATGCTCAATTGGTACTAAGGGGCCCAAAATGTGCCAATAAAATATCCCCCACACCATTACACCACCACCAGTCTGAACCATTAATACTAGGCATGCTTTTATGTTGTCTACGCCAAATTCTGACCCTACCTATCTGAATGTCGCAGCTGAAATCGAGACTCATCAGACCAGGAAATGTTTTTTCCAATCTTCTATTGTCCAATTTTGGTGAGCCTGTGCGAATTTTAGCCTCAGTTTCCTGTTCTTAGCTGACAGGAGTGGCACCCGATGTGGTCTTCTGCTGCTATAGCCCATCTGCTTCAAGGTTCGATTGTAACGAGTGGCTATTTGAGTTGCTGTTGCCTTTCTATCATCTCAAACCAGTCTGCCCATTCTCCTCTGATCTCTGATATCAACAACCTTAGAGATGGCTGTGCGTGAATATCCAAATAAATCAGCAGTCTGAAATACTCAGACCAGCCTGTCTGGCACCAACAACCACGCCACGTTCAAAGTCACTTAAATACCCTTTCTTCCCCATTCTGAGGCTCGGTTTGAACTTCATCAAGTCATCTTTACCACGTCTAGATGCCTAAATGCATTGAGTTGCTGCCATGTAATTGGCTGATTAGCAATTTGTGACACCAAGTAATTGAACAGGTGTACCTAATAAAGTGTCTGATGAGTGTATATAGTTGTATGAAAAATGCACTACTTATCTATCAAAAAGTGTTTTACAATGCTAAAACTTTCATCCAGTTTCTAAATTGCAGGCTACATTTGTAAATTTCAAAAGCCAGTATAAAAGAATAGTAGTGGTAAAAAAGCACTTGTGGATTTAACCAATCAGTTGTTCTATAAAATTCTCCTTTATGGGGGGAGTAGCAGGGGGTGTGCCCTATACCTACTTACTTTTGCTAATAGGTGTCCCTCCCTGCTATCTCAAAAAGTTGGGAGGTGTGCGTTGACCTGTACTCCTTCCAGAGTTTAAACGCTACACACAATCACTAACTCCTCAGCAATACCGTTGTCACAGGATGATCGGTTGCCTCTTGCCGATATCCAGCAGGCTCTTTCCAGTGAGGAAGATTGCAAAAAAAATAGATATATATATAGGACCCTCTAATGGTCACGAAACTCCAAAGAACAGTCTGGATGTGGACAAGGAATCAATGGGTAAAGGATCTGTAATGCACTTTTGGGTGCTTGAGTTCCACGCTGGTTCCGGAGGTGCCGCGGTCACCATGTCTTCTCGAATCACTACTGGTCAGCTGTGAGACATGCCAGGAAACTGGCCAGACGTCTGCTTTTGAGATTGATGAGCTTATTTACTTCATGCTTCCTGTAAGTGTTTTTAACCGTTTTCTTATATTAAATCCTTGTCATACCGCACTTAGAAGCGCCTTCTTTGTTTTATATCTAGTGAGGGAGAAGTAGACTCACACCAGCTGGACTCTTTCCCACCAACTTCCTCCTCTCTCTCTCTCCAGTGAACTTCTCCAGACCCTACTTGATCCTTGATTCTCAGCTTGTGATTAGGCTCCCCAGCTAAGCCTAGCTGGGAACTTGGTGTCTTCCTCACTTCCTTCCAGAAATTTGCCCCTGTACAGGGGTCTCCTCCAGCAGGACTAGATGCAGTACAGCTTCTATGAATGGGGTGGAGTGGGTTCATATTAACCCCCACAGCTCCAGATGATTAATGCTGCGAGGGTATGGGTGGGCAGAGGACAGAATTATTATTATTATTATTCAACTAAGATGGCAACCACCAGCACAGGGGACACTTCTCCTTCTAGACAAATGGCCACTGCCCTAGCTAGCTGGGCCTTTGCAGCAAAGAGCACATGGAAAGGCAACACATGCAAAACAAAAAGAAAAATTGGTGTATATCGCACTGACATGCAAACGCATATCAAATAGCAGCCAGCACAACACATATGCCCCGTACACACGGTCGGATTTTCCGTCGGAAAATGTGTGATAGGACCTTGTTGTCGGAAATTCCGACCGTGTGTGGGCCCCATCACACATTTTCCATCGGATTTTCCGACACACAAAGTTTGAGAGCGGGCTATAAAATTTTCCGACAACAAAATCCGTTGTCGGAATTTCCGACGCACAAAGTGCCACGCATGCTCAGAATAAATAAAGAGACGAAAGCTATGGGCTACTGCCCCGTTTATAGTCCCGACGTACGTGTTTTATGTCACCGCGTTCAGAATGATCAGATTTTCCGACAACTTTGTGTGACCGTGTGTATGCAAAGCAAGTTTGAGCCAACATCCATCGGAAAAAATCCTAGGATTTTGTTGTCGGAATGTCCGATCAATGTCCGACCGTGTGTACGGGGCATAAGACAAGTGTAAATCAAGGGCTATGTGAAAGGTAAAATTTTGTGCAGCGCTCAAAAATTAATGGTGATAAAAATTCATATATATACAAACTAATGTACACTGTGCAATGACCACAAAAAAACTGTGAAAAGTGATGTGAAATTCACACCCAAACTAAAGTCCATGTGCCATCATATAAAGATTTTTAAACCATAAATATAACAGTATGAGATAGAAACAAGAAGGACCAACATATAAGACACCACATCCCGTATATAAATGGATAAAGAAGAGGGGACTTTAGAGGTGCCAGTGTTTACAATGGGTATTGAAACCACATTGAAGTAAAAAAGAAATTTTATTACAAATTGATTAAAAAAGAGCCTGGTAAAGGCCACATATAATACAGTATTTTTCAAAATGTAAATATAAAATGTAACAACAGTTTATATTACAGATACCAATTGTTTTCTCAACATGTTTCGCTCTGTGGAGCTTCTTCAGGAGATCATGTGGTACCGTTAGTAAGAACTGGAATTTGCATAAAGAAAAAATAAAAATAAAAAATAATAATCAGTACAGTGTAAGATCATAAATTTCAGCAGTTATTGATAATGAGGGAAATTGATAGATCAAATTGAAAGTTTATAAGACATTGCAAAATGCATATATAAGTCTGTATTGATGTATTGCAATTATTACTGCAGTAAAAAAAATATATATATAACACAGAAGAAAATTCTCGACCTTACCTAAAGCATAAACTCTGTGACCAAAAATATAAATTATAAAATGAAGCTGAAGATCACCAGGCAATGAAAAAATTCATCCATAAAGGAGCCCTCTCTCAGTCCTTGGATAAACGATGAAAACAGATTATGTAACCAGAAGTGGAATTCCACGTGACCTGGTGTTGAGGTGAAGACACAGACAATAGAACCACCACCGTTAGTGAGGAGGCTTACCGGAGTAAGAGGACTCAAATGGGCATATGCTCAGTGAGTCAACAAGACATATGGTGTAAACACCAAAGTATGGGACCTCCACGTCTGGGCTCCAGATCAAGATGGAAGACAGTTTATCTTGGAAATGCCCCAAAACAGGCCACCAAGGTCTGAAGTGGGCCTAAAACAATATCCTGCTTGTTTATTAGACTGGAACTCCTCCATTAGAGGGGAAGAATCTGCACTGAACTTCCTGTTCATGCCTTCAGTCCCATACAGAGAGATGGTATTTATTTCCAAACTCAAAGTCTGGGAATAATTAGGATCTGTTTGCCCTGTCCTTGGTTAAGTAGTAAAAATGTCACATGATGTTAATGATTCCAGCAGTGCTCCTGCTTAGCTAGGCATATTGGAATTGCAATAAAGGCAAAGCATAGGCCAATAAACACCTCCTCGATAGTTAATAATATGTTTTATCACCCAGTTAAAGTGGCTATCCTCCCCAAATGCAACTTTCCATCAGACGGTGGCCTCTTTATTTTTTGTTTTATCCGGTTAGAAATGTGTAATCTTTCGCCCTGTGCAGTTGCTAGGCAACACGTGCGTTCTGTAAGTGTGGCTTGAATAAGCAGAGGTGATATGTAGTTTTTCTTTCTTCCTCTCCTGTCAGACAGTATTGCAATTATCTGGGATGTTGAGGGAAAAATAGCTTTCAAAGGAAGTCTCAAGTGATTCAGTTTCCTCATCCTCCTCAACAAGGCATTAACAGATATGCATGTATATACCGATATAACATATATACCGCTTAGATATAGGTTTTTTGGCCTTGTACACGCCAAGAAAATGTGCACTTAGTGCTTATTGCTTAAAATTCGAATGCAGGACCTCTTATCACTCGCTGTCTTCACAGGAAGGCATATCCAATCAAGCCACTGTTAAAAATGAGTGCTCTAGCAGTAAAAGGAAATGGTAATGGTTTTCGGTTAATTTTATTACAGTTGTAATGTTTAATGTTTAAAGTTTATACATTTTTACACCATATTCATTGCTCATATAGCCTTGTTATTCATGAATTAACATTTAATTCAAACTACATCCACAATACTGTGTTTGCAGGGAATGCAGGGGTGTGGCTTCCTGCTTGCTTTATGGCTATCTTTGTCTAACTGAAAATATGCATAGCTGTATATGAATCAGCAGGGGTAAAGACTTGAGGTGATCATTCTAGAACTAGATGTGTACCTCAAAATGGGATTTTAAGGGCAATGCAGAAATTGGCAGTGTTGAATTATAGTTAAAAAGAAGTTTATTGATACAAAAACGAATAGGATATACATGAACATACACATTGATCTATAGTTAAGAATAATTATAAAAACATCAGATATATGGAAACATATGATGCATCCTACTGCTAGTTACAAGTACCACCCCCGATAGGTGTGATGGCGTCCTGATAGCAGATTTCCAACGCGTTTCAACTTATTGTAAGGATGAAGTCTTCCTCAGGGAGGGACTGCATCACATTATTTGCATTTAACTGTGAAAAATCGCTTTCCCAGTGCTGGCAGGGGTCCTAACACGTAATTGTCAATGCTGCTCAAATATCCTCTACGGGATGGCCTGGTGTATTGTGAAGAAACCAGTATTTGGCAGTCGTGATAATTAAACAACTTAAATTGATTGTGTCAGGTGTATTGTTCCAAGTGGCAGGGAGCTCCGGTCCTGGAGTACCTCTCTGTAACAAAGCCAGTTGTGGAATGCTGGGTGAGGTGATCATTCTTTCCCTGATATCTGCAGGTGCATGTATGTAGCACCCTGATGTTTAGGCAGGGTTGCTATTGAATTTATTTACCAAGTGATAGTTGCCTTGGTCAGTTGTTAGGAGGTCAATTGAATTCGCCCTAATTCTGTAATTGCTGCACTTCTCTCTTCTGTCGCTGGATGGCCGGGTATCTGGTGGCATTAGATAAGACAAGGGCATTGCAAGGACAGATTAAGAATGCATGGGGTGTCTCAGCCAATGGGCATGGATTTTATTGGGGCCCTTGGCCTGCTGGGAGAGCCTATTTATTTGGGTGAGGTCAGGTGATTGGGGTTCTGTGCCACCTGGATGGCTGTCTGGGTGGGCATGTGTCATATTGCCCCGGGCTGCTAGGCCAGAAACCTAAGGCCTATCCCGGGAGGGGGATCTGGCTGCTAGGCTATCTGAGAGCCTATCCAGAAGTAGAGTAGGGTTGGGACTGTGGGCTTGTAGTCCAACCAGAAGTAACGGTTCCGCCAGCTGGGGAACCAGTTGTAGTCAAAGGTAGAGGGGAAGCTGTCACTACTAAGGGACCTTGTTACCGGAGGTCATTGTGAGTAAGCTGAGGCCAGTACCAGAGCAGACTTCTTGCCAGCCAGGGATGGTGAAGAAGTGGGAAAGCATCAGTGAGTGCCAAGCCAGGGATCTAACGTGTCAGCAGGGGTGAAGCTTGAGGAGTATCTGTGAGGGCCAAGCCAGGGACACAGCAGGGGTGATGCTTGAGGAAGATACTGAGTTCTACAGTGAAAGAGCTCAGGGGATCCAGTGGCTAGTGGATCTGAAGTCTAGTGAGAGAGACTGGGAGCTCGTTGAGTGAAGACCCACAGTGAGTAAGTGTGGAGTAAAGTGAACTGTTCGTGTTGCAGTTGAATACCTTTACTGTTAGTAACAGCTACAAGATTGCTGCCATAGGAGACAGCAATCCTACCCATACAGAATTGGTGTCCGTCTGGAGGCCTGTCTGCCTATAGATGTCTCGGAGTCTGCCAAGTAACATTGCATCTACCTAAGGGTGTCCTGGCCCTAACCCTCCCTCCCACAGTTCTGTTTAAGAGACAATAAATCTCTTTGCATTCAAAAAGTGTCTGGCACCCACAATTTCATCTTGCATCACACCCACCATACCTTGTAACCCACTCTACACTGAAGGATGTCAGCTGTCCCTAACTCTGGAGGTCACCATTAGGCCTCAAGGGCCCCGTGACTTTGCTACATGTGTATTAAGAAAGTAAACAACATGGTAGTAAAGGACTCCGCAGATGTGATAGAGAACTGCCTTGAGTGTACCGATTGCTTTATGCAAGTAGGAAATATTCATATGCAATATTTTGATATTTTTCTGCAAAAAAAAACGTTTTTTTAGGGTCGAACAAACTAAAAGAAGAAAGTAGCTTTTGCTCTTTGAAGCAAATAGATGCTGCAGGCAATGTTCAGTTTGCCATGGCACAGCACCTAGTGATTCAGGACCGCTGTGACTTCCTGTGCAATTAACATATGATCCGGACGTAGTGCGATTTCAGTCTATTCATTTGAATGGGCTGAAATTACGCTGGGCTGCACCAAAAGTAGTGCATGCACTACTTTAAAAAAACACACTGCAACCGGATCCGGTGCATGCAAACACACTGTGTTTGCGACCTGTGTTTGGGGTGTCTTTAGGTTAACACTATAAAATACTTGTGCAATCCGCACTGCCAAATATTATACACCACTCAGAAAACCATAAAACTTGTGCACATACAGTATATTTATGAATATGCTATCATCAAATCTCTATTGTTGCCAACTATAACACTAACAAGATGTTTTCACCATACCCACTTATATTAATACTCATCAGATATAGTGAAGCGCAACACTTTAAACACAAAGCAAACAAAAATAAAAAAAGAAATAAAATAAAGTCCAAGCGTGAATCTAATTTATAACATAGACAGTCCAGCACCCAGTGCTCTATATGTACAACATATTCCAGCTTCTTGTGACAAATGATCATCACCATCAGCTGAAATGCCTGCTCACCTCACACAAGGTAATTAAACCATCAGATCAATCTCATCTGACAGATATTCCTTATTCAAGGCAGAAAACTCCTCAACTCCTCTTCCAAGAGACTCTGGAAATTGGATCCTTCTCCTCTCGCCAATTCCACAACATATTAAATGGAACAAAAGTACAACAGCGTAGTGCTCTCCATTTAAAACAAATTTATTATAACCCACTTATAATACACTTACAGGAATATCAAAAATGCTGCACTTATATTACTACTTGCCAGCCAGTTCACCACTCCAGACTCGACCGCGGTGGTGGCATGATGTCACAGGCTCAGCTCCACCCTCCTAGACGCGTTATGCCCTCCTTATTGGGCTTCTTCAGTAGTATATTTTAAAGTGAGGGATAATATATTTGTTTTAAATAGAAAACAATATGTTACTTCCCTTTTATTCCATGTAATATGTTGTGGAACTGACAAGAGGAGAAGGATCCGATTCCCAGAGTCTCTTGGAAGAGGAGCGAGGAGGTTTCTGCCTTGGAAATGGAATACCTGTCGGATGAGATTGATCTGATGAGCGTTCAATTACCTTGTGTGAGGGGAGCAGGCATTTCCACTGGTGTTGGATGATCTTGTCACAAGAAGCTGGAATACAATGTACATATAGAGCACTGGGTGCTGGACTATCTATAAATTGGATTCACACTTGGATTTTATTTTATTTATTTTTTTATTTTTCATTTTTGTTTGTTATGTGTAAAGTGTTGGCTTCACTATATCTGATGAGTATTTAGGTTAATAGTTACACCCGCTGCAGATCACAAGTGCAGTGTGTTTTAAACATGGGGCGGGAAACATGCACTGAGCGCGTGTTTCCTGCACCGCAATCTAGTGTGAACTGGCCCCCAAAGTTTAGGCTTTCGAGGTATCTCTAGCTGCATGCTCATTCCAGGTCAATGGCTCACTAGATAGTGAAGCCCGAATCAATACCTGGGAGCCTGTACCTTCTTTCCTTACAGGTACCTCTTAATACTTCCTGACCGTTACCTGATATCAGGGCTAAGAGGAACATATTGAGACAAACAGCTCAAAACATATAAACACTAAGAGGTTCATTTATAAAAAAAAAACATCTTTTGAATGTCTCAGGCATTCACACAGTTGTCATGAATATTCCCTGAATTTTGCCTATTTTGTTTATGATCATCAGCTCCATCTAATGGCTATAATGTGGTGTTTTCCTGATTGAGTTATTTCAAGAAAATACTGCACTATGGCCACTAGATGGAGTTGACGATCATAGGAAATAAACATATTAGACACATTTCAGGGATTATTCGTGATGGCTGTGCGAATGCTGGGACATTCGCACAGTGAATTTTTATAGATTGAAACCTTAATGTTCATATGTTTTGAGCTGTTTGGCTCAATGCACTCTTCTTAGCCCTGGATATCAGGTAATGGTCAGGAGATGTTAAAGGGTACCTGTGAGGCATTCTTTCCCATTTGGGCTTTTCTACTTAGTGAGCCATTGACCTGGAATGAGCATGCAGCCAGAGATGCCTGGAAAGGCTAAGATTTCACTCATTGGTTAGTAAAGCAAGTTTCAGGATGTCAGCCCAAAGACAGCAATAATAGCTTTTTACTCCTGGTCTGACCCTAAATCCATGGTCGACGCAGGTTTGTTGTGCCCCAAGACTAAAATTGGTCCAAGCCTTATCATTGTTGCCCCATAAATGCCCTCTAGCCAGGTTCTCGCCAGTGCATTGCATGGTGGCTCTTTCCCTTACATGCCTTGAAAAGGGGATCATTTGGGGTCCTGAAATGTCAGCCTGTAATGTCTGTTACCTTATGTAAATAAAGGACAAGAATATCATTATACCAAGGTGTGCTGGTGAAGATCCCTGTTTTATGATGGTTATGTGGTGGAGCCATCCACCAATTCACTACAGCATCCTACTGAAACGGTGAGTGAGCCGGTAAGGAGTGTGACGGATGCAATACAACTTCCCCATTTACTTTGTTTCTTGTGTTGTAATAGGGCGTACACACGGTCGGAATTTGTTCGGACATTCCGACAACAAAATCCTAGGATTTTTTCCGACGGATGTTGGCTCAAACTTGTTTTGTCTACACACGCACAAAGTTGTCGGAAAATCCGATCGTTCTAAACGCGGTGACGTAAAACACGTACGTCGGGACTATAAACGGGGCAGTGGCCAATAGCTTTCATCTCTTTATTTATTCTGAGCATGCGTGGCACTTTGTCCGTCGGATTTGTGTACACACGATCGGAATTTCCGACAACAGATTTTGTTGTCGGAAAATTTTATCTCCTGCTCTCCAACTTTGTGTGTCGGAAAATCCGATGGAAAATGTCCGATGGAGCCCACACACGGTCGGAATTTACGACAACACGCTCCGATCGGACATTTTCCATCGGAAAATCCGACCGTGTGTACGGGGCATAAGTCTTGTTCATGTGGTGTTCCACCAAATCATGTGGTGTTCCACCATTTTAATGTGGTGTTCCACTAAATCACAAAACCCTGAAACCCCTCTTGCTGTGTGGTGGGCACGCTCCAAGGCCTTTACTTATTGCCTCCACTTTCGTCCACCGCTCCAATTGCCTCTACAAAGACTGGTGCAAATCTCTGTTTTTCCTGAAAGGTGATATATTGCAGCCTGCTATCTATGCATCCCCCCCCCCCCCAATGTGACAGCACTGTAGCTTGGTGAAGTGCTACACACCCCAAAGTGTGAACAGTGAGGGCAAGGGACCGTACATATCAAGACTTTCAGCAGGTCACTGCCAGTGGGAGAAGTTTGTGCACCAGAGGATGACCAGTAAGCTTGGAGAAGGGGTTTGTCGCATTTTGGTTTACTACAGATGTGCTTTAAAGGTCAATTCCAGATTTTTTTTTTAATCATCTTATCATTTTAACAAAACGTATAAAATACCTGCTTTTAGACACTGTCTCCTGCAGAGGTGGCCCATCCAGCACTAGCCTTCCCCAAGGAGAGCCAATCAATCCATTTCCCATGAGCTCAGGGCATGAAGAACCCAGGGCTGGTGCAAGGATTTTTGACACCCTAGGCGAAAACCCCATTTTGCAGCCCCCCTTGACTCCACCCGGACTCCACCCCCTTTGCCATGCCCATGTATACCCCACCTTTTTAATGCAGCCTCGCCAGCTCCCATCAAATGCAGCCTCACCAGTGCCTATCAATGCAGCCTACCAGCATCCATCAAAGCAGCCTACCAGCGCCCATCAGTGAATGTTTGCTTGCTTCCATTCCAGTCCTCCACCGCCTTTGCGCCTCTGACACTATGTGTGAAGGGAGTGGCTGCTGCCTGCTGATGCTGAGATTTAGTTGCTTGCTGCAGAGAGAAGAGAGTAGAAACACCAGTGGCCGGGCGCCATAGACAGCAGTGCGCCCTAGGCAGCTGCCTAGTTTGCCTAGTGGTAGCACTGGCCTTGGAAGGACACACCACCTGAGAGTGCACCATCATGCCAGCCTGAACTCACAGGAGAATGCTGCAGAGAATGGAGCTCATGTCCCTACATGAGCATTGTACTCTGTAGCATTCAAAACCCATCCACTGCTTAGGGAAGGAGAGGATGGCCCATGACATCACGTCACTGCACAGAACAACTATGATAAAAAGGGATGCAAGTATAGTCCCCTTGTACTAAACAGGGGCTTTTATGTCAGTTTGGTTTTTGGCTGGGCTGTAGATAGCTCAGACTGACTGTATAGTATTTCACCTGATTTTTCGCTAAGCTTAAAGCAGTTCTCCAGTCATATTACTGAAAATTAAAAGTCAACAGCTACAAAAACTGTAGCTGCTGACTTTTAATAAACAGACACCTGTCCCAGGATCCAGCGCTGTGCTCACATAGGAACTGACACCAGCATCTTAACTGTAGGCACCCAGCTGTGACAGCTTGTGGCTTCACAGCCGGCTGCCCACTGCGCATGCTAGTCATGATACGAATTGTGAATGGTCCAGCAGTCTTGTGGGACCTGTGATGTGTCCCTGAAGACTGCTGGGGGGGGGGGGACTTGCACTCATGCAATCAGCAGGAGTGGGTACCTGTCAAAACCAGGTTTCCGCTGACCCTGCAAGAAAAAAAAAGTCTGCCAAATGTTAAAGAGGAGGAGAGGAAGAGGCCCTAAAGTGGAACTTCCCCTTTTGGGTGGAGTTCTGCTTTAAGCTGGCTTGTGATTTCTCACTGTCGCCAGTAGATGTGCCTCATATCACTTGTCATAGTATGACATTTCACAAACAAAACTAAGGTAGGAATATTTACATTTTCTTCAGCCAATCCAATAGGAGGTTTAGGCCACTGGTGCATGCTAGGAGGAAGATATAAATATTGGGGATAGGCCATGTGTTGCTCTAGTCCCCTGGGCTAAGGCCTAGGGAGGTGCTGCTGGATGGAGCTCTGCTGTTAGGCCAATATTCTGTTTTGGATCCTAACATGTACTGAAGTGGTCCTGAGGCTGTCCTACCTGGTCTGGAGAAAGCTGCTCCAAGGAGGAGGTCCATTGCTGGAGAGAGACAAGAAGAAGGCTGGTCTCTCAGAAGGGTCTGGTGACTCACTTGGGCATACCTCCCAACATTTTGAGATGAGAATGAAGGACACCTACTAGCAAACGTATGTAGGCATAATGTTGGCTTAAAGGTTCTGACACTGTGAAGCTAGACATTGATCTGGAGAGTCTGTAAGTGATCTGCTACCATATCTGGGACCCCTAACCCTCACCTCCTTAATCACTCTGCAATAAAACTTTAAAAAGACAAAAGTGACTGTCACCCAATATCCTTTCTCCTTCCCCCCATTGCATACCTCCCGACTTTCTGAAATGGGAATGAGGGACACCTACCCTGTTTCCCCGAAAATAAGACCTAGCGTGATTGTCGGTGATGGCTGCAATATAAGCCCTACCCCCCCCAAATAAGCCCTAGTTAAAGTCCTTGTAGGTCTTATTTTCAGCGTAGGGCTTATTTTCGGGGAAACAGGGTAGGGTTTATTTGGGGGGTAGGGCTTATATTGCAGCCATCACAGACAATCACGCTAGGTCTTATTTTCGGGGAAACAGGGTAGTAGCAAAAGTATGTAGGCATAGGACACGCCTACTGTCACACCCCCTTAAAGGAGAATTGTATTAAAAAAATGATTACGGTAGTTAAACCCACAAGTGCTTTATACCACTAGTGTTAATTTATATTGGCTTTTGGTATTTACAAATGCAGCAATTTAGAAATCGGATGAAAGGTTTAGCGCTGGGAAACACTTTTTAAAAGATAAGAAATGCATTTTATATACAATATATAGATCAGACCAAAATGAGGGACAAATGAGGAGGAATGAGGGACAGAGGGCCATATAGTCCCTCGAAATCAGGGACATTTGGGAGCTATGCCCACTGTAGCCATGGTCTCGGCCCTGGGGGGGGGGTGAAATGCTAGCCCACCCTGCTTCTGGAGGTGCTATCCTGACTTTGGGTTGTCAGAGGGGTGCTACATAAGCAAAAAAATAAATAAATAAATAAAAATGAAAAAAAAAAACATTTCATTGATGGGCTAGGAAGCTGGAACTGGGCTTTGTTTCTGAAACTACCATATCTCTATCCCCTGATAGAAACCCTAATTAGCCTCTTGTCCTCGGAGGCCCTTATGCGGCAATACGAGCACAGACAATATGTCCGTCACTGTCTTCTGTAAAAGGTTCCCCTTTTGTTCTGACAGCTGAGTAAAGAGGATATCTATAAAAGAAGCTGCCATTTATGCATCCAGTTATGTTTTGCATAGAATTAATGATTTAGGGGCTTTAAATTGTCAAACACGATTAGAACATTGCTTTCCAGCTAGGCAAAAAAAAAAAACCCGTACTTCATTAGCTCACTGCTATCTGGTAAATGAGCAGTGTGCTGCAGTACATTCTAGGTCTAATTGTCAGAGGAGACATGCAGACAGATCTTGGAGATGGGTTAGCAGTGCGTCCTTTAGGAGGATGAATGCTTTCACTATATAAGTGGTGCATTGCAGCAAGCTGGGTGGAATGAGCACTCACAGCAGACAGGTGCAGCAGCAGCAGCGTCTCCTATAAAACCATTGCAGGGAATGTACTACGGGAGCAATTTACAGCAAGGACACCTGACTGATAGAATACTGCTGTGGTTTTTTTTTTTTTTTTTTTTGGTTTTGTTCCTTGTCCTGCAGGCATGACTTGCAGATTTAATAAAAGCTAGGCATTCGGTGCCATTTTAGTACTAATTCCAAGTGTCAGCACAAGCTGTCATATTAAAGATACACTCCAATCAAAAAAAGGGAAAAACATTTTTTCCAGCCAGCTACTGTCATTCTGTCTTTTTTTATTACTGGGCAAACATACTTCGGTTTCTGTCAATGGCCCTCATGCCACATAGCTGCTTTACCCTGAAGACTGTTTCAGGAAATTAAAGCGGTATTCAACCCAAAACCAAAAATGTAATATAATGCAGCTTACCAATTATTAAATGTGGTGGCTGCATTCGTTTTGATTTTTTAGGCTTTTCCCCTAATGCCCCGTACACACGGTCGGATTTTCCGACGGAAAATGTGTGATGGGACCTTGTTGTCGGAAATTCCGACCGTGTGTAGGCTCCATCACACATCGGATTTTCCGACACACAAAGTTTGAGAGCAGGATATAAAATTTTCCGACAACAAAATCCGTTGTCGGAAATTCCGATCCTGTGTACACAAATCCGACGGACAAAGTGCCACGCATGCTCAGAATAAATACAGAGATGAAAGCTATTGGCCACTGCCCCGTTTATAGTCCCGACGTACGTGTTTTACGTCACCGCGTTCAGAACGATCGGATTTTCCAACAACTTTGTGTGACCGTGTGTATGCAAGACAAGTTTGAGCCAACATCCGTCGGAAAAAATCCTAGGATTTTGTTGTCGGAATGTCCGAACAAAGTCCGACCGTGTGTACGGGGCATTATAATGCTCCCACTCTGGATGAAGGAGCACAGTGGGAACCTTTGGACAGCAGCATTGTCATACTGGGGGGGGGGGTTAGCTTGTCTAGCAGGTTTAGCATAGCTCCCAACTGTCCCTGATTTTGAGGGACTGTCCCTGATTTGGAACAATATCCCTCTGTCCCTCATTCCTCCTCATTTGTCCCTCATTTTGATCTGACCTATATAGCTGTATATAAAATGTACTTTTTATCTATCAAAAAGGGTTTTCCAGTGCTAAACCTTTCATCTGATTTCTAAATTGCTGCATTTGTAAATTCCAAAAGCCAATATAAAGGATTAGTAGTGGTAAAAAAAAGCACTTGTGGTGTAACCAATCTTGTTTTTTTTGAACAATGCTCCTTTGAGGGGGCGTGGCAAGGGGTGTGTCCTATGCCTGCATACTTTTGCTGATAGGCGTCCCTCATTCCCATCTCAAAAAGTTGGGAGGTGTGGATTTAGATACACTAATGCCTCGTACACACAAGCGGACTTTCCATCGGAAAAAACTTGGATGGTTTTTCTGACGGAATTCCGCTCAAGCTTGGCTTGCATACACACGGTCACACAAAAGTTCTCTGAACTTTCGACCGTCAAGAACGCGGTGAGGTGCAACACTATGACGAGCCGAGAAAATGAAGTTCAATGCTTCCGAGCATGCGTCGAATTGTTTCCAAGCATGCGTAGGAATTTTGCGCGTCGGAATTGGTACAGACGATCGCAGTTTCGGATAGGAACTTTTCCCGACCGAAAAATAGAGAACATGCTCTCAATCTTTTGCTGGCTGGAATTCCGCCAGCAAAAGACCGATGGAGCATAACACACGATCACATTTTCCAACAAAAAGCTCTCATCTGAGTTTTACTGGCGGAAATTCCGATGGTGTGTACGCAGGATTACAAATTAATCTGGGTTAGGGACCTTAGATTGTAAGCTTCTGGAGGGATTTAGATGCACTAACAAATTAATCTGAGTTAGGGACCTTAGATTGTAAGCTCCTGGAGGGCAGGGACTGATTTGAATGTACAATATTTTTTTTTTTCATTCACGCTCTGCACTCACACGCTGCAGTTCTTATTTTTTGAGGGGGAACACACACTCATTCATTCACGGTAATCAGTTGATCTCTTCCAAGGACATGTTGAGACCTTTAGGGACTTACATCTTCACCCATGCCATGTCTGTCCTCCGGCGGTCCCCTCTTGGCGGTCCCCTCTTGGCGGTACCATTTGCTCCGCCTCCTCGGCTCCTGAGCTGAATCTTTGTTGCAGCCTCTGTCTGGGAATCCAACATTTGGTGACTTGGCCAAAGTCTATTGATATATCATACACGCATTCACCACTGAAGAAGCGAGCCTTGTCTCACGAAACGCGTAGGGTATTATTGATGCCTGTATTTGTATTAATTATTATGCTATTGTACTTGGAATGTCATTTCTTATACTGTATGTTTACTTACATCGGCTGGGTTTGACTGTTCATTTTGCACGATAGCTTTCAATAAAAACTTTATTGTATTTATTTTGGCATGTTTATTGGCTAATCATACTCACCTCATATAAAGTCCCCTGGGTGACTTCCTTGGGTTTTTTTAAGCACAGGGGGCACCTTTGGACAGCTGCATTGTCATACTGGGGGGGGTTGTTAGCTTGACTAGCAGATTTAGATACACTTACAAATTAATCTGCGTTAGGGACCTTAGATTGTAAGTTCTGGAGGGCAGGGACTGGTGTGAATGTACAATGTATATGTAAAGCGCTACGTGAATTGACGCGCTATATAAGTACCTGTAATAAGTAACATAAATAAATTAGGGCTGTACTCCAGCTAAGGCCTCATGTACACTGCAGCTGCTAAACTCACGTTTACGAGCATTTGGGCGTTTTTTTCAGCAGCCCCTGAACTCTCCTCCTCAATGTTATCTTATGTGTACATCTTACACTCAGTCGTTTATAGTCGTTTAGAGGCAGTTGAGTTTACAGAAGTCTGCGGTTATAAGCGTTTTTAAAGGGGAACATGTAAAATGTGGAAAAAACACAATTTTCACCATATGCTGTTGCCTGCAAGCAAGGGGAGAGGGAGAGATAGAAAGAGAGGAGGAGAGAGAAAGAGAGGAGGAGAGAGAAAGAGAGAGCAAGAGGGAGATAGGGGGAGAGCAAGAGAGGAGGAGAGAAAGAGGGGGAGAGAGAGGGAGAGAGGGAGAGCAAGAGGGAGATAGGGGGAGAGAGAAAGCGAGAGGGAGAGAGAAAGCGAGAGGGAGAGAGAGAGAGGGGGGGGAGAGAGAGAGGGAGATAGGGGGAGAAACACCTCTTTAGGGGACACTTAACCCCTTGATCGCCCCCTAGTGTTAACCCCTTCCCTGCCAGTGACATTTATACAGTAATCAGTGGCTATTTTTTAGCTCTGATCGCTGTATAAATTTAAGTGGTCCCAAAAAAAGTGTCCGATCTGTCTGCCACATTGTCGCAGTCCTGCTTAAAATAGCTGATCACTTTCATTACTAGTAAAAAAAAAATAATAATAAAAATGCCATAAATATATCCCCTATTTTGTAGACGCTATAACTTTTACGCAAACCAATCAATATACGTTTATTGCGATTTTTTTTTTTACCAAAAATATGTAGAAGAATACATATTGGCCTAAACTGATGAAGAAATTTGTTTTTTTTTTTGTTTTGTTTTTTGGGGTGGGGGGTATATTTATTATAGCAAAAAGTTAAAGTTTTTTCAAAATTGTCGGTCTTTTTCTGTTTATAGCGCAAAAAAACCCCAAAAAAACGCAGAGGTGATCAAATACCAACAAAAGAAAACACTATTTGTGGGAAAAAAAGGACAAACATTTTGTTTGGGTACAGCGTCGCATGACCGCGCAATTGTCAGTTAAAGTGACGCAGTGCCGTATCGCAAAAAATGGCCCAGTCATTAAAGAGGCGTTCCACCCGAGGTCCAGTAAAAAAAAAAAAAAGAAATTAAAAGTCAGCAGCTACAAATACTGCAGCTGCTGACTTTTAATTGGATACTTACCTGTCCCAGGGTCCAGAGATGCGGGAGATCGAAGCCCCGCTCCTCTCCCCCTCCGTTCAGCGGCGCCGGCATTGCAACTGTGGGCGCCGGGCTGTGGCTTCACAGCCTGGCACCCACTGCGCATGCGCGAGCGTCGCCGCGCGCCGTGATTGGCCGCTCAGTCACCTGGGACCTGTAATGGGTCCCAGATGATTGACAGGAGGGAGGGAGCAGAGCTGAGCCCTTCCTGTGCCGAGGGGAAAGTGATGTCACCAGCCCAGGCACTGGAAGAGGCAGACTACGAGGGACCACCTAGCAACAGCCATTTAGAGGTAAGTAAAAAAAAAAAAATATCCATTTTTTTTTTTTTTTTGGGTGGAACCCCACTTTAAGGGAGCAAATCCTTCCAGTCCTTAAGTGGTTAAAATAAAAAACAATTAGTAACATTAAAAGCTACAAAATGATTCTCAGACCTGCAGAGAAAAGACTTGACATTTATATGACTTTCTAATGCCGTCTATTGTTTTATGTTAGCTGCCACGATAGGAAAAGAAAAACGTCAGAATGACATTTGGTTCTGCAGGATTACTGGACAGTCATTGTCTGCAAATATCACTCTCCACTATATCCCTGGCATAAGGTACACATCATATTGTGCCCCAAGGGGATAATAACCCAAAATAGTTTTATTTTTCAATGGACAGATTTTTATAAACACATGACCTTTTTTAATGTGCTTTAACCGCTTCAGCCCCGGAAGATTTTACCCTCTTCCTGACCAGAGTACTTTTTGCGATGCGGCACAGCGTCGTTCTAACTGACAATTGTGCGGTCGTGCAATGTTGCACCCAAACAACATTATAGCAATATGGTGTGACCAAATCCCCATATTTTTGAAAATGTCTTTTTGAGAACCTTTAGGTGTTTTTAAACTAGCCTTGCTGGAGGTGAATGTTTTTTTGCATGTGTGCGCTGTAATATTTTTCTTCTATTGTATGGTCTTATGGCTGCCCCAGCTTTAATGAGAAGGTGTGCCCCCAAATATCTTGTTTGTTTCAGAAACCGCTCAGGGTGCATAGCAAAAGAACATGCCCACAACGGGATCAAACCGCCAGAACCACAGCACAGGCAAGTCAAAGCATCCTGAGCAGCGATAACATGGGCGCCGCACATGGAAAAAGAGGAAAGAACAAGGAGAAACCGCAAACACCCAACCCAAATATATAGCAACAATGGTCACTATTATGTAGCTGATCAAAAAAGTCCTGAAATATAATGAACAAGCCAAAGCCAAATGAGACCTAACATGAAAACATCCAAGGATAAAGGAGGAGAAAGAAAAAAAAAGAAGGGGGGAAGAGAAAGGGGGAGGGGAAAGGGAAAGAAGGGGGAAAAAAAAGGGGGTGAGTTGTAGAAAATACTCCTTACCTATCAGGGGGCGCACAGTCTTTACACACTCTATATGGAAGATATATTCCCATAAAGGAAAAGTAAATATAGAAATTGGGAAGGGAAGAGGAATAACAGGAATAGAGGAAAAAGTCAAGTATTGAGAAAAGGGGCATAATCGACAAACTCATTTAACCCAGGGGGACGATCAGCTCTAAGGGTGAAGATCCATCGTGATTCAGAGCGTAGAATAACATTATTAAAATCATCCCCCAGAGTTGGGATGTATTCTATCATTGGCCTGGAACCCACGATTGTCCAGATTGCACATATGGCAATTCTTAAAATGTCTTGCAATGGGACTCTCAGGGATTCCATCACTGATATCATCTACATGTTCTTTAACACGTTGCCACAGCATACGTTTGGTTTTTCCTACATAAATGGCATTACATCCCCCCATTAAGAGGTACACAATGCCCTTTGTTTCACAATTTGTGAAATGTTTAGGCCTAATGGTAGTAGATCCAATCACTATGGAGTCCTTATCCACGCGTATGTAGTGACAGTATCCACACTGGCCACACCTATAGGTCCCTGGAGGTCATTACCCACAGGAAACAGAGCCCCCAGTTCTATCAAAATGACTAGATATAAGAATATCTTTGAACGATTTCTCCTATAGGTAATACGTGGATTAGAGTCAACAAAGCATTTGATAGTCTTATCCTCAGTCAATAAATTCCAATATTCCTGTAAGACAGTCATTATCTCATTGTGTTGTTTATTGTATTTGAAGATTGGTCTAATTTTAACTTCTTCCAGTTGGGGATCCCCCTGGAAGAACAGAAGTTCACACAGGCTCTCCAGTGCCCGTTTGTAGGCTCGTTTCAGGGCTCTGTGAATATAGCCCCTCTTAAGGAATCTTTCCCTCAAAGCTTAAGCTTGTATTTTGAAATAGCTGTCAGCACTGCAATTCCTCCGGACCCATAGGTATTGCCCTACGGGTATGCCCTTAATCAGATGTCGGGGATGAGCACTCCCTGAATGCAGTAGGGAGTTCCCTGCCGTAGGTTTCCTAAAAAGGCTTGTAGCTATACATCCATCTGGACATTTGGTGATCGTGAAGATTCAGATCATTGATATTGAGTCTGTTCACATACTCAAATAGCACGCCCTTAGGGCCATTTCAGAATATAAAGATATCGTCGATGTACCTCTGCCATAATGAAACGTAGCAGAAGTACATTGACAAGTCCTCAGATCCAAAAATGGTCTGTTCCCACCCCCCCATATACAGCTTGGCATAAAAGGGGGGCACATATAATGCCCATAGCCACCCCCTGCATTTGGAGGTAGTGGAAACAGTAAAAAATAAACGCATTGTGCGTTAGAATAAACTCCAGTAATTTCAAAATCAACATGTTGTAATCCGGATGGATGTTAGTTCTCTCATCCAGAAAGGATCTCACCATTGTTAGCCCAAGTTGGTGAGGGATGCTGGAATATAAGGCTACAACATCAATGCACACCAAAAGAGTATTGGTGTCTACGTGCAAGCCATCAAGAATATTGAGTAAATGAATGGTGTCCTTGAGGTAGGTGGAAAGGCTTTCCACATGTGGGCGTAAGTGATCATCCACAATGATGCTGGCTCTAGAAGTGATGTTCCCTATCCCTGACATAGTGGGACGACGAGGAGGATTTACTATAGTCTCATGTGTCTTGGGAAGAGCGTAGAATGTAGATATGGTCGGATGTTTAATGATTAAATAGTCCCTAGTGTCACGACAGAATACCACGACAGAAAGCCGAATTCACCAATTTACTGAACATGTCCTGAAACGGAATTGTTATTAGGGGGGAATTTTTTTTATACCAAGATGAGTTGGACAGAATTTTTTTAAAACATCAATACGTAGGAATCCTGAGTTAAAATAACAATGCTGCACCCCTTATCGGAGCACTTAATAACTACATTATCATGTTCCTGGAGCTTTTTAAGGGCTTCTCTCTGTTCTTTCTCTGACTCGGATTTATATTTTGTACGCAAATTAAGCTTATCCAAATTCCTCACTTCCAGTTGTAGGAATAGATTAACTCTGGGGATGTTATTAGTGGGAAAGCGTGTTGAAATGTTTTTATAATTTGCTTGCCAATTAGGTGATTCACTATCTAGAATACCTAAATCATCAAAATGCCCATCTCTCATCAGTGCTTCAAAGTTCAGTTCACCACTTTCCCTAGCCAGGTCCCTTGGAGCTTTTAAGGCTCTGCACTCCGATCGAGTGAACTCCCGTCACTCAAAACCCTTTTGCCTACTGAGAGTTCATCACTCGAGGGTCCAGAGCCTTCGAATTGGTATTTAAAGTTCAATTTACGAGCAAATAGATTTAAAGCCTTCACAATGTCAAAGTGATCCATATCACTCCCAAGACAGAAATTGAGTCCCAGCTTTAACATAGCCAGTTCCTCTGGTGAAAATGTATAGGGTGTTAGATTGATGATTTCAAGCGCATTATCCTCCGTTATTCCGGGCGCGTCACAAATGCATCCATCGTTTCCTGTACTATGTCTGTAAGGTTTGATCAACTGGAGGTAGAAGTAAAAAAATCATCATCACTGTAATTTGGTTGTAAGGGAAGGGTCCTATTGTCAGGGATATCTTTCCTTCTAACTGAGCCATCCCCTCTGCCCATAACTCAATGTTTGTGTGATCGACAAGGGCATCCTTTCCAAGATGGAGGGTCCTTGTGTTTCGTAGGGAAAAGCGTGCGGTTGTAGTCCTCATGTGAGGTGCTGCCACCAGTTCTAACCCGATTGCCCCAAGTGTGGCAGCCAGATCTGCAATCCCTAGGGTGGGGTATTCCCTGAAAAGAAACAACTGATGACATGGATGAGTGGTCAGAAAAATCACTTTCTGACCTAGCTTTAGTTTTCTGTATGAATGATTTATTTTTTTGCGTAGATTCCTCCATCTATAGGCACGACCCGTTTGGGAGGCTATTGTGTTTATTATGCTTCAGTTTGTGAATGAGCAGGAAGCCTCAGAGAGCTTCTTATTCATTCATCTGTGCACCTGTGGCTACAGAGAAAAGGACTGATATATCTATGCCCAGACAGGGGAAGGGGGCCCTGTCAGGTAGGCTGTATGGGGCCCTGTGATTTCTAACAGCAGCCTGACTGTAAGCATGCAGCAGCAGAGCCCCATGGATGTATATCAGGGGCGTAACTACCACCATAGCGACCCATGCTATGGGGCCCGCAGCCGAGTGGGGCCCAGTGAGGATAAGAGCACCGCTGGCACAGTCTCCCAGCCAGGGGAAGAGAGAGGAAAGGAAGAGGCGAGCTGTCCGTATCAGCAGAGAGTTGAATTGCCCGATGTAAGAGCTTTCATTAGAACTTCCAGTGTTCCCGGGGCTCACGTCACATAGCTCCACCTTTTGGCCTGGTGCCTTTGATAGACAGAACGCTGATCCAATGCGGGACATGTGACGTCATCAAAGGCGTCGGGCCAAGAGGTGGGGCTATGTGACGATGAGCCCTGAGAAGACAGGAAATTCAAATGAAAGCTATTACAGCGGGCAATCCTGCTCTCTGCTGATCCGGTGGCTTGCCTCTTCCTCTGCATAGGTGGGGTTGTATGGGGCACAGGCAGACCAGGCTGTATTGGGCACAGGTCACGCTGTATGGGGCACAGGTCACGCTGTATTGGGCACAGGTCACGCTGCATTGGGCACAGGTCACGCTGTATGTGGCACAGGTCAAGCTGCATTGACACTAGGGCAGCTGTGGGGGGGGGGGGCTGTTTGCAGGGGGGCCCCATACAACATTTTGCTATGGGGCCCTGCTATTTCTAGTTACGCCCCTGATGTATATCTGTGGTAGCCGGATGTTAAAGTAGAGCTAAACCCTTCTATCCTTTACAGCCAAGGAAGCTGCCCTCCCAGCCTTTTTTTGATCTGCATTAGCCATCTTGCTACACATTTGATCAGTTATGAAACCAGCCATTTGATGGCTTGAACATTTGGTTAAGAGGAGAAGCAACTGTGAGAGTTATCATTCACAGCATAAATGTAAAACAGATGTAGGTATGGCGCTGTTCTAGTGGAGTGAATAATTGATGATAAAACCACTGTATTGCACCTTATGAAGTCTCCCAAACTAGATGTGGAAAGCTGGAGGGTTTAAAATCTGTATATTATAAATTAGTAGCAGATGCCTTGAACCTTGTGTATATACACATTTACCACGGTGTGGTGCTATAAGCTTGTGGTGTCCAGTAGCAATTTAAAATTAATTCAAACAAAAAGTGGGTAAATGGTTAAAAAAAGAAGGAAAAGCCGGAAAAATGTGTGTTTTAAATGTGTCTGGATTGTGTTACAACCTCTGTCGGTTGTTTAGCAATGTGGTTTCAGTAGCCAGAGGGAATACTTCAGTGTATTTATTTATCTAAAAATATGTGTCTCATATGTGAATTACCCCTGTGGATGTTAACCAAACATTAAATTTATGCTATTTCCCAGTTTTGTAATAGGGTTACATGAAATATATGACCAATATAATATCACATACAATACATAAGTAAATCTTAGTAAAAGTGCATATGCAAAAAAGTGCTTGGTGATCACAAAATGTGTGCTAATTAGCAACAATAAGCTAATTGACAAAGGAAACAACAGGGCCATTTACAATGAGCCGATCCGATGGACAGTTCGGCCTCAGGGGGGGTTATATCGCAGGCTCGCTGGACAGGTAAGTGTCCTTATTAAAAGTCAGCAGCTATAAACAGCCGAAACACCCCTTTAAACAAAATAACTGGGCCAACTTTACTGTTTCGGGTTTTTTTTATTCATTGAAGTGTATTTTTCCCAGTAAATTGCGTTTGAAAGACCACTGTGCAAATACAGTGTGACATAAAATATTGCAACAATCGCCATTTTATTCCCTAGGGTCTCTGCTAAAAAAATATATATAATGTTTGGGGGTTCCAAGTAATTTTCTAGCAAATAAATCTAATTTTAACTGTAAGAAAAAAGTGTCAAAAAAAGGTTTAGACTTTAAGTGGTTAAACTTCCTGCATATTCACACAGAAGTTTTATTCCTTTGATCTAAGACTGAAGAGTTACAATGTTGTTAAAAACTTGGCAGACTGCCCGGTTTGGCAGACTGCCAGAGTGAGCAGAGAACTCTCTATACTTGTTACGGGAAACTCTGCAATACAGATCGTCAGGGGTGTTGAATCGAGATCACAATCTTTTAACGATTAATTGTGCAGCTCTATAATGGCCCCTTCAGTATGTTGGTGCATCAGTAATAGCGCTTACATCATCCCTAGTGTGGCTGTGATGGTGTATTATACCTTCGGCCAAAAACAGTCATCCAGAAGTCAAGACCGCTGCAAGTTCCACCGTGCAGCAAGAAGCTCCCTGGAATCATCGGGCTGGAGGCGTACATGCTGGAACTGATGTGATGGAGGGGATGTAACCGGGTTGCTCTGACTGCCGGAAGAGAACCACCAAAACTCCAATGTACAGGGGATTAGAACACACCGGTAATGATGTATACCTCTTTGATTCGCCCGATGGAAGGGTTTGTTCCACCCTTCCTTTACATATGGGAGTCAGACCTAGGCACCCAATTTAATGACTCTCAGAAGGAGAAGTTCCTCCATTTTGCCCAAAAGTCCTCCATAGCCACTAGAGTTCAGGAGATTTGTTACAAGATCTTGATCAGATGGTACAGAGTGCCTACCGTTCTACAACAGTTTTTCTCTCAGGTCCCCAGTTTATGTTGGCGATGTGGCAATGCTGAGGGAACGATGCTGCACATCTTCTGGGATTGTCCCAAGCTTGAGCCTTTTTGGCGCAAGGTGATCTACACAATAAAACACCTGAAAAATGTTGATCCAGAGGGGAACCCTGCTGCCTGCCTGCTTCATCTCTCAAAGAGACTGATTAAGAAATACAAACCCTCCCTTACAACCCAGTTGCTCAATGCGGCCAAGGCATGCATCCCCCTCTGTTGGAGAACCCCCCTTCTATATCCCTATGGTTTGCTAAAGTAAATGAACTAAGAGATATGGAGGATCTCACCGCTACCTTGCACAATCGGGAGGAGACCCTCCGTGAGACCTGGAGACCCTGGCACCATTTTTTATAAGATTCAAACAGTGTCCGAACCCAGGAGGTGCCCCATGCGTTTCACACTGACCTCAGTGCTCCTTCAAACCATAGTCAGTGTGAAACGCACGTGGCACCTCCTGGGTTCGGACACTGTGTCTTTCTTGGCTGTCATTTGCTATTCTTGGAATAAAATCGTTGGAACATTCCTGTGGTGTGCAGCTGTTCTTTTCTTACCATTTTGTATACACAGATGCCTATCTTCAGGAGATGGCGCAATCAGACTAACCTTCTGGAACTAGTCCTATTTCCTGGGCGAGAGGCCCTACCAGTAAACTTCCTCTATATCTCTCTTGCTTCCCTCTCTTTTGCACTCGGGGCACACCTGATCCCTGGACCCCCTTCTTTTCTGGTAATCACCCTTTCCACGTATCCTTGGCTCGGTAATGGGCTATATCATCTGGACATGGTGCGCATCCTTGCTTGCATCACACTCTCCTCATGATCTCATTCCCGGCATAAGTGGGCCATTAGGTTGTAATGTCTCCCGATGTATTGTAAAAGTTCTATTTTATTTTATTTCACATTATTTTAGTATGCTGATTTGCTGACAATGATTCTATGCTTTGGGTCTCCCCTGTAGTTACCTGTTTGTCTCCTCAGCTTTGCACACGGATAATTACCTCCAAAACCATAGCGTTTTCTCATGACCACCCGTAAGGTGCAGAGCTGGGCTTGTTGTTATATAACTTTGACTGTGTGACCCCCTTTTTTGCCACTTGATTCTGTTATTAGTGAATACCTTGACTGTTTAATGCAGAATTAAAAAGAATGCACCAGTATGCATGGGTGGTTTTATGACAACGCGTTTCGCACACATGCACCTTTTTCAAGTCATGTGATCATAATGCTGAACACCGAGAATATAAAGGATGTAAATGAGAAGAGGGAGGGGGGGCAATTTTGTTCAATATACTATATGGCACCAATTAAATACACCATTACCACACATTTTATCACAAGCATACCAAAGCCTCAGTGGTTTTATATTCAAATCACTTGTAAACAATCAAAGTTATATATATTCCAAAAATAAATTAAAATATATACATAGCCAGCTAGGGAAAAAGTTTATGTATATCGAAATCAAATCAAATCTAATCAAATTACCATATGCCAATATTAATTCAGATCCCATACAATCAAGATCCTATTAAAAAACAACATGTACTCATTAGCAGTTTATGTATCTATCCATAAAGATTAGTAATAATATATGTACACATACTTTATGAGTTTCAAAATTCAACCTCTAATGTTTTCTCAGCCAAGCACACCATTGTACCTGCATGCCTGAGCTAAGGGGAGGTAGATTTCAGGAAGTAAACGCTACATGAATTATCTGCTCTATACTCCAAATGGCCAGGGCCAGAAATTCTTGGGGGGGGGGGGGGGGTTTCAAAATGATTTCTCAGCAAAATAAAGCATGGAGACATGAATGGATGGGGAAATTTGCTCTGATTATTAATACATGAATTATTTTTGATTTGTGGTGCTCAGATGCGATGCAGTGTAGTTCTGCTATAATGCACCACATTGCAGTGTGAACATATGACTAGGCCCTAAAGGTTTTCTTTCACTCTTTTTTCCTGCAGTCAGAAGGGTTTTAATTACACTGTAGCTGCCATCATATTTTCTGTTCTAATAATTCTATGGGAATGTTTGACCATTCTTCCAGAAGTGCATTTGTGAGGTCAGACACTTATGTGGACAAAAAAAACAGCAATACTCCTGCATGAGTAAATTGACTCAATAGTGGCTGTTCTGACACATTCTGTTTGCAGTCTCTGCTCTAATTCACAAAGGTGTTCTATTGGGTTGAGGTCAGGTCTCTGTGCAGGCCAGTCAAGTTCCTCCACCCCAAACTCGCTCATCCACGTCTTTATGGACTTTGCTTTGTGCACTGGTCCAAATCAATCGGCGGAGAGGGGATTAAGGTGTGGGGTTGTTTTTCAGAGGTTGGGCTTGGCCCCCTTAGTTCCAGTGAAGGGAACCCTTAAGGCGTCAGCATACCAAGACATTTTGGACAATTTCATGCTCCCAACTTTGTGGGAACAGTTTGGGGATGGCCCCTTCCTGTTCCAACATGACTGCGCACCAGTGCACAAAGCAAGGTCCATAAAGACATGGATGAACGAGTTTGGGGTGGAGGAACTTGACTGGCCTGCACAGAGTCCTGACCTCAACCCCACTGAACACCTTTGGGACGAATTAGAGTTGAGACTGCGAGCCAGGCCTTCTCGTCCACGTCAGTGCCTGACCTCACAAATGTACTTCAGGAAGAATGGTCAAACATTCCCATAAACACACTCCTAAACCTTGTGGACAGCCTTCCCAGAAGAGTTGAAGCTATTATAGCTGCAAAGGGCGGGCCAACTCAATATTGAACCCTACAGACTAATGCCCTGTACACACGATCGGACATTCCGACAACAAAACCGTGGATTTTTTTAGACGGATGTTGGCTCAAACTTGTCTGGCATACACACGATCACACAAATGTTGTTGGAAATTCCGAATGTCAAGAACGCGGTGACGTACAACATGTACGACGAGCCGAGAAAAATGCAGCCAGTGCTGCTCTTCTGCTTGATTCCAAGCATGTGTGTCGGAATTGTCTACACACGGTCGGAACTTACGCGAAAGGATTTTGTCGCCGGAAAATTTTAGATCCAGCTCTCAAACTTTGTGTGTCGGAAATTCCAATGAAAAAAAGTCCGATGGAGCCCACACACGGTCGGAATTTCCGACAACAAGCTCCGATCGCACATTTTCCGTCGGAAAGTCCGACCGTGTGTACGGGGCATAAGACTGGGATGCCATTGAAGTTTATGTGCGTGTAAAGGCAGGCGTCCCAATACTTTTGGTAATATAGTGTATATTCCTTTATAAATACTATACATTTTTTTTATATTACACAGTTTAATTACATTTTGTAACATAGAAGTGGCAAAGGTAAGTTGCATGCAGGTTTTCTGTTTCTTTAAGCTTCAGAAGGCTTCCCAGCAAGCAGAAATTCCCTGTGAACTTTCTCTAGTGTGAAGTCGTTCTTCTTGCAGAGACATTTAAAAATACCTTATTTGCAAAAACAGAACCCGCATTAGTTGAGGTTGAGCGTAAAGTCCTCCCACATGGAGTTCGTTGTAGGATTGAGTCATTGGAAATCCGGCACTTTTGTTGTCCAGACTGACCTTGCAGTTATTGTCTGAAAACACGGTGTACAATGCGCGGCGTGGCTTCTGATTGGCTCCCGCAGTTGTATGCACAAGACATGCTGTATGCAGAGCAGCAATTACCGGGGGGGGGGGGGCTTCTCAGGAAACCTGCAGAGCAGTAATGGAATGCAGCACAATATTCAGGCGAGGAGCTGGTTGGCCAGGCACTAAATTGATTGCCATTATAAATTTAGAACTGTCATTCAAACACGTTTTAATTTGTCTAATGCTGTACTGTATTTTCCATCTAAAAGCCTTGCAGCAGCACAAACACTCCTCCTTTTCTCTGTGCATTAGTGAACGGAACTGCGCTGTAAACTGTTACCTTACAAAAAATGATGCCTGTGCATTTAACTCATTCCTCGCCTCCTAGAAATACATTTTGTTGCTGCATTGGAGATCCCGTGATGAGAATGTACATAGAAAATCTTTCAAATGAGCCAAAATCTGGTCCATTCAGCACCCTCGGGAGTCAGAAAACTAAAAACGAATTTTGTAATTACGCTGTATTATCAAAAGTATTGGGGCGCCTGCCTTTACACGCACGTGAACTCTATTGGCATCCCAGTCTAATGCCGCGTACACACGACCGGACTTCCCGTCAGTATAGACTCCGACGGTCTTTCCGACGGAGTTCCGCTGAAACGGACTTGCCTACACACGATCACACCAAAGTCCGATCGTTTAGAACGCGATGACGTACGACGGGAAAAAGGAAGAAGAAAAAGGAAGTTCAATAGCCAGTAGCCAATAGCTGCCCTTGCCTCGTTTTTGGTCCGTCGGACTAGCATACAGACGAGCGGTTTTCCCGATAGGAACTGATTCCGTCTGAAAGATTTGAAACATGTTCTATTTCTAGGTCCGTCAGAATTTTAGAAAGAAAAAGTCAGATGAAGCCCACACACGATCGTAGTGTCCAATGGAATGTTTCAGTCGGACCTTTTTTGCCGGGAAGTCCGGTCGTGTGTACGCGGCATTAGTCCGTAGGGTTCAATATTGAGTTGGCCCACCCTTTGCACCTATAACAGCTTCAACTCTTCTGGGAAGGCCGTCCACAAGGTTTAGGAGTGTGTCTATGGGAATGTTTGACCATTCTTCCAGAAGAAGAGTGGGGTCAGGCACTGATGTGGACGAGAAGGCCTGGTTTGCAGGCTCTGCTTTAATTCATCCCAAAGGTGTTCTATCGGGTTGAGGTCAGGACTCTGTGCAGGCCAGTCAAGTTTTTCCACCCCAGACTCGCTCATCCATGTCTTTATGGACCTTGCTTTGTGCACTGGTGTGCAGTCATGTTGGAAACAGGAAAAGGCCATCCCCAAACTGTTCCCACAAAGTTGTGAGCATGAAATTTACCAAAATGTCTTGGTATGCTGACGCCTTAACACACGTCCGAATGTCCGATCGACAACAAAACCGTGGATTTTTTTGCTACGGATGTTGGCTCAAACTTCTCTAGCATACACACGGTCACACAAATGTTGTCGGAAATTCCGAACGTCAAGAACGCGGTGACGTACAACACGTACGACGAGCCGAGAAAAATAAGGTTCAATAGCCAGTGCGGCTCTTCTGCTTGATTCCGAGCATGCGTGGAACTTTTGTGCATCGGAATTGTGTACACACGATCAGAATTTCCAACAACAAAGTTTGTTGTCGGAAAATTTGAGAACCTGCTGTCAAACATTTGTTGTTGTTGTTCACAACAAATGTCCGATGGAGCATACACACAGTCGGAATTTCCGATAACAAGCTCACATCGAACATTTGTTGTCGGAAATTCCGACTGTGTGTATCCAGCATAATGCCCCGTACACGCGATAGGATTTTCTGATGGAAAATGTGTGATAGGACCTTGTTGTCGGAAATTCTGACCGTGTGTAGGCTCCATCACACATTTTCCATAGGAATTTCCGACACACAAAGTTAGAGAGCAGGCTATAAAATTTTCTGACAACAAAATCGGTTGTCGGAAATTCCAATTGTGTGTACACAAGCCCTACGCACAAAGTGCCACGCATGCTCAGAATAAATAAAGAGATAAAAGCTATTGGCTACTGTCCCGTTTATAGTCCCGACGTACGTGTTTTACATCACCGCGTTCAGAACGATCGGATTTTCCGACAACATTTGTGTGACCGTGTGTATGCAAGACAAGTTTGAGCCAACATCCGTCGGAAAAAATCCTAGGATTTTGTTGTTGGAATGTCCGATCAATGTCCGATCGTGCGTACAGGACATAAGAGTTCCTTTCCCTGGAACTAAGGGGCCAAGTCCAACCCCTGAAAAACAACCCCACACCATAATTTCCCCTCCACCAAATTATTTGGACCAGCGCACAAAGCAAGGTCCATAAAGACATGGATGAGCGAGTTTGGGGTGGAGGAACTTGACGGGCCTGAACTCAACCCGATAGAACACCTTTGAGATGAATTAGAGCAGAGACTGCGAGCCAGGCCTTCTCGTCCAACATCAGTGCCTGACCTCACAAATGCTCTTCTGGAAGAATGGTGAAACATTCCCATAGACACACTCCTAAACCTTGTTGACAGCCTTCCCAGAAGAGTTGAAGCTGTTATAGCTGCAAAGGGTGGGCCAACTCAATATTGAACCCTACGGACTAAGACTGGGATGCCATTAAAGTTCACGTGCATGTAAAGGCAGGCGTCCCAATACTTTTGGTAATATAGTGTATGTCACAGTAAAGTGGGTGCACTTAGTATTAAGGATAATCACCAGCACAAATATATTGGAAACATTTTTTATATAGACTGGATATTTTCACTTGGATGATTAATTATGCACTGTATTGGAGATTGTTTTATTTTTATTCATTAATTGTGGTTCAACTATTGCATATCAATATATTTTACATTTTATATTAACATTATCAATATAATTTTGGGCAGCGCTACACCACAAATTATTTATTTATTTATTTCCAACACCAGACCTTCTTATTTCATTGATGTCACCGCTTGGGGTCACAGTCAGATAGCAGCCGTCATTTATTTAGTGCCTTGCTGAAGTTGCTGTGCACAGTGACAATTAATGGGAATGATGTGCATGGGGGCGCTGGGGCGGAATGACTGGCGATGAGAGGCAGACATGAAAGGAATGACAAGTATATAGACAGACAAAAATAAATCATTAATGGCAAAATCCCTCTAATTATTTTTGAGTGCATTTTTTGTTTACCATATTCTTGGAAGCCCAATGAAGGATCCTCGGGTCTTCCGTTGAGCCATTCTTTCCTCTGTTTAGGGTAGCTGCAGAGTATTATCTGTTCCTGGCCATTTTAGCCATGCGCTGAAAACTACCGCATATACTCGAGTATAAGTCGAGTTTTTCAGCACATTTTTTTGTGCTGAAAGTGCCCCCCTTGACTTAAACTTGAGTCAAGCACTTTTCTGCAGCAAAAAATTTCATTTTCCGAACCGATTTTGGGGCCCCGTATCTCAGCGCCACTTGGTGCTAGGAACCCCATTTGTGCAAACCCAGTGGAATTGGTACTACAACATATCCAAAGCTTGAGTTCCTAGCACCAAGTGGCCCCGAGATACGGGGGCCCAAAATCGGTTAGGAAAATGTCATTCTCTGCTGCAAAAAAATACTTGACATTTTCTGAACCGACTTTGGGGCCCCATATCTCAGGGCCACTTGGTGCTAGGAAACCCCAAATTTGGTGTGCAAACCCAGGGCAACTGGTACCACAACATATCCAAAGCTGGGGTTCCTAGCAGCAAGTGGCCCCGAGATATGGGGCCCCAAATTAGGTTCGGAAAATGTCATTCTCTTTGGGGCCCTGTATCTCGGCACCACTTGGTGCTAGAAACCCTAGCTTTGGCTATTTTATGGTGCTAGTTCCACTGGATTTGCAAACCAAATTTGGGGTTCCTAGCACTAAGTGACCCCGAGTTACGTGGCCCCAAATTCGGTCAACTGTGTCAATCTGCAGCAATGTTATTTCGGGACCCTTTGGGTTCAGAGACCCCAAATTTTGGCTGCAGCTAGGGGGCATCTAGGAACCCTTAACTACCGAGTTTGAGGTTCGGGGGACCTATGGCTGCAAATGGGCACAGTGATGCTGCAAATAGGCATTGTTGACCCTCTTTTCCACTTACAGTAGCTGTGCATTTCTCACCCTCGTCTTATACTCGGGTCAGTAAGTTTTTCCCATTTTTTTGTGGTAAATTAGGGCCTCGACTTATACTCGGAATGACTTATACTCGAGTATATACGGTAACCGCACTGGGAATCAACATTTCATACTTTTTTCTTGAGTTTTGACTTGAGAGTATATTTAATGTTATCCAAGAAACTTTGCCAAATGCTTTTGCTGACTAGAGAAAATGATTGGACTGGAAGTAGGATATGCAGAAAAATGGGAGCAGAAGTTTTATCCTAGTTATCTTAATTGTTCTCAAACTCCAAACATATCTACATTTGTAAACATATTAAACAATTTTTTTAAAATGTATTTTTATTACTTTCTTCTAAACAAGAGTCAAAGAAAGTCCATAATCCTCTTCAGGCGTCAGGAAGTCAAGTCCAACTTGTGCTTTCAACTTTGGCATCCGAACATCTTTATCTTTGGCAGAACTATTGTTTAACATCCTACTGTCCATCCCGTGTCCATGATGTATCTTCTGCTCTTCCTGACCATAAACCTCTTCTCCGTCTCCCTCATACACAGTTTTCCTGGCCGCAGCTATTTTGATGACCTCAGCTAACCGTTAGGTCTGCAAGCCAAATGCTGCAACTGTGCTAAACCAATATACCTGAGTTCTCTAAACTAAACTACAGCCAGATTCAAAGGAGTTTCTCCCACATCCACATTTGGTGGTTGAGTTTTCTTCCTAAAGCATGTGCTGTACAAAGTCTTCTTTTGTCTGCTTACCATATTGGCAGACTTATGCTTAGGCTGGATTTAATCTAGACTAGGGACTGTAAATCCTTAGTACTAAAGCCGGGTACACACCAATAGTTTTTGTTGGTTCAACCCAGCTCTGGTCAGGGCCATTCTACTAACGATCAGACATTAGTACAGCGATCTCCACCGCTGAGCTGTTGCGTTCTGACAGGGGGAAGCCCCCCCTCGCCAGAACACTCCGATTAGCTCTCTCAGACATTGGAATTTTCCCATAAGAAATAATGGAAACTCAAATGATTCGTTCCACAACCATTTATTCGTAAGTCCTTCAGTTAATAGTCGGTATAAAGAGATTATAGCAATGTGATGTCGGACCAGCTGACATACACACGGGCCCAATGTTGGCTGGTTTTTATTGTCTCCTGACACTTGGCCCGTGTGTATGGGGCTTATTCGTTCAGGGGAAACATGCTTGTAATCCAAAGCACTTGTATATCAAAGCAAATTTTCCTATAAGAAATAATGGAAACTCAGATAATTCATTCCACAAACATTTATTCATAAGTCCTTCAGGTAATAGTCAATATAAAAAGATTATAGCAATGTGATAAGTTGTGTAACCATAAAATGTCCATCCACAAATGGAAGCCTCCCCAAGGGGATTAGAAGCAAAATCCAGCAGGAGCTCCAGAGTATAAAAGAGAAGAGAGGCGCCTCCAAGTGTAGGAATATGGATCTCACCGCTGTCAGTCTGCAATCGTGACCGGGAAGACTACCCTGCAGTAGAGCGATCTGAAAGCGAGGCTTGAAGCGCTCATGGAACACAGTGTGGAAGGGATGACGTTGATGGCGGTGCGGAGGACGGTCTATGTGGACAGCTTCACCCCGGATGCCTGCATACTTAGATGCGCCTGTTTTAATCATCAGCCATGTGAGTTGCTAAATGTTGTACCTTCATTAAATGTATGGTTACACTTATGCCCCGTACACACGATCGGACATTCCGACAACAAAATCCATGGATTTTTTCCGACGGATGTTGGCTCAAACTTGTCTTGCATACACACGGTCACACAAATCTTGTCGGAAATTCCGAAACGTCAAGAACGCGGTGACGTACAAGACGTACGACAAGCCGAGAAAAATGAAGTTCAATAGCCAGTGCGGCTCTTCTGCTTGATTCCGAGCATGCGTGGAACTTTGTGCATCGGAATTGTGTACACACGATCAGAATTTACGACAACGGATTTTGTTGTCGGAAAATTTGAGATCCAGATCTTAAATTTTGTGTGACAGAAATTCCGATGGAAAATGTCCGATGGAGCCTACACACGGTCAGAATTTCCGACAACAAGGTCCCATCAAACATTTTCCATCAGAAAATCCGACCGTGTGTACGGGGCATAAGAGGCGCCTCTCTTCTCTTTTATACTCAGTTGTGACATGACGGTACTTGTATATCAAGATATCGCTCGTTTATCTAGTCAAAATGTATTTTAAAAATGTGCTGGTATTGCAAAACGCTCATATAACCAAGTAACTCTCAAACCAAGGTTTTACTGAATATCTGCCGTTTTCACCTTTCCATGTTCTTTGGAAAGTGCAGATCATGTTAGAAATCTTGTTTCCTCTTTCAGCAGTGGGAGGGGAGTCTGGGCTTACACTGTGTGAGAGCTGATTGGAGGAAAGGCACACACCCTTCCACATAGGCAGAGGAAGGAAGGAACATGCAGAGCTGTATTCTGAATAGACAAGCTCTCTGCTTATCTCCCTTTAAGCTCCCTCCCTGACACAAGTCATCACCTGCTGTTATCTCATGTGTCGGAGAACTTGTCAGAAGTGACTTTGCTGATAACAGAGGAACGGAGCAGCAGAAAGAAACAGCACTTAGAGCTTTGGAGAGAGATAAGTAAACACTACATATATATATGTACTTAGGCCAAATTCAATGAATGGGATTTACGACCACTTTAACTTTCTGCATGTGAGAGAATGTAAGGAACCCAAAATGGGTGAATGGGTGTGTATGGGAATAACTAGTGCATCACAAACAAGTGAGCAAAGGGAGGTTCCCAAATTCTTAGAATACAAATACTGGGAGTGAGGTGGACATGTGCACTACAGCTATGGCTAGGTAAATAACCCAAGCAGGCAGATTTTATGCCATATCTGAGATTTATGCTGGGTAGTTGTTGCTATTGGGAGACCCAAGAAGACATAAAAGAATCCAGGGACTGGGTAGGCCCATCAGGATATACGTATAACTAAAATTCTATTAACTCTTTAAAGCGGAAATACACTGCATCTGAGCACCACAAACCAAAAACGCTATTCAATTCATTTTTAATGTTCAATGCAAACTCCACCATCCACCCATGTCTCCGTGCGTTATTTTGTTCAGAAATCACTTTAAAACACCCCCTTGCATTTCTTGTCATGGCCATATCATTTACTACCTGGAATCCATCTGCCCTTAACATGCATGCAGGCAGGAGGTCTGCTTAACTGCTAAAAACCCTCCTCCCTTCCTGCAGACTCCTGGGATGTATGACATCATTTGCCTAGGCATGGAAACAGAAAGTATGTGAAGAAATGTAAAAAAAAGTTTAAAACACATAAATATAATATACCTTTCTATCTATTTACTAATGTTGGCAGTATAAGGATTAAAAATAGCCAATGTTGATAGAGAGAGTGAAGTTCCACTTTAATGTGAACTCGTGAAGTCCAGAGTCAGATCCCAACACACCGATTCTGCTCGTAACTTGCTCATTTTTAGGTGAAGTTTTAAAATGAAACTTTTCTTTCAAAAGTGTGTGGGGTTTTAGTTGGTACGTCAATCTAAGGAAGAGTCAAGTTTGTGCCAGGAATATCTAGGAGGTAGTATTTTTAACCAGATACAGTGTGAAATATGGATAAGCTCGTAGGCAGGTTGCCTAAAGTACTGTGTGCTAGTTACTTGGCTGCCTAGGTCACGGCGAAGGGGGTCATATTTCTTGCCGCCTTCTCTGATCAGTTTTGTGGGTGAAACCAGGTGTAGCAACCTCTAGTGTGCTAGGTGTAGGTAGGTTTGTGTTAGTGTAGGAAATCTTTTTTTGGCTCAGGGCCAAGCCTGAGCTGCTGAATCTGGGTCAGGGTTTAGTGACGCAGGGGCTGGATGACTCATCTGGCAGCTCTCTCTGGCGCCTCTCCCTGGTCTGGGAGTTTGTAGAAACTGCCAGAGCTGGATGGTGGGAGTAAGGAGAGACTGCCATGCATATTTATAAGGTCTCAGCCAATCCCCAGCATTGGGTCGGCAGGGGGTAGAACTTACCTCATAAAATAGACATGAGCCATGCCAGCAGGGGCAGTTGGGTGTAAGATGGAGATGGAGTGCTGAGGAGGCTGTCGGTGGCCCTTGAAGAGTGCCTCCTAGTCTGGGGGGGGGGATAGGGCTTGATGCTTGAAGGATCCTACCCAAACACCTGGGGGAAGCCTTTCCTGGAGTTACAGGAGCAAGGAGAGAGGACAGCAGGAGCAGGACAGCACGTCTGGGAGATCTCCTAGATGGGCTGGTGAGTGTCAGTCTGGAGGACTTAGGGGAGAAGTTAGCCTGGAGGGCTAGTAAAAGGGGCAGCTGCAGCCAGGTGGGATGGCAGTGCCCACCAAACCCCAATTTATTTACACTAAACCCCCGATGTTATGTATGCAGTTGGCCCACAATGTTATAAATCCCCCCAAGAAATCCTCCACTTTTTTAGATCAAGTAGGGATTTTTTAGTTGTGGGAAATGTGCAATTTGTTGGATCTCTTTTTTGCCACAAGAATGATTTGAGTATTATTGTATACTGTAAGTGCTGTATTATTTTGATTGTCATTTGAGGTAATTTAGCACTTGGTGGACAGCAGCTGCAGGCTATTTACTTCATTTATTTTGTTTTCACGATTTGACACTTAGGGGGAGTATTTGTTTTATTGTATTTAGGGAGAGTTGTCCCTGCAGTTTGTTCTGAAGTCAAATGGACATCCCATAACCTCCCATCCAAGTTATTACCCTCAATAAACAACAAAAACAAAGTCACAGAATGTTTTTTGACTCAAGAGTGCCTGTGAAAATACGGTGTGTCGGGCTGTCCAGGGTGGGTGATCCCAGTTCATCCGTGACCCTTAAGGGGCAAAAGAACGGGAACTTTGAGAAAGCTTCCTGGGACCTGTGGTCCACTGTTGAAGCACTGACTCTTTGGGATCCCCGTGACCATGGACACATCTACTCTGGCTCTTCCAACCATGGACTACACCCAAAAGAATTTTTATCTATGCAGGTATGCTGGGGCAGCCACAACTAGTTAGGGAAAGGAAGCTTATTCTTGTTGTACATGTTATCCCAGGTCTTCAGTAAAAGCTGTGCAACTGCCACTAGCCTGGTCTGAAGTTATTCAGGGGTGCATTTTGGATCATTCCTAGGGAACTTGGGTCTGTAATAGCACTATGGGGTTTGTGTAGCACCACAACAAAAAGGGTTAACCTACAAGGCTAAGAAGAGGAGATAGTTGCCATGGGTAACCGAAGAGTAAATAGCTACAGCAACCAGTCGTTTAGTGTAGTACCGGGTTAGATGATGGTTCCTCCGGTAGTAAGGGAATCGGTGCTCCAGCTCCCTCTCTAGCTATCCGTCTCCTCCGTTCACCAGGACAAGACTAGTATTACGGAAATCTAAGGCAACCAAGAGCTGCATGGCCCAGCCACCAGCATTCTAGCAACCAGCTCACTAATGCTGCCTGATGTATACAGGCCATTATTACTGAGCAGCAGTGAGCCGCCTGCACCATAACAACCAATGACACTAAATGAACTGGCAGCCAGTGTCATGGCAACCAAAAATGCTGAGCGACTATGTGTCTTCAATTGCTAGGGTGCTGTTGGCTGGGCAACTCAGCTTCATTGGTTGGTAGGAAACAGGTGGCTGGGCCATACAGTGTCAATGATTATTATGGTGTAGGTGGCTGCCTGCACCATAACAACCAATGAAGCTGCACGGCCCAGCCACCAGCATACTAGTAACAAGTTCACTAATGCTTCCCTGTGTATACAGGGCAAAGTTACTGAGCTGCACTGAGCCGTCTGCACCATAACAACCAATGGCACTGTATGACCCTACTGCCAACATCCTAGCAACCAACCTAGTAACACTGCCCTGTGTATACAGGGTAACATTACTGAGCTGCGGTGAGGACAAAGTATCTGGTATGGACAACCTCGGTGTCGCCTGAAGCAGTAGCCTCACTTTGCCTCATTGGTGGCACACCCCTGACAACATGGTTGAACTCCTTCTGTAAATACTTGGTGTCAAAAGGGAAAAGAAAAGACTGACTGCTGCATAACTCCCAAGTGCCCAACTCTATAATTGAAACCTTTATGGGTGAAAGTAAGGCTTGGTCTCGGATTTAGTCCTGGAATAAAAAAGCTTTGTGAAGGTTGATGTCATTTCAGTGCAGTGAACGTGTTTTCCCATGCTCTGCAACCCTCTGGTGAAAGTTAGGAAATCCTTGACCCGAATCAGTCTGGTCACAAAAAAGCACCAAAACCCCCGGGCAGTCAAAGAGTGGATAAAGATAATGAAGGGAGTTTATCAAGACTTTAGCAGATAGAATCTGGAGCAGATGTGCGTGGCAACCAGTCAGCATCTATCTTTCATTTTCAAAGCTTAATTGAACAAACAGAAGGTATAAGCTGATTGGTTAAGATGCAGATTCTGTGTGCTCAAATCTTGATAAATCCCCATCAATGTTTGCTCATGACTCAGGCTGCATGCGTTAACCGGGTGGCCTTTGGGCCACCATATGTCCATCCGTAATGTACAGAGCAGTTAGCTGTAATGTGAGATTTATGCAGTGTCAATGATTGGTATGGTATACAAGGCATACCAGGTATGGCTGTCTGCACCATAGCAACCAATGAAGCAGCACGACCAAGCCACCAGCATCCTAGTAACCAGCTCACTGATGCTTCCCTGTGTATACAGGGCAATGTTACTGAGCCGTCTGCACCATAACAACCAATGGCACTGTATGACCCTATTGCCAGTTAGAAGCTGATTGGTTGGCATGCAGATTCTGTGTGCTCAAATCTTGATAAATCCCCACCAATGTTTGCTCATGACTCAGGCTGCATGCGCGATCCATCAGCGCCCCATGTGGCCTCCGGGCCGCCATACGTCCATCCGTTACGTACAGGGCAGTTAGCGGTAATGTGCGATTTATTCATCACTTTGCCTGTGTGCTGTGTAAACCTTGTTTTCCCCACAGTGACTCAGCTCCATGTTCTGTGTATCTTCTTTAATCGTCACAATTAATTCCGGCATCTTTTACACAGCCATTTAAATGCAGGTTGCCTTGGCAACAACACCTTGTATGATAAGTCTGCCGGGATTACTGCAAGGCTGATGGCTGCACAGTGGTATCCCATTACCAACCCGCCAAGTGGAAATCACCTCCTCTGCAAATAAAATACACCCCGATCTATGGGAGAAATGACTGTTTATAGCTCATCCGTGACATCTGGCTGTGTACAGTCCTGCAGATAAGCCATATCACCCACAGCGAGCAACGCAACAGCTGCATTATGAAGGGTGTAATGTATAACTAGTAATGCCGGATATATTTAATCCTGCTTATTACTTGTGTGTTATTAGCATTGCAAGAAAATGCATCAATATTAGGAAATCAACAGAGAACCAGTACATTGAGCGAACAGTTTACCCTCCATATACAATCTATTGCTGCCAATACTGCCACCTGCTGCTTTGTGTTGGAATTAGTTCATTGCAGAGCATTTAAATAGCATTGTGTTATAAAAGATAACTTCACTTATTGTTTTTTTTATTTATTGTAACTATTTAAATAGTGAAAAAAATGTATGTTCTATTTGAAGTAACGCTTTCTGTATCGACATACTGCCTGTTTGGACAGTATGGTCATCTGCTGACTTGGCACCCTCCACAGGCAGCTTAACTCTTCATTAAGACGCAGAAGTTTGTAGGCGGGGCTTAATCAGTGTACCCGAGGATTGAGAGGAGTCAGCAGGGCTGCTGTTAGAAATCACAGGGCCCCATACAGCCTACCTGACAGTCACTTTCAGGCCCTGAGGACCAGTGGCGGACTATCCATAAGGGGCGCAGGGGCACTGCCCCTCCTAAGCCATGCACCCCGCCCCCTAATCTCCATGCAAGGCGCCGGACACATGGATTCCATTTTTGTTTTTTTTTTGTTTTTTGTTTTTTAGAAACACATGATTAGACCTGACGCTCTAATTGGCTTTAAAAAAGGGTGGCCTAGGGGCGCAGAGCACTGTGCCCTGAGCCCCCCTAGTTGTGTTGCTTGGAGGAGAATCAGGAAGACAATAGCAAATATTAATTTGCTATTGTCTTCCTGATTCTCCTCCAAGCCAATCAGGAAGCGGGTCTTAAGACCCAATTAGTCGAGAGGAGAAGCTACTGTATTGGCCGCCGAGGGAAGGAGGGAAGCCGTAGAGGAAGAAGCCGCCGTGAAGCCGGAGATGCAGGGTGCTGGCGGGAGAGGAGGGAAGCTGGTAACGCTGTAGGGGTAAGGGGCACACAGGGGGGCCCAGACAGCAGTTGGAATGGGTGCATGTGCTAGAACCTATCCCTCTGCAGCCGGAGGGAGAAATAGGAGGAGAAGCTGGCAGCCCTTGCGGCGGGAGGCAGAAGAGGATTATTGTCTGTAATAAGACAGTACAGCCAGACCTTCTGCTCAACAGCTGCCTGGGCCCCTCTTTTGAACTGATGTTGCAATAGCAGACACCAATGCTGGGGATTAATATTGCAGCCACTGACATCAGTGCTGGGGGGTGGGTATTATTGTGGCCACTGACACCTATGCTGGTGATTATTATTGCGGCCACTGATATCAGTTCTGGTTGTTATTATTGCAGCCACTGACACCAATGCTTGAGGTTAATATTGAAATCACTGACACCAGTGCTGGTGATTATTATTGTGCCACTGACACCAATGTTGGGGGTTTATATTGCAATCACTGCCACCAATGCTGATGCTTATTTTGCAGCCACTGACACCACAGCTGGGGAATAATATTTCAGTCACTGATGCAAATGCGGGGGGTTATTATTGTGTTTACTTATGCCAATGCTGGCGGTTACTAATACTGACACCTATGAAGAGGCTTATTTTACTGGGTGAGTTCAACCATAGATTGAAAGGTGGAAGAATTTTCCATTACTGTACATAATGGCTGATAATACACACAGGTGATGATTAAACATTGTTTAAAGTAGATGAGGTCTCTTAAGACACATATAAACTTCCCTGCATGGACACCAGGGACGGCGGCTCTTACTAAACTATTATGCGTACATTTGTAATTTTGGAAGACATAACACTAATTTGTAAATGCCCGGCTCATTAAAATACCTGACTATGTATCTACACCCTCAGCAAGGATTAATTAGCAGCTAGATTAAAGTAAATCTTGCTGAACATGGAAATAGATGATTTACAAATGGCTGCATGGAAAATGATCGTGTTAGGAGATGTCAATCACTGTGATTATAAGTCCTAGCTCATTTTGATCACACGCTTCAAAAAAAACAAAAATGATTTATGTTAGGATTTCCAAAAATTTGAACAATGTTAAAGGATTTTTGTCATGAAAAATATTACATTCCATATGTTAATAAAGAAGAATTCCAGGTATGGATATTTTATTAGACATGTGCAATTATTTTCGTTCCGAATTCGTTTTTCGGAAATATTCAAATTAACCAAAACCCATTAAACGAATTTTTCCAAAAAAACCCGAAACAATAACTAATACTAATAACTAATACATTTTAGGTATTGGAATTTCCTTTCAAATTTGGCTGTTAGTGAACATAACGAATACGAATTTATCCGAAGTTAGGAATTATCCGAAATAAAGAATGCCGCATCTAAACGAATGGAACGTAACAAATAATAAAAACTTTTCATTATTATTAATTCTTATTAATTCGTTACGTCCCATTCATTTAGATGCGACATTCGTTATTTCGGGTCATTTGTAACTTCGGATAAATTTGTATTTGTTACTTTCATAAACAGCCAAATTTGAAAGGAAATTCCAATACCTATAATTTAATAGTTATTATTAGTTAGTTAGTTAGTTATTTCGGATTTTCGAATTTCTGAATTTCCGAATACCGCATCTAAACTAATGGAACATAACAAATTAGAATTTTTTCGACGTTACGAATTTATTGAAAATAACGAATTTCAATCATAAAGAATGACCCCAAAAACAAAACAAATGAAACAAAAACAGTGCACATGTCTATATTTTATTCAAGGTTATGTTGGTCAAGCTTGGATCAATGTAACTATGCATATACCATACCTGTGGGATCCCCTGGAAGCTGCAGATCACTGTAGTAGAGGTTGCTAATCCAATGATCTCCTCTAGCTTCTAGGGTTCTGTGCCAAGCAGCTGTCCTGCTGCAGTCTGAATATAGGAGGTCTGCCATTCCGAGAACACATTTTCTGAATGAATGCATGCAAAGTGTTCTCTGTTCGGATGAGGAAACAGAAAAAAAAATGCAGTGGTCATTGGACTTTAAATGAGGCAGGTCACTCAAAAGTAGTAAACCTATACTGTATAAAGTACAAATCATTTCACATTTATCAAAACTCCATAATTAAACAGTACATGATGACATTTTCCAACATAAGGACATATTTTATTTATGGTACTTCTATAGAGCTTTACATATATATTGTACATTCACATCAGTCCCTACCCTCAAGGAGCTTACAACCTAAGGTCCCTAACACACATTCATATACTAGGGCCAATTTAGACAGGATCCAATTAACTTACCAGAATGTCTTTAGATTGTGGGAGGAAACCGGAGTACCTGGAGCAAACCCGCGCATGCAAACTCCAGGCAGGTGGTGTCATGGTCGGGATTTGAACCAGCGACCCTTTTTGCTGCTAGGTGAAAGTTCTAACCACTACACCACTGTGCTGCCCAAATATGTTAAATATATAAAAGAGCTGACATATAAGAAATTCATATATTATTTGATAAAGTAAATTCATGTTACTTCTGATACATGATGATATATACATAAAAGATTGACATGATTGCCATAAATTGTAACGGACAGAATATCTTGACATCCTAATACTCAACACGTTTCGTGGATCCCTGTCCACTTCATCAGGAGTTTTGATGCAAAGTAGTTTGATTACTACATTTGAGTGACCTGCCTCATTTTGTCAGAAACAAGCCAAACGTCAGGGAGTCGGAGAAGAGCGTAGTAAAACAGCAAGCAGGATCTGGAGCCAGAAGGGATGTCAGCCAAGCAAGTCTTTTAACAGGAATGCAGGAGAGCGTCTCTGTGATGTTGACTAAGGCGAAGGCAGAGAGCCTCTGGGCTGGACGCCTTAAGTATGCAGGACTGACGAGCAGGATATCATCAACAGCTGAGTACCTGTGGAGAGATAGGAGCTGGCAATTAGATTTGTAAATAGATCTTGTGTAGTTTACAAAGGGGCGTTGTCAGGAAGCAGTTTCGGCCGGTGCACAAGGAGCGCAGGGGCACCGCCCCTCCCCCCCAGACCAATAGGTTTCTACCAGGTCTGTCACCCCCCCCCCCCCCCACAGGCACATGACAGCATCCCAAAGCCCCAATTGTCCAGTTTTATTTTGTCCTCAGGGCGCAGTGCTCTGCCCTCCGCCCCTGTTATACCAGCGAATCGGCATCAGCTTCTGGCTTCCCGGCCATTCAGAACCCAGAAAGAAGACCGGGTGAAGACATAAGCTGCAGCTTCGGACAGTCTAGGGCCGGGGTCTCAAACTGGCGGCCCTCCAGCTGTTGCAAAACTACAAGTCCCATCATGCCTCTGCCTGTGGGAGTCATACTTGTAACTGTCAGCCTTGCCATGCCTCATGGGACTTGTAGTTTTGCAACAGCTGGAAGGCTACCAGTTTGAGACCCCTGGTCTAGGGGAACTCCGCCGTAGGGTGAGTACAGACCTGGAGGGCGCTGCCCACACCCCCCAAAATCTTCCAGCACCAGCCACCACTGGCAGGAAGCCTGAGCAGTGGTGTGCAGGTGACACTGAAACAACTTTGTTTATAATACACTTTAGCTGTTACACTGTTTGCATGTTCTCCCTGTGCTTGCGTAGGTTCTCTCAAGATACACAAGTTTCCTCCCACACTCCAATGGCATGCTGATATGTTTATTGGCTTCTGTCTAAATTGGCCCTAGTATATATGTGTGTGTGTGTGTGTGTGTGTGTGTGTGTGTGTGTGTGTGTGTGTGTGTGTGTGTGGGATCCTTGATTGTAAGCTCCTCGAGGACAGGCACTGATGTGAATGTACAATATGTATATTTATTGGCGCTGTATAAATACCTGTAATAAATACAATGCCGTTAGGCTGCTTTCACACTAAGGCGCTATAAATAGCGCCTGCATACTGCCTGTAAAGAGCCTCTCCTCTCACTCCAGTGTGAAAGCCCGAGTGCTTTCACACTGGAGCGCTACGCTGGCAGGGCACTAAAAAAAGTCCTGCAAGCCGCATCTAGGCAGTGAAATCAATGGGCAGCGCCGCCAAGGTGCCGGCAAAGCGCCACTGCACCGGCACATTGCGGGGGCTTTTAATCATTTTTCGCCCGTCAGCGGGGGGGTTAAAAGCATCCTGCTAGCAGCCGAAAAGGATCGCAAAAGCGACAGTAAAGAGTCGCTAAAAATAGCGGCGCTTTACTGCCGACGCCCCCAATGCCCCAGTGTGAAAGTAGCCTTAAGGTTTAGATCTACTCTAAGGGGTCTATATATAAGAAGATTGCCATGTGGAAGTCTTAAAGAGGAACTGCAGTCTGCTCACATGATTTTTAATAAAAGCATCTTTGCCATTCTGAGCCATTCTGAAGCTTCCCTCCAACCACTTTGCATATTATTTTATATATACTGTGATTCTGTACTTGCCAAATATGCTGCATAAATTTCTCTCCACTGAGTCTGTCTGCAGCCATTTTAACTGTGGGCAGCTGAAGCTGCTGCCTGTTCGCTTCCTGGATTTACACCTCCAGCTCTGCAGCTCTCATTGGCCCTCCTATGACTCATCCCCCCTCCCTTCCTGGCAAACTCTCATGAGTGAGAGAGAGAGAGAGCTGTGCATGATGTCATAAGCCTAGGCTTTTTTACCAGACAAGAAACAGGAAGTGGGCTGTATAAGGTATTTCCCGGCAGAAAAAAAAATGTTTTACTATCCAAAGTTAAAACAACAAGGGCAGAAGATTTAATAGGATGGAAAGTTTGAAAAAAAATGACTGAAGGTCCGCTTTAAACATTGTCACAGGCATGACGAATGATCGCCGTATTGTTTGTATTTTGATCATCTTCTATGGTCATCAGCTCCATCTAGTGACCATAATGTGGTATACATACACCATGAAAATATGCTTTATGGTCACTAGATGGAGCCGATGACCATAGAAGATAATCAAAATACAAACAGTACGATGATCATTTGTTGTGCCTGTGAAAATTATTTATACACAGCCCCCCCCCCTTAGGCCTCGTTTACACAAGTGGTGCTCTCTGATGAGTGATCAATGTTTGGATCACTCTTCAGAGAGCATTTGAGGAGATGCCAGGGTTGCTAACCTCACAAAATGAAGTTTACTGACACAACACAAAAAAAAAAATTCCACGTCCACTCCTCCAGTGACACAGTCCCGGCCGGCCGGCGGTGGTCCCGATCCTGAGTCCCTGCTCCCCCTCCGGCAATTCATAAAAGGCACCATGAGGTTACTGTGCACCTGCATTTTTGTACGGGCAGCCGCTGTCCGTAATGAACATTTACAGACAGTTTGTAAATCGCCCGGTTTTTACAAACTGTCCGTAAATTTACGAACGGTTGGCAACCCTGCACCGCCTGCTGTAGCTACTATGCCGCATCTGTGTGCATTGCAGATGGTTGCGAGCGGTTGCATCGTGGCCCCATTTATATGAATGAGTAGTGTTCGATGGGCAATAGTACCCGCCAAATGCGACAGGGGGTACGGTTCTTGCCGTGACCATGGCATATGTATACTGCCTTTCCAACTAAAGAGGGAGTGGTTGTGGGGCAGTAAACATGGGGCTCAACCACAAGAGACCTTAGGCCAGGAGCAAATTTTTGTCCTGGAACCCGTGAAGAATTTTGCTGGATTCCCCCATCAACACAGACAGTGTTGACAGCGGAATCCCTCCTGCTGGGCCATTGTGCTCTCCTGGTGGCAGGGGAAGCCGTCCCCGCCAGGAGAAGACAGTGATTATTGCTAGCATCTAAAACAGCCGCTTGTAACAATCGCATTTAACATCCGCCAGGCTGGTTGTACCAACTTGGGTACATTCCACCTGCCCATACATGGTTCGAATCTCGAACCGTTTATGGCCATCTTTAAAGTTAGAGTGTGACAAAGAAATTGCATTAAGAGCTCCCTCTGGTGGCTGATCTGCAGTTTTCTTTGTTTAATATTGCAAATAAAATATGGAAGAGCAAGCTTGTAAAAAATGTAAAAAACATATACATTTAGAAAAAATTCTGCCGTAAAAAAACAAAAAACAAATATAAAATCACAGAAATACAGTATACTGTCCCTTTCACGTCTATTTTATTTCTCCTGGCTGGTATATTTCCTTTCTAATAATACTGAAGTTAGTAAATAGGGGGGAAAAAAAATGCGCAAGTCCATGCAACAATGGAACAATTAGCTAGTACAGAAAACAATGCGGCGGTATCTCTGCGGGTCACAGTCACATTATACACAGATAACAGCTGCCTAGCAACACAACCTCCTAAGTTGAGGTGATCTTCTAATTAATGCTTGAAAACACCGACTATAAACAGAACATAAACAGCGAGATCGCAACACGGAGGCCAATGTGGATGCCGGGGTCGTTTATGATGAGAAGAGCTGTACGCACCACATAGAGGAATAGACGCCAGAAATCAGTTTCTGCATTATAAAGAAGAACTCTAGTGGTGGTTCATGCACGCTTTAATAAACGATCAAGTTCTTTTCCGATTGATCTCCTCCAATAGGAATAATAGTGGACAACCCAAATGATTGATATGCCCTACATGAGGAAAGGGATTTCCATCGAAAGCCCTACATGCTTTGGTTTTATTATCCGATTGATGGGTGATTCAGCCAAACTGTTTTCTTTTCCAATCGATCTTCAAACAGAAATAATCTGTCTAATGGTGGCCATACACACATCGATAGATGATCAATTTCTTTTCCGATTGATCTCCTCTGATAGGCAAAAACAATCTATAGTCAACAGCCCATTCAATTGATATGCCATGCAGAGGGAAGGAAAGATATGATTGGAACTTTTGATTATATATTATCAATCGCATATCTATTTTCACCATGTAATCTCATAATCTGACTGATTGAAACACAATTCAACGAAGTATCTCAGTGCTGCAGAGGGCTAAGGGGCCCGGTGTTACTACTGCTGGCAGAGACTGTGGGTTTGATTTACTACAACTGAAGAATGCAAAATCTGGTGCAGCTGTACAGAGTAGCCAATCAGCTTCTAACTTCAGCTTGTTCAATTAGGCTTTGACGAAAAAACCTGGAAGCTGATTGGAGAGCTGCACGAGATTTTGTACTCTCCAGTTTTAGTAAATCAACCCCTTAGTGTGTTACTGAGGGCAAGGCACTTATTACACTTCTCACATGTTGCATTGCCCTAGCCCAGTGATGGCAAACCTTGGCACCCCAGATAGGTTTGCCACCTCATCCCTTTAAAACCGAACACATATGAATTATATTCTGTGGCTGATTAATGTGGTAATTGACTCACTTGGTGCCTTATCTGCATTAAATTAGCCTCAGAACCTGTGTGATTCATATGTGTTTGGGTTTAAAGGGATGAGATGGCAGCGCACACCCCAGATGTTTTGGAACTACATTTCCCATGATGCTCCTGCACTCTGCAGTGTGGTTGAGCATTATGGGAAATGTTGTTCCAAAACATCTGGGGTGCCAAGGTTCGCCATCCCTGTCCTAGCCTAGTGCTGGCCATAAACTATACAAAAAAAAAAACGGGCGAAATTCGGTCATTTAGACAGTTAGTTTGTTCTTCTGCCAGTTAATGGGCACAAAAATCGATAATCGTTGGGATATTTTTGAGCAGAAAAAACGAAGGGCGAGTTTGGAAATTTTCTGGCGAATGAACGATAAATTGAAAGGTTAATGTGTTTCCCGTCCGAAGTGTCTGCACCAGGTATATGTAAAAAACAAACAAACAAAAAATGCATTCATTTATGTCCACTGAACGATTTATTACATTATATACATTACATGATGACACTATTGTTTGCGCTCACGGCCGAATGTTCGTTTTTCGAAAATGGGTTCGGACGATTTTTTGTATAGTGTATGGCCAGCATTATTCAGCATCCCTAGCAGACTTACATTGCACCCATAGTAGTTCTATATCATGATTCTACTGAACTATCACTGTTGACCTGCACTTACTTTCCACCTGTCCAAGAGACTACTTTACATCAATTTCATGCAGTGCTGCTGGACTGTTGTAAAAGTGCACCAACTCTTTTTAAAGGGCCCCAACGATAGCCGGCAAAAGAAACATGTTAACCGCTTCACCCCCGGAAGAATTTACCCCTTTCCTGACCAGAGCACTTTTTGCGATTTGGCACTGCGTCGCTTTAACTAACAATTGCACGGTCGTGCAACGTGGCTCTCAAACAAAACTGACGTCCTTTTTTTCCCCACAAATAGAGCTGTCTTTTGGTGGTATTTGATCACCTCTGCGATTTTTATTTTTTGCGCTATAAACAAAATAAGAGCGACAATTTTGAAAAAAACGCATTCTTTTTTACTTTTTGCTATAATAAATATCCCCTAAAAATATCTAAAAAAACATTTTTTTTTCTCAGTTTAGGCCGATACATATTCTTCTACATATTTTTGGTAAAAAAAAAAAAAAAAATCGCAATAAGCGTTTATTGATTGGTTTGCGCAAAAGTTATAGCGTTTACAAAATAGGGGATAGTTTTATGGGATTTTTATTAATTTTTTTTTTTTTACTAGTTTTGGCGGCGATCAGCGATTTTTATTGTGACTGCGACATTTTAGCGGACACATCGGTCATTTTTGACACATTTTTGGGACCATTGTCATTTATACAGCAATCAGTGCTATAAAAATGCATTGATTACTGTGTAAATGACACTGGCAGTGAAGGGGTTAACCACTAGGGGGCGGGGAGGGGTTAAGTCAGTACTAGGGAGGTGTTTCTAACTGTAGGGGGGTTGGGCTGTGAGTGTGACGTCACTGATCTCTGCTCCTGATGACAGGGAGCAGAGATCGAGTGACACTGTCACTAGGCAGAACGGGGAGATGCTGTTTACATTAGCATCTCCCCGCTCCTGCTCTCCGTGAGACGATCGCGGGTATCCCCGCGGCGATCGAGTCCGCGGGACCCGCGACCCGACTCACGGAGCTCCCGGCCGGCGCGCGCGCAATGGCACGGCGGGGAATTCAAAAGGACGTACAGGTACGCCCTTTTGCCCAGTCGGGCCATTCTGCCGACGTAAATAGTCTTGCGCCGGTCGGGAAGCGGTTAAGGACTGCCTCGTCATATAACATGCCCATTAACCCGGTCCTGCCACCGTTCATCTATTTCTCTTCTAATTACAGTATTAGCAAGTATGCCGTTGGGTTGGCCACTGAGAAAATAAACTCTTTGGTAGATGTGTGAACATTTTCTAGCAATTTCTTTTTACACAGGAAAAAAAAATTACTATATTGTTTTCTTTTTTTGCAATAAAGACATACAAAGTCTAGTCCCCCAAAAACTCTCCACCTAATTCTACCTAAATTAAAAATGTTGTTTTCAGTGGCTTCCTATTCCACCTACATTTCCTTGGGATTAAAGCGTTTGTTACCCCAGCACTTCATATTCCTGATATGTGGCTGATGTACCATGTACTTGTATGAGACAGTCTCCTCTTCTCTTTGTATTGCTTCCTTTGTGTGAAATCCCTGGGGTTCCTGCCAATCCCCTTGCTTTACTTTTAAAAACTGACCACACTAAGCAGGAGAGCACACTGTGGTCAGGTCTCTCGCTATGCTGAGAACTTTTGAGAACTGCCTGCCCTCCTCCAATGATCAGACTTGTCCTGACACCCCCCCCCCCCCACATGCACAGCCATTCACTGGGAAGCTCAGTGTGCTGCTGCTCCTCCTCCCCCCAGCTCTTATGCAGCTGAGAACAGAGGGAATGTGATCACTTATAAAAAAACATTCTAAATACTTTTTTTTTTTTTATATCTACACACAAACGATCGTTTACAATCCCTTTAAATTTGTTTTTTGTTTTTCTTCATTCCATGGAATGCTCACTCTTATGTACCAGTTAGAAGACATTCTCTTAAAGAAGTTGTAAAGTCTCGTGGTTTTTCGCCTTAACGCATTCTGTGCATTAAGATGAAAAACCTTCTGCGCTGCAGCTGCCCCCCAGAGCCCCCCTTCTTTTTTTTTACAAATCTTTTATTCAATCAAAGAGAGAGGTCCATGGACCCTTGACATAAAATAAACATCAAATCAATGTGTATAGAACTTACAAGAATCAATACAACAGAGAAAAAGAAAGAAAATAGGTGGTAAGACATCAATTTGTCCAGCACTAACATGAACTGCATTGTTCAGTACAGTAATTCCATGTGACCGTCTCCTCTCATTTTTTTTTACTAACAATAAACAATTGCAACTGCGGGATCACAGAGCACGAAAGAAAGAGGAGAAACAGAATAAAGGAACTAGAAGAGTAGGAAATAGAGTAGGTAGAAGGAAGGCGGCAGGTAGGATGAAGGGGAAGGGGCGGGGGAAGGTAGACAAAAACTGTGGGGAAGGGGGTTCAGATCTCCAGAGCCTTATTGTCGTACTACTACTATTTAGTCTGAGATCAAGCTTCCAAATAAATTGCGACCCTCCTCAGAATAGACAAACATGTTCCAAAGTGACCACGTCTTGGAATATCGTTCTTGTTGGTGCCGTGCTGTTAGGATTAGGTCTTTTATTATTATTATTATTATTATTATTCAGGATTTATATAGCGCCAACAGTTTACGCAGCGCTTTACAATATAAAAAGGGAGACAATACAGTTATAATACAATACAATACAATAGGATTAAGAGGGCCCTGCTCAGAAGAGCTTACAATCTAATAGTCTTCAAATGTATTGATTTGTTCTACTTTCCTGAGCCACATCCCAATAGTCGGAGATTGCGGGGTTTTCCATTTTAGTGGAATGCATGATTTGGCCGCGTCAAGGAGGTGACGAATAATTGATTTTTTTGTAGGATCTCGCCGGGACAGCCGAGACGTGGAGGAGGAAGAAGGCAGGGTCATCTGAAATTTGCCGATTTGAGAATTTCTGAGTAATATTTTTGACCTCTGACCAAAATTGTGCTATTATAGGACATGTCCAAAAGACGTGTAGTAGTGTACCCCGTTCCTCCTGGCACCTCCAGCATCTATCCGAAGTTGCGAGGAAAATTTTGTTTAATCTCGCTGGTGTTCTATACCATCTGGTTAAAATTTTAAAATTGGTTTCCTGCGTTTTTGTACAGATTGACGATTTGTATGTGAAATGGAGGAAGCGTTGTTTTTGTTGTGGACTAAATGTACGATTCAAGTCACGTTCCCAGTCAGCTAAGCAACTTAGTGAATGGGAGTCCGGGGGAGTGTTCAGAAGATTGTACATGCTCGAGAGCGTGTGTGGAAGTGCCCCTTCCGTTGAACATATTTCCTCTAAGGTGGTGAGAGATTGTTCCAAATTGCTTTGGGGGGGGGGGGGGGGCCTGAGGAAATGGGAAAGTTGGAAAGCGTTCCAAAACTATAGGCGAAATGACCCTAAAGGATCCATTAGGTTATGCATCGAGGGCCACCTACCCTGTGTTAGAAAGTGCGATGCCTGCGTATAACCTGAAGCTAGTAGGTGTTTAAAGGATTTATCCTGATAGCCCAGCGAAAAGCATGGGTTCCCCAAAATCTGGAATATTGGCGAAGTCTCAGATGAGAGGGATCCTTTTTTGAACAAAAGAGAGCATACCCTTGCAGTCTGACCCACTAGCGGGTGTGACTTTACCTTATTGGGCAGGGAGTCATAGCACCATGGAGCTCTATTCAGAGGGATAGAGCTCTGATCTTGTTCAAGCTGGCTCCACAGTTTTAAGGACCCATGTCTGCACCAATCGACCAGTCTGCTGAGGTAGACTGCCTGGTAGTACTTGTGTACATCTGGTACTGCCAATCCCCCATATTGCTTTGGCAATGTGAGTTGGGATCTCTGCGGTCGGGGGTGTTTGTGGGCCCATATAAATTCAAAGAATACTTTTCGTATCTGTTGGAAAAAATTAGATGGGATGTGGATGGCTAAAGCGTGTAGGAGGTATAAGAATTTAGGAAGTATACTCATTTTAAGAATATTGCAGTGGCCGAACCACGAGTGTAAGCCGAAATTCCATTTATTGAGAAGCGTCCGGACCTTTGTAAGTAATGGGGGGTGGGGGGGGGATTCAGTTCAAATACCTTTGATGTGTGGACTGGAATAATTGTGCCCAAATATGTCAATGCCTTGTCGCTCCATTTCAATCGAAAGTTCGACTGAAGTTGTACCTAATGTGGATGTGATAGATTAATGCCCATCACTTCTGATTTTATGAAATGTATTTTAAGAACGTAGAGGGCACCGTATTTATCAAATTCTCTAAAAATTTGCCCACTGTTATGTAATATCTGGGTTTCTACGAACTGAGCAAAGAAAGGGTTCCAGTGACAGGGCAAAGAGGAGGGTCGAGAGTGGGCACCCCTTACGTGTCCCGTTGGAGATTTGTAAGGAATCAGATAAGACTCTGTTAGCTCCTACGCGAGTTGTGGGTCTTGAGTATATTGATGAGATCCATATTGGCGCCAACTCCGACATATGGAAGGACTGCGTGCATGAAGGACCAGTTCACCCTGTCAAAGGCCTTCTCTGCATCTGTGCCCAGGAAGACGCATGGGGTGCAGGATTTGTTCGCTGTGTGTATTAGTTTTAGTACCTTGATGGTGTTGTCTCTTGCTTCTCTCTTGGGTACAAACCCTACTTGATCTAAGTGAATTAGGTGAGGTAGATGTTGTTGAATTCTATTCGCAAGTATCTTGGTAAACAGCTTAATGTCAGTATTAAGCAGGGATATCGGTCTATAGTTTCCACAGGAGGTTGGGTCTTTACCATCCTTTGGTATAACCGCAATGTGAGCCTGTAAAGATTCTACCGCAAAAGGTGATTTAGGGCCTACTTCATTAAATAATTTAACCATGTATGTGCTCAAAGTCGGCATAAAGGTCCTAAAGTAACAGATGGTGAAACCATCAGGGCCAGGGGCTTTCCCAGGTTTATTTGCCGCTATCGCACCTTGCACTTCTTCAATTGTGACAGGGTCTTCTAGGGCTTCCTGAGCTAACTCGGGCATTTGTGGCATTTGAGAGGCAGACAAGTATGTCTGCAGGTTTTCTTGTGAAGGGTGATCCCTAGCTATGTTGTACAGAGATGTATAGAATTTTTGGAATTCTTGGGCAATGTCAAGGGGTTTGGAGACCTTGGTTCTTTTTGGCGGGCATATGTGAGGTATATATGTCGCCAACCTTTGATCCCGAAGCGACCGCGCTAACGTTTTGCCGCATTTGTCCCCCGATTGAGCCCCCCCCTTCTTACCTGAACCCGATTGTTCTAGCGACGAGCACACCAGCTCCAGCCGCTGTCTCGGGTCCTCATTGGATAGATTAGCTCCCTCTGCTGTCAATCAAATTCAGTGACAGCAGGACTCTGGAGCGCACCCGCACGGGTACCCCCATGGAAAGCGTCTCTCCGTGGGGGCACCCAATGAAGAGAAGGGGCCAGGAGTGCCAGTTAGGGCCCCAGAAAAGGGAGGATCGGGGCTGCTCTGTACAAAACCCTTACACACAGAGGAGGCAAGTATGACATGTTTGTCATTAAAAAAAAAATCACTTTAACTTTAGAATGGGTAGTAATTTCTAAGCCAGGCTTTACTTTTGGTTTGAATTATTAAAATGATTTCCTCCTTATGAGTCCTACACATTTCCCTATATGTAGCATATTGCTTTCAATATTTTGCAACATACGTTCTTATTTTGGAGTTTCCCTAGCAACGTAGAAAACTATATTACCTACAACAGTCCTGGTTCATTTTAGGCACCGTTCACATCTAGGCATATAGGGAGGGGGGCAACAATCGTGGTAAAATCATGCAAATAGAATCGCAGGATGCCCGTCGCCCAAAAAAAGCTCATGTACTTCTTTTGGGCGATAGGCGTCACGCGATTCTGTTTGCGTGGGAAAAAAAAAAATTATCGTACCACATAGATTCCACCCACGATTCGGAACGCGGAGATGTGAACGGAGCCTAAAACCTCGTACACACGGTGCGATTGTTGGTCAACCGAGTGTCTGATTTATGTCAAAAGGGCTTGTACCAGGATCTTGTCTTGCATACTAACGGCACACAATTGTCGTGCCACAAACATGAACGTAGTGACGTACTACGAGGAATTTCAGCTCTTGAGCGCCACCCGTTGGGCCCCTTCTGCTAATTTTGTGTTTGGTGTGCATTGATTCCGAGCATGCGTGTTTGTACTTTCGACTTTTGTGTGACGGATTTGTGTACTGACCATACGAAAATCTGACGTCAAACCATTGTCCGCCGAAAATTTACTAGCCTGCCATCCAACATTTGTTGGCCAAAAGTTGGACAACAATTGTCAAAAGGAGCGTACTAATGGTAAAATTTTAGGACAACAGTCTGTCAGACAATCCCCTGCTAACAATCGCATTGTGTGTATGAGGCTTAAGACTTTTGTTGGAGTTTAGATTTCAGGAGAGTAATATACAAATGTTTCTCAATCTTATCTGTTCTGCACAAAAAATACATTTAAAGTGAAACTTGCTTGGCCTAAAATCTCTAAACATTTGATGAAATAGTCTTAAAGTTGAACACTGTGGAGCTCCATGAATCCTGGCTACACATGAGATCTTAAAGTATATGTGAGCCCCCAACTTGTAAAACAACCCATCTTAGTTTAAAATAGAAGTGAAAGGCAAAACAGTTGTGTATAGTGTAAGGCCTCATTCACATGAGCCGGATCCGCTCAGCGGAGTCCACCAGCTCAGCAGGAGATCTCTCCGTTGATCTCCGCTGACCCGGCGGATGACAGGTCCGTCTCTGCTCACTGAGAGGGGAGGGGCCTGTTAGAGCGCGGCTGATTCCTATGGAGGAAATCGGACGAAAACAGACAGCATGTCCCTTTTCATCAGATCTCATCCAATCCGATCTGCCCAGATGGATGGCGAACGTATCGCCATACGTCTGATTTTAGTACATCGGATGGCAGATGGGTGTCAGCGGACACATCTCCCCATAGGAGTCAATGGGTGGCCCGCTCGGATCCGCCTGAAAAACGGACAGGCAGATCCGAGCGGGATTGCTGTGTGAAAAGGGCCTAAGGGATCGGAGGGGTAAAAGCCGTCTCAGACAGTCCAGTAATACAGGTGCATATATAGGAAAAGTTCAGTGTCTGCAGCCAAAGGCTGGTGTGCACAGTACACAGCTCTAACCAGAACAAGAGTCTTTTAGAGCACCTTCACACTAAGACGCTTTACAGGCGCTACAGCGCTAAAAATAGCGCCTGTAAAGAGCCTCTCCTGTGTCTCCAGTGTGAAAGCCCAAGGGCTTTCACACTGGAGCGGTGCGCTTGCAGGACGGTACAAAAAGTCTTGCAAGCCGCATCTTTGCATCGCTGTAGGAGCAGTGTATTCACCGCTCCTAAAGCGCCCCTTCCCATTAAAAAAAATGGGGCAGCGCCGCTAAACTGCGGTTTTAACCGTTTTTCACCCACTAGCAGGGGTTAAAACCGCCCCGCTAGCGGCCGAATAGCACTGCTAAAACAACGGTAAAGCGGCGCTAAATATGAAAGTAGCCTAATGCAGCTTAGCTCACCCCAGCAGGTACACAATCCAGCAAAGGACCTTTTCACACAGCATGCATACTGGGGCAGTGGGCTGGCAGGGCGGTGAAAAAACACCCCTCTCATTTGAAATTAATGGAAAGCTCTTCAAAAGCCCCTGAAAAGCTCTTCAAAAGCGCTCAAATGTTTTACTGGCAGTTTAGAAGCGCTTCAGTGAGAAAGTGCTCTAACTCCTACTCAAACAGCTCTCCCAGCAGGATAAACTCCGAGACAACAGGTGTCCATCAAGCTCGCTTCAGCTCTGATAGCAACACACTACTTCCTCTCTGACCAGGTGCCTAATAAGCAGGCCTGAAAGGGAAGTACTTGCCCTGTTTTATTAACCCTCTCCATGCTGACTCTCCACATATCTCTCTCCCCCCCCCCGTTCCAGGCCCGGGGCTGGATAATATATACCACAATTGCCATAGGCCTGGGAAATGGCATTCCTTTCCTCAATGCACGCTCCCAGGTCTATGCCCCCTTCCTACTCTGAATCCACTGCAGCTCTAGACTGGATTGCTGCTGTAAACCCATCATGAATATTTATATCTGGTCCCATTAGGCAGTACACTTCCTGGTACTCCTCCGTGAGGAGCGGTTGCACCAATTCAGCCCAGCTGCTTCTGGGCCACCTTTTAAACGATGCCAAGTTTTCGAATTCAGCCAGGCAGTCCTCAATGTGGTCGTCCGGTAGCATCAGCTGTAAAAAAAAAAAAAAAAAAATCACCAGCACAGATTCTACCCTCATCACCACCGAGAACAGCGTCAACCTTTTCTATTATCTGAGGGCTCCTGTCCCTCCGTGCGACACCTGTTCTCCACAGTAGGCCCAACCACCAGCACTTGACCCCCAGGTTTAGACTCTCTGACCCTGGCAGATCGGTTGGCAACCCCCCCTTTTGGCCCTCGCTAATGGTTTATGCCCACGTTTAAACACTTTGCGATTCTTGGCTACCCTGTAGCGTAGAGTATGATTCACAGCAATTCGGGGGGAACGCGTATCTCCCCCCAGTATTCTGTGGCTCACCACTCAACGGTGTGACCGGTTCAATGGCAGGGATCAAAGCAGGGTCCTTCCTCTGAGCACCAAAGAAATCACCTCGGGGGCCCCCAAGAAATGACAAGTCAGGCCCAAAGGGAGAACTCTCCGCCTCCAATTACCTCCGGGGGATCTAGGTTAGCTCCTGCAGGTTCACACATTGACACATTTCTTTACTGTTTACCTCCTGTAACACAGTATTAAACACTTCATATGTGGTTTTTCCTTTTTAGGGGAGGCCCCTGAAACCTTTGAACTTTTGTTCACAAATACGGGGCAGTCTCGCCCAATTAGCAACTCATGGGAAAACCCCGGGATCACCCCAACTCTCAGTGTAGCAGTTCCTGCGGTTGTGGACAGGGTTACACGGGCCATTGCCTAGTCCTTGACAACCCCATGTACAGAGACCACTCCAGTCTTTTTCCTGGGTATCAGCTTTCCCCAAAACCTCTTGTCCATTAACCAGCACCACACTCTCAAGCGGGCTTAGACTTTTCATGGGACCAGCGGAAAAAGCAAACAGAGCCTTGTCGAGCCATATCACATTTCATTGGCTCGTCCCACCTTGGACACTGCACTGCCATATGAGCCAATTGTTGGCAGGACCAACAGCGAACCTCCTGGGGTTCCCGTTCCCCCTGACAATTCTCAGGAGGGTTTGGCATTGGGGTCTCCTGGCAGGAGTGTCAGGCACCATGCGCTCAACAGGTGCCATCTTGGCACTGGAATACACTTCCTTGGAACAGGCCAGCTCTCTGGTGATAGAGGGACTCTCCTGGACACTTTCCGCACAACGACAGCACTCCACAGCAGCAGCCATGTCATCCAGGGACTGCGGCTCGGACTGAGCCACCCATTGGTAGAACTCCACAGGCAGGCCATGCAGGAAACGATCCAGTGTGACTATTTCCATGATTTAAGTGGGTGTCTTTTCCTCAGATTTTATCCAGTCCTAGAACAAGTGTATCAGGTGGTACAGCTGTGCACGGGCAGGCTTAGCCTTCTCAAAGCCCCAACCATGGACCCGGTTCGCCCTGAACGCAACAGTCACTCCCAGCCTTGCTAGGATTTCTGCTTTTAGCAGATTATAGACCTGTGCTGATTCCGAGGCCAAGTCACAGTATGCCTCTTGGGGGTCTGCGGTCAGGAAAGGAGCCAGCAGGAAAGGAGCCCAGTCTTTATCAGGCAGACCTTCCTTTGCTGCAACCCACGCAAACAACGCTAGGTATGCTTCAACATTGTCTGAGGCTGTCATCTTTTTCAGGGTCCGCTGCACTGCCTTCCGCAGGTCACTCTTTACAATGGGGGTCACCTTTCATAATTGCAGCCCGCTGGGTCACCGCCTTTTTCAGTCCTGCTAGCTGTTCAACCAGTAAGCGGTTTGTTTCCTGTTGCACAGCGACTGCCCGGGCATTGGCCATTGCTAACCGTTTAATTAGCTCCTCCAGGGCTTGTTGTGAAGACTTCACAGCCTGTGCAGCTTTAAAACCAAGACATGGGATTGGCCTGCACCCCTCAAACTGCCCGCATTCTCCACCAATTTGTAAGGGATCAGAGGGGTGAAAAGCCGACTCAGACAGTCCAGTAAAATAATAATTACTTTGTTCAGCAAAACGTCAAAACAAACAGAAGAAACAATGGGCTTGTCTTGCAATAGAGGTGCATATATAGGAAAAGCTCAGTCTCTGCAGCCACAGGCTGGTGTGCACAGTACACAGCTCTAGCCAGAGCAACAGTCTTTTATGCAGTTTAGCTCACCCCACCAGGTGCACAATCCAGCAAAGGACCTTTTCACACAGCGTACGGCTGTATCTTTCACTCCTACTCAAACAGCTCTCTCAGCAGGATCAACTCCGAGACAACAGGTGTCCTTCCAGCATCAACTCCGAGACAACAGGTGTCCTTCCAGCATCAACTCCGAGACAACAGGTGTCCTTCCAGCATCAACTCCGAGACAACAGGTGTCCTTCCAGCATCAACTCCGAGACAACAGGTGTCCTTCCAGCATCAACTCCGAGACAACAGGTGTCCTTCCAGCATCAACTCCGAGACAACAGGTGTCCTTCCAGCATCAACTCCGAGACAACGGGTGTCCTTCCAGCATCAACTCCGAGACAACGGGTGTCCTTCCAGCATCAACTCCGAGACAACAGGTGTCCTTCCAGCATCAACTCCGAGACAACAGGTGTCCTTCCAGCATCAACTCCGAGACAACGGGTGTCCTTCCAGCATCAACTCCGAGACAACGGGTGTCCTTCCAGCATCAACTCCGAGACAACGGGTGTCCTTCCAGCATCAACTCCGAGACAACAGGTGTCCTTCCAGCATCAAGCTCTCTTCAGCTCTGATAGCAGCACACCACTTCCTCTCTGACCAGGTGCCTAATAAGCAGGCCTGAAAGGGAAGTACTTGCCCTGTTTTATTAACCCTCTCCAGGCTGACTCCCCACAATAGATATAAAGAAAATTATAAATACCTTTTTCATTTTTTTTTTTATAAGTGATCACATTCCCTTTGTTCTGCATAATGAGCTCGGGGAGGAGAAACAGCAGCACAACGAGCTTCCCAGTGAATGGCTATGCAGAGGGGTTGTGGGGTTTTCTTTTCTCTTATTTCCAACGACCTGCTTCTTCTTCCCTGTGGATACATGAGTCCTTACTACTCCTGAGGAAGCGAACGTGTCGAGAGAGATATATGCAAGAACTTAATTACCATGGATTATGTGCAATGTTAAAATATACGTAACCATTTCTACTTCATCTGCACTATTGTTGGGGTTTTCAGCATTTTATATTTGATGTGAATCTTTTTTTAAGATATGTATTTTCAATAACATTTAATCATTTTTTATCAATTTCAATGTGTCTCATAAAGTCCCTTGGGCATTGTCGTTTTGTGTATTCAGGACAAGCCTGATCATTGGATTAGCTCCCAACACAGCTAGAAAACTGACCATGCTGCACTTTCTTGCCTAGTGTGGTCAGTTTTGAATAAGAAAGAAGAGGGACTGGCAGTAACATCAGGGATTTCTCACAAAGGAAGCAAAACAAACAGAACAGGATACTTTTTCATAGACATGTGCATGATGAAAGAATTTGTTTTGTTTCTTTTCATTTAGATTCATTAATCTAGTTATCTAGTTTCGTTAAATTCGGTTGATTCGTTTAATTCGTATTCAGAATTAGTTTTATGTCTTTTTTTAATTGTACTTCGAATTTACACATTTTCTTGATTCGAAACGATAAATTTTAAATCGGCTGAATCAAAAACGTTACATTTATTTTTTTTCAATTCAGATGCGGCAAAGTGAACAGGCAAAAGAAAAATCTTCAGTTAAACTGTGGCAGATTGGCTCAGCTGCGCGAATCGCCGTAGGTGTGCGTCGGGCTCGTATACAGCGATCTGTGGGCACGCGCACGCTGACGGAGGCTCCCACGCTGGCCCGATTGGACAGCAGGGGAGCCAATCAGCAGGTCTGGCGGACTCATTGTCCGCCGGATGCCCGCGATCGCTCCCCGCAGAGACAGAACGGGGATCTGTCAAAGTAAACAAGGCAGATCTCCGTTCTGTCAGAGGATGACACACAGATCCTGTCTTTCTGCTATGCAGGAAGACGGATCTGTGTGTTGTACCAGCTATCCCATCCCCCATACAGTGAGAAACACCTCCCAGGGAACATATTTAACCCTTTGATCGCCCCTGATGTTAACCCCTTCCCTGCCAGTGTCATTAGTACAATAACAGTGTATATTTTTTAGCACTGATCACTGTAATAATGTCACTGGTTCCCAAAACAGTGTCAAAAATGTCAGTTAGGTGTCCGATCCGTCTGCCGCAATATCGCATTCCCGCTAAAAATTACAGATCACCGCATTACTAGTAAAAAAAAAAAAAATAATAACAATGCCATAAATCTGTCCCCTATTTTGTAGACGCTGCAACTTTTGCGCAAACCAATCAATATACGCTTATTGTTTTGTTTTTTTTTTACCAAAAATATGTAGCAGAATACATATTGGCCTAAATTGATGAAGAAATTAGATTTTTTAAATATTTTTATTGGTGATGTTTTATAGCACAAAGTAAAAAATATTGTTTTTTTTTCCAAAATTGTCGGTCTTTTTTTGTTTATAGCGGAAAAAATAATAAAAACTGCAGAGGTGATTAAATACCACCAAAAGAAAGCTCTCTTTGTGGGAAAAAAAAGACATACATTTTATTTGGGTACAGCTTCGCACGACCGCGCAATTGTCAGTTAAAGTAATGCAGTGCCGTATCGCAAAAAATGGCCTGGTCAGGAAGGGGGGGGGGTAAATCCTTCCGGGGCTGAAGTGGTTAAATCACCTTTGGCTTAACTAAAACAGCATTGTTTCCAAAATGGTACTGGTAATAACACACAGTCTTTGATTTCAGAAACATGTTTACAGTTCGAATTCGACTGGAATTCGATGTAAAATTTGATTAGAATTTCAATTAGAATTTTGAAAATTTGGACGAGTTTCGTTTCGTTATTCGGAGCATTCGGCACATTTCGTTTACACTGTAATTTGGGTATTTGGATATATCCGAAACTCCGAATAATGAAAAATTTGTCTTAATATTTATTCGGAAAGAAACAAGCCGCACCTGTCTACGTTCTCATCGCACCTGTCTACGTTCTCATTGCATCTGTCTATGTTCTCATACAAGTACATGGTACAGCAGCCACATATTAGGAATATGAAATGTTGGGTTTACATATTCTTTAAGGTTCACACCTAGGCAAATTGGATGCTGCCTACACCAATTCGCACACAATTTGCAGAACATTTTAAAATCTATTAGTTTGAATTAATCTGGTTCACTTTTGAGCGTTGCATTCGCACTCCGCATTGTCCAAAAAATGTGTGCATTTTCTAGACATTGCGGTGCGAATTGCAGGCACAATCTTCTATGGGAACGCATCTGAATCGCAGATACATTCCATTCTCAACATGAATTCTCTCTCTCCTCACTACACCTCGCCCCTCTCCCAGGTCAGCTGATCCGCAGCTACAACAGAGAGGAACCTCTGAACAGCTGCACTTTCTCTTTGCAGAGAAACCTGAGCTGGAATTCGCATCGGACTAGTGTGAACCCAGCCTAAATGCTGCCCAAGTTAAAATTTTGACTTACATCTGGTGGTCCTGTCCAAATCTAATATTGTGATCTGGTCTAGAAGTTGGTCTTTTTCAAACTTTGTTTTACATTATTATTCCAAAATATCCTAGGCTAGCCCTCAACCACCATTCAATTCTAGGTCTCACTAATCCTCAACAAAAACATGCTAATTTGGGTTGCTCCCCGAAATTTACTTGCCAGGAGTAGTTATCCTGGTTAATTGTTAGAGATCCATTGATTTCTCCCTAAGTTTGGCCTTGTTGCACTTTTCTCTTCTACCACTAGGTGGCCGGGTACTTGGTGGCACTAGATATGAGAAGGGCAACTCAAGGTCAGGTTAAGGGTATATTGGGTATCTCAGCCACTGGGCAGGGGTTTTCTTGAATCCCTTGGCCTCCTGGGAGAGCCTATATATTCAGGTGGAGTGAGATGATCTATGTTCTGCCTGGGCTGCTAGGCCAGAGATGGGGCCTATCCCGGACACATCTAGCTGACAGGCTGTCTGAGGGCCTATCCAGAAGCAAAAGCACAACGCAGGGTTGGGACTGCGGCTTGGAGTCCAACCAAAAGTGACGGTTCTGTTGGCCAGAGAACCTGTCGTGGTCATTGGTAGCGGGGAAGCTGTCGCCAGTAAGGGACTATCCGCCGAATTACCAGGGACAACAGTGAGTAACTGAAGCAAGTACCGGAGCAGCATTCTCACCAACTGGGGACTGTGAAGAATCAGGAAACTTCAGTGGGAATCAAGAAAGGGACCCAGCCAGCGGAGGTGACGCTTGCAGTGCAGCCTTGTGTGTCAAGCCAGGGACCGAGCAGGCCAGTGGGGTGAAGCTTGAGAAGTATCTGGAGTGCCAAGCTAGGGACCCAGCAGAGAGGTCGGGTTGACGCTTTAGGAAGATACTACCGTGAAGATTGGAGGAGCTCAAGGGACTCAGTGGCAGTGAATCAGTGGGTCTAGTGAGAGACCGGGAGCTCAATGTGCTGAAGAACTACAAAGAGTGATTGTAGTGAAAGTGAAGGAACTGTTAAGCTTTGTGTTTGGAACTGTTAAACACTGTTGCCATAGGAGACAACATTCTGACACATGCAGATGTGGCATCTTGCTGGATGCCTTTCCCTGCATGGCTGTCCTTCTATTGAAGTCTCGGAGTCTGCCAATTAATCTTTCAACTTCCCTAAGGGTGTCCTGACCCTCTCTCCCCCAAAAAAGTTTGTTAAGAGAAATAAACTTTCTTTTGCATTCAAGAAGTGTCTGGCGCCCAATAACTTTAACTACTCTACACCCACCATGCCTCACAACCCACTACATACAGAAGGATGTCAGCTATCCCTGGCCCTGGAGGTTCGCATTAGATCAAAGGAGGCCTGGGACCTTGCTACACATGTAGCTATGACTAGAAACTAGAGAGTGTGAAACGCGTCAGCTAATTCATCCTGTACCCTGCTGTTGTTTGAACTTTTGTTATTTTATACAATAAAGGTTTTATATTGGAGTGCAGCTGTCCAGATCCTCCTTCTTCATTGCTACATGCTTAGCCTGCACCTGCTGCTTCCATCCCGAGGAGAGTGTCGTTCTCAACACACCCACCTGGAGCGGTGATCTTTTCTCTACCTTGCTACACATAGCTTGTATATGTGAAAGCTTCTAGAATCCTAGAATCACCAACTTGCAACCAAGATTTCTCAAAGCCTACGAACCCTGGCTTTGTTATGCACTTCCCTTCCTGAATTCATCTTTCCTCAGTTATCATTGAGCATTTAGCTCTGTTTTACATTTTAAACTATTTTAAACTCTTGGAGGGGGGGGGTCACGTTTGCCAACTGTTTGTCTTTTTACATTTCCCTCGCTCCCTTTAATGCCTGTTCTTCGTTACCCACTTGACCCCAGGAAGATTTATCCCCCTTTATGACCAGGCCATTGTTTGCTATACAGCACTGTGTTATTTTAACTGACAATTGCGCGGTCATGCAACGTTGTACACAAATGAAATTTATATCATTTTGTTTCCCACAAATAGAGCTTTGTTTTGGTGGCATTTGATCACCTCTGGTTTTTTTTTTTTTTTTTGTGCTATAAATGAAAAAATGTCGAACATTTTGAAAAAAAAAAAAAAAAAAAAAAATTATATATATATATATATATATATATATATATATATATATATATATATATATATTTTACTTTCTGCTATAAAACATATCCAATAAAAAAAATCAAAAAATTAAATTTCTTCTTTAATTTGGGCCAATATGCATTGTGCTACATATTTTTTGGTAAAAAAAAATCCCAATAAGTTTATATTGATTTGGTTTGCGCAAAAGTTATAGCAAATACAAACTATGGGATATATATTTACTGGAATTTTTCTTTCTCTTTCTTTTTTTTATACTAGTAACAACGATTAGTAATTTACTTTATAGCGGGACTGCGCTAGTATGGCGGGCAATCTGACACTTTTGACACTTTGTGAGAACCAGTGACACTAATACAGTGATCAGTGCTAAAAATATACACTGTCACTGGACTAATGACACTGGCTGGTAAACATCTAGGGCGATCAAAGGGTTAAATGTGTGCCTAACAGTGCTTGGTGCATTCAAAGTGTGTTGATTTTACTAAGGGATGTGGCAGCTTTTAATCCCTGCAGGGAAACAAAAACTGCCACGTCCCCACTGACAGGGCAGAGCTCTGTATTGTTTACATTCATAGAGCTCTGTCCTGTCATCCTCTTTGGTGATCAGTGGGCGCAGTCAATCATTGGTCAGCACCCGCTGGTCAGCTTATGCTGTGACTAATTACAGGTACAGCACTAACGGTGCGCCCGGGAGTATTGGATCACGTACTAGTGATATGTCATCCAGCGAGGCGGTCGGGAAAGTGGTTACTATTTCCCTCTTCGTCCATTTTTCCCTTAATCACCCACTCTGCCTTTCCACATCCCTACGTCCTAATTGTACGCCCAAGCCTTCACATTGACCACTGTATGCAAATCCCTCACTTGGCCAATTAATTATCTTTCACACTGCACCTTGACAACCCTCTGTTTGACTTTACCACTTGGTGATCTTTAATACTGTGGGAGGTCACTCAAAAGGTAGCACTTTTCAGGAACTTCAGTCCAGCCAGGAAGTACATTTCAGGGCATAGTGCCCAATTTTATTCAAAAGTAAAGTTCAAAAACTCACAGAGAAGGTTTCCCTCACAGGCTTTTCATCACAACAACACATAGAAATTTTCCAGCCTCCTGGCAATCCGGGCATGGTAGTCCCTGAGTCTGTCTCCAGGTTAGGTCATTCAGGCTTATGACAAACCAGCTGCCCAACTTGGGCTGCACATTGGCTCCTGCTTTCATCCCTCTCTAGTCTCTACAAAGCCTCTGGAATCCAGGCGTTACCAATTCAAGAGAAGACTGCAAAACCCATTTTCTGCACTCAGACATCCTAGAGTCCCTCAACTTGCATAAGTAAGAAGCCTGGATGACATCTAACCCTTCTGACACCATAACATGGCACAGCGCTGTCACACTACCTATGCATAATTGTGAACCCCTGCATAGGTGATAATATTGTTAAACCTTCTTGCAAAATCAAGTGAAAATAAACTGAAACAAAAATTGAGACGGGCCAGGTCTTGGTGCCAAGGGAGGTACAGGGCTTAATGTCAATTTGGGCAGAAGTGGAGGCACCATATTGATTCCTCCACAAGGAACTTGTAGTCATCACACATCAGTATTGTTGTTCCCTTTGAAATATTTTTAGCCAAGGCAGATTAACTATAAAGCAGGGGTCTCCATACTTTCTAAACAAGGCACCAGTTTATTGTCCTTCAGTCTTTAGGGGGGGCAGACTGTAGTGAGAAGAAAAGGTCCAGAGAGCAGTGGGAAAAAACAATGCCCCATTTTTTGTGTCAGTGGGAGGAATTGTGCCCTATCGTTGGTGTCAGTGGGAGGAATTGTGCCCCATCCTTGGTGTCACTCTGAGGAATTGTGCCCCTTCATTGGGCTGAGTGGGGGTGGGGATTATGCCCCATTGTTGGTTTCAGTGGATAAAATTGTGCTCCAAGGGCTGGATAAAAGCAAACAAAGCACTGCTATAAAATTTTACAAATTTGATGGGTTTATTAACATCTCCAACTGGAATAATGTCTATGAGCAGAAGTTTTCCTAGTTCTGTATTTTCGGTCATTGCCAAATTAAAATCCCCATTTTCACTCCATCTGAACTGAAAGAAGGTTTAGTAGATTCGGCTGAATTTCTGGAACGCAAGGTCAATCTGGCAGGCACCTCTAGTGACAAATCCTAGCTGTCCACTGATGCGGCAGGGGATTGTGGCCTTGGAATATTATTATCAGTGTAAGTATGTATGTGCCATACCTGTGGGATCCCCGTGGAAGATGGGAAATTACTGTAGTAGGCATTACATTGATCTCCATATGCTTCCGGGTCCCGAACAAAGCAGCTGATCTACTGCACCGTGAACACAGAAGACCGCCTGCTCAGCATGGGCGCCATTCAGATATCACTTTGCATTTTCTCAATGAATGCAAAGTGTTCCCTGATTGGACAAGTTAGAGATTGTGACATCCCCACCTTTCTACTTTGTGCAATCAGACAATGTTTTGGATTGATTGTCTACCTCCTTTGTTTTTAATGCAGCAGGTAAGCCCTCCAGCACAGGACCCTGAAGCTGGTGGAGATCACTGTAGAAGTGCTGTCTACTACAGTGATTTCCATATTCCAGGAGCATCGGCCAGGTATTGTACAGAAATACCGTAGTTACATTGATCCAAGCTGCACTAAGTAACTATGCATAAAATATCCATACTTGGAATTCAGCTTTAAGGGTTGATCCCAAGTTTACAGTAGTTGATGTATATTGAAGGCTGGAGAGTGAAAGGGGTTAAAAGTAAGGGTGTTCTTCCATGTGTAGACCTGCCCAGACCCAGGAGTCCGGCTCCAACTGTGCATGCGTAAACTATGGCAGCTGTCATGTTCTGGCATTAGCCGTCCCATACTGTGTTTTGTGACATAGAAAAATGCTGGTGGGAGGAATTCTTATCATTGTGGCAATTTCCATAAGAACACGAGAAAACAGGATGGGAGGGTGTTCAGTAATGATTGATTTGGCTTTGAATGCTGGAAAGACTCGGTCACTGGAGCTGATGGAGAAAAGTCAATAGAACTGTTTTGTTACATGTAGTAGAATGAGTGCTTGGTTCCTTTTGTATGAATGCAGTTCATATGGATGTATCATGTTTAGAGGAGTTATCCTGATTATTATTATTAATATAATGCTGCTCCGCACTTTAAGCAGACTGAGAGTCAAAGTGAAACAAAATCCCAAATTTTGGGTTGTCACCAAAACAGGAATGGATAGAGTGGAAATCTTTCAATGGGGACACTAGTTCTGGTAACAACAAGGCATTCCTTCAGGTTGGAGGAATTTGCTCTTGCTTCCTGTTTTGGCTATGGAACAGGAAGTGAAGGAAAATCTCACCAATTGGGACATACAGTGCATCCGGAAAGTATTCACAGCGCTTCACTTTTTCCACATTTTGTTATGTTACAGTCTTATTCTAAAATGGAATAAATTCCTTATTTTCCTGAAAAATTCTACAAACCATACCCCATAATGACATTGTGAAAAAGCGTGTTTGAAATCTTTGCAAATTTAATAAAAATAAAAAACAAAAACAGTCAAATGTACATAAGTATTTACAGCTGTTGTCATGACACTCAACATTTAGCTCAGGTGCATCCTATTTCCACTGATCATCCTTGAGATGTTTGTACAACTTAATTGGAGTCTACCTGTGGTAAATTCAGTTGATTGGACAGAATTTGGAAAGGCACACACCTGTCTATATAGGGTCCAACAGTTAACAGTGCATGTTAGAGCACAAACCAAGCCATGAAGTGCAAGGAATTGTCTGTAGACCTCAGAGACAGGATTGTATGGAGGCACAGATCTGGGGAACGGTGCAGAAAAATATCTACAGCATTGAAGGTCCCAATTAGCACAGTGGCCTCCATCGTCTGTAAAGGGAAGAAGTTTGAAACCACCAGGACTCTTTCTAGAGTGGCCCGCCCGACCAAACTGAGCATTTTGGGGGGAAAGGGCTTAGTCAGAGAGGTGACCAAGAACCTGATGGTCAATCTGACAGAGCTCCAGCTTTTCTCTGTGGAGAGAGGAGAACCTTCCAGAAGAACAACCATGTCTGCAGCACTCCACCAGTCAGGTCTGTATGGTAGAGTGGCTAGACGGAAGTAAAAGGCACATGACAGCCCGCCTGGAGTTTTTGAACTCTTTGGCTTGAATGGCAAGCTTCATATCTGGAGGAAACTAGGAAACGCTCATCACCTGGCCAATACCGTCCCTACAGTAAAGCATGGTGGTGGCAGCATCATGCTGTGGGGATGTTTTTCAGTGGCAGGAACTGGGAGACTAGTCAGGATCAAGGGGAAGATGAATGCAGCAATGTACAGAGACATCCTTGATGTAAACCTGCTCCAGAGCGCTCTGGACCTCAGACTGGGGTGAAGGTTCATCTTCAACAGGACAACGACCCTAAGCACACAGCCAAGATAACAAAGGAGTGGCTATGTGACAACTCTGTGAATGTCCTTGACTGGCCCAGCCAGAGCCCAGACTTGAACCTGATTGAACATCTCTGGAGAGATCTGAAAATGGTTGTGCACTGACACTCCCCATCCAACCTGATGGAGCTTGAGAGGTCCTGCAAAGAAGAATGGGAGAAACTGCCCAAAAATAGGTGTGTCAAGCTTGAGGCATCATACTCAAAAAGACTTGAGGCAGTAATTGCCGACAAAGGTACTTCACCAAAGTATTGCGCAAAGGCTGTGAATACTTATGTACTGTACATGGGATTTATTTTGTTTGTAATAAGGCTGTAACTTAACAAAATGTGGAAAAGGTGAAGCGCCGTGAATACTTTCCGGATGCACTGTATGTGGCAAAAAAAAACTGATGGGTGTGATAACCCTCCCTTACTCTATCCAAAATGGAAAAAAAGGATTTGTCTGTGGTTCTACTTTAAAATTTTGGGGTCTATAGTTCTCCTCCCTTCTATTTTAACAAAAGCTGGCAACAATTATTTTTTTACTTTTTCCCTGGCTATTTTTTTGCTGGCCCCATCCCCTTACTGCTATTCTCACCAAAGGGAGATTGAGGTTTCATTCTCATCCTGCAGCCTCCTGGAATACCAATATCACATACTGTATCTAGAAGGCAGCAGAAGGGAACCCGTGCCATTCATGTAAACACAGATCTCATGCATGCACAGATAGAGATCTGCCACTATGACCTGCCGCCAAGAAAATACTGTTTTATGAATGGAGGAAAAGTAATGCTTCTTGGAATATGTGATGTTGATATTCCAGGAGGCAATACTGTCCTCCATATATAGAATAGTAAATAAAAAGTCACAGCGCTAGATCTGATCAGAGACTGGATGCCACGTCATCAGGGGGGCGGCTGAAGAAGCAGGAAGAGACAGCCAGGAAAAAATGATGGCGGCATGGGACAGGACCTGTGCGAGGACATCAGGGCAGCCAATGCCAGGACAAGGTCATCTAGCGCCCAGGGCGAAGATGCCAAATGGTGCCAACCCCTGCCCCCCCCACACACACACATAATGTATGAGCATTATGTGTCAACAAAAATCCCCCCTCCCTCCCCCCAAAAAAATTTGAGCACTAATCTTTACACTAATCTTTACAACTCCTCTGCCCCTCAAATTTACCCTCTGAGCATATATCCTCCCCCCTTCCAAATCCCCCTCTTCTGGCACAAATCACTCACTACTCTCCTCTCTTAGCACTAATCTCCCCTCCCAAATTTCCCCCCCTAGCACAAATCCTTTCAATCCCCCCTCCCTTCATATAAATCCCTCTTAACAGAAATTTACTTTCCTAGTACAAATCTCACCCTCCAAATAACCCATTCTAGCACAACCCCCTAAAATCACTATCGCGCCCAAGGCAACCGCCCCTCCTACCAACCCCTTGTCCTGGCCCTGCGGGGGCAGGAGAGGAGAACAGCACTGGATCTGCTTGGCATGTTCGTAAGTGATTACTTTGGAGAACATTGCTCCAAGGGTAAATATGAGAGTGGGGAAAAAATTAAGTTGGGAGGGTGAGATTCCTCTTTAACTTCAAAAATCAATAAGATTGAGTTACTAAAGATGGAGAAAAGAAGGTGAGGGTGTTGTTCAGATAATCATCCTGCTATGCAAAGCCCATTCACTTCTGTTGGAGTCCACTATTAGGTGACCTGGTTTTTATAAAGATTTGGTGTGTGCAATACAGAAACCAAGGAATGACAGCTGTGAACCCAGAAGTGACCTATGGTCGACATGTTGCTTCCGAGTCCATTAATCACAAAGGAGAACGGGTGTTCCCCAATCATCTGACAATCTGGGCTGTTTACCGCAGCCCTGAGCTCCCCAGAAAACCGGGAGAGCCCAGGAACCACTGCAGATAGCAGCAGGGGGGTGTGTGTGTGGGGGGGGGGGGGGAGCGTGTCCCTTCTCACTACTGTAAAAGTGATCGGGGGGCTGTAGAGTCACCTGGATCACTTTTACAGATCTATGGCTGAGAAAAAAAATTACACCAGGCTCATGGTTTCAGCTTCCAGGATGTTTTAAAACACCCCCAAAGACGTGAAGTGCTTAAAATGTATCTAAACCACAAAACAAACTTTTAATATATTCGAGAATTCCAATCTTTAGATGTGGTGGTGCTGGTAATCTTGTGAAACACATACTTTGTGACTTCAGGGTCACCAATAGGCAGTATTCTTATAGTGGGCCCAGGCCCCATTGGGTCAGCAGAACCACATTGGTCAATATACCTTTGACTGTGGTGGGTGCACTATAGAGGTTATCTAGGCTTGCAAACACCCCTGGTGTTCCTGGCAGGAGAGCACTAAGGGGAGGAGGATGTTGAAACTAACCTGGATGATGCAGGAACGGCACATCTGCTGACTACGAAGCATAATTCAGTTGCAGCACAGAAAAACTTGGGCTGATTATTGCAGATTACTGTATTTGGGGCCCATTCACACCAGCAGGTGCGTATTATGTCTGCTATAACATTCCCCCTTCTGGTGTACTTTATGTATGGGCAGTGCAATATGTTGTTAAAATGCATCACACTTATTTTTTTTATCTTTATTGAAAATGTCATAAAACACCATTACATTCAACATGCTGTGTAAACATAAAACCATGGTAAAAAGGTAAACCGCGCTAATGAACTGTAGCAAAGTCTTTAGCCTCTTCCAGTCTAATGAGGACCTCTAAGGCCAAAGATAGCTGACATCCTTCAATATGTAGTGGATTGTTAGGCATAGTGGGTACAAAGTTGGTGAAAGTCATTGGGCACCAGACACTTCTTGGATGTAAAAGAGATTTTACTTCTCTTAACAGTCCTTTTTGAGTTTTGGGGGGAAAGAGGGTTAGGGCCTGGATAACCTTGAGTAGGTGTAGATTCAATTAGCAGACTCTGTGTCTTCAATAGGAGGACAGCTGTGCAGGGAAAGGCCCCAGCAAGGCGCCACATCTGCACATGCAGGAATGCTGTCTCCTATGGCAACAGTCTTTTACATGTACTAGCTCCAGCATAACTGTTCCTTCAGCTTCACTACAACTGCTTCTTGCAGTTCCTCAACACTGAGCTCCCGGTCTCTCAGTAGACCCTCTGATTCAGTGACTCTGAATCCCTTGAGCTCCTACCATCTTTGTGGTGGTATCTCCCTCAAGCGTCACCCCCACTTTCCTGTTGGGTCCCTAGCTTGGCACTCCAGATACTTCTCAAGCTTCACCCCTGCTGACCGGCTCGGTCCCTGGCTGGTCTGCAAGCGGTTGAGTCCCTGACTTGATCACTGCGTGAAGTTTCCCGATTCTCCACCGTGCCCTTCGATGAGAATACTGCTCCTGGACTTGCTTCAGTTACTCACTGTGGTCCCTGGTAAAGGCGATCGGTCCCTTACTGGTGACAGCTCCCCTTCTACCTCCGACCACGACAGGTTCTCCGGCCGGCAGAATCGTCACTTTTGGTTGGACTGCAAGCCGCAGTCCCAACCCTGCGCTGCCCTCTTACTTCTGGATAGGCCCTAACACAGCCTGGCAGCCAGATGCCCCCGGGATAGGCCCAATCTCCAGCCTAGAAGCCCGGGGAATATGACACACATCCACCCAGACAGCCGTCCAGGTGGCACAGAACACAGATCACCTGACCTTACCCGAATATATAGGTGCTCCCAGCAGGCAAGGGATTCAAGAAAACCCCTGCCCATTGGCTGAGATACCCCCATATACCCATAACCTGACCTTGGGTTTCCCTTCTCATATCTAGTACCACCAAGTACCCGGCCACCTAGTGGTAGAAGAGAAAAGTGCAACAAGGCCAAACTTAGGGAGAAATCAAGAGATCTCTATCAACCAGGATAACTACTCCTGGCAAGCAAATTTGTGAGGCGCTCCCTGACTAAACTCCAGGGTGCTACAGAACTAATTGTAAAAGAGCAGCAGCGGCTCAACTGTATGATACATACACAAATAAGAAAAGGGGGTTAAAATGAGCTGCTCTACTGATCATATGAACAGTTGCATAAATGAACCAAAACACCAAAGTGCAAAATAAATTGAAATCTGTGAATCACTCTTCCAAGTGTGTGAATCACCTTTCCAAGTCCCTGAAAAGCAGGGAAAAGAAACAAATTGATCTGTAGTAAAAAAAAATCAGCACACATCACTCACAATTAACCCCTTGATTGCCCCTAGATGTTAACCCCTTCCCAGCCAGTGTCATTAGTACAGTGATGGTGCATATTATTAGCGCTGATTACTGTATTAGTGTCAATGGTGATGTTGGTGGCAGTTAGTTCCCACCAAGTATCAGTGTCAGATTGCCCACCCACTATCGCAGTCCAACTATAAGTCGCTAATCACTGTCATTACTAGTATAAAAAAAAAAAATCCAGTTTATATCCCATAGTTAGTAGGCGCTATAACTTTCACACAAACTAATTATTATACACTTGGGATTTCTTTTTAACAAAGACATGTAGCAGAACACATTTTGGCCTAAATTTCTGAAGAAATTAAAAAGAAAAAAAAATATTCAATATGTTTTAAAACATTAAATAAAAAATATTGGCTTTTTTTCAAAATATTCGGTTGTTTTTCATTTATATAATAAAAAATAAAAAACCCAGTGGTGATTAAATACCATTAAAAGAAAGCTCTATTTGTGTGTAAAAAATTATATAAACTTAATTTGGGTACAGTGTTACATGACTGCGCAATTATCAGTTAAAATAGTGCCGTGCTAAAAAGCCAAAAATGTCCTGGTCATGAAGGGGTAAAACCTTCCAGAGACCAAGTGGATATTATAAAGAAAATATGCATGCATGGTGAACTCCAATAATTCTTTAAAGTGACACTAAATTCTGCTTTAAAAGACAAAAAAATCCATTCAAGTATGTATTCTTACCTTAAAAAAAAGTCCCTTGTATTGCTCTCAGCCTCCTTCAAATCTTTAAATTTCTTTGTTTGCTGCTGTGATCTGACTTCCTATTGTAGGGTGGCTACGTTCGTTCTCCATGGTCCCCACTGTATGTAGGAATGTAGCCACCCCTCTAAGAAAGATTTCATGAAAAATAGATTACGGGGCATTCTGTAGATGATGTGTATAGATTATTATTGGAGAATAAGGATAATCATTTAGTGTCACCTTAAGCCTGGTGTTCTTCCAGCTTTGGTTTTTTTTATGTATGAAAATTGTTTAAAGGGATTGTAAAGGAAGATTTTTTTTTTAAACACCTCAATACCGGGCACTTTCACCCCCTTCCTGCCCATTTTTTGTTTTCTTCAGCTTTCAGAGCTGTCGCACTTTGAATGACAATTGTGCTGTCATGCCTCGCTGTACCCATATTCAATTTATTTAATTTTCTTCACACAAATAGAGCTTTCTTTTGGTGGCATTTAATCACTACTGGATTTTTTATTTTTTACAAAAAAAAAAGACAGAAAATTTGGAAAAAAAAAAAGTTTTTCTTAGATTCTGTCAGTAAATTTTGTAAATAAGTAGTTTTTTTCCTTCACTGATGTGCACCGATGAGGCGGCACTGATGAGGTGGCACTGATGAGGTGGCACTTATGGGCACTGATGAGATGAGGCGGCACTTATGGGCACTGATTGGGTGGCACTGATAAACTCTGATAGGCGGCAATGATGGGTGGCACTGGTGGGCATTGATGGGCAGCACTGATGACCAGGCACCGATGGGCACTGAAAGGCAGCACTGACTGGCATCACTAATGGGCACTGATTGGTGGCACTGGTGGGCGCTGATTGGTGGCACTGGTGGACACTGATTGGTGGCAATGATCGGGCATTGCTGGCACTTTACTGTAATCAGGGCACTGGTGATCAGTGCCCTGATTACCTTTATTGGCATCTCCCTGTGAGAAGATGCCGCTGATCAGCTCTCCTCATCTCACACTCTGTCGGTGTGAGGCGAGTAGAGCCGATTACCGGCACTTCCGCATTTACATGTGACCGGCAGTAATTGGACACAGGAGATCACATAGTTAAAGAGCCATGTCATCGGCTCTTTACAGAGATTGGGGTCGCCCTGTCTCCTAGAAACATGGTGCGGCCACGATCGCTAGAGCTGCGTGCCCCCACGGGCACGCGAGAGCGGTCGTTCTGGAGCGACGTCATATGATGTCCTACCAGAACGAGAGCCGCACCGCTCCTCCATAAAACAACAAACATCTCTATATTTACTTGCTCTGTGCAATGGAATTGCAAAGAGTGGCCATGAAACTCCTGTTCTTGGGTCCCCGCCAGCGCTCCTGGCCCCTCTTCTCTGTCTAGTGCCCCTACGGGAAGTCGCTTCCCATGGGGGCACTCGTGCATCCTTTCTCCTGAGCCCTGATGTTGCGTTCATTGACACAGACAGAAGGACCCACCCCCCCCGCTCCCTCGTCACTGGCTCTGATTGACAGCACTGGGAGCCAATGGCTACCGGTGCCCCAGCAGCGCCAGTGAGACCTGGAAGCGAGGGGAGAGAAGAACTTCAGACGTGCTCAGACGTGGATCAAAGGAGGTCTTGGGTAAGTATAGGGGCCAGGGGGGGGGGGTGAGGGGACTAATTCTATGCCTAAATATTTTGTACCCTAATGCAAGGAATGCAATAAAGTAAAAAATGTTTAGGCTTTAAACCCAATTTAAAAAAGTATTTTTTTTTTTCTAATATAATAAATAACTTTCTAGCTGTAAAACTAAGAAGATGAGTGGGCATACAAGAGGGCAGCTATAAGTAAGATGACTTATAGAATAGAATATTAAAAGACATTCTGTTCTTCCCTCCTAGTACTTTAGGTGATGTCTAAACAAACGTCTGAAATTATATGCAAATGACCATAAATGACACGAGTATGAATATGGCTTTGGTGATCTGTAAACGAATAAATAACAGTTTTCTAAATTTGCATTTTACATTCTATTGGAGGCCACAATTATTGGTGTGTAGGCAGGTGAAGTTTACTATCTTTCCTGCAGGGGGCGCTGTCCTGCAGCTGCACTTCAGCCAGAGAGTAGGTCAGGAAGAACATGGTTCTTTTTATGGGTTCCTGGGTCACTGGGTAAGTGATCCAGTTGGATGCTGCCACCCCATGTAAATCATCTTGGGTAAATCATCATGTGGTCATCTTGGGTCAGGCAGAGCCTATTTAAGTCCCTGGCTCCTAGGCTTGGCTCGCATTTTGCGAGTGGGCAGAGTAGGGAAAGGTACCCCGTCTGTTAGAGACAGTACTTGCGTTAGGGAAAGGTTCCTGATGAGGAGGGAAAGCGTAGGGTCGCATCTCTTCTGGAGACCTTCCTGATTGGGCACTAGACAGATAGGCCATATTCTGTCACTTCTCAATAGATGCTGTCAGTCCAGCTGGAATCTGCTTCCTTCACATTGCTGGAAACTGAGTGCACCCGGCTGGGTAGCCTTCCCATTGGGTTTATTGTGAACTGTTACTGCATTGCTTCAATACAAGTCTTCTATTGCACCTGCCTGTGTGAATTATTGCCTCAGCACCACGCTGTATCACCCTACAGATGTATTATGGGGCCAGATATTTTTCAGGAAATGCAGAATTCAGCACACTCTTTGCAGGGCGCTGGGATGGTAAATCACCATTTTTATCTCTCTTTCTCTCTTTTCAGGGTTGGGGTTTCCTAGGGTGCAGGAGCATGCCCCTGGTAAGGAGCACTTGGCTATGTGCACAGAGGACACTGGGGTAGCTCCCAACCTTTGTGCTTGCAGTAGCCTTCTTCATTGTGTAAGGAGACACAAGGCATGGGGGGGGGGAGATACAAATTTGCTTAACAGATACTAATGACTCTCAGAACAAACAAGAGTCAAACTCACATTATGGATAAAATTCCTTATTGGTTCTCTGCGCCATTTCTCTGGAAATCACATCACTGGAAAGCCGCTCTCTCTCCTTCAAATGACTCCTTCCCAGCATCCGCCACAAGAGGTCCGTGCATGCAGGTGAGTACCCAGAAAAAAAAGATCACATGCTTCATATTGTGTAAAAACTGCATATATTTATTTAAAAAAAATAAAAATATATTGCGCTCACAGGGGTAAAACAATAAACAGCGCTGTAAAAAACATCCAAAACCACAGAGATCGCTTAACCGGCGTACTTCCGGATGAAGTCACAGCAAGCTCCGCCCAACATGTTTCATCATAGATGACGTCTTGCGGGGCAAACAAGAGAACAAATGCAATTGCCACATCTAAGGACTGTAAGCTGCAACATATTGCATTTTTGTTCTTGGGTTTAGTTCTCCTTTAATGCTTAGTGAGAGAGCCACAGTGATCAGTGTATCAATTATATTTTGGTCAGCTTCACTGTGCTCTGCTTTACAATTATATAGAATAAATGTAGAACCTGGAGTTTGTACTGAAGTAATCGTACATTCGTGCTGCTGTTTCCAGTGGTGACCCACCCCATCTGAGAACACTTCTAATGTACAGCCTTTCTTTTATACAAGCGGTGATATCCTTCTGTTCACAGCATGTACTGTGCATTAGATGAGATCTATACTTGGCCTGTGGATCGTAGTGTAAAATTCCTTTACTCTGCAATTTGTGGAGAGTGCACTGTGAGCTCAAAGCTTTTTTGTAAGAAGAATTAACGCCACCATTCTCTGGTTCATAGGCTGCAGTGCAGTTGTAGGGCAGTCAGAGTGAAGCTTGCTATTTTCAGCTTCACTCCCCCAAGTCTAGAATGTGTACAGGGATATAGAGAATGACAACTTCCATTTTAAAAGAAATTTGATATATGGCATTGTAGTGCCTCACATCCAATTACTGTCCAAATCTTGCCACCTTCACTTCCCTAATTTTTCCAAAATAAACCCATTCTTAACCAATGGCACCATCAAGGTGCTAATTCAGCCCCTTGCTATGTCTTGCCTTGGCTGTTGCAACCCCCTCGTCATTGGCTTACCTATAGGCAGGCTATCCCCCTCTTCAATAGTCCATCATGAATGCCACTTCCAGACTCATCCATCTTACCAACGACTCAGTGTCCACCACCGTCTCTGCTAGTCCCTCCGCAAGCTTCCATCTCCCCAACGGAAGAAAATCAGATTACTAACAAAAACATACAAAGCGGTTTACAACTCTGCCCTGAGCACCATCACCAACCTGATCCCTAAATATCATCCAAAACGTCCCCTTTGCTCCTCCCAGACCTTCTGCGGTCTACCTCCATTATCTCCTCCCCCCAATGCTCACCTCAGAGGCGTAACTAGAATCTTCAGGCTCCTGGTGCAAGAAATCATAAAGGGCCCCCTTCACTCCCATCCGGGACTCCCTCACAGTGGCAGAACGCCAGGGCCCGGTCACGAGTGCAACCTTTGCGACCCTGGTAGCTCACCCACTAGTGTCAGTAGTTTTTTATTTTATTACCTTTTTTTTTTTTTTTTACAATTTTATTTTTTTCTGTAGCACTGGCCCTGACCTCCAAAGGCCTAATGGTGACCTTCAGAATCAGGGAGAGCTGCCTTCAGAATCAGGGAGAGCTGGCATCCTTCCTTGTAGAGTGGATTACTAAGCATAGTGGGTTAATGCAATATAGAATGTTCGGGCTCCAGTCATATTTGGATGCGATGCAATGGTAATTGGCAGACTCCGAGAAAAATAGGCAGACAGTTATACAGGTTAAAGGCCTTCCAGCTGGGTACGGTCACTGTATTTGTAGAACTGATGTCTCCAACTGAACTTGCAACAGTCAGTAGTGATCCTTACATGTAGCTCACAGTAACTTGGTATAGATCTCTTCTTAGATCACAGTATCCCAATGTAGATGTTCACTCACTGAGCTCCCAGTCTCTCACTAGACTTCAAGATCCCAGACATGACTGGATCCCCTGAGCTCTTCCACAGCTAACCCGCTGTATTCTCCTTAAGCGTCACCCCCGCTAAACCCGCTGGGTCCCTGGCTTGGCACTTGCCGAAGCTTTCCCACTTATTCACCATCCCTGGTAGGTGGGAAGACTGCTCTGGTACTTCTTTCAGACTTCCATAAACTGGCCTTTGATAACAGGAAGGATGGTCCCTTAGTGGCGACTGCTTTCCCTTTACTTCAGGCCTTGATCCATGATTTCCGCTGGCAACGGGAATGATCGTTCCCGATAGCAACAACTTGGTTCCCCGTCCCCAGCTGAACCTCAGCAACTTGGTCGGACTCCATGCCTGAAGTCCCAACCCCGCACTGCTTCTCCTACTCCTGGAAAGGCTTAGCAACCAGGTACTCCCAGGATCCCTGATGATGTCAGACGTACTGATGAAACATGTTGGGTGTGGTCGAGCGTGATACGTCACTTCCGCCCACAATAGAACGCAGGTGGAGAGCAGAACGGCGTCCCCGCGTCCATTTATAAGTTTTTACTTCTGTTTTTGCTGGATGGCCTTAAGAGCCACTTTTTATTAAATAAATCTTTTTATGATATACTTCACCATGGGAGATTGTTCCTTGTTTCATGTCTGATCCGAATACGTGTGACCATCTCTCCTTATACGATTGATCGGAGGTATCACTGGGTTTGCTGAGACGGATCTTCAGAAATATCCCATTTTCCGAAGCTGTTAGGATCTCTGTAATTAGGGATCATCTTCATCTGGTGAGTAGGCTGAGTGCTTGGTGTTGGTGGAGGATTCCTACAGTTACCTATTCATTGGATTATTGAAATCACCTTCTCACTGGAAAATATATGATGACCTTCTTTGAACTTCAATTACTTTCTTTATTTTGGCTATTTGGACATTTTTGTGATTCTTATCAAGTTGATGGGATTTTTATGATCGATCACAATTTTATGTACACATATTATAATTTAGTGTTTGATTAACTTTCCACTGGAGTGAATCCCGTGGTTATACAATCTTTATTCTGCACTTAATGTACTTTATATTGAGGTATTAAGCCACAGGGAGCGCGGTTCATCACACACACATACTTTCACACCTGGAATAGGCCTCAGGCTTCTGGCCTTGCAACCCGGGGAATTTCAACACACATCCACCCAGACAGCCGTCCAGATGGCACAGAACAGCAATCACATGACTCCCCCCAAATAAATAGGCTCTCCCAGCAGGCCAAGGGGCTAAAAAGAGACCCCTGCCAATTGGCTGAGACAACCCATCCACTCATAGTCTGACTTTGCTAGGCTCTTGTCAATCCAATGTCACAACAGTGCCACCCAGTGACTGAAGAGAGAAGTGTGGCAAATCCAGATTTAGGGAGAAAAACCAGTGGATCCTCTAACAATTAGCCAGGACACTTACTACCTGGAAGACTAAATTTGTTAGCGACCCTGCCTAAACTGTTACATTTCTTATTTTTTTACAATTTTTTAGGATCAATTGGGGGGCCTTGGTGAAATATCAGAGGTCTAAACAGACCCCTGATGTCTCACTTCTGAGACAGAAAAAGGAGATTGAGGGCACAGCTCATAATCTCCTTCCCCGCAGCCTCAGCAGCACAGAATGAATGGACAGAAATAGCTCTGTACAGAGCTTCCCGTTCATTCACAAACTGAAACACAGTAAACACAGTTCACTATGCCTCAGTTATGAATTGTTACAGATCACTGACTCTATTCATTAAGACAAGGAAGGGGCCGGTAAATTACACATTTTCCCCGCTTTCCATCCTGACGGCATCCCCCACAGCAGTTGGCGGGAGAGGGGAGGGGGACCCGGCAGAGCTTCAGGGGAAGAGGAGGGGGGGCCGGGAGAGCACACAGGGGCCGGGGGGCAGCAGGGGGTGGATAGGAGGGGCGACGGGGCAGCATGTAGAGGAACTGATCGGATTGGTTCCTTTATAGGCCACCCCCTGCCACCCTCCTGTCCTGATGTAAAAGGGACCGCATGGGCCCCCTGGAGCATGTGTTGGGTTGCAATTGTGACCCCTGTACGTATGCCCCTGGCTCAGCTCCAGGACTTCTCCAGAGCCTCTCCCATCCTCCAAAACTCCCTACCCCTTCTCTCTATCTCCTATTTTGTCCACTTTAGGTGAACCCTGAAAACTCATCTATTCAGGGAAGCCTATAATAATGATTTTAGTTATAACAAATACTATAAAAATAAATACAATAATACTATAAGATATATGACTTTAAAGTGATATTAAAGGCAGATTATTTTTTTTTTTTCAAATAAGAAACATGTTATACTTACCTGCTCTGTGCAGTGGTCTTGCACAGAGCAGCCCCGATCCTCCTCTTCTCCTAGCGTGCTATGTGGGCACCTGAGCAGGCTCGCTTCCAAGCAGCTGTTCTGTGTATCTATTCACACACACAGTGCAGCTCGGCCCTGCCCCCGCCCTCCTCATTGGCTCACTGCCTGTGATTAACAGTAAAGGGAGCCAATTGCTCCCACTGCTGTCTCAGCCACTGAGGAGGAAGAGACCCGGGAGAGCCTCTGCTCTCATGCACATCGATGGATCGAGGCTCTGTTAAAGCGGAGTTCCACCCAAAAAAGGAACTTCCACTTTAAGGGAAGGTGAGCCCCTGACATGCCACATTTGGCATGTCATTTTTTTGGGGGGGGGGGAAGCGGATACCCTCTTTTTATAGGGTCCCAGCTCCCACTTCCTCCCGGCGCACCACGGCACCAAAAGGAAGATCACCTCTCTCCCCTTCCTTTTCGGCAATCATCTAGGACACGTAACGGCACGCCGCGCACATGCGCAGTGCATGCCTGGCTGTGAAGCCACAGCTGGACGCCCACAGTAACAATGCAGGCGCCGCAGAGAGGAGGGGGAGACGAGCGGGGTTTCGTTCCCCCCCCATCGCTGGACCCTGAGACAGGTAAGTGTCCGATTATTATAAGTCAGCAGCTGCAGTATTTGTAGCTGCTGACTTTTTTTTTTTTAGCGGAACTCCACTTAAAGTATTAAGGGGAGCTGCTGCACACAGGTCTTTTTACCTTCATACATAGAATGCATGGAGGTAAAAAGACTATGAGCCTTTACAAGCACTTTATATTGAGGTAAAGGAACCTAAATATAAATCAGCTATTTATATCTGAAATAAACCCAAAACATTCCACCCATACATGTCAGAGAAATAATGTTCCTTTCTATGGATAAAAAACACTTTTTGTTTTAGGGGGCCCTGTGCCTTTTGTAGTCGCTCTCATAGTTGAACTTAAAGTGGAACTAAACTTTCTCAATCAGCCTGAACTATTTTTAATCCTTATGCTGCTAGAATTACTAAATAGATAGGAAGGTATATTATATTTACTTGCTTTGAACTTGTTTTTTTTTTTTTTTCAGCTTTTTCTCAGTTGCTTCCTGGTTTCTGGCCTGGACCAAAATGATGTCATTGATCCCAAGAGTCTTCACGGGAGAAGGGCTTTCTCAGCTAAGCCCACCCTCCTGTCTGCATGCCTGAATTAAGGGCAGATGGATTCCAGGGAGGAAATGCTACATGAATCATCTGCCCTTACATAAGATGGCCACAGCTAGAAATGCTAGGGGTGCTTTTTTTTTTTTTTGCAAAGTGATTTCTCAAACAAAACAAAGCATGGAGACATGGATGGGTAGATGGGTGAGTTTGCTTTGAATCTTAAAATTGAATTAAAAAGCATCTTCAGTTTGTGGTGCTCAGAACAGCTTAGTACATTAAAGTCTAATGCCCCGTACACACGGTCGGACTTTGTTCGAAAATTCCGACAACAAAATCCTAGGATTTTTTCCGACGGATGTTGGCTCAAACTTGTCTTGCATACACACGGTCACACAAAGTTGTCGGAAAATCCGATCGTTCTGAACGCGGTGACGTAAAACACGTACGTCGGGACTATAAACGGGGCAGTGGCCAATAGCTTTCATCTCTTTATTTATTCTGAGCATGCGTGGCACTTTGTCCGTCGAATTTGTGTACACACGGATTTTGTTGTCGGAAAATTTTATCTCCTGCTCTCCAACTTTGTGTGTCGGAAAATCCAATGGAAAATGTCCGATGGAGCCTACACACGGTCGGAATTTCCGACAACGCGCTATGATCGGACATTTTTCATTGGAAAATCCGACCGTGTGTACGGGGCATTAGTTCACCTTTAGCAACATTTTATAAAAAGTCCCCAGATGCAATACCAGATCCCCTGGATAGGACATACCAGCACTCCTCATTTTCAAATGCTACATCTGCTTGGCCCCTCGATCCACCTCTGTCCTGATGTTTGCAGGACTGCCTGGGCACTTCAACTGTGCCCCCTAGAGGCCGCCCCTATCATGCACGCAGTTTGAATGGGCAGACGTGTCCACTAGGGGGCCTATATTTGTAGCACCCAGCCCATACTGCAGATGACGAATGTAGGGTCAAGGGGCCAGCAGTTTCTGAGGGGAGACTCCCCATGTCTCCAAATGTTATAGGAAGCAGTTGCAGTATTTGAAAATGAGGAGTGCTGGTATGTACTATTTATGGGATGTGGAATTGCATAGGGGGGCTTTTTGTAAAATGTTGCTGAAAATGTCATAGTGTTATAGACCACTTCTCCAACCCAACATGTCAATGGTGACACAGGTATGGCATGGCTCCCACCAACCCCTCCTTACAGGAAAACTGTTCTTTACATCAGCGTTCCTCCTTAACATTATAATTGTCATTAGCAACTTTAGGGACAAAAAAATCTATATTTTACTTTTTTTTTTTTTTTTTTTTTTTTTTTACTGTATGTGAAATTCTGAATTCATCATTTTCTCCTTATTATAAAGCTGCAGTCAACAAATCCTCTGCTTGCTTCCACCGTATTTCAACAAACATGAAAATGATTCAGCAGAATCTATTTTGCAGATAGATTTTTCCCCTTCCTACGTTGACTTTCCTTTGAAATCGGAGGATCACTCTTGATCAGAAACTTCCTGACAGCAGACTCATTGTTTTTTTAGTGACATTTTTTGTTATTTTATGCACTACACTTTAGTGGGAACATTGGGAAGGAGTGGAAAAATGAAAAGGATTTTTATCTAGTAGTATAAATAGACCCCAATGTTATATCTTTGGAAAGCCAGTTGGCGCCCTCTGGTGTTTAATTATAATATTGTTTTCCAATTTTCTTGAACAATGTGAAATGGTACTGGGAATGCAAACTTTAAAGTGATGTAATGCCTCATACACACGATCGGACTTTCCGACTGGAAATGTTGGATGTGAGGCTGTTGGCGGTAAGTCCAATCGTGTGTATGCTCCAGTGGACAATTGTTGTCGGACTTTCTGCCAACAAATGTTGGATAGCAGGTTTTAAAGTTTTCCGCCAACAAATGTGTGTTGTCGGATTTTCCGATCGTGTGTACACAAGTCCATCAGACAAAAGTGCAAAGTACAAACACGCATGCTCGGAAACATAAGCGGTCGGTCTTGTAAACTAGCGTTCGTAATGGAGAATAAACATTCGTGACGTGGCAAATTATGAAATCTCCAAATGCAGCGCACAATTCTCTTCTTCTTTAATGGGATAATAATGAAGCTGCTTTGCTGGTGATACTGATGGAGTTATTGAAAACAAATTTTCAAAGGCTTTTTTTTCTAGTGATATCAAGAATAATATTATCATGTTTTGTTTTTGTTTTTTATTTGTGCAAGTTACCACAACACCATTATCCTGTAGTTTTTAAGCTCAAAGATACAACTATGTTGGTGTCCCTTGTCAATTTTACATTGTATTTTTTTTTTTATGTAACTGCCTACTCCCAAACTGTCATTTGAAGTAAAACACATAGCCAAGTATTATTCTACACAACTTTTTTATTGTGCATTAAAAAAAAAAAACAAATAGACATGCTATCTGCCAATAAAACTTAACCAAAAAGTGCATTCTATGCATCCAAAAATATAGAAAATTTACCAAATCAAATCATTATTCAACCAAAAAAAATGTCAAAGCAATAACTCCAAGACCAATAATAAATAACACGTTATCTCCTCCGATTCCGCAACATGTCTGGTTGACGAACGGCCGTTCAGAAACGAACTGAAAAGCACGAAATGAAAAGTGCCAAATGAAAAAGGCGAAAAGAAAAGCGCGAATAAACTCACCAAACTTCTACTAACACAAAATTAGCAGAAGGAGCCCTAAGGGTGGAACTAAAGAGCTGAAAAACCACATAGTACGTCTAGTACGTCACTACGTTTGTAATTGTTGGCCAACATTTGTGTGACCGTGTGTATGCAAGACAAGTTTGAGCCAACGCACTTCGGACAAAATTCCATGGTTTTGTTGTCGGAAAGTCCCATCGTGTGTACGAGGCATTAGTGTTTAAAGAGGCACTGTCATCAGCTTAAAACATTGCAAGTGAAAGAAAAAAAAATTTTGCGCAAATCAGGATAAGTAATTCAAAATATGAACTTCAGGAGAGTGTTGATAATAATAAGGTGAAATAAAATGGGTGATAGCTGAGATACAATGAAATAAAATTAATATATATGAACAATGAATTTCATTTTTATCGTGTGTTATCTTTTAAACCTGACATACTGCACTATTGGAGGTTCTTCTCCCCCCCCTTGTTCCCTCTGCACTGAGGTACCGCCCTGTACTGTGTGATTGGACAGTGGACCGCTGCAATCTGAGAAGGAATACTGATGTAATATACCATCCAGAGGGACCACATCCTTTATCTAGGGAAGTCAGGAGATCCCCCTAGTGGTGACTGTATGTTATAGCCAACATTGAGGTAAGAGTTCTGGGAGACCAGACTATTAAAGAAGCCACAATAGGACTACGAGAAATAATTACCTGCACTATTGAACCTCATTATTCTCCATTCATTGCAAGAAATATTGGACTTTTTTATTATTATTGTGTATGCAATTTGAAGTGTATTTATTTGTTGTAGCTCCTCCAGGTTATATATACTTAATTATATTCATACCAGATCATCTTTAATAAATGCACTAAGATACTAAGAACACTGTGAGCTAACACACGATAAAAATGAAATTCATTGTTCACATATATTAATTTTATTTCATTGTATCTCAGCTATCACCCATTTTATTTCACCTTATTATTATCAACACTCTCCTGAAGTTCATATTTTGAATTATTTATCACGATTTGCGCGAAATCGCTTTATTAATTTTAATTGCTAAGTGTTCTGTGTTACACTATAGATTTTGCTGTACATATTATTTATATTTACACCATACTTTGCTCACTTATCCATAGTAGCGCGAGAGCACTTTTAACATTATTATTGCAAGTGAAAGCCCAGCAAAATCAAGTAGGTCAAATGCATACTTGCAGTGTTTTTCGTTTACATAAACCAATTGCCTCAAGCATTTGCACAGTTGTCACGACTAATGCTTGTATTTTGCCTATAATGTTTATTTCCTTTGATCATCATCTCCATCTAGTGGCCATAATGTAATACTTTCCTGAAATCCCTTAGGCCTGGTTTACACTAGTGTGATTTCAGAGGCAACTTGAGAGTTAAATGACAAACAAAATCACGTTATTGTTAACGGTGTCCGTTCACAGCAATTTGACTCAGCCCAAAAGAATTTTGGCACAGGTTTCTGTACTACTTTGGTGCGATTCCAGCATGATTTTGACCCGTAGAATATGCAGACCTTAGCCAAGTGGCACTACATAACCGCATTGAAGGTCGGATCACATTTGCGGTGCTTCGATCAAGGCTTATGACCACTAGATAGAGGTGACAATCATAGGAAATAAAACAAGTGAAAAAAATATGAGAAACCAATATATAATAGCCACTAGCACACAATGCTAGTGCAGCGCTTAAGATGAATTAACACAACTAAACAGTAAAATCTGATAATGTGCAAATGAAATAGTATGCTGTGCCAAAAAATAAATATGAAATGCTGTATGGTATAAAATATATGCAAAGTAGAATCATGCCATGCCAAAGAACAAATGGCGATAAAAGTTCTATAATCATGAAAAAGTCTGTGGTTAGCGATGAAAATCCACAACAACGAGATGCACAATACAAGATCGTGATACCTCCACCAGTTCCCCAAGGGTGTGCACTCCCCTAAAGGTGCTATAAAGGCCAAAACAGCATGAGCCAAAAACTAATATTAGTAGATGGATTCGATCATCAGATCTCTCAATAGGTAATCTTCATGGACTTAGACCAATTATAAAACCGCTCACAGAAAAGCTGAATGCCTTTTAACTCAAAAGAAGAAAAACACTCTATAGTGCTCACTGTCATCTTCTTTGTTAAGATAAGTAAAGACAATATATTGCACTCACTTGTATATATAAACAGTACAGGCACCTCTATGACTGAAAAATCACATGTGGAGGCACCTGATGACATCATGTGTAAGGTACCTGTAAAAGGTTAAGTCCAGAGTGGAGCTTTGGCTGGTGGTTATAGCATCTAGCATAGTCAGGCAGGCCGGATCAGCAACAATCCTTGAAAGCAAGGTACAAAGTCAGAATCCAGAAGCGTGATCGAGAGCAGGCAGGGTCATACACAGGCTGGCAGACTAATGTAGAATTGTCAGGCAAAGAGAGCAATTCAGGAAACAGACAGAGGTCAAAGTCCAGAAGTTCAGTAGATCAATAGTATATCACACACCCAGGGAAGCAAATCCAACAAATGGGCACAGTCCACAGGAAATCCTCCAATTTAAGCTGATCTGATTGAGGATTGATTGCAGCTGGAAGACAGGTGTGGCTAGAGAGTATTGGGAGCAGAGGTACTATGGAAGATGTATACTGCAGGACTCAGGTTTCCCAGTGGCAGAGTGAACAGAGCTGCAGCCCAGAGACAGACGGAACCAAGTTCAATCCCGGGCACGTGACATCATGTTGACGAAACATGTTGGGCAGAGCTTATCAATCTAGAAGACAGAGTTGGAGACACTGCAGGCTGCTTGCATATTTTACTCTTGAGCGGCAACTTAAATTTTATTTGCCAGTGATCTTTACATGTGATGTTACAGTCATAGAGGTGCCTGTACTGTTCCTACATGCAAGTGAGTGCAATATATTATCTTTACTTATCTTAACAAAGAAGATGACAGTGAGCACTATGTAGTGTTTTTCTCTTTTCAGTTAAAAGGCATTCAGGTTTTCTTTGAGGGGTTGTATGATTTAGCTGAGTCCATGAAGATTACTACTCAGAGGGGAACTGTGTTTTGATTGCTTCCTTTCTTATTGAGAGCTTGAATCCATCTAATATTGACTCATGCTAGTTTGGCCTTTGTAGTGGGCCACACTTTAAGGTGTGAGCACACCCTTGGGGAACCGGTGGAGGCAGAGAGGTCACGATCACGTATTGTGCATTATAACCTTGTTGTGGATTTTCAACACTGACCTTTTTCACAATTATAGGACTTTTATCACCATTTGTGTTTTGGCATAGCATTATAGTACTTTGCATATATTTTATACCACTTAGCATTTTACATTTATTTTTTGGCACAGCATTTTATCTTGTTTGTATACATTTTTGCAATTGCACATTATCAGACGTTACTATTTAGTTGTGCAGATTCATTTTTTACTAATCACCAAAAAAAAAACATATTGGCCAAAATGCGGGGATTATTTGTGATGGTTGTGCGAATGCTCTGGTCAATCACACAGCAATTTTTTTTTTTTTTTTATAAAAAGACCCTTTTTGTATTCAGAATCAGTGACTTTACTGGTTCTTATTTGTACAGTGAGTGTTCTCAAGTATCAGCCTACGGTATTATTGCCTGTACTATGTATTTAATATCTCCAACATTATTCATTGCTACAATGACATTGTAGATCTGATATACTCTCCTTCTGCCCTGAAGAAGGAAACATTCTTTCCGAAATACGTCAGGGTCTGCCTGTTGATCGCCTACACTGACCAAGCTGTATCTTTGTTGGCAGTTCCTTGTTGGTGTAGCTCAGATTAGTAAGGTATCCATATTAGTATATTGCACAATACTGTATTTTTATGTCGCATGGAACTATTTTATTGACCTATTGTTCTTTTAACTATGTTTGTAATAAAGATTTGGCATTTGCTTTTTATGTATTTGTGCTCATGACTCTGCCTAAAAAAAGTCCTGTGGGGTGTCCCCTTTTATCCTTATAGTGATAGTTTTGGGATTTTGGCAAGATGGCAAGATATTGTGCTTGAACATATCACCTAGCTCCACCCTCTGGTTTTGATATAAACCTAAAAGACTAAAAGGAAGCAAAGGAAGCAGCCAATTTAATATGAATATTGGCAAATAACTGTATTATGTTCAGTAGGCATTGTAGTAAAAATGAATGAAGCTGAATATATATATTATATATATATATATATATATATATATATATATATATATATATATATATATATATATATATATATATATATATATATGTATGTATATATATGTATGTATATATATATATATATGTGTGTATATATATATATATATATATATATATATATATATATATATATATATATACATAGATATAGATAGATAAATAGATATATCTATAGATATGGATATATGTATAGATATATCTATATAGATATATCTATATAGATATATATCTATATAGATATATATATATATAGATATATATCTATATAGATATATATCTCTATATATCTCTATCTATCTATCTATCTATCTATCTATCTATCTATCTATCTATCTATCTATCTATCTATCTATCTATCTATCTATAAAAATATATATATATAATGGAGTGAAAAGTACAATGGGACCAATTTATTGTAAACCAGTGATGGTTTTATTTCCTTATTACTTATTATTATTTTCTCAGTGGCATTGACCTTTACATGAGGACTGGGAATATAAAAGTTAATGAAATTACTGAAGTATTTCGAGTTATTCGTCAACAGTCACAGAGTGCAGAGTTTGTATAAATCATGCCATTTCATTGCGTAGTTAGTGGGGTTCATTGGACTGTCATATTTCATTATTCTGGTACATTAACATCCTCTATTCACTTCTGATGATGCATTCTTCTATTTTCAATCAAAGCTACAGAAGGCTTTTATTATGTTAATATGGAAGGGTATGTTATTTTCTGGTTTGCTGCAGCAATGTGATTTCAACAATAGTTTTTTTTTTTTTTTTTTAGATTTGATATTTGCTGTAGGGCATTGTATGTACGATTAGAATTGCAGATCACAGGTGAATTAGGAATCTGATTATAAGCAATCAGTAGTCCCATGTCACTAATTACACAATGCATACATATTATAAAATGTTGGACCTTTTAAACATTCATAACTGGGCATATGCAGGAATTTGGCTCTTTAGCCTTAATAATAATAATAATGCAGCTTAACAATCCTTACAGTAGAACGAAAGGCAAATAATTGTTTTCTATTTTGGATAGAGCAAGGGGGGGGGGGGTTATAACCCCTGTTGGTTTTTTTTATGGACCTTCCCAGGTCCTGAATTAATACTAAGCAGAAATAAGTTGCTGAATTAATTGAAAATGAGTTGCCCGCTCCTGAACAAGATGAAAGTGGCCTGGCTCTAATACTGACCTAATGCCTTGTGTCTCCTACATCTGATCCTTTTCAGCACTGCAGCCACTATCAATCTCTTTGGCACTGGACACTAGCAGGAGTGTCACATTTATGTGTTCCCTGCAGTGCTCCATAGTTCCATAGTTCCATAGTTCCAAAGTTCCTTCCTCTGAGTTCTCATGTCTTTACAGGTTTCAGCAGTGATATAGGGGTTGTGGGAAGGAACCATGGCGTGCAGCAGGGGACACAGGATCCAATGCTCCTACAACTATGAAATGCCAAAGAGACTGACTGAAGCTGCAGAGGGGAGGTAGGCAAGACCATCTTTAATGTGGGGCAAAAGGGGCAGCTGCCCCAGGCCCAGTCCTTGTTGGGGGACCCAAAGTAGCTGCCCACACTGCCCACAAATATTTTCCTGGTGTAGTGGGTTTTTTCCATCAGCTCATCTCCCACAGTTATTACCTTTTGACCCTCCCTTCTAGATTTGTAAGCTCTAACAAGCAGGGCCCTTTCATTCCTCCTGTATCAAATTGTATTGTAACTACTGTCTGCCCTCATGTTGTAAAGCACTGCGCAAACTGTTGGCGCCATATATCTTATTATTATTATATATCTTATTATATATTAATAAAAGTAATAATAGTGGCTGCAGCCAATCCCTCTGCTTGCTCTTCTGTCCAGGTTGATACAAGTGGGCAACCAATGGGTGAGTGGTAATGATGTGCAGTAACTTCTAGTAACCAATCATTGAGCGGTAAGGAAGTGCAGTAGCATCTAGCAAGCAATCAGTGAGTGGTAAGGATGTGCAGTAACTTCTAGCAACCAATCAGTGAGTGTGGACCAGTTCTTTATGCATACTTACTAAAGTTTCTTGAGATAAGTCTATTTGTGTGTTTGGGATAATAGGGTGCAGAGCAATACTGCACGCTGAGGGGGGGGGGGGCAACAAATGTTTGCCCCTGGAGGTAGGAAATGCAATGCAGAGGTAAATACTGTATTTAAGCCGTTTTTTTTCAGGATGCCTTTTTCTTGATTTCTTTTATAGGTGTTAAAGGTTAACTCCAGTTTCCCAAGTAAAAGGTACAAAACGAGTCACTTTACACTTTAATCACACACACCAACTTTTTATGTTTCTCAGAGAATCTCCCACAAAGCCAAAATATGGGTACCATACTGTCTCTTATGGACTTCCTATATAGGGAGTGGCAGTTTTTCCTGGTCAAGCCACTGCCATGAAGGTAGTGCTAAGTGTAGGAGGTTCAGCCAAATTCCACAGGATCACTCTATAGGCCTTGCCTGGTCCTGGGATGTTCAACAAAATTCCAGTAAAATGAAGCAGCTTTATTCTCCTGTTAGTCTTGCTAAACCATAAGCGTTACTGTGTAGGTTCATAGGTAAGTACAGATAAACAGACGGCAAATAAAAAAAATTGACGTGTTTGCACACGTCACTTAAAGCTAGATTCAAGGTATGGTTAATATTGCATAGTTACGTTGGTCCAGCTTGGACCAATGTACTGTAAATTTACATATTCCATAACCAAGGAGATGTTGTGGAAGTGGAGAATCACTTCCACAACATCTTGTCAATGCTACTACAGAATCACATCAATGAATCACGTCAATGCTACTACAATAGTTGCTACAGTCTTCTGGATCCTGTGTGAATGGCTGCATTTTTTTATGCGTTTTGAGGTTTTTATTGGCTACTAGGAAAGTTTGACAGTTCTGTTCATGGAGTGCAACTTTGATGTGACTTTACACTCTCTGGCACTTAAGTAGCATCGAAGTTGAATCAAACTAGTGCAGGAACCTTTATGTGTCCACAATCGCATGTTAGGGTTATGGTCAGTGGCCTCCCATCCATAAGGGGCGCAGGAGCACCACCCCCCTAATCCATGCATCTGGCCCCTAATCTACACGCTAATCTACATGCCGCCCCACCCAAAAAAACTGGAGCACCAGCCACCACTGGTTATAGGTAAGGGTTAGGTTTAGTGGCTAGGGTTAAGGTTAAATGTGATGGTTAGGGTTAAGGGCCACAGTTAGAGTTAGGGCTAGGGTTAGAGTTAGGGTTGGTGGTAATCATTAGAGTTAGCTTTAACTGTAATGCCCCGTACACACGGTCGGACTTTGTTTGGACATTCTGACAACAAAATCCATGGATTTTTTCCAACGGATGTTGGCTCAAACTTGTCTTGCATACACACGGTCACACAAAGTTGACGGAAAATCTGATCGTTCTGAACGCGGTGACGTAAAACACGTACGTCGGGACTATAAACGGGGCAGTGGCCAATAGCTTTCATCTCTTTTTTTGTTTATTCTGAGCATGCGTGGCACTTTGTGCGTCGGATTTGTGTACACACGATCGGAATTTCCAACAACGGATTTTGTTGTCGGAAAATTTAATAGCCTGCTCTCAAACTTTGTGTGTCGGAAAATCCGATGGAAAATGTGTGATGGAGCCTACACACGGTCGGAATTTCCGACAACAAGGTCCTATCACAGATTTTCTGTCGGAAAATCCGACCGTGTGTACGGGGCATTAGTGTTCTAATCCTAACAATTACCACTAACTCTAACCCTAATGTTTAACCCCAAGCTTAGCCCTGAACCGTAACCCTAGTCCTCAACCCTAACCATCACATTTAACCCTAACCCAAGCCCTTAATCATAGCCCTAACATGCAACTGTGGACAAATAAAGATTCCTGTACTACTTTGATGCGACTTTGATACTACTTGAGTGCCATTGCCAAAGTTGCACTCCATGAACAGAATTGTGATACTTTCATATTAGCAACAAAACCAGCAAAAAAAACATAAAAAACACAACACTTGCTTTTTTTGGTGCGGGTCCATTTAAGTCTATTACACGCAATCTACTGTGGGGAAAAAAAGTCCCTGACCCTCTCCAAAAAAAAAAAAAAACACCTGCTCAAAATGCACAGATGTGAGCTAGATCCATAGGAAACCATGTTAAATAAAAAAGTCAGAAGTGTGAACCAAGGGTAAAAGCATAAGACTTGACTGGAGTTCTACTTTATGTTTAAGACCAAGGTTCAGGTTAAAGCTTAAAGGTTACGTTGAGGCTGAATCAGCACATATTCAAGTGGCAAGGTTTATGAAATTAAATTTCCTTTCCGACTGCCATACATTGCTGTCTGAACAGAGCAGGCAAGGCGGGGGGAGGTAAGGGGGTTTGTTCTCACCTCATTCAGCTGTGTGCAAATTTGGGCTTGAGCTTTTGAACTCTGTAATCAGTGTTAATTTTGGCAGCAAATTTCGATTTAGTCTAATGCCCCGTACACACGGTCGGATTTTCCGACGGAAAATGTGCGATAGGACCTTGTTGTCGGAAATTCCGAGCGTGTGTGGGCTTCATCACACATTTTCCATCGGATTTTCCGACACACAAAGTTTGAGAGCAGGCTATAAAATTTTCCGACAACAAAATCCGTTGTCGGAATTTCCGATCCTGTGTACACAAATCCAACGCACAAAGTGCCATGGAAGGTTAACAATAAATAAAGAGGTGAAAGCTATTGGCTACTGCCCCGTTTATAGTTCCGACGTACGTGTTTTACGTCACCGCGTTCAGATTGATTGGATTTTCCAACAACTTTGTGTGACTGTGTGTATGCAAGACAAGTTTGAGCCAACATCCGTCGGAAAAAATCCTAGGATTTTTTTGTCGGAATGTCGGATCAATGTCCGACCGTGTGTACGGGCCATTAGTCTTAGTCTTAGGACTAAAATTGCATTTTAGTTTTAGTTCCATGTTAGTCTCCTGCAATTGTTTTAGTTGTATTTAGTCGACTAAAACTCATTTTAGTCATCTAAAATCTAATGGATGTAGTTAAATTGTAATGCATTATTTCAGCATTTCTCTACAATTTCCAAACTCCTTATATACTGCTGGAGTGAAAAATCGAATATGTTATTATTTATGATATTGAGGTATGAACATGCACTATAGACCACTGTTAATTTTGATGTCAAATTTCAATTAAGTTTTAGCTTTAGTCCTATTATAGTCATCCCAGTTGTTTTAGTTGTATTTTAGTCGACTAAAATGGTATTAAGTTAGTCGACTTAAAATGTTTATTTTTATATTTAACTTTTTTTTCACCAGAACAACTAAGAACCGACAGGTACACACATCAAATTAAAACTGCTGGTTGCATATATATGTATGGAATAGTTGTGATATGCAAAATGTTATGTTTAGATGAGTAAATAAAACGTATTTTTAATCCTGTACATAAAAAGTAATTATTAAAAGAGAATATACAAACATGATTATACTTAGAATATAGCAGAAGTAAAGCAAAAGTAAACTGTCAATCAACATTAACCATGTTAAATCTGTATGCTGCTAGCCTTATTAAATAAATAGGAACGTATATTATATTCACTTGTTTTAACTTCTTTTTTTTTTTCAGTTGCCTCGTGGTTTCTGGCCTAGGCCAAAATGATGTCATACATCCCAGGAGTCTTAATGGGCATTTTCTTTCTTTCATCTAGAAGAGGGGAGGAGGGGTTTTCCCAGCTAAGCACACCCTCCTACCTGCATGCCTGGAATAAGGGCAGATGGATTCCAGAAAGTAAGTGCTGCATGAAACATCTACCCTTACTCAAGATGGCAGAGGGCTAGCAATGCTAGGGCTGTGTTTATCACAGTGATTTCTTTACCAAATATAACATGGAGACTTGGATGGATGGGTGAGTTTGCTTGTAAAGTCAGCAGCTACAAATACTGCAGCTGCTGACTTTTGATATTAGGACACTTACCTGTCCAGGGATCCCACAATGTCGGCACCCCAGCCAATTTTTCAATCGGCTCTCGGGTGCTGCCACCGCCATTTCTTGTAAGGGAAACCAACAGGGAAGCCTTTGCGGCGTCACGTCCGGTTCTCTATTGAGTATGCGCGCTGCGCTTTGTGAACGGCCCGGCGGCGGGGGAAGGAGGATGGGGGCTGAACTTCCAAGTGACTTTGAGAAGTCACCCGGAAGTGGGAGCGGGTACCTGTCAAAAACAGGTACCCGCTCCCTCCTGGAAGGTGCCAAATGTGGCAGTTAAGGGGGGGAGGAAGCAAACAAGTGGAGCTTCCCTTTCTGGGTGGAGCTCCGCTTTAAATATCGTTTTCAGTTTGTGGTGCTCAGATAGAGTTTAGTTCTGCTTTCGGTTAGTAGCAGGCGATATGTGCAATATTGGACCAGTTGCCTTCGAATTTGGTCATTAACATCCCAATTATGTTATTGTTATGTTATGATGGAGAATCCATCATGAAAGTGACTTTATCATTTGAATTTTAATAGTAATATAACTAGAGACCCGCAGAAATATGAAAAAACAGTAAGTGATTTAACTTGCTAGCAAGGTACAAGCCTGAAATATCAGTTCTGAATGAAGTAGTCATTTAAAAAAAATGGATCTGACATAACTAGCTGGCACTACCGGATACAGAAAATGACTGGTTTTGACTAACAGGTAGACATGTGCAAATTGTTTCGTCCCAAATTCGTTTTTCAACGAAATCCAACAAATTCATTGATTCGTAAATATTCGAATTAACGAAAACCCGTGTAACGAATTTTTCCGAAAAATCAAAAGAACAAAAATCTGAAATTCGAAAATCCGAAAATAAGAATGAAAATCCGTAAAAATTCAAAAGAACGTAAATCCGAAAATAAGAACAAAAATAGGAAAATTCAAAAAACTCAAAAATGTGAAAATCCAAAATAATAACTAACTAATAATAACTATTGCTAACTAATAAATTATAGGTATTGGAATTTCCTTTCAAATTTGGCGATTAGTGACCATAACGAATACGAATTTATCCGAAGTTCCGAATTATCCGAAATAACGAATGTCGCATCTAAACGAATGGAATTTAACAAATTAATAATAATAAATAAGAATTTAAAAATGTATCATTATGATTATTATTATGTATTATTATTAATTTGTTACGTTCCATTCATTTAAATGCGGTATTCGTTATTTCGGATAATTTGCAACTTATTTGTATTCGTAACATTCACTAACAACCAAATTTGAAAGGAAATTCCAATACCTATAATTTAACAGTTAGTTATTATTAGTTAGTTATTATTTCAGATTTTCAAATTTTTGGGATTTTCGGATTTTCAAATTTTTGCATTTTCGAATTTTCGAAATTCTGCATTTTTGGATTTTCGAAATTTGGATTTTTATGAATGATCGAAATAACGAACAGCACATCTAAAAGAGTGGAACGTAACGATTTAGAATTTTTCTGAAGTTACGAATTTATTCGAAATAACGAATTTTAATCACAATGAATGACCTTAAAAACAAAAAAAAAACCAAAAGAAACAAATGAAATGAGAACAAACAAATTTTTCGGCAGTGCACATGTCTACTAATAGGGTAGAGTGATGTCCTTAGATGTTCATCTGCTTCATGTTGTCATCATGTTGTCTGAGACACTCCATTGAGGTAGTAGGTGTTTGTTGGGTTCTGTTGTTTTGGGTCTTATTCTCTGGGCTGGGTGAAGTGCACTTTGTAGAAGGGAGTTGGCTGTGAGCAGTAGACGTTGGTGTCGTATATGTTGACACTGTCGACCAGGTTCTCAGGTGGTGCAGAGGCAATCCTGCAAATAGAACACAATGCACTTAGGGCTCATTTACACTTGCTTCGACTTCAACGCACATTAAAGCGCCTACCGCTTCAACATGCTTTTATGATGTGTTTGTGACGCTTAAGTGGTGCTTCGATAAAGCTTCAGTGGTGCTTTGGTGAAGCTTCGGCGAAGCTTTGATGAAGCTTTAGTGATGCTTTGGTGATGCTCTTTTGAAGCTTGGCAGATGCCCTGTGTGTGTGTGGATATCCCATAACTGCAATTTCTCCAAAACAAAGCTAAGCTAAAGCTGAATTAACCACTTGTCGAACGCTGCACGTCGATATGCCTCGGCACAATGGCAGCGGTGGGCAAATGGGCGTACCTGTACGTCCCCTTTAATTGGCGGGGCTAGTGGGCGTGCGCCCACCGCGTACAGCGTGACCGTGCCCGCGGGTTCCGCGGACTCGATGTCTGCCGGTGTCCCGCGATCATGTCACGGAGCCGCAGAACGGGGAGATGCCTATGTAAACAAGATATTTCCCCGTTCTACCTAGTGACAGGACAGAGATCACTGCTCCCTGTCATCGGGAGCAGTGATCGCTGTCATGTCACTGGTAGCCCATCCCCCCCACAGTTAGAATCACTCCCTAGGACACAGTTAACCCCTTGATTGCCCCCTAGTGTTTAACCCCTTCCCTGCCAGCGTCATTTACACAGTAATCGGTGCATTTTTATAGCACTGATCGCTGTATAAATGACAATGGTCCCAAAATAGTGTCAAAAGTGTTCGATGTGTCCGCCAGTCATGATAAAAATCGCAAATCTACGCCATTACTAATAAAAAAAAAAACTATAATAAAAATGCCATAAAACTATCCCCTATTTTGTAGATGCTATAACGTTTGCGCAAACCAATCAATATACGCTTATTGCCAAAGTGTCAAAAGTGTCACTTAGTATCCGATTTGTCCACCAAAATATATCAGTCCCGCTATAAGTCGCTGATTGCCGCCATTAATAGTTTAAAAAAAAAAAAAATCCCATAGTTTGTAGACACTATAACTTTTGTGCAAACCAATCAATATACACGTATTGGGATTTTTTTTTTACCAAAAACATGTAGGAAAATACATATTTAATTAATATTAATTAATATTTAATTAATGAAGAAATCAGATTTTTTACATTTTTTATTGGGAATGTTTTATAGCAGAAAGTAAAAAATATTGTTTTGTTTTTTTTTAACCACTTGCTTACCGGGCACTTAAACCCCCCTCCTATCCAGACCAATTTTTAGCTTTCAGCGCTAACGCATTTTGAATGACAATTGCGCGGTCATACAACGCTGTACCCAAATGAAATTTTTATCATTTTTTTCCCACAAATAGAGCTTTCTTTTGGTGGTATTTGATCACCTCTGCGGTTTTTACTTTTTGTTAAAAAAATTTAAAAACCTGAATTTTTTTTTAAAAAAAAAATTTTTTTTTTTATATTTTGTTATAAAAAAATTTTAACGGGTAATTTTTCTCCTTCATTGATGTACATTGATGAGGCGGCAGTGATGGGCACTGATAGGTGGCAGTGATGGGCACTGATGGGTGGCAGTGATGGGCACTGATGGGTGGCAGTGATGGGCAGCACTGACAGGTGGCACTGATTGGCATTACAGGTGGGCATTGGTAGGTGGCACTTGTGAGCATTGATAGGTGGCACTTGTTGGCATTGATAGGTGGCACTGTGGGCACTGTTAGGTGGCACTGTTAGGTGGCACTGTTAGGTGGCACTTTTGGGTGGCACTGATGAGAATGTTTGTGCTCTTACTTTGGGACTGATGTCCCTGGCATCTGAGCCGGTGATCGGCTTTTTTCTCTACTCGCGCTGTCAGCGCGAGTAAAAAAAAAACCGATTACCGATCTTCCTGTTTACATCATGTGATCAGCTGTCATTGGCTGACAGCTGATCACATGGTAAGGGGCCGGGACCGGCCCCTTACTCAGATCGGTGATCAGCCGAGTCTCAGTGACTCGGTGATCACACCGCGCCCGGCGCGCGCCCTGCAGGGCGCGCGCAGGGAGCGTGCACAGGGGAGGCCGTCATATGACGGCCTCCCGGGAATGTAGGTCCGCGCTGTGGCCGTCATTCGGCCATAGCGCGGATGTCAAGTGGTTAAATTGTCGGTCTTTTTTTGTATATATAGTACCACCAAAACAAAGATCTATTTGTGGGGACACACATTTTTTTTTGGTACAGCGTCGCACAACCGTGCAATTGTCAGTTAAAGTAACGCAGTGACGTATCACAAAAAAATGGCCTGGTCATGAAGGGAGTAAAACTTTCCGGAGCTGAAGTGGTTAAAAAAAAAAAAAAACAGAACAAAAAAAAAACAACATGTTATACTTACCTGCTCTGTGTAATGGTTTTGCACAGAGCAGCCCCAATCCTCTTCTTTTTGGGTCCCCCGTCAGCGGTCCTGGCCCTTAACCCCTGGCATTCAAGCAGGCTTGCTCCTGAGCTGCGCACCTATGAATGGACATTGTCTATTCATGCACAGAACATAGCTCAGCCCCGCCCCCTGGCCTCTCCTCATTGGCTCACTGGCTGTGATTGACAGCAGCTGGAACCAATGGCTCCCACTGCTATGTGAGCCAATGAGGAGAGAAAGAGCTCTTGAGCTGCACCCAGGTTTTTTACCTTAATGCAGAAAAAATGCATTAAGGCAAAAAACCTTCTGCCTTTAGAACCACTTTAAAAGTTTGGGAAAGGCTGGTTCAGAGTGTCTAATTTGCCCAAGGATGCACAGATTTCTACTTTTATAAACACAGCTCAACTGAATGCACTTGAATGTATGTAATCGCATGGGCTATTATTTACCTAAGGCAAATAGGCTGTTTACTTTGCAAGGAGATTTTCCCTTAGCATAACGAATGTGGTGATAATTCACTTTGCAAATGATACTCATTCACTTACATGTGATTGAATGGTGAAAGTCAGCAGAGCGTCAACTTATTCACTAAACTAAGAGAAAATTCCCTTGCATAGTAAAAAGCTTATTTGCCTTTAGTAAAGCAACCCCACAATGCGCAATATACAATGTAACCACTTAAGGACCAGAAGGATTTGCTCCCTTAATGACCAGGCCATTGTTTGCGATACGGCGCTGCGTCGCTTTAACTGACAATTGCGCGGTCATGTGATGCTGTACCCAAACAAAATTTACGTCCTTTTTCCACCACACTTTCTTTTGGTGGTATTTGATAATCTGTGTTTTTTATTTTTTGCGCTAAAAAAACGAAAAAAGCCGACAATTTTGAAAAAATAAAAACAATATTTTTTACTTTTTGCTATAATAAATATCATTAAAAAATAGGAAAAAAAATGTCTTCATCAGTTTAGGCCAATATGTATTCTTCTACATATTTTTGGTAAAAAAAAAAAAATCACAATAGGCGTATATTGATTGGTTTTCGCAGATGTTATCGCGTCTACAAAATAGGGTATATATTTATGGCATTTTTATAATCAATTTTTTTTTTAATAGTAATGGCAGCAATCAGCGATTTTTAGTGGGACTGTGACAGTGGCAGACAGATCGGACACTTTTCACACTTTTTTGGGACCAGTGACATTTATACAGCGATCAGAGCTATAAATAGCCACTTTTTACTGTAAACAGTGGGGACGGAAAGTATTCAGACCCCCTTAAAATTTTTCACTCTTTGTTATATTGCTGCCATTTGCTAAAATCATTTAAGTTCATTTTTTTTCTCATTAATGTACACACAGCACCCCATATTGTACACACAGCACCCCATATTGACAGAAAAACACAGAATTGTTGACATTTTTGCAGATTTATTAACCACTTAAGGACCAGCCTCGTTTTGGATTTTAGGTGTTTACATGTTTAAAACAGGTTTTTCTGCTAGAAAATTACTTAGAACCCCCAAACATTATATATGGTTTTTCTTCTAACACCCTAGAGAATACATTGGCGGTCATTGCAATACTTTTTTTTGCACCGTATTTGCGCAGCGGTCTTATAAGCGCACTTTTTTTGGAAAAAATTCACTTTTTTGAATAAAAAAATAAAACAACAGTAAAGTTATCCCAATTTTTTTTTATATTGTGAAATATAATGTTACGCCAAGTAAATTGATACCCAACATGTCACACTTGAAAATTGCGCCCGCTCGTGGAATGGCGTCAAACTTTTACCCTCAAAAATCTCCATAGGCGACGTTTAAAAAATTCTACAGGTTGCATATTTTGCGGTACAGAGGAGGTCTAGGGCTAGAATTATTGCTCTCGCTCTACCGGTCGCTGTGATACCTCACATGTGTGGTTTGACCACCGCTTTCATATGCGGGCTCTACTCGCGTATGCGTTCACTTCTGCGCGCGAGCTCGTTGGGACAGGGGGGTTTTAAAAAAAAAATTTTTTATTTTTATTATTTATTTTACAATATTTTATTTATTTTTACACTGTTTAAAAAAAAAAAATGTGTCACTTTTATTCCTATTACAAGGAATGTAAACATCCCTTGTAATAGAAAAAAGCATGACAGGACCTCTTAAATATGAGATCTGGGGTCAAAAAGCCCTCAGATCTCATATTTACACTAAAATGCAATAAAAAAAAAAAAAAAAAGTCAGTCATTTAGAAAAATGACATTTGAAAAAATATGCCTTTAAGAGGCGTGGACGGAAGTGACGTTTTGACGTCGCTTCCGCCCAGCAGTGTAATGGAGACGAGTGAGCGCCATCTTGGCCTCACTCGTCTCCAGACACACCACACAGAAGGACGTGATCGCCTCCGCCACTACCGACGGCTCCGGTAAGCGGCGGAGGGCACCGGATCGCGGCGGGAGGGGGGGGGGGCCCTCTCCCGCCACCGATAAAAGTGATCTCGCGGCGAATCCGCCGCAGGGACCACTTTTATCTGAAAGCCGGCCGCCGCATGAAAACGGGGATACCGGGGTTATGGCAGCTAGCTGCTGCCATAACAACGATATCCCCGTTCAAACTTAGGACGTACATCGTCGTGTGGCGGTCGGGAAGTGGTTAAAAAAGAAAAACTGAAATATCACATGGTCCTAAGTATTCAGACCCTTTGCTGTGACACTCATATATTTAACTCAGGTGCTGTCCATTTCTTCTGATTATCCTTGAGATGGTTCTAAACCTTCATTTGAGTCCAGCTGTGTTTGATTATACTGATTGGACTTGATTATGAAAGCCACACACGTCTATAAAAGACCTTACAGCTCACAGTGCATGTCAGAGCAAATGAGAATCATGAGGTCAAAGGAACTGCCTGAAGAGCTCAGAGACAGAATTGTGGCAAGGCACAGATCTGGCCAAGGTTACAAAAAATTTCTGCTGCACTTAAGGTTCCTAAGAGCACAGTGGCCTCCATAATCCTTAAATGGAAGACGTTTGGGATGACCAGAACCCTTCCTAGAGCTGACCGTCCGGCCAAACTGAGCTATCGGGGGAGAAGAGTCTTGGTGAGAGAGGTAAAGAAGAACCCAAAGATCACTGTGGCTGAGCTCCAGAGATGCAGTCGGGAGATGAGAGAATGTTGTAGAAAGTCAACCATCACTGCAGCCCTCCACCAGTCGGGGCTTTATGGCAGAGTGGCCCGACAGAAGCCTCTTCTCAGTGCAAGACACATGAAAGCCCGCATGGAGTTTTCTAAAAAAACACCTTGAGGACTCCAAGATGGTGAGAAATAAGATTCTCTGGTCTGATGAGACCAAGATAGAACTTTTTGGCCTTAATTCTAAGCAGTATGTGTGGAGAAAACCAGGCACTGCTCATCACCTGTCCAATACAGTCCCAACAGTGAAGCATGGTGGGTGTTTTTCAGCTGCAGGGACAGGACGACTGGTTGCAATTGAGGGAAAGATGAATGCGGCCAAGTGCAGGGATATCCTGGACGAAGACCTTCTCCAGAGTGCTCAGGACCTCAGACTGGGCCGAAGGTTTACCTTCCAACAAGACAATGACCCTAAGCACACAGCTAAAATAACGAAGGAGTGGCTTCACAACAACTCCGTGACTGTTCTTGAATGGCCCAGCTAGAGCCCTGACTTAAACCCAATTGAGCATCTCTGGAGAGACCTAAAAATGGCTGTCCACCAACGTTTACCATCCAACCTGACAGAACTGGAGAGGATCTGCAAGGAGGAATGGCAGAGGATCCCCAAATCCAGGTGTGAAAAACTTGTTACATCTTTCCCAAAAACAATTATGGCTGTATTAGATCAAAAGGGGCTTCTACTAAATACTGAGCAAAGGGTCTGAATACTTAGGACCATGTGATATTTCAGTTTTTCTTTTTTAATAAATCTGAAAAAATGTCAACAATTCTGTGTTTTTCTGTCAATATGGGGTGCTGTGTGTACATTAATGGGGGAAAAAAATGAACTCAAATGATTTTAGCAAATGGCTAAAATATATGATATATAACAAATATAACAAATATAACAAAGAGTGAAAATTTTAAGGGGGTCTGAATACTTTCCGTCCCCACTGTAAATGATACTGGCAGGGAAGGGGTTAACACTAGGGGGCGATCAAGGGGTTAAGTGTTCCCTAGGGAGGTGTTTCTAACTGTGGGGGGAGGGGACTGACTGGGAGTACAGAGAGATCGCTGTTCCTGATCACTAGGAACAGCAGATCTCACTCTACTTCCCTGACAGAACAGCAATCTTTCTGTGTACATCGACAGATCCCCGTTCTGTCTCTCTCTGGAATGATTGCGGGTCGCCATAGGAGAGCACGGCTGCCGGCCACTCGCATCGGCGTGGGCGCGCACCCCCTAGAGCTCTTAGAGCGGCTGACATACAGCTACGGCGATTCGCGCAGCCATGCCAACCTGCCGCAGTATAACTGCGGCAACTGATCAGCGAGTGGTTAAAATGTTTACATGCATTTACAGTATATGTATTTAGAAATGCCCCATAAATGCATATAATCACATGTCTGTGTGACTGAGACCTTAAAGGAATCTAGACAACCGTTGAGATATTTTCTTACCCCTAGCAGCCATTAATGGTACAAGAAGATCTCGTATTCAGGAAAAGTTCCACCAAACACATTTAGAGCTGTGGAATTTGCCAAGCTCCCAAATGCACAGTTCATATTTACACTACAAAGGCAATTCCTCTGCACAGTGTAATCGCGTGTTATTATTCATTGAGAAGTTTAACACACAGGCTACGCAATTCCACAGGAACTATTTTAGGTACATTTACAAGACAGCAAAATGATACCAATTACTGTGTTCACAATAAAAAATCAGTTATCTGTATGGTAAAATGTGTGAGTCAGTGTGTGTGTAATAGTCACATCCAACAAGTCTCCTGACTACAAACAATAATTACGAGCTTTGTTCGGTGGCAAGGTGAACAGAGCTGACATTGTAATCACCAAACTACGGGCATCTCTGTGCATAGGGTTTAGTTTGAGGCAGAACTGCTTTTCTACATATACAAGTCGATAGGAATACAAAAGCAGCTTGAAGCAGCTTAAAAGGATGCCAAATGAAGTCAGAAGCATCTATGGAGTCAGAATGTATCTGAAGGCACACTGCATTTGTCCATCTACACAACCCCAATAGTGAATCCCCATGATAATGGAATTTTACTTTAAAGCTGAGTTCCACCCAAAAGTGGAACTTCCGCTTTAAGGTATCCTGACCACCTGACATGCCACATTTGGCATGTCATTTTTTTGGGGGGGGGGGGGGGGGGTACCTAGTTTTCACAGGTACAGTTGCAATAAAAAGTATGTGAACCCTTTTGAACCTTTTGAATGATATGGATTTCTGCACAAATTGGTCATAAAATGTGATCTGATCTTCATCTAAGTCACAACAATAGACAATCACAGTCTGCTTAAACTAATAACACACAAAGAATTAAATGTTACCGTGTTTTTATTGAACACACCAAGTAAACATTCACAGTGCAGGTGGAAAAGGTATGTGAACCCTTGGATTTAATAACTGGTTGAACCTCCTTTGGCAGCAATAACTTCAACCAAAGGTTTCCTGTAGGTCCAGATCAGACGTGCACAATGGTCAGGAGTAATTCTTGACCATTCCTCTTTACAGAACTGTTTCAGTTCAGCAATATTCTTGGGATGTCTGGTGTGAATCACTTTCTTGAGGTCATGCCACAGCATCTCAATCAGGTTGAGGTCAGGACTCTGAATGGGCCACTCCAGAAGGCGTATTTTCTTCTGTTTAAGCCATTCTTTTGTTGATTTACTTCTATGCTTTGGGTCGATGTCCTTTTGCAACACCCATCTTCTGTTGAGCTTCAGCTGGTGGACAGATGGCCTTAAGTTCTCCTGCAAAATGTCTTGATAAACCTGGGAATTCATTTTTCCTTCGATGATAGCAATCTGTCCAGGCCCTGACGCAGCCCAAACCATGATGTCCCCACCACCATACTTCACAGTTGGGATGAGGTTTTGATGTTGGTGTGCTGTGCTTTTTCTCCACACATACTGTTCCAAACAACTCAACTTTGGTTTCATCTGTCCACAGAATATTTTGCCAGTACTGCTGTGGAACATCCAGGTGCTCTTGTGCAAACTGTAAACGTGCAGCAATGTTTTTTTTTAGACAGCAGTTGCTTCCACTGTGGTATCCTCCCATGAAATCCATTCTTGTTTAGTGTTTTACGTATTGTAGATTCACTAACAGGGATGTTGGTATATGCCAGAGACTTTAGCTGACACTCTAGGATTCTTCTTCACCTCATTGAGCAGTCTGCGCTGTGCTCTTGCAGTCATCTTTACAGGATGCCCACTCCTAGGGAGAGTAGCAGCAGTGCTGAACTTTCTCCATTTATAGACAATTTGTCTTACCATGGACTGATGAACAGCAAGGCTTTTGGAGATACTTTATAACCCTTTCCAGCTTTATGCAAGTCAACAATTCTTAATCGGTCTTCGGAGAGCTCTTTTGTGCGAGGCATCATTCACATTAGGCAATGCTTCTTGTGAAAAGCAAACCCAGAACTGGTGTGTGTTTTTTATAGGGCAGGGCAGCTGTAACCAACACCTCCAATCTCATCTCATTGATTGGACTCCAGTTGGCTGACACCTCACTCCAATTAGCTCTTGGAGCTCTCATTAGTCTAGGGGTTCACATACTTTTTCCACCTGCACTGTGAATGTTTACATGGTGTGTTCAATAAAAACATGGTAACATGTTTGTTTCTTTGTGTTTTATTAGTTTAAGCAGACTGTGATTGTCTATTGTTCTGACTAAGATGAAGATCAGATCACATTTTATGACCAATTGCAGAAATCCATATCATTCAAAAGGGTTCACATACCTTTTATTGCAACTGTACCTAGCTCCTACGTCCGCCCTCCCTGCAATCTTCTGGGACACGTCGCAGGTCCTAGAAAATTTCCCAGCCATTCAGGACGCGCAGCCCGACTTGTGCATGCGCAGTGCACACCCGGCTGTCACAGCCGGGTGCCCACACTTGCCGGCGTTGAGGACAGACAGGGGGGAGAGAACGAGGCTTCAGGCGGCCGCATCACTGGACCGTGGAACAGGTGAGGGTCTGTTTATTAAAAGACAGCAGCTACACTTTTTGTAGCTGCTGACTTTTAATAAACATGGAAACGGCTGGAACTCCGCTTTAAGTAGCAACCCAAGTAAATACTATATTCTGTTAGTAAATCACTGCAAGAAGCCATAATCACGATGGTTATATTGTGTGTTTTGTTAATTTTTGAATGGTGCTCATATTTCAATCTTAAAGCGGAGTTCCACACAAAAATAGAACTTCTGCTTTTCGGAACCCTCCCCCCCTCCGGTGTCACATTTGGCACCTTTCAGGGGGGAGGGGGGTGCAGATACCTGTCAAAGACAGGTATTTGCACCCACTTCCAGCATAGACTCCCACGGGAGTCTATGCCTCTTCCCGTCCCGACCGCGCTGTCTGCTGGGAACACACAGCCCCCAGGAGAGAGCGGGGACCACTAGGGACGCGCAGCGCGACTCGCGCATGCGCAGTAGGGAACTAGGAAGTGAAGCCGCAATGCTTCACTTCCTGATTCCCTCACCTAGGATGGCGGCGGCAGCTGCCGAGAACCGAGCGGGTTCTCGGCGTCCCCTGCCGACATCGCTGGACCCCGGGACAGGTAAGTGGCCATGTATTAAAAGTCAGCAGCTGCAGTATTTGTAGCTGCTGGCTTTTAATATTTTTTTTTTTGGCGGTGTGGGTGAACCCCCGCTTTAAGCCAGACAACCCATACACTTCAATTGATGTACAGTGCATCCTGAAAGTATTCACAGCGCTTCACTTTTTCCACATTTTGTTATGTTACAGCCTTATTCCAAAATGATTTAAATTCATTATTTTCCTCTAAATTCTACAAACAATATCCCATAATGACAATGTGAAAAAAAATAGTTTGAAATCTTGGCAAAATTATTAAAAATAAATAACAAACAAATCACATGTACATAAGTATTCACAGCCTTTGCCATGACACTCAAAATTGAGCTCAGGTGGATCCTGTTTCCACTGATCATCCTTGAGATGTTTCTACAACTTTATTGGAGTCCACCTGTGGTAAGTTCAGTTGATTGGACATGATTTGGAAAGGCACACAACTGTCTATATAAGGTCCCACAGTTAACAGTGCATGTCAGAGCACAAACCAAGCCATGAAGTCCAAGGAATTGTCTATAGACCTTCCTGACAGGATTGTATTATGGCACAGATCTGGAGAAGGGTACAGAAAAATTTCTGCAGTATAGTGGCCTACATCATCCATAATTGGAAGAAGTTTGGAACCACCATGACTGTTCCTAGAGCGGGCCGCCCGACCAGACTAAGCGATTGGGAGAGAAGAACCTTAGTCTGGGAGGTGACCAAAAACCTCCAGCATTTCTCTGTGGAGAGAGGAGAACCTTCTAGAAGAACAACCATCTCTGCAGCACTCCACCAATCAGGCCTGTATGATAAAGTGGCCAGACAGAAGCCACTCCTTAGAAAAAGGCACATGACAGCCCGCCTAGAGTTTTCCAAAAGGCACCTGAAGGACTCTCAGACCATGAGAAACAAAATTCTCTGGTCCGATGAAACAAAGATTAAATTCTTTGGCCTGAATGGCAAGCATCATGTCTGGAGGAAACCCCCACTCATCACCTGGCCAATACCACCCCTACAGTGAAGCATGGTGGTGGCAGCATTATGTTGTGGGGTTGTTTTTCAGCATCAGGAACTGGGAGACTAGTCAGGATCGAGGGAAAGATGAATGAATGCAGTACAGAGACATCCTTGATAAAAACCTGCTCCAGTGCTCTGGACCTCAGACTGGGGCGAAGGTTCAACTTCCAACAGAACAATGACCCTAAGCACACAGCCAAGATAAAAAAGTAGTGGCTATGGGACAACTCTGTGAATGTCCTTGAGTGGCCCAGCCAGAGCCCAGACTTAAACCCAATTGAACATCTCTGGAGAGATCTGAAAATGGCTGTGCACCGACGCTCCCCATCCAACCTGATGGAGCTTGAGAGGTCCTGCAAAGAAGAATGGGAGAAACTGCCAGAAATAGGTGTGCCAAGCTTGTAGCATCATACTTGAGGCTATAATTGGTGCCAAAGGGGCTTTAACAAAGTATTGAGCAAAGGCTGTGAATACTTATGTACATGGGATTTTTTTTTTTTTGTTTCTTATTTTTAATAAATTTGCAAAGATTTCAAACAAACTTCTTTCAAGTTGTCATTATGGGGTATTGTTTGTAGAATTTTGAGAGATATAATGAATTGAATCCATTTTGGAATAAGGCTGTAACATAACAAAATGTGGAAAAAGTGAAGCGCTGTGAATACTTTGAAAGTTCTGCTTCAAGAACTTTCATCACCACATAGCACTGTCTGAGGCAATGACCACATTAGTATTTTTTATTTTATTTTGGATGGGAACATTAAATTCCAACTTACATCGCTTCTCCGGTCTTCTTCTTGAAGCAGATACAATATATTAGCAGGACTGATAGCAGAACCAGAGGGATGCCAAATCCCAAAGCTAAGGCAAGGATTAGTTTTTCACGGTCTCCAGAACTGCTGGTGGGGTTCCACAGCTCGGAATCTAACTTGTAAGCTGAGAAACAAAAGGATGATATAAATATATTACAAAGTATTTCATCTGTAGGGTGTTTATACAAAAAAAAACAATCATAATAATAATTTCTATGGACACATCATTACAATACATCACATCATTACATTAAGAGAAAATAAGCAAAATTGCTTACGAAAACATGTACAGCAATAACATAATACAATAGGAGAAGGAGAACTACTAGAATAGCTTAAAAGTGGCGAGTCACCACGGTGGGACCTTCCCTTGCAACCACTAACAGTTTTTTTTTTTACTGCTTGCCCTGTAGGAAATGTATGACTTCCTACTGAGGCCACACATCGCTGTGGCTCACTACTGTGGCCGCTGTATCACTAATGGTTTTCTAATAAAGCTACTGTATAACTATGGCTTTCTAACGGGGCCATTGCATTGCTGTGGAGTACTAGTATTACTGAGCCCATTGTATCACTACACCTTCCTACTGAGCCCACTGTATCACCATGACTTACTAATGTGGTCTTTGTATCATTGCTGCTTCCTACTGGGACCATTGTATCACTATGGATTTTTACTGCGGCCCGTGTAGTACTAATAGTTTATGATTGAGGCCATTCTAGAACTATGGTTTACTGTCGAGGCCACTGTATCCCTATAGAATATGACTGAGCCCACTGTATAACTAATGGCTTCCTAATGAGGTCACTGTAAGCTACAGCTTTTTAATGATCCTACTGTTTCATTATGGCTTCCTAATGGGGCCATTATATCACTATGTACTAATACTGAGTCCACTGTATCACTATAGCTTCTTCCTGAGGCCACTCTATAACTATGGCTTACTTATGAAGTCACTGTTTCATTATGGCTTCCTAATGGAGCCATTGTATCCCTATAGACCACTAGCCCGCTGTATTATTATGGCTTCCTACTGAGACCACCATATACAGTAAGTATGACTTACAATGAGGCTATTGTATAGTTATGACTTACTAATGTGATCACTGTATCACTGTAGCTTCCTACTGGGGCCATTGTATCACTATGTACTACTATTGAAGCCACTGCATTAATAAAATTTTCCTACATTCTACAACTATGGCTTACCGATAAGGCCACTGTATCCCCATGGCTTACTAATGCTGTCACTGTATCATTATTGCTTCCTACTGGGGGGGGCATTGTGTCACTATGAAATACTACTGAGACCACTGTATCACTAATGGCTTCCTACTGAGGTCACAATATAACTATGGCTTACTAATGAGACCACTGTATCAATATTGCTTCCTACTGGGACCCTTGTATTACTGTGGACTGCTACTGAGGTCACTGAATGTCTATGGCTTCATACTGAAGCCACTGTGTCAGAATTGGTTTCCTAATGAAGCCACTGTATAACTATTGCTTACTAATGTGGTCACTGTATCAATATTGCTTCCTACTGAGGCAACTGTATCATTATGGTCTACTACTGAGGCTTCTGTATTACTACAGCTTACTAATGATGCCACGTAGTGACCATGGCTTTCTACTAAGATCACTGGTTCAAATACCTTTTATTGCAAATCACTATATCAACATAGCTGTCTAAGGAGGCCTCTGTATCACCATTGTTATCTGTGAAGTCCACTTTGTTGTTAAAGCTATAGATTGAAGCTGCTGTACTACCATAGCTGTCTACTGAGGCTTTTGTTCGCCAAAGCTGTCTACAAAGATTCCTATACCATTACACCATTCTACTATTACACCATTCCATTTAAGAGTGGTTAGGGTTATCCTGGAATTCCACTATAATATGGCCTTAAACCTGTACATTATTGTTCGAACATTCAGGCAAGAAAGGTTCAAATTCATATGCCTGAGCATTTGATGGTGCTTACATGGACTCAACTAATTTGGGACAACTTTTCATTCGAGTACTATGTCAATTTCTCAGTTTTCGATTGGCGAACCAGGTTACCTTTAACAAGTGCATATGCTTAGGACTTTTCTTGTCTAGGAGGAAATTAAACACATAGAAATATAAGGAAAAGACTCACCCAAGCTCTACTGCTATATGGAAGTTGATGAGCGGAGTTGGTGCATGTGGCTGTGTAGTTCACTGTGAGTCCATAATAGAAAAAATCGCCGGCAACCCAAAGCTTCTCATAAGGATTTTATTTGGCACAATAGCAGTGTACAATCCACCAAAAACTAACACAATTCACCCGAAATGCGTTAGTTTATGTGGATTGTACACTGCTATTGTGCCAAATAAAATTCTTATAAGAATAAGCTTTGGGTTGCCGGTGATTTCTTCCAGCATAGAAATGTGTTTGCTGCCATTAAAATTTTCCATTTGTCTGCTCATTTTGCTCTAAAGTGATTGTGAAATTGGCCCCTTTAACTCAGTTGAACGTTTTTTCCCAAAAATGACAGTTTTCCAATGATCTACAGGGCCAGCTTTACTAATCAGGCACCGTTACCACCATCCTCAATTTTAAATAAGGCCTTTGTATTACCTAAAAATATTCTGAAGGCTGCTGTAATTTTACACTGAGCCCACTGCCTTACTCCGGGTATCTAAATAAGCCCTTTGTAAATCAGACATAATCACATTACCAGACACACAGTTGTCCCCTTCCAGTTTCATGCTTGTGTTACACAGACATCGGTATCCTCCATAGGTATTCTCACACAGGGAGGTGCTACTGCAGTTGTTCTCTCCGGTGAAGCATTCATTAACATCTAATATACAGTGAAACGAGAACATTGAAATACATTAGCATTATAGAACAGGAGGGTCTCCACACAGCAAATAGCAAAACCTTTTTTTTGCTACTGAAGCCCAACTCCAGCCCAAACTTTGTTTTTATTTTGGATAGATTGGGTAAGGTTTAGAGCTTCTGTTCAGTTTTTATTGCAGTCAGTGTCCTTATAAAACAGGTTATACAGAGTGCTGGATTTATAATCCCTGCTCTTCTCTTCTGCAAAATATCTTGACCTGCCCCATCCACTTCAATTGAGCGGCTAGCCTTTGTACCACACTAACAAGACGTGACATCATAGCTACACAAAGAACTCCCAAGACTTGGGTGTATTTTTAAAAACATTTCCAGAGGTATTCGTTCCTATGAAACAGCATGTACATTCGTTCCATGTGAATGGTGGCAAAATTGAATGTTATAAGACTATGTTCTCAAATAGTTCTACTCCCAAGCATTCTTTTCTGCATATATAGTGCCCTAAACATTGGTGCCATTCTGTGCACCGCCCAGCCACAGCAGCTTTCGGCCTCTAATAGAGTCTTAGAGGCTGCCGGCAGCAGGACTGGATGGTGTGGCTCTGCCTTCCAACCGCACCAAAACGCCGGAGGTCTCATGCATTGGCTCTTAAAATCCAGTGTGTATGAAGAATAAGGAGTTGTTACAGGGTCTTTAACTAGTTCCAGACTTTGGGCGTGCTACACATGCCCAAAGAAGGTCATCATTAGGACATGTGCAGTATGGTCAGTCCTTCTGCCATGCTCCCAATACACAGTAATTGGGCTCTGATAAATGAAAGCTGGTATTGCTCTGTACACAGAGAAAGTTGGCAGCTTCAGCCAGTATGATAGTGTTCATACATAACCCTTGCTCAGACAAAGATTCAATGTAACATATTGTTACTTTTGTATCATTCTGTTTATTCGTCTGCAGATAAATTGGATAAACTTCGATCTGCAGATAATGTCAATGTTTTTTTGGTTTTTTTTAATGTTTTTCTGTTTAACCCCTTATTAACCCTTAATTTACTCTAATCAGCCCTAATTAACTCTTTATCCATTCAATTATTATTTTCCTGCTGTTTTTTTTACTTTACTAATTTCTATTTTATTAACTATTAATTTTTGTTTGTTTTGTTTATTAATATTTTTACATATTTAATATATATTTACACATTTCAAAAGTAAAAAAAACAAAAAAAAAAAAAGCACTTTATTTGGTTTGTGAAAAAAAGTTTGTAATGCTTTGTACCAAAATCATAATTTTAGAGTAATTTTAAAAAGGGAAAATTACAGAATAAAATGTGCACTTTTTATCTGCAGTAACAATATTTATTTTTAAACTAACTGGTTAAAAAAGAACAAGTGCATATATATATATATATATATATATATATATATATATATATATATATATATATATATATATATATATATATATAGTGATGGGAGTAACTTTGGGTGGGGGGTTTGTGGAACTCAGCTTACCTTGGAGAGCTCTGGAAACTCTGTGTCCAGCTCCCCATGGCCCCTATGTGTAAATCACCCTGTGTCCATTAGGGGCACAGGGTGACTGAGAACCCCACTATGATCTGTGCTAGTGGGACTCGCTGTACAGTCACACTGGAATGTTGTATATATGTATATATTGTGTGTTGTCTCATGCTGTTGTGGACTGTTTGCTGGGATTGTTTGGGGTGTGGTTGTATTCCAATGTTTTATTGTGTCTGTCTGCCTTGGAAGAAAAGTATATTATGGGATGTGTATCTCTGTGGGGGGGGGGGGGATTCCTCCAACAGCTCTCCCTGCTGATAAGACTATTTACTAATGAGAAGTTTGAATACTCCTGACCTGTGTGTCTATTGTTATTGGACAGTTTACCCCGCCCTGAATCCAAGGGTGGGGGGAGTGTCTCTGAGTTATATATCTGTTGTAACATGTGCTTGAATAAAGAGAGGTCTACTGTTTTTCACCCTACACTGTGTTACGACTAGTGACTGGGTGGGCTAAAGGGTCTTGGATAGTGCTAGTTCTGGACAAAGGAAGCATTTACAGCGGACATAGTCCTGTTGAGGACAAGGGTTTGTCACACACACATATATTTATCTATATAGATATATATATATATATATATATATGTATAAATATCTATATAGATATAAATATATATGTATGTGTGTGTACACTATACACTACACTATATTGTCAAGCGTTTTGGGACGTCTGCCTTTACACGTGAACTTTAATGGCACCCCAGTCTTGGTCGGTAGGGTTCAATATTGAGTTGGCCCACCCTTTGCAGCTATGACAGCTTCAACTCTTCTGGGAAGGCTGTCCACAAGGTTTAGGAGTGTCTATGGGAATGTTTGACTATTCTTCCAGAAGCGCATTTGTGAGGTCAGGCACTGATGTATCAGGTTGAGGTCAGGACAAGTTCCTCCACCCCAAACTCGCTCATCCATGTCTTTATGGACCTTGCTTTGTGCACTGGTCCAAATCATTTGGTGGAGGGGGGATTATGGTGTGGGGTTGTTTTTCAAGGGTTGGACTTGGCCCCTTAGTTCCAGTGAAGGAAGCTCTTAAGGTGTCAGCACACCAAGACATTTTGGACAATTTCATTCTCCCAACTTTGTGGGAACAGTTTGGTGACGGCCCCTTCCTGTTCCAACATGACTGCGCACCAGTGAACAAAGCAAGGTACATAAAGACATGGATGAGCGAGTTTGGGGTGGAGGAACGTGACTGGCCTGCACAGAGTCCTGACCTCTAACCGATAGAACTCCTTTGGGATGAATTAGAGCGTAGCCTTCTCGTCCAACATCAGTGCCTGACCTCACCAATTCGCTTCTGGAAGAATGGTCAAACATTCCCATAGACACACTCCTTAACCACATTTTCTCAAGAATATAATCAAATAGTCAGAATAATAAAAAAAGAATCTGCAAATATTACATACAGATAAAGATTTTGATAGAATTCTGCAAGCAGGTTGCCTTTTTTCTAGCCGACATGCACCCACACTGGGGACTGCACTATCACCTAGTCTATTTTCATCCAAACAATGCCAACCCACCTGGCTCTCCTATCCTGGCAGTTACCCTTGTAATATAAAAACCTGTAGGTATTGTAACTTGTGTAATCTGGGTAAAACATTTGTTGCCACAACTACAGGTGAAGAGTTTATTATACAGCAATACATCAACTGTGGCACAAACTATGTACCGTAATTTACCTGATCACCTGTATTTCATGTAGCCTCCAATATGTACGCTGTTCCACACGTCCTTTGAGAGCCCGTATAGGGGAACACTACTGTGACACAATTAACCCAACTGCTAGAAATATTTCAAATGCAACGCGTCACTTTAGGGAATGTCACCAGGGCGATCTCTCCTCTTTCCGCTTTAGAGGAATAGAACGGATGTCTCACTCGCCCAGAGGAGGTGACAGGGAGAGAAGGCTACTGGGGAGAGAAGCATGGTGAATTTTTAGATTAAAAACTAGATTGCCTCGGGGCTTAAACCTGGGGTGGGATCTGGATTTGCGCTTACATTAAGCATGCCTCTCCCCAGAGCCTCCTCTCTCTTTCTCTCTTTTCCTCCTCTGGTGTCTTTTTTCACATACCTGGATTATTATTTTTATTTTTTACTTTTTGTATCTAATGCTTTTTGTATTTCATGGTGTGTTTTAATCATGTATATGTGCATGAGTGCATGCATAAGTATGTGCACACATGTACTTATTATCACTATAAGGTGTGTGACAAATAGTGGCATACATATGGATCACCCAATATGCAGTATAGCTGATTCCCCTTTCTTGGATAATTGCCTGTAGTCAATTAAGATAATTAATGGGTCGAGCTAGTGATCCTTGGAGCTACTATTTATTTTCAAAGTTTCAAATCTGTAATGTGGTTATGACTAAGGCCTTATAGGCTGAAACGCGTCAACTGTTCTCATTTGCGTTTATTCACTGTGGCTTGTCAATAAATATTACACTTTTTAAGAGCGATCACCGGAGTGCGGATCATCTTTTCCTCACTCCTTGGGATATCCATGTCACATTTCCTGAGAGACACCCCGGAGAGCTGATGCCATTCGCCTAGGCCAGGGGTGTCCAAACTTTTTTCAAAGAGGGCCAGATTTGATGAAGTGAACATGTGTGAGGGCCGACCATTTTGCCTGACATTCTTTGAACCATTAAAATTCGGTCTAAGTGTGTTCGTCCGAGCACTAATACACTGCCCAACAAGAATTTTCCTGCCTTTGTGGCTGTGTGTGGTGAAGCGATGAGCTCGGGCGAGTATATATATATATATATATATATATATATCTTTTGTGGCCCCCAATGAATCCCAATGAGTGCCGCTCAGGACTAAGGATAAGCTTGGGTGTATTCTTTGGATATATTTATCGGCGTATAACACGCACCTTCACTTTAAGAGGGAAGTTTCAGGAAAAAATGTTTTTGTTAAAATTTTAAATAAAGAACTGTGAAGCAAAATAAAGGTCAGTGCCCTTCAGTGCAGCATAATCAGTGCCCATCTGCAGCCTCACCATTGCCATGAATGCAGCCTCACCATTGCAGTCAGTGCAGCCTTACCATTGTCATGAATGCACCCTCACATGTGCCATGAATACAGCCTCTCAATTGCCATGAATGCAGCCTCACTATTGCAATCAATACAGCCTCACCATTGCCATGAATGCAGCCTCACCATTACCATGAATGCAGCCTCACCATTGCCATGAATGCAGCCTCACTATTGCAATCAATACAGCCTCACCATTGCCATGAATGCAGTCTCACCATTACCATGAATGCAGCCTCACCATTGCCATGAATGCAGCCTCACTATTACAATCAATGCAGCCTTACCATTGCCATGAATGCAGCCTCACCATTACCATGAATGCAGCCTCTCCATTGCCATGAATGCAGCCTCTCCATTGCCATGAATGCAGCCTCTCCATTGCCATGAATGCAGCCTCTCCATTGCCATGAATGCAGCCTCACCATTGCCATGAATACAGCCTCACCATTGCCATGAATACAGCCTCACCATTGCCATGAATGCAGCCTCACCATTGCCATGAATGCAGCCTCACCATTGCCATGAATGCAGCCTCACCATTGCCATGAATGCAGCCTCACCATTGCCATGAATGCAGCCTCACCATTGCCATGAATGCAGCCTCACCATTGCCATGAATGCAGCCTCACCATTGCCATGAATGCAGCCTCACCATTGCCATTAATGCAGCCTCACCATTGCCATTAATGCAGCCTCTCTGTTACCATGAATACAGTCTCACCATTGCCATAAGTGTAGCCTCTGCATTGCCATGAATGCAGCCTTACCATTACCATGAAAGTAGCTTTTCAATTGCAATCAATGCAGCCTGACCATTGCCATGAATGCAGCCTCACATGTGCCATAAATGCAGCCTTACTATTGCCATCAGTGCAGCCTGATCGATGCCCATCTGCAGCCTCGGAGGGGATAGGGAGGGGGGCGGGACGAGCGCCAACAGATTACACGCAGTAGAATCTCCTGTTTACTCGGCGGCCTCTTTAATACATAGTCCCACCTCCTATGATAGACAGAACAGTCGTCCAATGACAGCCCAGGAGACGGGACTTCCTATTACAGAGGCCGTCAAGTAAACACTGAGATTCTCCTGTATGTACGGCACTCGTCTCGCCCCCCTCCCTGTCCCCGCCGTGGCAGCACCGATAAATACGGTATATATCTTTTGTGGCCCTGGGGCCAGACTTTGGACATACCTGGTCTAGATGAATGACAGGAGAGTGGTCAGAAAGAAATCAGGCTTCGTGAAAAAATAAACAAAGAAAAGGGGGAAGAAAAAAACTCCGATAGCTGTGCAGTGGAGGGGGCGGGATGGAGAGGAGAAACTCGTCAGGAAGGGTGAAGTTCCGCTTTAAAAAAACTATCAGATTTATCCAGAGAAATTTAGAAATTTTGATAAAACTAATAGATTAAAAAAAAAAAAGGAAAAGGAATGAAGAATGAGGATCACATTGTACCTTCCACTGATGATTTGTCGATCTGATAAAGACTTTGGACTCGGCCTAAGTAATCCTTTACAAACCAGTGTGGGGTATCACTGGAAACATTGATCCTGTATTCAAATGATCCTCCTATCAGAGATTCCTTGAACTGCACATTGTAGAACTTGTTCTGGAATCCCAAGAACATAATATTTTCTAGCTGCGAATATATGAAGAAAACATTGTTAGATCTGCAGTACAACAAAGAATAAAATTTACAAATAACATTTTTGGGTGTATTTTTTTTTTAAATCTACAGCTATTTATCCTGAAAATTGCATGAACATTCGCTCTATGGAAATGCCAGTGCTCTGCCCCACTTTCATGTATTTTTATGTGTTGTATTGCATCAGGTTATTATTATTTGGTACTATGCTGGCACCTATTATTGGCTTAGAACCACTACAACTTGTTTAATTATGTGATTTGGTATAATCATCTGTCCTCCCCTCCTGTTTAGTGCTAAACCGGCAGCCTTCTCTATGGAGCCGCTTCACATATCTGCGGGCTGGCAACGGTCCATTTTTAAAAAGAATCCTGAGTGTTTTTCAGTCTCAATCCAGGTGCGATTTTAAGTAAAAATTTGCACCTAAACCAGTGGACAAAACCACACCGGACTCCTTTTAAAAACCGCACTGAAACTGCAGCCGGACATATGTGAACGGAGCCTTATGCCTAGTACACACGATCGGACTTTCCGCCAACAAAACCGTGGAATTTTGTCCGAAGGACCTTGACTCAAACTTGTCTTGCATACACACGGTCACACAAATGTTGGCCAACAATTACGAACGTAGTGACGTACCAGACCACAGGTGTCAAACACAAGGCCCGCAGGCCAAATCCGGCCCTTCTGGCCATTTCATGTGGCCCTTGCACCTCTCCTGCTATCCTCTGGTCCTTCTCCAGACCCTTACTTTCTGCTTTCAAGCAATGCATACAGCTTCTTCCCAGCAGCCGCATAAGGAAAGGGGGGTACACTGTGATGAAAGGTAGGGTGACCAGACGTCCCCGGTTTCCGGGGACAGTCCCCGGATTGAGGACACTGTCCCCGGACCACGTCTGTCCCCGGATCTGTCCCCGGATTCAGGGGGGTACCTATACTTATTACCTAGCCCTAGCAGGACATGCAGCAATGTCAATATCATCCAGTGTGGTTTGGATTGGTGGGCAAGCCTGGAGCGTAGGGCCGCAGTGACACTGAGAGTGAGTGGAGCTGTCAAACCCAAGCTCTGATGTCGGGGATGGGAGGGGCCGATATGCGGAGCTCCGCCCCCTCTGTCAGACAGCCCGTGCATAAACAAATAGCTGGCGGTTTATGCATTGGTGGGCGGGGAGGAAGGTGGCAGGGGGCAGGACCAATTGTAACTAGTGTATATGTACCCACTCAGGTTTATTATACACCACTGTGGGTACATATACACTAGTTACAATTGGTCCCGCCCCCTGCCACCTTCCTCCCCGCCCACCAATGCATAAACCGCCAGCTATTTGTCTATGCACGGGCTGTCTGACAAATGGGGCGTAGCTCCGCATATTGGCCCCGCCCATCCCGACATCAGAGGTTGGACTTGACAGCTCCATTCATTCTCACTACTCAGGCAGTCTTGGGGCGCAAATCGGAAATCTTGGGTTTTGTCTTGGATGTCTATGATCAACATCTCTGTCCAGCATCTTTCCCTGGAGAGCTCTGACCTCCCCCTACGGAGCAGCACATATAGAGAGACCAGCTGTACCCACCAATCACTGCACCCGGGCCTAACACATCCTGAGGAGAGAAGGAGGAGCAGTGCAGTCACCAGAGACACAACCTCTGAAGATAGCAGGTTTGCTCACTCTTCTATTAAAACTCCATCTCTACTATCTGCTGCTGCACAGGCCTTTTCTCCAACCTGCAAAGTCCTCACAATCTCCGGAGCACACACAGATTGCATGCTGCATACCTTGGCATCCCCTCCCCCTCAGACACTGTAAGTAAGACTACTCAGCTACCTACAACTTCTTTTCTTTCTGTTAACTAATGATGCACCAGAAAAGTCTTTACACAAAATCATGGCTGCACTTATGGCACCTCTCACCTCTCACCTTGTGTCTTTGCAGCCTTGTGTCATTACAGCCTTGTGTCATTACAGCCTTGTGTCATTACAGCCTTGTGTCATTACAGCCTTGTGTCATTACAGCCTTGTGTCTTTGCAGCCTTGTGTCATTACAGCCTTGTGACTTTGCAGCCTTGTGTCATTACAGCCTTGTGTCATTACAGCCTTGTGTCATTACAGCCTTGTGACTTTGCAGCCTTGTGTCATTACAGCCTTGTGTCATTACAGCCTTGTGTCTTTGCAGCCTTGTGTCATTACAGCCTTGTGTCATTACAGCCTTGTGTCATTACAGCCTTGTGTCTTTGCAGCCTTGTGTCATTACAGCCTTGTGACTTTGCAGCCTTGTGTCATTACAGCCTTGTGACTTTGCAGCCTTGTGTCATTACAGCCTTGTGTCATTACAGCCTTGTGTCATTACAGCCTTGTGTCTTTGCAGCCTTGTGTCATTGCAGCCTTGTGTCATTACAGCCTTGTGTCATTACAGCCTTGTGTCTTTGCAGCCTTGGCCAGGCAGGCTGATTATTTAAAATTGGCGCCGATCTCCGCTGATTTCTAGAGGAGAGGAGCGAGCGCTCCTCTCGCAGTCCCGCCCAGTCCCGCCCCTATGATGGACATAACACAGGTCCAATGGCAGGACTGGGCGTGACTGTGAGTGGAGCCGAGCCTAGCCGAGTACACTCGGCTATGTGTATATCGGCGGCGCTCGCTCCTCTCCCTTCAACGTAGCGGAGATCGGCGGGGATCAGCGTATAACACGCACCCACCCAAAAAGTGTGTGGTATACGCTGATAAATACGGTAATTGGTGTCTTTTCAGTTTAACTAATTCCTGGACCTTGCACTCCGTACAACGCACTCCTGAACCTTGCACTCTGTACATAGAATCCTCCTGACCACTGCACTCTGTATGTAGCATCCTCCTGAGCCCTGCACCCTGCACGTAGCATCCCCCTGAAGCCTGCACCCTGCACGGAGCATCCTCCTGAGCCCTGCACCCTGCATGTAGCATCCTCCTGAAGCCTGCACCCTGCACGGAGCATCCTCCTGAGCCCTGCACCCTGCACGTAGCATCCCCCTGAAGCCTGCACCCTGCACGGAGCATCCTCCTGAGCCCTGCACCCTGCATGTAGCATCCTCCTGAGCCCTGCACCCTGCACGTAGCATCCCCCTGAAGCCTGCACGTAGCATCCACCAGAACTCTGCACGTAGCATCCTCCTGATCCCTGCAAGTAGCATCCTCCTGATCCCTGCAAGTAGCATCCTCCTGAACCCAGCACGTACCACCAGCATACAGGGGGCACACTGACCACCAGCATACAGCGGGCACACTGACCACCAGCATACAGCGGGCACACTGACCACCAGCATACAGGGGGCACACTGACCACCAGCATACAGCGGGCACACTGACCACCAGCATACAGGGGGCACACTGACCACCAGCATACAGCGGGCACACTGACCACCAGCATACAGCGGGCACACTGACCACCAGCATACAGGGGGCACACTGACCACCAGCATACAGGGGGCACACTGACCACCAGCATACAGGGGGCACACTGACCACCAGCATACAGCGGGCACACTGACCACCAGCATACAGCGGGCACACTGACCACCAGCATACAGGGGGCACACTGACCACCAGCATACAGCGGGCACACTGACCACCAGCATACAGGGGGCACACTGACCACCAGCATACAGCGGGCACACTGACCACCAGCATACAGCGGGCACACTGACCACCAGCATACAGCGGGCACACTGACCACCAGCATACAGGGGGCACACTGACCACCAGCATACAGGGGGCACACTGACCACCAGCATACAGCGGGCACACTGACCACCAGCATACAGGGGGCACACTGACCACCAGCATACAGCGGGCACACTGACCACCAGCATACAGGGGGCACACTGACCACCAGCATACAGCGGGCACACTGACCACCAGCATACAGGGGGCACACTGACCACCAGCATACAGGGGGCACACTGACCACCAGCATACAGGGGGCACACTGACCACCAATATGCAGGGCCAGTGGTTACCAGTATACAGAGGACATAACAAAAAAAAATCTCAAAAACAATAAGAGAATCTTGTTAGCTGGTTCCCTCATCTAATGTGAATCAATAAAAAGCAAAAAATGCAGCGCTGCCCTACATGTAATCTATAAAATTGTACAAATGGACTTATAAGGGCAATGGTAACACCTATAAATGAAGATCCAGTGCAAATCAACCCAATGTATTGCAATATGAGTAAAGTAATAATGGTCTTACCCCGTCTGCAAAAATATTTTGAGAAATTGCAGAGCTGCAATGTGCAAATCGTGGTGAAACCCCTTATATATTAACATAATAAAATGTACAATTGATGTGCATATTTTACATTTTATTACTATGATTACATATAGGGGTTTTCACCATGATTTGCACATTGCAGCTCTGCAATATTTCTTACTTTTTGCAGAGATGGTGACACCATCACTACTATGTTCTAATACACTGCTTGATTTGCATCTCTGTTATTATTGTATGTAGGGGGTTTCAACATTATTTGCACATTGAAGCTCTGCAATTTCTCAAAATATTTTTGCAGAGGGGGTGACACCGTCACTACTACATTGCAATACATTGGTTGTTTTGCACTGGATATTATTTTATAGGTTTCACCATTGCACTTATAAGTCCATTTGTAGAATTGTATAAAGAAAGAGTAGAGTTGTGCTGCATGTTTTGGCTTTTTATTGGTATACAGAGGCCAGGATATACTGATCACCATTGTACGCCATGAAGAAACCTCCACTTTCTGACCGCGGCAACTTGCTGGCCACACCCACTTTTGGCCACGCCCACAGGTAGCGCACCACACTTGCACCCTCACTTTTACCTCAAGCACCGCCACAGCACCCCCAAAAAAAATTGTCTGGAGCCGCCCCTGCCCGTATTGGATTTGAATTTAGCTGCCCCATCCCTCCCCTCCCAAAAAATTCTAAGAAGTATCTTTTTTTTATCTCATGGAGGAAGTGTGAGAAATAACATCTATATCATTTTTACAATCATTCCATACTCACATACCACATACACTGCATATATCATTTAGGATAATATGCGTATAAAATATTTTACCATTTGCCAGTAAAAAAAAAATGTAAAAAATGTCCCCGGATTTCATTTTAAAAATCTGGTCACCTTAATGAAAGGGGGAGTGGGGGACTCCACTTCTGATGGTGGGGTGGCTCTTGACATCTAATGTAAGGGGAGGGGATGCGCTGGACATCTAATCTTACAGATACAACCAGCCCTTTTGAGGGCAATCATAATGCTGATGCGGACCACAATGAAATTGACTTTGACATCCCTGTACTAGACGTAATACGTGGTTTTTCAGCTCTTTAGCGCCACCCTTTGGGCTCCTTCTGCTAATTTCGTGTTAGTAGAAGTTTGGTGAGTGTTGATTCGCGCTTTTCTTTTCGCGTTTTTCATTTTGCACTTTTCAGTTCGTTTCTGAACGGCCGTTCGTCAACCAGACATGTTGCGGAATCGGAGGAGATAACGTGTTATTTATTATTGGCCTTGGAGTTATTGCTTTGACATGATTTTTTTGGTTGAATAATGATTTGATTTGGTATATTTTCTATATTTTTGGATGCATAGAATGCACTTTTTGGTTAAGTTCTATTGGCAGATAGCATGTCTAATTTTATTTGTTTTCTTTTTTTAATGCACAATAAAAAAAATTGTGTAGAATAATACTTGGCTATGTGTTTTACTTCAAATGACAGTTTGGGAGTCGGCAGTTACATTTTAAAAAACACAATGTAAAATTGACAAGGGACACCAACATAGTTGTATCTTTGATCTTATAAACTACAGGATAATGGTGTTGTGGTAACTTGCGCCAAATAAAAAAAAAAAAAAGAATAATAATAATATTATTCTTGATATCACTAGAAAAAAAAGCCTTTGAAAATGTGTTTGCAATAACTCCATCAGTATCACCAGCAAAGCAGCTTCATTATTATCCCATTAAAGAAGAAGAGAATTGTGGGCTGCATTTCGAGATTTTATAATTTGGGGCGTCACGAATGTTAATTCTCCATTACAAACGCTAGTTTACAAGACCGACCGCTTCTGGCTCATCCTTGCTTCCAAGCATGCGTGTTTGTACTTTGCACTTTAGTCCGACGGACTTGTGTACACACGCTCGGAAAATCTGACAACACACATTTGTTGGTGGAAAATTTGAAAACATGCTAGCCAACATTTGTTGGCGGAAAGTCCGACAACAATTGTCCGATGGAGCGTACGGTCTGATTTTCCGACAACAGCCTGACATCGAACATTTCCCTTCGGAAAGTCAGTTCGTCTGTATGGGGCTTTAGTGTTGGCATTTTGCAGACACAGGGCTTAGAAGCTCATTGTCTTTTCACACTTCAAAAGGCTGGAAAAGCATCTCCTATACTGCAAATGGCTAAAGTAAAACTACATTGGATTTAACTTCTGTGTCTTATTAAAGAGTTAAGCTGCCTGTGGATAGTGCCAGGTCATTCAGCAGGTGAACATACTGTCTAGAAAGAGTGTGTCTAAGGTCTGTCAATGCAAAGAATAGCATTTGAAACAGAGCAGCAAACAAAATCAAACGTTACTGGACTATTTTCTTTCCAGGTCAGATGGTCTTCATTTAACCACTTCAGTTCCGGAAGGTTTACCCCCCTTCCTGACCAGGCAATTTTTTTGCGATATGGCACTGCGTTACTTTAACTGACAATTGCGCGTAGTGCCTCACTGTACCCAAATAAAATTGATGTCCTTTTTATCCCACAAACAGAGCTTTTTTTGGTGGTATTTGATCACCTCTGCAGATTCTATTTTTTGCACTATAGATTGATTATTCCTATAGTAAGAGACCAAAATGTGTATGGCCACCATAAGAAGCGTGCAATGGGGGCGATTTACTAAAACTGAAGAGTGCAAAATCTGGTGCAGCTGTGCATAGAGACCAATCAGTTTTTTTTAATCAAAGCTTAAAGAGGAACTCCGGTTGACCTCCCCATTTTTTTTGCCCCACTTACCTGATGGTGGTATCTGCACATTTCAGATACTCGCTGAGATCATCTCATGTTCGGCCACAGCTCTGTCCCTTCCCGCCATGTTCTCTCTGACATCACAGAGAGGCCCATCGGCTCTTCCGGGTTCCGCGGCCGGGACTCTCGATGACGTGCCGAAAGGCCCGCCCTCTCCTCCTGTTCTTCAATGAAAGCTTATGCCTCCTGGAGTAAGTGACGTACATATCCTAGGGGCACCGCAGGTAGTGTGTGCCTCATTCGCCTAAGGTGAGTGATGTACATAGGGAGGTGGGGTGGACTTTCAAAATACAAAAAGATGTGAACAAAAGAAAAAAAATTGCCCTATTCCACCAGAGGAAGGGAGGAGGGGTGGAGAGGCGGGATATTCCTCGGGAGGGTGAAGGCCTGTTTTAATTGAACAAGCTGAAGCTAGAAGATGATTGGCTACCATGTACAGCTGCACCAGATTTTACACTGTCCAGTTTTAGTAAATCAACCCCCAATGTATGATGTAGAAAAGCACCTACCTGGCGGTGGTATCTGCACATTTCAGATACCCACCCATCCAGTGGATCCAGCGTTGACCCACTGAGATCATCTCATGCCCAGCCACAGCTCTGTCCCTCCCAGCCATGTTCTACCTGACGTCATCGAGAGGCCCGCCTGCTCTTCCAGGTTCAGCCTCTGGATGATGCGCCGATAGGCCCTCCCCCTCTTCCTGTTCTTCAATGAAAGCCTATGCCTCCTGGAATGTGACGTACATATCCCAGGAGGCTCCATGGGGCAGTGTGCGCGTCATTCGCCTAAGGCAAGTGACATACATAGGGAGGGCGGGGTGGACTTTCAAAATACAAAAAAGATGTAAACAAAAGACAAAAAAATTGCCCAATCCTGTCAGAGGAAGGGAGGAGGGGTGGAGAGGCAGGATCTTCTTCGGGAGGGTGAAGGTCCGCTTTAATCGAGCAAGCTGAAGTTAGAAGATGATTGGCTACCATGCACAGCTGCACCAGATTTTGCACTCTCCAGTTTTAGTAAATCTACCCCAATGTATGTAGTAGAAGAGCAGAGCAAAGGAAACTTGAAGGAAACTCATACTGACCACACCAACCACACCTCACTTTCTCCGTTCATAACCTTCCAACTAATGCAGCAGATTTGGGCTTTATAGAAGCCACGTTCTTTGAAGAATCCAGCTCACGCTCTCATAATCCTTTTCATAAAGGTAGATATGAACTCATTAACTCATACTTACAGTCTTTTCATACTGTCTGGCGTATTTTTGGAAAGTGGCCGTGTTTAGCTTGGAAACGTTTCCTGTAAAATTCCATGTCGTCCAGTTCAAGGTGCAGTTAAATATGTTCCAACCTATAAATAGGAAATCCATGAGATGTCTCTATCATGGAAAATTCAGAATAAGAACACAAGGCGTTAGACATTTGCAGTCCTTCAGTTCGAGAGGAGGCCTACCGAAATTTATAGTCAACGTGACAGCGGCATAGCTGCTGATCGTCCATGAAAATCTTACAGTATCATTATGTCTGCATGTGCATGGGTATATATTATTTATTTTTTATTTAGGTTTGTTTACTTTTTGTGGATCGATTTTTTTCAGTAATGGGTAGAGATGAGATCTGGGTTTGGCACTACCTACACTACTACTTGTGCAGAAACCCTAGGATTGGCAATACACAAACTTTTAGCCGAAAACGTCAAAGGTTTGCCCCCCACAAATAAGGAACAACCTATATCTCAGCTTTTGACCTAGTCACAGCAATATTTTGAAGGAATGGATAAATTAGTCCCCTTTCTATAAAAAAGAGGGCTCACAGGAACGGTATTCTCAGTGTGTGCGTTGGCAGAAATGAAAATTCCGTGTAGAGAGTTTTTATGTTTTTAATTTTTTTTAATTTTTGTTCGTACATGTGTCCTATGGCAGTGCCTGGATTTCCATGCCTTTTTTTGACAATTGTGTGATTATTAGCCCCACAAATGGCCAGAATTAAATATTAAGATTCGCCCCTCTCATCGATCTCAATAGGGTTTGCCGCAAAGTTTGAGAAAAAATTAGTAAAACTGTTTGCAACCCCAACCCAGGCAGATCCACTTAGGTCCAGGTTATCAGGTCCAGTTGCAAAGGGGGTTAAGGCAGTGTTAGGGATCAGGATATGGGTTAGGCCAGGGGTCTCCAAACTTTCTAAAGAAAGGGACAGTTTTCTGTCCTTCAGACCTTAGGAGGCAGTACTCTGCCCAGTGGGAGTAAACAATGCCCGATCTTTGATATTAGAGGAGAAATAGTTGGTGTCAGTGGCAGGAATTATGTCTGAAGGGCAGTGGTGGCTGGTGCTCAAAATTTTTGGGTGGGTGCAAACAAACTGGAAATTTCAGAAAAATACTGAAAAAACCCATCAATTGCAGCCTCATTGTGCCCATCAAATGCAGCCACTGTGCCCATCAAATGCAGCCACTGTGCCCATTAAATGCAGCCACTGTGCCCATTAAATGCAGCCACTGTGCCATCAAATGCAGCCACTGTGCCATCAAATGCAGCCACTGTGCCATCAAATGCAGCCACTGTGCCCATCAAATGCAGCCACTGTGCCATCAAATGCAGCCACTGTGCCCATCAAATGCAGCCACTGTGCCATCAAATGCAGCCACTGTGCCATCAAATGCAGCCACTGTGCCATCAAATGCAGCCACTGTGCCCATCAAATGCAGCCACTGTGCCATCAAATGCAGCCACTGTGCCATCAAATGCAGCCACTGTGCCCATCAAATGCAGCCACTGTGCCCATCAAATGCAGCCACTGTGCCCATCAAATGCAGCCACTGTTCCCATCAAATGCAGTCACTGTGCCATCAAATGTAGCCACCGTGCCCATCAAATGCAGCCACTGTGCCCATCAAATGCAGCCACTGTGCCCATCAAATGCAGCCACTGTGCCCATCAAATGCAGCCACTGTGCCCATCAAATGCAGCCACTGTGCCCATAAATTTTGGCCACTGTGCCATCAAATGCAGCCACTGTGCACATCAAATGCAGCCACTGTGCCATCAAATGCAGCCACTGTGCCCATCAAATGCAGCCACTGTGCCCATCAATTGCAGCCACTGTGCCCATCAATTGCAGCCACTGTGCCCATCAAATGCAGCCACTGTGCCCATCAAATGCAGCCACTGTGCCCATCAAATGCAGCCACTGTGACATCATATGCAGCCACTGTGACATCATATGCAGCCACTGTGCCCATCAAATGCAGTCACTGTGCCCATAGAGTGCAGCCACTCTGCCCATCAAATGCAGCCACTCTGCCCATCAAATGCAGCCACTCTGCCCATCAAATGCAGCCACTCTGCCCACCAAATGCAGCCACTGTGACGCCCTCTGCCCGTTCGTTGTCTGACCGGCACTTACCCCATCTTGGTGGCGGGTCAGGCAGCGAGCTGTGAGACAGGCAGCAGGTCAGGCAGCGGTGAGCTGTGTCCTCCATGCATCTCTTCTTTCTTCCTGCTAGGCGTTCAATAGGAGCGCCTGTCCTTTAAGCCAATCAGGTGGTGGGTATTAGACCCGCGCTTACTGATTGTCGGAGAGGCGGTTCAGTGTTAGAAAAGCAAATATTCATTTGCTTTTCTAACACACCTGGGTGGGCTCCGAGCGCAATGCTCTGTGCCACGTGTCCACCCTATTTTGAAGCCTATTAGAGCCTATGGTTTAAAAAAATAAATAAATAAACACCCCCACCGCTGTAATTCAGGCGCCTGACGTCCTAAAAGGGGCCAGATGCCTGAATAGTGGGTGGCCGCGACGGCCATGGATAGATCCATGCTATGCATGGATCTATCCATGATACATATAGGGGGGTGGCGTGATTGAGGGGGCGGGACCCGTGTGCCCTTAATGGATGGGCCGCCACTGCTCAAGGGCCAGATACAAGCAAAGGGCTGCAGTTTGGAGACCACTGGATTAGGTCAATGGTGAAGCTAAAGTTTAGGGTTATGTCTTAGGGTAAAGGTTAGAGTTAAGCTGGCCATAAATGGGTCAGTTTTTTGTTGTTCAACCAGTGGGTTGAAAGAAAAAAATCTTACCACATTCAAATCCTTCTCTGTCATTTGTATTCTTAAAGCGGTAATAAACCGCTGAAAAAAAAAACAGAAAATCAAAAAAGCTGCAAGACAATAGCATAATGTGCTAGTATGAATCGCATCACAGGCGGACCTGATCGGAATATCTGTGTGAAAGGGGCCTATATGGCCATTGTGGCTAACTGGCCGTCATTTGTCTATAGGCCCGAATGGGGAATTTGCCATTTTAGGTAGATGTCATATGATGTCCTCCCCAGAACGCACCTCGCACGGGACCTGATCAGAACCTCCATTCTTCTCTATGGAGTGGTGGATGTCAGTGGTCACCTGCCGGCATCCGATCCAGCAAAAACAGTCGGATGGGGATCCGCTCCGGATGACAGTTGGATGGAAATGGACAGGCAGTCTGTTTCCATTTGACAACCCCACAGAGAAGAGCGGGCTGTGTCTGTGTCTGCTTTACATCAGTGGAGCAGACACGGACCTGTCACCTGCCTGCTCAGTGGGGATCAGCAGAGAGATCCTCTGCTGAGCAGGCGGATCTGCTGCTGGTGTTGTTCCGTGTGAAAGGGACCTTATGGGTGAAAACTCAGCCCGTCCCTGCTGAACCAGAGTGGGGCCCTATTTGTGTAGAGGACCAGAGGAGGATGGAGAGGAGGAAATGATTGTTTTAAGGGTGAAAATCCGCTTTAACAACATTTCATATTTGCAATAAAATACAGAAGATATTCATTTATACCTGGTGGATTTGTTGAGTCACCTGCAATGAGAAACATAAAAACATCAAAACATAAAACCATCAAAACATCAGCCATAACATGTTAATCCCACAGGAAGTCATTGGTAAAAATAGGTTAAGCATTATCTACAGCATCTAGTTGAGTTATATTTAGTATTTCTATGTTATCTGTTTAAGCCAGATTACATTATACAAAGAAACACAGTAACAGCAGGGAGGACAGTGCAGGGACATTATCAAGGTATCATGGGAACTAATTATACCGCTATGTGTTTACTAAAATGTTACAATTCCACCGATGACACTAAACTCTGGATTTAAAAAAATGATATTTAAATATGTATTTCGAACTCAAAAAGTCCCTTCTATTGCTCTCATCCTCCTCCACATTCTATTTTTGCTGCTGTGATCTGATTTGCTGTTAGAGGGTGACTACATAACGCTGTCCATGGTCCCCACTGTATGTAGGAAAAAAAACACAGTAAGAAATGATTTCATGTAAAACAGATGACAGGGCAATTAAAGAGGAACTGCAGTCTGCTCACATCATTTGCAATAAAAACATCTTTGCCATTCTGAAGCTTCCCTCCAACCACTTTTCATATTATTTTATATATACTGTGATTCTGTACTTGCTGCAGAAACCTCTCTCCACTGAGTCTGGCTGCAACCATTATGACTGTGGGTGGCTGAAGCTGCTGCCTGTTCACTTCCTGGATTTACACAGACACACAGAGGCACACCTCCAGCTCTGCAGCTCCCATTGGCCCTCTTATGACTCATCCCCCCTCCCTTCCTGGCAGTGGCGGCTGGTGCTCAAATGTTTTTTTTTTTGGGGGGGGGGCGCAAACAAGCTGAAAAATTCAAAAAAATACTAAAAAAAAAACATCAATTGCAGCCACTGTGCCTATCATATGCAGCCACTGTGCCCATCATATGCAGCCACTGTGCCCATCATATGCAGCCACTGTGCCCATCATATGCAGCCACTGTGCCCATCATATGCAGCTTCTGTGCCAATCCTATGCAGCCTGTGCCCATCATATGCAGCCTGTGCCCATCATATGCAGCCTCTATGCCCATCACAGACACACAAAGGCACGCCTCAAGCTCTGCAGTTCTCATTGGCCCTCTTATGACTCACCCTCCTTCTCTTCCTGGCAGTGGCAGCTGGTGCTCAAAATTTTTTTGGGGGCGCAAACAAACTGAAAACTTCTAAAAAATACTGAAAAAAAACATTAGTTGCAGCCACTGTGCCCCATAAAATGCAGCCACTGTGCCAATCATATGCAGCCTCTGTGCCCATCAGATGAAGCCTGTGCCCATCATATGAAGCCTGTGCCCATCATATGCAGCCTCTGTGCCCATCATATGCAGCCTCTGTGCTCATCATATGCAGCCTCTGTGCCCATCATATGCAGCCTGTGCCCATCAAATGCAGCCTGTGCCAATCACAGACATACAAAGGTGCACCACCAGCTCTGCGGCTCTCACTGGCCCTCTTATGACTTACCCCCCTCCCTTCCTGGCAGTGGCGGCTGGTGCTCAAAATTTTTAGAGGGGGCATAAACAAACTGAAAAATTCTAAAAAATACTGAAAAAAACATCAATTGCAGCCACTGTGCCCCATAAAATGCAGCCTCTGTGCCCATCAAATGCATCCTGTGCCCATCATATGCAGCCTGTGCCCATTATATGCAGCCTCTGTGCCCATCATATGCATCCTGTGCCCATTATATGCAGCCTCTGTGCCCATCATTTGCATCTTGTGCCCATTATATGCAGCCTCTGTGCCCATCATATGCAGCCTCTGTGCCCATCATATGCAGCCTGTGCCCGTTTACAGAAAATATATAGAGCAGTTGAATTCTGCTTTAAACTAACAATCCCACTACTCTGGAAGAAAAATTTAGTTAGTTGGCATTTTTCTGTAAGTGTTCTGGGCAGCCCATACCTCCGCTGCCACTGGAGATAAATAGAGGCGCTGAGATGACAGCTAGCAAGTTTTCTTCTGCGGGAACACCGGACAGGAAATCATCGTTTCATGGAAGCCTAGAGCCCCCCCAGCTACACCACTTTTATTTTAATCAGCTTCTGTTCCGATAACCTCCTTATACCTTTACATACAGATCCATGAATGTTATTTAAACCCCCCTTTTTACATCTAGCATTTTGTGAAAGCCGTGTATCCCGGGCATAGCGGCACTTTAAATAGCACGGTTTTCTGTACGCTTAATATACCTAAAAACCACTCGCTGAGCCGAAAGTTAAACTAATGCAGCTAAAGCTTTCAATTACTGAGCTTTAAATAGCAGAACCCCTTCCAGTGTTGCCTTTTCACGCTGCGGAGAATGTGTTGTGCCCCACTTTTCGATATGGAACTTTATATAAGAACGCTCTGGAATAAATTAAAAACAAGCCGTGCGAGCACACGCCACTTACTGCGGGAAAACAGAGCCGGTGAGTGACATGTTGAAACAATTCAACAATATTTAATGAGCTCTAAATAGAGTCGGAGACATATTACATGTTGGTAAAACTTGTTAAATAAGTGACAATCTGGGACATGATTAGTTCTGCAATTATATAGGTTCAGTAATAACTGTCTTCTGGGGGGAAAAAAAATACACTAACCAAATAAAGGGTCACTTCTTTTAGCTGATGGGGAATTAAAATGCATTTGTACGCCACCCATACTAGGTTTAGACTGACCATACATTATACAATTTTTATGTTCAATTTTTACCAAAACCATATAATAATATGAGGTCAGACCTAAACAATTTCATTTTGTATGCAATCAGGCAGGCCCTTGCACTACATAGTTGAAGGTAAATCTACAAACCCCCACAACCACCGGCCAGGGCTGTGGGGGAGAGGCCTTTGACCCCATCAACATGGGGACAAGGTGCTTTGGGGGGGTGGTAGTGTCCCCCTGCCCCAAAACACCCCCCCCCATGTTGAGGGCATGTGGTCTGGTATGGTTCGGGGGTATGGGGGGCGGGGCTTGCTCATCCCCTCCCTTTCCTGACCTGCCAGGTTGCATGCTCGGATAAGGGTCTGGTATGGATTTTGGAGGGGATCCCCATGGCATTTTTTTTTTTTTTAAATTAGCGTGGGGTTCCCCTCAAAATCCAGGTATGGATTGGCGGGGGATGCCGTTTTTTTGCCAATTTTTTTTTTATTGCTGGCAACTCTTGTTTTCACATTCAACTGTCAGTGGGGAACCCCGCTGACAGCTGATGACTCATCGGTTAAGGACATGGAGGCCGGCTTCCCTGCTCGCTCCATAACAACCAGCTATACACAGTTTGTTAAAGAGATAAAAAAACTAAAAATGCATATAATAGTGCATCAGAAACGCAGCACTTGTGTTTTTGGTGCGGGTCCATTGAAGTCTATTACACGCAAAACATAATCTGCTGCAAGAAAAAAAAGCCCCTGACCCTTTCCAAAAACGCACCGGCTGCAAAACGCATAGATGTGAACGTGTACCATAGGAAAATGTTAAATGGATTTAAATGGACTGTAGTGTATTTCTGCAAATTGCAAAATGCACTAAAAAATGCATAGGTGTGAACCTGAACTTAGGCTGGCAGATGAATTCCAGGTATGCATATTTTTGCATGGTTACATAGGCCCAGCTTGGACCAAAGTAAGTATGCGTCTGTCATGGAAATCAGTTTTAACACCTTCTTCCCCTTCTTCCGTTAGCTAGTTTTTGCTGATTTGTATACAAACCACATGGACCCCAGTACAATTAAAAAAAAAAAAAAAAAAAAAAAAAATCGGGAAACAAAAGGATCTGGAATGTATCAAAATTCGCAACAAAAAAACCCCCAAAAAACAGAAAAACACACCGGAATGCACCAAAAACTTGTTAAAACATGCATGCAGAAACACATCCGGAATGGATCTGGAGTTTTTATGATGTGAACCGGCCCTAAGGGTCGAATCCCAGTATAAAATATTCACTTTTGATGAGTTAAAAGCTGCCTTAGGTCTCTAATGGAAGAACACATTTTGGACATATTAAAAATAAAAACCAGGCTCTAGATCAGGGGTCTTCAAACTTTTTAAATAAAGGGCCAGTTTGCTGTCCTTCAGAATTTAGGGGGGCTGGATGTTGGTGTCAGTGGGGGGGAATAGTACCCCATTGTTGGTGTCAGTGGGAGGATTAGTACCCCATTATTGGTGTCAGTGGGAGGATTAGTACCCCATTGTTGGTGTCAGTGGGAGGATTAGTACCCCATTGTTGGTGTCAGTGGGAGGATTAGTACCCCATTGTTGGTGTCAGTGGGAGGATTAGTACCCCATTGTTGGTGTCAGTGGGAGGATTAGTACCCCATCAGTGGTGTCAGTAGAAAGAATAGTGTCCCATCATTGGTGTCAATAGGAGGAATAGTGTCGCATCCAGTGGCGGTTCATTAGGGGTGCAGGGGCGCCACCCCCCTAATCCATGTGTCCAGCCCCTATTCTACATGCAGGGTGCCAGACGCATGGATTTCAATGTTTTGTTTTTTTTAAGCACATGATTAGAGCCTGAGGCTCTAATTGGCTTCAAAAAAGGGTGGCATCACGGCGCAACTGATCACCGCCATCCATATCCAGTGCGGGGGGGTAGCGGGCAGGTTTGTTTAAGTAAGAAGAACAGTACCCCATCATTGTTGTCAGTAGGAAGAATACTGCCCCATAGTTTTTGTCAGTGGGAGGAATGGTGTCTCGTATCAGTGAGAGGAACAGTGCCCCAAAGGCCAGGTAAAGGCAAGCAAAGGGCCGTATATGGCTCTCAGGCTGCAGTCTGGAGATCACTGCTGTAGATTAAATTCTGTGTCCTTCCTTTACCACTGTCATTTCACATACAGTGTGAGGTGCCTGTGTAACAGTGGGGCAGGAGCCGGGAGGTGCAGTAGGTCTGCACTAAAGCCAACCCTTCAGAGGAGCTTTACAGCGGTAATAGACATTGATCTACGGGGAAGATAGGAGGCGGTGCAGGGAGACTGATGGGGAAAGATATGTGCTGGGGGGAAGGAGGCTCTGGAAAAAAGAAAACCCGCTGTTCCAGGTGAGATAAGGAAGCCTAATGATCCAGCAGGTGCTCGCCTCAGCACACAATGAAATTAGAAGAAATGGCCGAACACCACTGTGGATCAAAATCCTCTTTATTTGGACATCCCAAAAATGACAGGCATCCGAATGCTGGGTAGACAGGTTTCGCACACTTCACGTGCGCTTAGTCTTTGCCAAGGGAAGTGGGCTCTGGTGGGGACACAAATGTACATGGGGGGAGTTCTGATGCAGACACAAGTGTCGGGGGGACGCTGATGGGGATACAAGTGTGGGGGGCTCTGATGGGGACACGAGTGTGGGGGGCTCTGATGGGGACACGAGTGTGGGGGGCTCTGATGGGGACACGAGTGTGGGGGGGCTCTGATGGGGACACGAGTGTGGGGGCTCTGATGGGGACACAAGTGTGGGGGGGGGGCTCTGATGGGGACACAAGTGTGGGGGGGGGCTCTGATGGGGACACAAGTGGGCAGAGGGGGCTCTGATGGGGACATAAGTGTGGGGGGGAGTGCTGATGGGGACACGAGTGTGGGTGGCTCTGATGGGGACACAAGTGTTGGGGGACTCTGATGGGGGACACTAATGGGGGAGGGGGACTCTGATGGGGGACACGAGTGTGGGTGGCTCTAATGGGGACAAAAATGTTCAGAGGGGCCCTGATGGGGATACAAGTGTGCAGGGGGGCTCTGATGGGGAAACAAATGTGGGGGGGCTCTGATGGGGACACAAGTGGGCAGAGGGGGCTCTGATGGGGACATAAGTGTGGGGGGGAGTGCTGATGGGGACACGAGTGTGGGGGCTCTGATGGGGACACAAGTGTGGGGGGGGGGCTCTGATGGGGACACAAGTGTGGGGGGGGGCTCTGATGGGGACACAAGTGGGCAGAGGGGGCTCTGATGGGGACATAAGTGTGGGGGGGAGTGCTGATGGGGACACGAGTGTGGGTGGCTCTGATGGGGACACAAGTGTTGGGGGACTCTGATGGGGGACACTAATGGGGGAGGGGGACTCTGATGGGGGACACAAGCATGGGGGGCTCTAAGGGCTCTAATGGGGACAAAAATGTTCAGAGGGGCCCTAATGGGGATACAAGTGTGCAGGGGGGCTCTGATGGGGAAACAAATGTGGGGGGGCTCTGATGTGAGACACACATGTGGGGGCGCTGATGGGGACACAAATGGGCAGGAGGGGTTTTAAAAGGTGTGGGGAGGAGGCTCTGAGAGGACATAAGTGTGTGGCAGGGGTTCTGGTGGGAACATGAATGTACAAGGGGTGGGTTAATGGGGACACAAACGTGCATGGAGAGTCTGACGAAGACACAATTGTGTGGGGAGAATCTGTGGGGACATAAATGGGCAGGGAGGCTCTGATGGGAACATAAATGGGCAGGGAGGCTCTGATGGGGACATAAATGGGCAGGGAGGCTCTGATGGGGACATAAATGGGCAGGGAGGCTCTGATGGGGACATAAATGGGCAGGGAGGCTCTGATGGGGACATAAATGGGCAGGGAGGCTCTGATGGGAACATAAATGGGCAGGGAGGCTCTGATGGGGACATAAATGGGCAGGGAGGCTCTGATGGGGACATAAATGGGCAGGATGGCTCTGATGGGGACATAAATGGGCAGGGAGGCTCTGATGGGGACATAAATGAGCAGGAAGGCTCTGATGGGGACACAAATGGACAGGGAGCCACTGAAGGAGAAACAAATGTGTGGGGCAACTCTGAAAGGAACATAGATATAAGGTCTCATGCACACTAAATAGTTAGCCCTGGTGTACGAGGCTCCTTCATTTAGGATGGAGGAGCCTTGCTGATGGCAGCCTTTTCAATTTCATTCTATTCCATGGCTGAGAATTTATAAGCAACTTTTTTTTTTTTGGCGAATATCTGTAAAATATATGATGTGGCCCTTGAAGTGCAAAGTTTGGAGACCCCTGGGTTAGGCCATACTTCCATGCACTAGTTTCCCCCAAACATTACAATACTTACCACACTGTATGTCATCAATGCTTTTGTAGCGACAAGAGCACTTGAATGAGCCAAGGCTATTGATACATTCGTATTTAGCATTTGGACATGCAGTCAGACTTTGGCACTCATTGATATCTAAAAGTCAGAAGAAAATAAAGTTGTCATTTATATATGTCACTGGTTTAAAGAAATGACTTTGCTGTAAGCAACAGCAAACTACAAATAAATACAGTTAACCTAATAATAAATGAATGATGCTCTGCATTATACAGACACACACACCGATCAGCCATAACAGTATGACCACCCACCTAATATTGAGTAGGTCCCTCTTTTTTGGCTAAAACAGCCCTGACCCATTGAGACATGGACTCCACTAGACAAAGCATCACACTGCCTCCCCCGGCTGGCCTTCTTCCTTGTTCACTTGCTGCCTAATATATCCCACCCACTTTCAGGTGCCATTGTCATGAAATAATCAATGTTATTCACTTTACCTGTTGTCTTTGTTATCACTAGTGAAAATACACCAAATTCTCTAAAGGCTGGGTTCACACATGTACGGTGCGAATTGAAGCTCTGTTTCCAGAGATAATTTACAAAGTAGTTGTTTAGCATTTCAGATCAATTTTGGATCAGGATCAGGTCAGGATTGCATCAGTATCAGGTCCAGTTTACATCAGTATTAGGTCAGGTTGTTATCCTGTTCACAACTGTATGACGTGCGATTCAGAAGCGTTCCTATAGAAGTCGATGGGCCTGAATTCGCACCTGAGCCGGACCGCACTGCTCAGAAAACTGACAGGGCTCTTTTTCGAATCGCACTGAATCCGCACTCCGGCTGCACCGGATATATTTGAACAATTAGAAAGCAATGTTCTTTCACATGTCATTAAAATTGGATGCGGTTCAAAACGCATCCAATTCTCATATGTGTGAACCTAGCCTTATGTGCCCATTGAAAAATAAAAAAATATTTTCCATTTGCTGTTCAAAACTTTCATTTATACTGAACATAACATTTCAGATAAGAAAAATATAACCTCATGTATCTGCTTTTATTGACAGGAAATAGTAATTTCCTTCAATTTCTGCATTTTTCTACCTAGGAAAACATCTCCAGGGACAGACGGGTAATTTCTCTATTTAAGTAATATCAGGTATTTTATTTTTCCACTTCCACATCAGAGAGAAATAGTGTTTTCTAAAACTCATAGATTTACAGGACCTGAGCTATAAAAACCAGAACTAAGAAACACAGAGGCTTATTGCTAGCAACCAATTTGATTTCTTTTATTTACAACATTTAATTAGAATGGCTGCTTTTGGCTTTAGTTTAGCCATTCCTGGAACTACCAACCAAAGGCCTGGGAGCAGGATTATGCAGAACTGTCATGCCTGTAGATTGCACTGGGCTCTGGTTTGATCAGCAAAGCTTTGCTGTAAATTTGACAGCTGAGCCATGTTTTGCCTTTGGAGTCCTGCAGAACTCAGCTGTCACTTCAACAGCTGGATTCCACTGTTTGTATCAGGAGTACTAGACAGTGGCCCCTGATACTAAGAGCAGGATCAGCCCAACCCAGTCCAACATATTATAACAGGAAGGCTGCTCATCTTCTATAATAAGCAGGCTTCTGCTGTCAGTTTGACAGCCAGGTCTTGCTGTGTCTCCCAGGAATGGCTGTGAGCACTACTGTATGACTGACCTCTGCAAACAATGTATTTAAAAAAAAATGTTATGATGTAAATACATTGTATTGATACTGTTACTACAGTATGTATTTTAGTAATTGGAATTAATTAATTAGTGTAGCACCCTCTACTTAGGTAGGTGCTAGAGTTGAGATTTTTGTCAGTGCTTCTAAAAGAAAGATGGGGAAGAAAGGTGGAGCTGTCTGGGGTGTTCTAAGGAGCCCTGACCAATCCCCAACCTGGATTGGCAGGGGGGAGGCTTCCTTAAATACCTAGAGTTAGCCCAGCTGAGGAGGAGTTGTTTGGGTGGAAGAACTGAAGATGGAGTATTAGGCTGTCGGGGCCTTTGAGGAGGAGCCCCAGTCTGGGGGGGGGGGGGGGGCGTTGACCCTGGGTCAGGGGCTTGGAGCTGAACAGGAGCCCCACAAAACCCAAGGGGTGTCCTGAACAGGAACAGAAGAGGACAGCAGGGAATACTGTGGGGCAAGTCTCCAGGAGGGATTCACTAGGTGTCAGTGAGTGGCAGGCACAGTCGGGAGAGCTGAGGGAGACATGCCGGAGAGGACTGGGAGTTTGAAGTCAGAGATGGATGTAGAGCCAGCGGAAGAGACTGTGATGTAATTGGCAGGGAAGTCGGGCCACTGCAGTCAGGAGAGCTGGCAGGGTCTGCAAAGGGCTAACTGGGATTAGTAGTCCACCAAAGAGGGCAGCTAGCACTGGAACTTTATTTGCTACACCATAGGGGCCCACGGTCCCTGCCTGTAATAAGGTACTCTCTGTTAAGGCCTGGCTGGAACTAGAGTTAGGCCTAGCCATGTGCTAGCAGCGCCTGAAGAATTGTGCTAGAGGGAGAAGGAGAGATAGTCTGCAGCAAGTGTTGTGCAGGAGGAGAATATCTGAATTGTCCCAAACCATGCAAGAATTATTTTCTGGGCATCCCATGAATTCCTTAACCCCATCCAAGTTCTAATCCCTAAATAAAATAAAATAAAAACAAAGCTGATGGACTGATTCATCATCCTGGAGTGTCTGGAAGTGAATGCCGGGCTGGGTAGGGTGACAGGCGGGCCACATCACTCAGCAGCCCCAGGGGGGTACTGCTACACTAATTATAATTACTGTAATTAATTTCAACTAAGTTCATGTTTTACTCCTTGTTAACACTTTGTTAGCCCTAATTTGTTCATAAAGGTGGAGTAGCGTCAAAGCTCTTTTGGCCCTACTTCCCCTGTGGGTCACAGGAGTGCACTCACTAAGTTCTGCACTCCTGTGATCCATAATAAGCTGACAGCGGGCTAAAGTCTGCTGTCGACTGAGGTAACTGAGCCAGTCCAGGCTCTGGATGAATCCCAACTTTTAACATCGAGATCCACCCAGATGTCTTACTGGCAGCTGACTCAGCCTCTCAGCGTGCCGCTGAGAGCATGAGCCAGCTGCTTCTGCCCCCTCAAAAGCCTGATGCTCCAGTGAGCACTGGAGGGGCAGAGCAGAGAGCCAGTGACTGACAGTCACCACTCCGTGCTCACTGAAGACCGAGAACTGAGTGACCAGCGTTCTTTGACCACTCCGTTTTCAGTGTTAGAGGCAGCAGGGGACAGATGTAGCATCAGGCAGACGCTGCATCCACCTAGGTAAGTATAAATGTTTACTTTTTATCTATCCCATAGTTCTCTTTTAATGGTTGGTTGTTGGTTATCATAATGTTAATAAAAGCACACCTCTGCAATCTATAAAAAAGGGATGAAAATTGGAACTAGAAGGCCAAAACCGGTCAGCAGTAAGTTGGAGGTAAAAATATATGGCCACTAGTGATGAAGATAATTGTTTTTAGGGGTGAAAATGTCAGATGCTGCAGAAATTCAACTTGATAGGGGTGGGAGAACCAAGAGGTGGGAGAACCAAGAGGTGGGTGGGCCCCATTACATTTTTGCAGTAGAGCCCCGTGATTAGTAGTTGCTCCATTTTTCCCACAGAATTTATGTTTATATCATTTATTGTTTTTACTCGAACAGTCAAATGTACCTGAACAATTCTTGCCATCGCCAGTGAATCCTGGTTTACAGCGACAAGTATATGAGCTATTGGAATTGATACAATCAGCATTTTCGTGGCAAGGGTATGGATAAGGAGGCAAACACAGATCTGCGGGTACAAATATGGAGGTTAACAACTATAAAAGAATGAGACTTCCTATCCATACTTAACAAAACAGTCCATATTCTTAAAGATGAGTATGGGAGCATCTAATAGAGTCATACAGTTATGTTCAGAGATTGTTACAACAAAGAGCAAGAAAGGGCAGAGGCCCTGTTCGGGTGCAAAGGCAAAATTTAAACTTAAAAGGGTTCAGTTAGGGTTTGGTGGGTGCTTAAAGACAAACTTTACTCAAAACATTTAGTTTAGGGTAGAGTAGGGGGCAATGACTAAACAGGAAGTGAGGGGATAACCCCACTTCCTATATGACAGGCGTTTTAAACCTTCCTATTGTACTAAAAACAAGCATTGCTCTCTGTATTCCTTTTTGAACATCTTCTGACCAACAAGTTACATAATGTCTACAGTGGGCTCCAAAAAAGACATTAAAAACTTGACCGAGGCTTTAACCCATCTCTATTTTAACCCATCTCTACTCTCATAGTTGGACTGTAACAGTTGTAACAATAATAAAAGGCAGGCCGCACACACAGTACCTTTTCAAGCTCCCAGGGAGCCCCAAATCTGTACTGCTCTGAATTGCTAATACCAGCTTCAAGAAGCAAAGTTGGTAGTAGTCTTGCCCCATTGAACCAGTATTTCTTACACGAGCCTGCTCATCACTGAAGCAGTTTCTGGGCTCCCAGTGCTTCCAGAAATTACTGAGAGATGTTTGCTTAACGATAATTTTTGAGCTTGACAGAATTATTTTATCTATGACTTAAATGCTGATGTTCATTATTCGTGGGCTTCAAGATATGGGACAGCCATCACTTCTACTACTCTGCCCTAGCCAAGGCATGGCTCCAACTAATAAAGGGTCAATCTACCGAAAACTGATACTTTCATTTTACGTTGTAGGTGGTACAGCCTCGTGGGCTGAATGAACACTTAGCTTTTTAGGTATCTTAAAGACTACAACAGTGAGATTTCCCTGAGAATCTATCTAATCCCTCCTCCTGTCAACCTGGGAGTTTTTTGGGTGATCCCACCCAGCATGGGTTCCTCCTCTTTCATTCTCTATGACATACAGTAAACACAAATTAAATCTACAACAGTGAGAGCGCAAACCTTTGACTATAGCCGCAGCAGGTGTGCAGCCCCATAAACTCAAGTGTAGAGATCCCACCAACAGTGTCCCCAAGAAATATAGGAAACTAAATGTATATATTTACCATTCAAAAAACACTTCTCGCCATCTCTACCATTGGCAACAGTTCCTGGTGGACATTTACTGCACACATACTGAGTACCATATTTCTGATTCAGGCAGGGAACATCAGGAAAGCATGGTTCTCCACGGCATGGTGTGGACTGGTTCGAACAAAATGTTCCAGAAAATCCATCTGGACAGATACATCCAACAACCTGGACAAACAGAAGTATACTTAGCCCTTTATGTGTATGGTTGTATATTTTTCTTGGACAATTGAGCCCAAAGACCCAAATGTATACCGCTAAAGTCAACTCTACTGAACAATTGGCTATAAATTAAAATGCAAATTGTGAGCCAGCTCTTCTCATCCACCATTAGTATCTGACCTCATAAATGCTCCTTTTGGCTGGATGAGCACAAATGTCCACAAACATACTCTAAAACAGCGGTTCTCAACCTGGGGGTCGCGACCCCCTGGGGGGTCGATTGCCGATTCTCCAGGGGGTCGCGGATGCTGGCCGAGATGCTGCCTGAGATGCTGGCCGAGACGGACCCGAAGTTACAGCCGGAGTCCGTCCGTCTCGGCCAGCGAGATGTCACTTCCTGCAGAGGAGAGACTGCACGGAAGTGACGTTCCGTCGCCGCCATCTTGGTACTCTCATCCACAGTAATGCTTAGACTTAGAAGTCGGCAAGCGGACATCTTGTTACACCCACCGAAGTCCGCTTGCTGTGGATGAGTGTACCAAGAGGGAGGCAACGAAACACCTGAAAAAGAACACCTGTGTCACTGTGACATCTGGTAAGTCACACAGGAGAAGCTGTCAAGATAATATTTTTTTCATTATGTTACTTAACACCTATATATATATATATATATATATATATATATATATATATATATATATATATATATATATATATATATATATATATATATATATATATATATACGTATATATATATAAATGTCCCAGTTGGTTCCTCAAAAGTGTTTATTCCGTGCCAGTGCTAGATACATGTTTGGGTGCTATACACTTTGTGTATCTAGCACTGGCACGGAATAACCACTTTTAAGGAACCAACCGGGACGTTTATATATAAATAAGTGGTGGGGGCGCAAACAAACGGAAAAAATCTGAAAAAAAAACCCCATTAAAACGCCCCAACTGTGCTCATCAATTGTCGCCACTGTGCCACTAAACGCCGCCACTATGCCATCAAACGCAGCCACTGTGCACTTTAATTGTTGCCACTGTGCCAAACACAGCCACTGTGCCCATCAATTGTCGCCACTGTGCCAGCAAACGTCGCCACTGTCCCCATCAAATGTCGCCACTGTGCCATCAAACGCAGCCACTGTGCCCATCAATTGTCGCCACTGTGCCAGCAAACGTCGCCACTGTGCAGCCACTGTGCCCATCAATTGTCGCCACTGTGCCAGCAAACGTCGCCACTGTGCCCATCAATTGTCGCCACTGTGCCAGCAAACGCCGCCACTGTGCCAGCAAACGCCGCCACTGTGCCATCAAATGCAGCCACTGTGCTCATCAATTGTCACCACTGTGCCATCAAATGCCGCCACTGTGCCATCAAACGCCGCCACTGTGCCCTTCAGCCTGCTGTCTGCCTGGCAGCCCAGTACCACCTCTTCAGGCACTGCCAGCCCTCCTGGCTGCAGCTGCCCCTTTCTCCTGCCCACTCCACAGTCCTCCTGACTGACCTTCCATCCATCCCAGACTGCTCCCAGTCCCATCAGGCATGCTCTTCAGTCCTCTGACTGAACTCCCCAGACCACATGTCTGCTTCCTCCATGGAGACTCCCAGGCAGTGTCTCCTGCTGTCCTCAAGCTTGCTCCCGATGCCTTCAGGTGGAACTCTAGGGAAGATAACACTGCCATCTATGATGTGCTCTGTCACTAACATCACACTGCAATGTTTGGGTCTCTGAATCCCCTGTAGCAGTTTTATCACCTGTTGCCCTGCCAGTGCAGCTATTATTTTTCCTGTTCCTGGAGGAGAGTGACAACGATCCATGTTCTGCAGTGAAATCACACAGCGGCGGTGTCACCCTGTAGGCAGGGTAGTCTTAGGTAAGTAATATTTTATGATTTGCATATAAACAGCTTGTTGATCAGACTCACACTGTCTGAGAACTTGGTGTGGTCCGCTATGATGTAATTTTTTTTACCGAGCTATGTGGCTGAGCACATGGATTTTTGAAAGGGAATTTATCTTTTGTAATTCTGTCTGTAGATGTGTAAGGCAAAAGACATGGATGAGATCTTGGGATGGGGGGAGTCTTAAGTGTTAATAGTCTGTGTTATTGAAGCTATTCTTATAATATTTTTATCAGTGAGCCCATGATAATGGATCATAGAGAGAAGAACCTTAAGAAGAGAAGCTACAGTGACGATTTTTTCAAGTATGGTTTTACTTCAATAATTGCAGCAGGAATTGAGAAACCGCAATGCATTATTTGTAATAAAGTTCTATCAGCCGAATCTATGAAGCCCAACAAACTGAAACGTCATTTTGATACCAAGCATCCGAGCTTTGCTGGTAAGGATATCCAGTATTTTAAAAACAAAGCTGATGGCGTCAAGAAAAGCAGACTTGATACTGGTGGCAAGTACCACAAGCAAAACCTAGCAGCCGTTGAAGCTTCATATTTAGTGGCTCTCAGAATCGCCAGAGCTAAGAAACCTCACACCATTGCCGAGGATTTGCTGTTGCCAGCAGTCAAAGACATTGTTCGAGTTATGATTGGAGCCGAATTTGTTACGAAATTAAGTGCAATTTCCTTATCTAACGACACTGTCAGCAGGAGAATAGATGACATGTCTGCTGATATTATTGATCAGGTAATCCAGGAAATGAAATCTGCTCCACTTGGAATATTTAGCATCCAGCTTGATGAATCTACAGATGTTGCAAACTGTTCTCATTTACTGGTTTACGTGAGGTATATTCATGATGGCGACTTTAAAGATGAATTTCTATTTTGCAAACCTCTTGAAACAACAACTACTGCACGTGATGTATTTGACACAATTGGATTCATTTCTGGAAAAACACAAAATCTCTTGGGAAAAGGTTTGTGGTGTTTGCACAGATGGTGCTCCAGCTATGCTAGGATGTCGGTCTGGATTTCAACGTTTGGTATTGAATGAATCGCCAAAAGCCATTGGAACTCACTGTATGATTCATCGACAAATGTTAGCAACCAAGACATTGCCACAAGAGTTACAAGAAGTAATGAAAAGCGTCATAAGTGCTGTCAATTTTGTAAAAGCGAGTGCTTTAAACAGTCGACTCTTTTCAAAACTTTGTAATGAATTGGAAGCTTCTGCTAATGTTCTGTTATTTCACACTGAAGTGAGATGGTTGTCAAGAGGAAAAGTTTTAAAACGTGTTTTTGATCTTCGTAATGAACTAAAAACATTTTTTAATCAGAAAGCAAAACCGCAGTTTGAAGCACTTTTTAGTGATGAAAATGAACTGCAGAAAATAGCTTACTTGGTTGACATCTTTGCAATCTTGAACGAGTTAAATGTATCTCTTCAAGGACCAAATGCAACATGCCTCGATTTGTCTGAAAAGATCCGATCATTCCAAATGAAACTTCACCTTTGGCAACAAAAATTGGATGAAAATAGAATTTACATGTTGCCCAACTTATCTGCTTTCTTTGAGGAAAATGACATTGAACTTGACAAAAGGATTAAAACAATAAGTTCTGTCAAAGAACACTTGCAAATGCTTGCGGACGAAATTTCATCGTACTTTCCAAATTTTCCTGACACCCCGTTTGCACTTGCTAGAAGTCCATTCACAGTCAAAGTTGAAGATGTTCCTGAGAATGCACAAGAGGAGTTCATTGATCTCATTACCAGCGATGCAGCAAAAAATGATTTCTCTTCCATGTCCCTTAATAAATTCTGGATCAAGTGTTTGCAGTCATATCCTGCTCTGTCTGAGATTGTGTTGCGCCTTCTTCTTCCATTTCCAACTACATATCTTTGTGAAACAGGCTTTTCAAGCTTGTTGGTTATCAAGTCTAAATACAGAAGTAGACTTGTTGCAGAAGATGATCTTCGTTGTGCTCTTGCAAAGACCTCCCCGAGAATTTCTGATCTGGTGAGAAAGAAGCAACCTCAGCGTTCGCACTGACGCTTTAGTTTTTTGATGCATGGTTTCGCAACAATTTTGTAGCAATTTCGTTTACTGTTGTTTTATTAAGACTGTCTAATTAAGACTGTTACCGTTGTTACGCTTTGTTTTCACATGATTATACAATACAGTGAATACAGTTCAATACACAATGAATAAAAAATAAATAAACACAGGTCGTAAACATTTTATTCATTTGTAACTTATATGTTAATTATAAATATTGCGCACTATATATTACAGATTGTTTTTGTGGTTAATCACTACGCTTTAAAATGTTAAATTTGTAAGAATGAAAATACATCCTGCATATCAGATATTTATATTTTGATTCATAACAGTCGCAAAATTACAGCAATGAAGGACCAACGAAAATAATTTTACTGTCAGGGGTCCCCACAACTTGGGAAATTTTATCAAGGGGTCACGGCACTAGAAAGGTTGAGAACCACTGCTCTAAAAGATTGTGGAAAGCATAGGATGTTTTCTTTCAGACTGTCTCTCTCTCTCTCTCTAATTATAAAATTGTACAGCCCATGGCAGTAAATGTAAAAATTAAATAATCCTTTGATTCAGATCTGACTACAAAAGGGGAAAATATATATATATTTTTTAAAATAATAAAGAAAAAATATATGAAAACCTAATTTGCATTTTCTTCTAAGTGGCCTACATCAACTGTGGAGCAGTTTTAGGTCTGTAATGAAGGCAAAGGAGAAGATCTAATGTTCACACAATCGGGGATATTTTACAATAGGGAAATCTTTGGTAAAGCATGGACTGTACCCAACAATAAGGAAAATATGGTTCCTCTACCAAGGTAAATCTGCCTGGAAAAGGTGTGATCCAAATGTATTACATTTTCATTGTACTGAGTTTGGATCCCTTGGGGTAGCTGTTAGAAATATCCTAAGGATTGCTTTTCATGACAATAGCTATAGCCTAAGCTTTCATAATGCCAGCCTAATTACCTGATGTTTAATGTCATAATAGTTTTCAACAATGATGCTGTAATCACATGTTCCACCATTGATGCATCTGCAGACTTGAACCATTGGGATGAATATGGAACCAGAAAGATGATCGTTTAACTGTATGGTTAGCTGTGTAGGTCTTAAATCCTGGACCATCCACGTAAACTGACCATCTGGTGATACAAACAGATCAATAAATAAAACTTTGTATATAACAAAGCTGTTTTATCCTTCCAGGAACATAGATATGAAACTGCGGTTTGATAATTTTTTAAGAGAATTGGCAAAGTCATATCAAAATAAATCATGTTACATTCATCCCAATTTCACCAAAAAAAAATTAAAATTGCCAAAAAATGTGCACTGCTATGTTATAAGCAAAGTTCAAACATATTTTAAAGCTGTAACAAACCTGAAAAAATGTATAATAATATTGCAGCTTACCAGTTCCTAGATGTGGTTGCTGCATTATTCCCTTTTTTTTAGCTTTGTTTCCCTTTATTATCACCTGGTCATCCTGCCAGTAAGTCTGTTCTCTTTCAACTCCTTTTAACAGACAAAGTTGTCCAGCAAACATGGCACTATCTTTAAAGGGTAATAATTGGAATTGCAAAGGGTTTGCAAAGGCCTATTGTGCATAGAAAGTGGATGTATATTGTTTTGTGGCTATGGATTGGATTGGGTTTTTCTTTTGCTCTCTCGGTAACTTTTGGACTGATTTATCAATACTTCTGATTCTGTAGACATAAAAAGGTATAGAGGGGAAAATTCCCTCTTATGCCGCGTACACACGAGCGGACTTTACGGCAGACTTTGCCCGGCAGACAGGATTTTGTCGGACAATTCGATCGTGCGTGGGCTCCAGTGGACTTTGTTTTCTCAAAAGTTGGACGGACTTAGATTTGAAACATGTTTCAAATCTATCCGACGGACTCGAGTCCGGTCGAAAAGTCCGCTCGTCTGTATGCTAGTTCGACGGACAAAAAGCCACGCTAGGGCAGCTATTGGCTACTGGCTATGAACTTCCTTATTTTAGTCCAGTTGTATGTCATCACGCACGAATTCGACGGACTTTGGTTGATTGTGTGTAGGCAAGTCCGTTCATTCAGAAAGTCTGCCATAAAGTCCGCTCGTGTGTACACGGCATTAGACATTGGAAGCTTTCCACTCTATTTTTCTTTCGATGACTGTAAAATTTTTGATTACCCATTACTTTCTGTCCCACGTTAATGGTCATCAGAATAAATAGAGACATTAAAGTGTTAATAAACCCAGGACCGCGCATTCAGTATATCTAGTCTCCCACAGTACACAGAACATGAAAATGCAATTATTTTAGTAACTATAAACTGCTAAATACCTTTTCTCATCAGCAGTATATAGCAGTCTTGTGACTTCTATCGGTATCTGGGTAAAGCTTGTAGAAGGAGTTTTCATTCTCCTTTGACTGTCCTATGAGGCTGCATGACCCCTAACCCTCTGTCTGGACAGTGCTGATGGCCCTGTGTCGATCACATACACCTTCCCAAAAAAGAAATAAAAAACAAACAACTCTCTAGCAATAAACACCAAACTGAGCAAGTGCAGAGTGCCCCCCAAGGCTCTGTATTATCAGGAGATGGATTGGGGACTGTGGAAGAAAGGGAGAATCAGAGAAGACAGGATCAAACAGCCCTTTTGCACAATGCAGAGGATTAACCCCTTAGGTTCAATAGTCAGTATAACAAGCAGGCTTTACTGCATATACAGATTGATTTTACTGTTGTGGGTTTAGTAACACTTTCAGTCTTCCCAGCAGGGACACAGATGGTAATTAAACCTGACAAGTATTAGATACACTTTAAAAACCTCTGGGAAGCAGGTAAAGTCAACAACAACCGTTCTAATAACAAATAATCCATGATCTGCTTATCTTGTGGTGAAACCATGACTTACTCATTGTAATGGAAGCTCCTGGTGGAATGGGCCGTACAAGTGAAAACGATACAGTGTCATTGTTTGGATCATATGCATTAAATATCACCTTGAATGTATTATTTACTTTCAGCTGAAGTATGGAAAAATCAAGAAGTCTTGGAGCTCCATTACCTAATATAAAATAAAAGAAAAACATGGTTATACCAAGTGTTGGACATGGTTTGGTCAATTTGGCATTGTATAGAGGCAAAATGATCTTGGAAGAATAGGGTCCAAATGGGCTGGATATTCTTTCTAATTCAAGTCCCTTAACCAGGATTTCTCAATCAGCGTTTGATGGATCCCTAGAGTTCCTCAAGTTGTTGCTAGGGGTTCCTTGAGCAATTGGCAATGACACCAATGATCTTTTTAAAAATCTGTAATAACTATAGGCTATTCTTCCCAATGTCCACATGAGTAAGGACCATCACACTAATGTATCATGAGTTGTAGATACAATATTTTTTAGCAGAGGTTCAATGAGACCAGGAAAGCCTTCTGGCCTAGATTTGTGTGGCCCTTTTTCCTGTCACTTTTTTGGGAAAGAACACTTGCCCCCCTTTTCCTACCGGGGGGGGGGGGGCGTCATAGTATTTTCCAAATGTAATTAGGCAGGAGCGATGGGATCGGTGGTGGAGCTCATCCACCAGGGCCATCCCTAAGCTCTCAGAGCTCCATGCCTTCCTGGTAGGGAGGGGGTTGTATCGGTCTGGCTGTGGACCAGGGTTGGAGAAAAGCTCGTGGTATATGTGCCCATGGAGTGTCAGTTCAGGGGTGCCATAATTCTTACTGTGTTAGGGGCACTTTAAAGTGGTTGTAAACCCTAGGACAAAAAAAAAACCTGCAAGACAAAGGCATAATGAGCATAATGAGCTAGTATGCATAGCATACTAGCTCATTATGAATTACTGACCTGATATTGAAGTCCCTGCAGCCATCCTCTTACAATGCTCCGGCGGCCGACATCGCTCCTGGAGTTACTGCCGGGTATCACAGCATCGGGCGCTGTGATTGGCCGAATCCACGATGACGTCACTCCCATGCATGTGTGGGGGAGCTGCCGATAACGGCACACTCACTAAAGCAACGGCACTTCAGTTTGCTTCAGTGCGCATGTGCCGATGACGTCGGCAAATACAGGGGATATCTCCTAAACTGTTCAGGTTTAGGAGATATCCAGGGTAGCTACAGGTAAGTCTTATGCCCCGTACACACGGTCGGATTTTCCGATGGAAAATGTGTGATAGGACCTTGTTGTCGGAAATTCCGACCGTGTGTGGGCTCCATCACACATTTTCCATCGGATTTTCCGACACACAAAGTTTGAGAGCAGGATATAAAATTTTCCGACAACAAAATCCGTTGTCGGAAATTCCGATCGTGTGTACACAAATCCGACGGACAAAGTGCCACGCATGCTCAGAATAAATAAAGAAATGAAAGCTATTGGCTACTGCCCCGTTTATAGTCCCGACGTACGTGTTTTACGTCACGCGTTCAGAACGATCGGATTTTCCGACAACTTTGTGTGACCGTGTGTATGCGAGACAAGTTTGAGCCAACATCCGTCGGAAAAAATCCTAGGATTTTGTTGTCGGAATGTCCGAACAAAGTCCGACCGTGTGTACGGGGCATTATTATAGGCTTACCTGTAGCAAAAAGTGTGTTGTAAGGGTTTACAACCACTTTACGCTGGCTATAGACTGATCAAAATTCAAATTGTGTTCAGTGTGTGGCTGTCCCTGCTCGTCAGACGGCAGATGTTTGAACAACCTCTGTCAAAGGGACATACTGGAAAACTTTAGCAACCAACGGCTGCAGCTAATTGATCAGTGTATTCTGACAGCGAGATGGACAGAGGAACCTGTTTTTTGTTTTTTATTCAGCCGATCAGTGACCAGCTTTACTTCTCCTGTTGCTTTATTTTGTGTTTTGAAAACTAAACGAAGAACCTTGCAATGAGAACACCCTTATACCCCCTTTTAATATCCTCAGTAGGTGGAGCTGGGAACTACAGATGCATAATAAGGTGCGATGAGCGGTTCTGATCACCGGCATTAGCCCAAGACTGAAATATGTGCTTTTGGTGGACTAACCCTTGCCACCAAGCAGTGAAGCATCTGATGAAAGGGTGGAAGTTCTTACCATACAATGTTACCATCTGTTTAAAGTCATTAAAGGCTTTTGCTGTCTGGCGCCCCACAGCGCTGCTATTGGACATCAAGTAGTCGTGTACACATTGGATTAACCCTGAGCATGTCTCATTTGCATCTCGCAATGCTGTTGGCGCGGCTGTGGTCAATAAAGCTGAAGTGAAAGTTGGTTTAAAGGCTTTCCGAATCTCCACACTTTGTTTAGACACCAAAAGGCTTTCAGGAGCTGGCACAACCCCTGGGAGGAAAAAAAAAAATGTTTTATACATAATATATTTTATACTATAATATTATATTATTAATAATAAAATATATATTAATATATACTATAAGGACTGTTTGACATGGGCCACAGTTTTATCACAACCCCCCTGGCCACCCTCCAAAATTCTAACATTACAACAGGATGGGGGGCTGTACATATACGGCGGCTGAGATGCTTTAGTTCATGACTGGTACAATTTTAACTCGATTTGTGAAGTTTGATAGGCGGCACCACCTGTCAAACTAGCCCACTGAGGCTTGTGGTTGCCATGCGGTATAATGCAAAATCCTTCTTGAGAATAAAAAACAAAGAAACGGCGCATGCGCGGATGCCTGAGAGGTTAGATATGCCTGCTTAGAGCTCCGCTCCAGGGCCGTTTTCGCCGGAGGACTACAGGTCCCAGAGACGCAGAAAAGCATCAAAACCACCTGGCACTTACCTGTAAAGCACTCAGGTACTATAAGAATAGTTTTGAAAGGCACCAAATCTAAAATTAAGTCTGGTAGCATTAAGGAAACACCGGCCCGTCAGTTATCCAAGATGGCGGCGGCAGTTACCTCACAGCCCAGCACCTCACATACTGCCAAGCCACTGAAACTCAATACAAGCACCATAGATTTTTCTGGAGAGTCGGATACAGACATAGGAGACACACAAACAGCATTACAAACGGATTTATTTAAAAAATTTGAGCGAATATTACAAAAAGCCCTGAAACAGACGTCAGACCACATAACAGATAAATTAACAAGGGAAATTAGAGACCTGGGGCAAAGAACAGCTGAGTTAGAAATAAGGATGGATGATTTGGAAAGTCAAACACAGCAACATGAATCAGAATTTATGAACCTGAAAGAAGAAAATGCTGTATTACAGTCACGTTTAGAGGACCAGGAGAATAGGGATCGTAGGGCTAACTTGCGGATTAGAGGTATCCCTGAGAATGTCCTTGATGTTCAAGCCACTATTACTGCACTATTTCAAGAACTACAACCTGGTATTCCAATTGAGAGATTAGAAATGGATAGAGTGCATAGAGCTTTAGCTCAACGTAGAATAAATGGCCCTCCTAGGGACATAATTGCTAAAATGCATTATTATCGCACTAAAGAACAATTGCTTGCAGCAGCCAGAGGAAAGGAGTCTCTCACTTTTCAGGGTCATGTATATCAGCTTTTTGCAGACCTTTCTCCTATTACAGTGGCAAAAAGACGTGCACTTAAACCCCAGTTACAAGTACTTCAACGTCATCAAATTACTTATCATTGGGGTTTTCCTTTTTCGCTCAGATTTACACATTTAGAAACTAAATATATATGTCGCTCTTCAGAGGAATTGCAGTCAGCCTTGATTGAGTTGGGCCTAAGGGACCAGGATTCATCTAAAGATTTACCACGCAGAAGGTCAGCCTCAGGATCACCTCAGCAAAATGCAACAGGAGTACATAACTCTTCCACCTCTTCGCGTCAACATCTACATAAGCGAGGCCGTTTTGACAACTCTTCCCCTAATAATGAAGACTCAATGGACTGATATATATGTTTTTTTTTTCATATATATATCTGTTAAAGAATGTTTTCTATTTGACTCTTCAGTAATATATTACAACCTATTTCAGTGAACCCACTATTCACTATACCAAGGTTTCAGGTTTTTGGACTTCCAGTCTAAATCTTGTTTTTAAGGTCTATGCCATCCATAACTTTTTTGTGTGAAAATATATATTTTTTTTTTTTTTTTTTTTTTTTTTTTTTTTACAAGCTTTTTAGTAATAATTTTTTTTTTTGATTACACTTTGGTACTTGGATATGACCAGCACTTAATATCCTATCTGTTAATAAAGTGTATGCGTATGTTCATATATGCATGTATACATAAGTGTATGGATGTATATATGTTTGCATATATATATTTTTATTTTATTTTTTATTTTTTTTTTTTTTTTTTTTTTAATATTTTTTATTTTTTTTTTTTTTTTTTTTTTATTATATATATATGTATGTATAAATATATATATATATTATTTTTTTTATTTATTTATCTATTTATCTATTTTTATTTATTTATTTATTTATTTATTTTAATTTATTTACTTTGTATATGTGTATGTATGTGTATGTATTTGTGTGTATGAGCACGTGTATGTATATGTGTAATTATGTGTAAGTGTATGTATGTATGTACGTATATGCGTATGTATATGTATATGTATATATATATGTATATGTATGTATATGTATGTGTGTATGTATGTGTGTATTTATAATATATATATAAATTTATCTATTTATGTATTTATTTATTTATTTAAAAAAATTTTTTTTTTTTTTTTTTTTTTTTTTTTAATTTATTTATTAATTTTTTAGTATTATATGTATATATATATTTTTTTTTTTTTTCTTTTCTTTTTTTTACTAATTTTTTTATTTTTTTATTTCTTGCCACGATTATTATAGAAATTAATAATCTTAAGGCCGGTAGCGATTTAAATAATTTAGTTTGCCTAAGATTGCGTCTAATATTATAAGTTATAGTAGTATATTTTAATGGAGCTGTGGTTCTCCGGCGAAGTTCGTCCTTTCGGAATTTCTTGTTGCCCCCCTCTCCATCCTCAGATTCTCGCTGCTATTATGTGGGAGTCTGCGGATGGTTTTGGAGCCACTTGGAGTCTTTTGATTACACCTCCAAGTTGCTCCCTTACCCTAGCATTTTGTTTTTCTTTATACTTAATATGTTATCATATTGGGGTTACTCGATTGCTAATTATTCTCTCCTATTCTGTCCTTTCTTTTCCTTTTCTTTCTCTCGGGGTGGTGTCCTCGACTCTAGTTATTAATTGTATTTCATATGGTGTGATAGTCATCTTTGTTCTATTATGGCCCCGATAAATATTCTATCCTTGAATGTTCAAGGATTTAATATTCCGCATAAACGCACAAAAGCAATGAGATCTTTCTCAGCCAAGAAGGCACACATTATTTGTCTGCAGGAAACTCACTTTACAGATAAAGCTACTCCTAAATTTCTTTCCCCCTCTTATCCACAATTTTATACCGCCTCAACCACAGTTAAACAACGAGGGACTCTTATCGGATTTCATCGTTCTATGCCATTTACCCTTTTAACTCAACTAAAAGATCCGGAGGGAAGATACTTACTTCTCGCAGGATACATATTGGATATGGCTGTCACAATAGTATCATATTATGCACCCAATAAGAAACCAGAATCCTTTTTGTCCCATCTTTTCCAAATTGTAGAAACCCACAAATTTGGCACTGTAATTTTATGTGGAGACTCAAATACAACAGTTTTCCCCTTCTTAGATAAGTCTCCGCCGGCACCCATCAATAGGTCTACTAATGTAACCCTTCAACATCTACTTACTAAACATGGTTTGGTGGATACATGGCGAGAGCTTAACCCTACTAGTAGACGTTTTACACATTATTCCTACCCACATAAATCATTCTCACGCATTGACCATATCCTAATCCCTTATAGCATGACCCCTGAAATTTTATCTTCAAACATCCTACCCTTTACATGGACAGATCATTGTGCGATATGCACATCCATTGCATCTACTATACCCAGATCCCACGATACTAATTGGTGTATTAATGACTCCACATTAACTCACCCTTCCCGTCGTAGTGAAATTGAAATTGCGCTAAAGGATTATTTTTCCTCCAATGATACCGGAGATACTTCTGACACCACGTTGTGGGAAGCTCACAAAGTGGTTATTCGTGGTAGACTAATACAACAAGCTACAAACCTCAAAAGAGAACGTAAACTTTTGTTTGCAAAGTTGGAAGATAACTTTAACTCTTGTCATTCCGCCTTTCAATCATACCCGAATGCCATTAATAATACTAAATTAGACAAAGCGCGTCTTGATCTAGATTTATTTTTAACTGACTCAGCAGACAAACTTATACGTAAACGACAACACATTCAATACCTTAATGCCATCAAACCCACCACCTCCTTGGCAAGAAATTTGAAATCAATAGATCAAATACGGACCCCTATACGACTGAAAACGTCAAGTGATGCGTACACTAGCAATCCAATTAAAATATTAGAAATATTTCGATCTAATTTAGCTAAAGTATATTCCTATACTCATGATTTTAATCAAACCAATGCAGATACTCTTTTCTCCAATATCAAACTCCCTACTCTAGCTATTGAACAACGAGAGAGACTCGAGTGTCCTATCACAAATATTGAAGTTCAGAATGCTATAAAAAGTTTGAAACTTCATAAAAGACCGGGCCCCGACGGGTTTTCGGCATCATATTATAAAAATTTTGAACACATCCTAACTCCAGTCTTGACTAGAGCCTTCAATTCTATCTTAGCGGGACACTTATTTCAATCTGAGACATTAAAATCTATTATAGTTATGATTCCCAAACCCCGTTCAGATACTACCTCTTGGACTAATCATCGCCCTATATCTCTACTCAATTTAGATATTAAGTTGCTTGCTAAGATATTGGCATCTAGATTGAATAATATTATAGGTCAACTCATACACAGGGACCAAACGGGTTTTATGCCCAAGAGACAAGCAGGAGATAATATAAGAAGATCCCTTTTACTCATCCATGCAGCTAAATCCAGACGCATCCCAACCTGCCTCTTATCTTTAGACATCAAAAAAGCATTTGATTCAGTCACCTGGCCTTATATGCAGTATATGCTTCAAAAATGGGGTTTCGGAATACATTTTCTGACTTGGGTTTCCTCTCTTTATAACAATCCGAGGGCTTATATTAAATATGCCGGATACAAATCGACAGTGTTCGATATTAGAAGAGGCACGAGACAAGGCTGCCCCCTTTCCCCGTTGCTTTTCGCTCTGCTTATAGAACCTTTAGCACAACTAATCAGATCTAATCCAGACATCAAAGGTATTGAATTGGGTGGTTATCAACATAAGCTTTGTCTTTTTGCTGACGATATTCTTATTTTTTTATCACATCCCCATATTTCCGCCCCTAATCTTCTTAACGTACTTGATAAATTTGCACATATTTCCGGGCTCTTTGTAAACCCCGTTAAATCAAATGCGCTAAATATATCTTTACCACTATCAGAGCTTCAACAGGCTCAAATTTCCTTACCATTTAATTGGGTCTCTCATAAATTACCATACTTAGGAGTATACCTCACATCCTCACTTTCTGATCTTTTTGCAGTTAATTATCTACCCCTATTGAAACAAACCACAGGCCTCATGAAACAATGGTCCTCTCTCCCATTGTCATGGTTGGGACGGATAAATACTATAAAGATGACGTTATTACCGAAATTTTTATACCTATTTAGGGTACTTCCGATTTCTATACCATCATATTTCTTTAGAATTACACAAAGTAAAGTGTTGTCGTTCATCTGGGGTAACATTAAACCCCGTGTATCTAAATCCACTCTGTACCTTAGCAAAACATGTGGGGGCCTGGGGTTACCAAACTTTTCCTCTTATTACTATGCTGCACAAATTTCAATTTTAACTAAATACCATTCTAGGGAAGAAATACCCCTTTGGGTAGCTATTGAATCTATTGATAGCGACCCCATATCTGTAGCCAATTTGTTATGGATGCAACCTAGAGATAGATCTCATCTATTTAATCCCATTACAAAACATTCATTAACTATTTGGGATAAGTTTAGTAAAATCCATATGCTTCAATCTATGCACAATCCCCTTCTTTCTTTTCTAGGGAACCCAGCTTTTTATCCTGCTTGGAAATTTCCAAAGTCATTTTCAGCTTGGTCCTCTACAAACTTGGTCAGATTATATAAGCTAGTCTCTAACGATAAATTTCAAACATTCTCTACTTTATGTGATAACAATGAATTACCTTGTAATGAAATATTTCGTTATTTACAAATCAAAAATTTTTATACGCCTTTGCTTAGGACCGGTACCATGCTTAATCAATTGTCTCAATTTGAGCATATTTGTATGAGTGACCCACATGTTAGAGGGATTATTTCACTCATTTATCAAAATCTCATTAATACTCCTAATGATATACTTCCGCCTTATACTGCTAAATGGGCAACAGATTTAGGACGGACGTTCACCATCAATGACTGGTCTAACATATGGATGGCTACCAAATCCTCATCCCCTAATTGCTTTGCTCTTGAAACTAACTTCAAAGTTTTGGCGCGTTGGTATCTAGTACCAGCTAGGATTGCTAAATTTACTCCTTCATATCCTAATACTTGCTTCCGAGGTTGTTCCTCACCAGGTACCCACGTGCACATATGGTGGCAATGCCCAATTGTGCAAGAATTCTGGAAAAAAGTATTTGCCATGGCATCTAAAGCTTTAGAAATTCCTATAACATTAGATCCAGCCATTGCACTCCTCAATCTTAAACCAGACAACATAACCTGTAATCAATTCAAATTGCTTATTCAAATCAATACTGCAGCTAAACAAACTATAGCCAAAGCATGGAAGTCTAATACACTGATTGTGGCAGAAGTCAAACATAGAACTAACAAGGCCCTCATTTTCGCAAAAATGACAGCTATCAAAGACAATAATATTAATAAATTTAGTAGGATTTGGCAGCCTTGGGTTAAGCACTTCTTTTCTTCCGATTTCGACCAGTCATTGATGTTACCCTATTAAAATTCCTGAAATATTGATGTATTATTGCTTATCTATGTCGGGAGCCGGGACACCACTCCGGGGGATTCTTTCTTTTCTTCTTTTTTCCTTTTACCTTACTACCTTTTTCTCTTAAGATCGCTTTAATTTCTAGGGCAAACCTATGTAATTTTATTTAATATTCAGCACTATGATTAAAATGCCCGTATAAATCTCATATTCTTTTCTCTTCCTTCTCTACTATCTTTTCCTTTATCATTTATTAAGCGATTGATATTTATGGGATATTTTTACAATTTACCTAAGTGACTCATATCTCATTATCAATGAGTAATGTCTTTCTGCATATTAGACTTTCATAATTTTTCTCCTCCGATAGTTAAATATAGTCAATAATTTGTAATGAGAGTATCACTCCTTTTTCCCGTTCTTCATTTAAATTTTTTTCATCCTCTCTCAGGTGTACTATATGGATTAATTGCTATTTGTAATATTAATTTCATTTTTGATTATCCATGCCCCCATCTATCCACAGTTTGAGCCCAAGCGGGGTGGATAGGTGGTCTGGAGGCATACTTTATATATTTCATATATAAATAGAGATTCATATTTTGATTCACAATTTATTGACTAATTTAAAATTTTATTTACCTCTGATTTCACCTCGCCTGTGAGATTTGTTTTTGTAAAAGCCATATAGATATGTCTCTATTGTTCATATATATATCCCTTGATACAATATATGATATACTTTGTTTTTTCTTATGCAAAATTTCAATAAAAATATTGAACAAGAAAAAACAAAGAAACAGACATTCAGGAGGCAGCAAGATCACCTCCTGAATGATGGCAGCCATGGCTATGTGGCCCTCTTGAATGTGATCCATTGCAGATCGCTTTTCAGAAGGTGGTAGGCACTGCCACCTACAGGGCTGCTGTTAGAAATCACGGGGCCCCGTACAGCCTACCTGACATTGATTTATCAGTCCATTTCTCTGTAGCCTCAGCTGCACGGATGAATGTTTAAGAATCGCTCTGATTATTAAACTTAAGCATACTATCCTTCAGTGATGAAGGGACACAGGAGTGATTGGTACCAATCGCTCACTGTGTTCATTCAGGAAATGAAGGGGCCAGTAAATGACATATTTATTGGTCCCTTCCCCTGCTTTCCATCCTGAAACAGCCCCCTGTGTGCCCGCAGCAGCTGCCAGCGAGAGAGGAGGGAAGCCAGAAGCGCGGCAGGGGAAAGGGGCACACAGGGGGGGACCGGATAGCAGATGGAAGGATCGCATGTGCTAGAAAGAACCCCCCTACAGTGCAGCTGGAGGGAGGGAGAGGAGGAGAAGCTGGCACCGCTGCAGGGGGAGGCAGAAGAGGATCAGTGTCTGCAATAAGACAGTACAGCCGGCCCTCCAGCTCAGCAGGTGCCCGGGCCCCTCTTTTGAACTGATGGGGCCCAGGACCAGTACAGGAGGGCTGGCTGTACTGCCTTATCAGTGGCCCTGGCCACCCATGTGAGAGAGACATTAAGTCCCATGCAGGGAATTGTCAATAGGTAACAGGCTTGAAATTATGCCTTGACCCAAAAAGCTCAATATATAGAAGATACAGTATAGAAGTTCTTACAAAGCATTCACATTGTTTTTTATGTCGCATTAACTGGAATGCCACCTTATTGACCTTTAGTTTACCCTAATCAGCCATAATTAACCCCTTCTACTCCTTCTCTGCTTAACTTTCATTTTCCTGCAGACATTTTACTTCTACTTTTCCTGAAATTATTATTTTCTTTGACTTTGTTTTGTTCATTAACTTTTTTTTTTTTTTTTGGCGTAGCATTAGAAAGCGCAAAATTGAAAGAAAAGCTATCACCCCCATGTTAAGGGCATGTGGTCTGGTATGGTTCAGGAGCGATTATCTGGGAATGATCACCCAGGACACAGACCGTCTGTATCTAGGTCCGATCATTCCCAGGTCATTTCTGCCTCAGTATCCATGATTAGCTGCAGGACCTGTCAGCCCCATTTTGGTTTTAATGGGGATTCTGCCCGCAGCTATTCACCAAGACTCCTGCATGTCATTTCTAAATACCCTATTCGTAAGTGTGAATGGGGGCCTGAAAGTGAATTTACTGCTTGGTCAGAAAAAGTAAAAGCTTCAAAGTGTTTCCAAATTTTGTCTTCCATTAATTGGAGGTAATTATATATGTGTGGGTCCACACAAACATACCGCTGTGATACCATGTTTGCATATATCCTAATACCTCAAATTATATGTTTTCGAATATAGACACCACAGTCCCCCTAAAGAAGACTATGATTCACTTGGTTGAAACGCGTTGGGTCACCCTTTGGGTCTGGATTAATATTGCAATAATTACTTTGTCTATAATTATACCTGCCTGATTACTGTTTTCATGGCGAATGGGCCAAAATGGGAGTGTATGTAAACAGAGCTCATATTTTAAGACCTTTGTTTGATTTTAACATGCTAAAAAATCATGGGGATCGTCCAACTTTTCTTTGTGGCACATTTTTGGGGTGTGCAGCATCTCTAGCCCTATGTGTGTCCCCAGTTTTCAAGCCTAGCATGATTCTATCCATGGCCGCCGTGGCCACCCCCTATTCATGCATCTGGCCCCTTTCGGGTCACTGGGTGCATAAATTACAGCGGCGGGGTGTATTTTTGAAGCACTTGATTAGAGCCAGAGCCTCTAATAGGCTTCAAAATCGGGTGGACTCGAGTTGCAGAACATGCGTCATGGAGCCCACCTAGGTGTGTTACAACAGCAAATGAACATTCGCTGTTGAATCACTGCTCCTCAATCCAGCCAATCAGAAGTGGGTCTGAGACCTGTTTTCCAATGGGCCAAAAAGAGAAGACTACCGATTGGCTGCTGAGGAGGGAGGAAATGGAAGACGCTACTGTGGAGAGCAGGAGAACAAAAAGCCGCCGGTGATGAGGAACAGAAGGCCGCCCAAGCCATGTAAGGGCAAGTCGCCGGTGATGGGGTAAGTGCTCTCGACCGACCGACCCGGGGGGGGGTGGCATACTGTTTGCCGCCCCTCCCAAAAAAAATTCCCATTTCCCACCAGCCACCACTGCTGGTCACAAGTTCACTTTAAAAAAAAGAAAATTCAGGTAAAAAGCAAAATCAATCAGTGGATGGTTATAATAAATCATGGAGTATGCTATAATAATAGAGTCATACACAGTAACATTCCCTAGATTTACACTGAGAAATGTAAATATGAGAAAAATGCCCATTGACACGTTCGAACATATAATTTATGGAAACCCATGCACTTGTCTACTGTTTCCAAGTGAAGTAATTACACCCTGTCTTCATTAAGGATTCAGTGATTTTGCATCTCATTAGCAGAGAATACTCGTTCTTTGATTACCCAGCTGCCTCTTTTAAATCCATATGTTAAAGCTCCCACAGTACTTCACAAAACTTACACGAAAGGCCAAAATTATAAAGGTTTTCCTCATTCGGCAGGACGTTCTCCGGGAAGGACAAAACAAGTCCATTGGACTGCGTGATTCCGTCATCTTTACTCGAGCTCCATGATCCTAGCAGGCCAAGAGTTTTATGGAGGAACGTCTGCGGTAGAAGAACCACGGCCTGCAAAATGGCGCCTTCGCCCATTCCCACAGACACCTGCAGACCACAGCTGTACACGATGGCAATCCGTTTTTCTTCTATTTTGAGGAGAGAAAAACTGTTTTGGCTGAAGTACATTACATCTGCAAAATAAGAGGGAATATGTATTCAAAGATGAAAACATTGTTCAATATCAATCGCTCAGTTTACACCGTTGTGTTTGGACACGTGCTTCCGAACATGCTAAAACACGTGTGATCTAAGGCAAAATATAGATATATACTTCAAAATAATAAAACAGGAAAGGAAATTAGTGGGACTTTCAATGAGGAACGTCACTGTTACAGATATTGCATAGGTCATTATTATATAAATGTTTAATTAATCAACTACAAATACAAATAGTAGTAATGTCTCACTTTTTTTTACATCACTGAAACCTGACATTTTACCAGGGGTGTTTAGACTTTTTATATCTACTATATACTGCGGCAGAGCGGCTCTATTGAGCGAAATAACGTACCTATACATCGTTTCATGCAATAGATAGTGTGGGCGCTGCACAGAGGAGGAGCCGATGCGCATGCCTCCCGCGATCACGGTACAGAGAGGCAGAACGGAGATCTGCCTATGTAAACAAGGCAGATCCCCGTTCTGACAAGGAACAACATGGAGATCTGCTGTTCCTAGTGATTAGGAAAAGTGATCTCTGTGTTGTTCCTATCAGCATTTCCCCCACACAGTAAGAAAACACACTGAGGGAACACATTTAACCCTTTGATCGCCCCTGATGTTAACCCCTTCCCTGACAGTTACATTTTACAGTAATCAGTGCTTTTTTTAGCACTGATCACTGTATTGGTGTCACTGGTTCCCAAAAAGTATCACTTAGGGTCAGATTTGTCTGCCGCAATGTCGCATTCCCACTAAAAATCGCAGACCGCGATCACCATTACTAGTAAAAGAAATTTTAAAAATAAAAGTCCATAAATCTATCCCGTAGTTTGTAGACGCTATAACTTTTGCGCAAACCAATCAATATACGCTCATTGGGATTTCTTTTTTTCCAAAAACATGTAGAAGAATACATATTGGCCTAAATGAATGAAGAAATTTGTTTTTTTACTTTTTTTTTTGGATCTGTATTATAGCAAGTGACTAGAAAGTAAAAAATATTGTTTTTGGTTTCAAAATTGTCGAAATTTTTTTGTTTATAGCGCAAAAAATAAAAACCGCAGAGGTGATCAAATACCACCAAAAGAAAGCTCTATTTGTGGGAAAAAAAGGACATCAATTTTATTTGGGTACATTGTCGCATGACCGCGCAATTGTCATTTAAAGTATTGCAGTGCCGTATCGCAAAAAATGAACTGGACAGGAAGGGGGTAAAACCTTTCCGGGGCTGAAGTGGTTAATGCATTATTTAAGCATTTCTCTAGAATTGCCAAACTCATTATATACTCCTGGAGTAAAAATCTAATAACATGTTATTTATGGTATTAAGGTTTGAACATGCACTACAGACACAGATTTAGCCATTGTGATAAATAACCAGTGTTAAAGAGGTTGTGACCCTAAAGAAAAAAAAAGATCTTGTTCCTTTAAAACATGTTAAACCGCATAGTGTTTATGCAGTGTCATTTGTCCCTCTCTATGCTTTAAAATACTGGTTGATCCTGCCTGTTCCTGTGTCCCCCTGTGTGTGCTGACCACGTTAATCATGGCTGCAGATCCACGATACCGTGGTCAGGTTACGTGCCTCCATCATCCGTAGCTCTCCCTCTCCCCCTCCCTCCCTGCCTGTTAGCTTGGGAGTCTGTGTGTGAGCCACCTCCTCACTGCATCTGCACCCCAGGCGCCTGCATCTCCCTTGTCCATATCCTACTCAGGAGATCAGATCTGTGGGAGCCTTTGGAAGACAAGCTGTCTTTTGGAAACACAAAAGTCAGGCTTCTGTGTCTACAAGTGATAGTGGTAGGCAGGGAGTAGAGGGCCTGAACCAGAGGTGGTGGAACTGAGTTCCACTAGTTTCAGCTGAAAAAAAGCCACGGTTTTAGTCATAGTCTTTTAACTAAAATGCCATTTTAGTTCTAGTCGTATTTTAGTCACCTGAATTTTTTTAGTCATATTTTAGTCTACTAAACTTCTTCGTACTTCATCCACTAAATTAACTCTGGTACATAGTTGCTTTGTTGTCAACTGAATAAAAATGTCAGAAGGAGCTAACACTGGAGTGCGTCTTTCATCTTTCTACAGTGAGGGAAAAAAGTATTTGATCCCCTGCTCATTTCGTACATTTGCCCACTGACAAAGAAATGATCAGTCTATAATTTTATTGGTAGGTTTATTTTAACAGTGAGAGACAGAATAACAACAAAAATATCCAGAAAAACGCATTTCAAAAAAGTTATAAATTGATTTGCATTTTAATTAGTGAAATAAGTATTTGATCCCCTATCATTCAGCAAGATTTCTGGCTCCCAGGTGTCTTCTATACAGGTAATGAGCTGAGATTAGGAGCACTCTCTTAAAGGGAGTGCTCCTAATCTCAGCTTGTTACCTGTATAAAAGACACCTGCCCCAAATGCAATCAATCAGATTCTAATCTCTCTATCATGGCCAAGACCAAAGAGCTGTCCAAGGATGTCAGGGACAAGATTGTAGACCTACACAAGGCTGGAATGGGCTACAAGACCATCGCCAAGCAGCTTGGTGAGAGGGTGACATTAGTTGGTGCGATTATTCGCAAATGGAAGAAACACAAAATAACTGTTAGTCTCCCTCGGTCTGGGGCTCCATGCAAGATCTCACCTCGTGGAGTTTCAATGATCATGAGAACGGTGAGGAATCAGCCCAGAACTACACAGGAGAATCTTGTCAATGATCTCAAGGCAGCTGGGACCATAGTCACCAAGAAAACAATTGGTAACACACTACGCCGTGAAGGACTGAAATCCTGCAGCGCCCGCAAGGTCCCCCTACTCAAGAAAGCACATGTACAGGCCTGTCTGAAGTTTGCTACTGAACATCTGAATGATTCAGAGGAGAACTGGGTGAAAGTGCTGTGGTCAGGTGAGACCAAAATCGAGCTCTTTGGCATCAACTCAACTCGCCGTGTTTGGAGGAGGAGAAATGCTGCTTATGTCCCCAAGAACACCATCCCCACCGTCAAACATGGAGGTGGAAACATTATGCTTTGGGGGTGTTTATCTGCTAGGGGGACAGGACAACTTCACCGCATCAAAGCGACGATGGACGGGGCCATGCACCATCAAATCTTGGGTGAGAACCTCCTTCCCTCAGCCAAGGCATTGAAAAGAGGTCGTGGATTGGTATTCCAGCATGACAATGACCCAAGGCAACAAAGGAGTGGCTCAAGAAGAAACACATTAAGGTCTTGGAGTGGCCTAGCCAGTATCCAGACCTGAATCCCATAGAAAATATGTGGAGGGAGCTGAAGGTTCGAGTTACCAAACATCCCTCCTGAGATGTGTGCAAACCTGGTGGCCAACTACAAGAAATGTCTGACCTCTGTGATTGCCAAAAGGGGTTTTGCCACCAAGTACTAAGTCATGTTTTGTGAAGGGGTCAAATACTTATTTCACTCATTAAAATGCAAATCAATTTATAACTTCCTTGAAATGCGTTTTTCTGGATATTTTTGTTGTTATTCTGTCTCTCGCTGTTAAAATAAACCTTCCAATAAATTTATAGACTGATCATTTCTTTGTCAGTGGGCAAACGTACAAAATCAGAAGGGGGGTCAAAATACTTTTTCCCCTCACTGTATATCCCTTAACGGTGAGCAGAGACTGGCTATAGTGGGTTGTTCACAGACGGCAAGAGGCTTGGACCTGGAGTGGTGCTGTGAATTTGGGTATGTTTTTATACAGTGTGCTTTTACATATTGAGAACTATAGGATAAACATATTAGAAAGCAGGAATTCTAATTAAACAGAGTGCCTATATGCAATTTGATGTACTGTCATAATTTGCAAAATGTCCCCCCTTTAAAATCTGGCCTATTTTGTAGTGTGAATCTCCAGTATATTCTACCCCATAACACTTAGATAAATACTCACTTTTCTTGAATTCCACCTGTTTATCATCCACTAAAGCAAGCAAATCTTTCCTGTTTTCAGAGATTCGCCATTCCACCTGCATCCCACACAATGAGATAAACATCAGTGGACGAGATAAAATGCTGAAAGACGTCTACAGATGCTTGAGGGCGCTAGTCACGTACCTTGAGCGTGCCTTGGTAGAATGCGGCCAATCGTATAAGGGCGGTGGTGTTCCCATATCCATTCTCCCGTTTCTCTGTCTGACCCTGAAGAGTGAAGACGTTAGCTCCCTTGCCGGAGGAAAGCCTGACAATGACAAACTCCCCGAGACCTTTGAATGTGTATTCTTGTCCATTAAACATTGTAAAATGCAAAGTCCCATACACTTGCCCTGAAAAGAATAGAAAACATCCAGAATCTTAAATCCCTATATTACAGGAACATTAAAGGATGCAGCGTGCTGTAGACTTAAGGCCCCATTCACACCCGAGCGTATCGTTTTTTGAGCGTTTTTCCGGCGTTTTGTCGCGAGTATTTGCGTTGCAGTGTTTCCATGCAGCATTTTTGAGCTTTGTCGGTTTTTTTTTTATTAGCCAATAGGAAAAATGATCATCTGTTTCATCATTTGTTGCTATGTTTTTAGATTTTGTCATCTGCTTCCTGCTCCAAAAACGCCCAAATCTGCCCGATGCGAGCGACAAAAAAGGGTCCAGAAATTGTTTGAGCTTCAGGCGTAGGGCTCCAGGTGACTTGGAGTGGAGGTGTGAACCATCTCCATAGAGAATAATTGATTTTTTCCCCCTCAAGCGTTTTGTAGTTTCAGGCTTCAAGCTACAAAATACTCAGGTAGGAATGGAGCCTTACAGTGGGGGGAGATTTACTACAACCAGTGCACACAGAATCTGGTGCAGCTGTGCATAGTAACCAATCGGGGAAATAATTGATTGCTGTGCCCTGGGGTGGCAATCAAACACCCTGAGTATACATGTGCCACATACAAATAAAAATTGAATGGTAGGAAAAATGGACTTTAACGGCACGTATAGAAAAATATAACAAATTTTTAATGGTTCACATAAATTCCAAACGTATACAGTACACATTTTATAAAACACATAATTTATACATAGAAAAGGACCCACAGGAAGTATTCACGTGACATTTTTCTTGGGCTAATCAATGGGTCCTTTTCTATTTATAAATTATGTGTCTACGATAATTTATACATAATTTACATAGTTCACATAAATTACAATAATTTGCAATTTATGTGAACCATTAAAAATTGGTTATATTTTTCTATACTTGCCGTTAAAGTCCATTTTTCCTACCATTCAATTTTCTCATAGTAACCAATCAGCTTCCAGGTGTTATTGTCAAAGTTTAATTGAACAAGCTGAAATTAGAAGCAAATTGGATACTATGCACAGCTGCACTAGACTCTGTGTGCACCAGTGGAATTTATTTTTGTGGGAGGGGGGGCGGCAAACATTATGCCGAATATTCATTTGCTATTGTGACACACCTGGGTGGGCTCTCGTTCCCATGCTCTGCGACCCGAGCCCACTTTATTTTGAAGCCTATTAGAGCCTCTGGCTCTAATCAGGTGCTTAAAAAAAAAAACCTCATTAATCTATCCATTGCATATAGGGGGTGGAGTGGAGAGAGGGAGCGGCGCCCGGGCGCCCCAATGAACGAGCCACCGCTGGACTGTGCACCAATTTTTAGTAAATCTCCCCCATAGCAACAGCTACAGATGTTTTTCCTACTAAAATTCTTCAAGAACTGACAAAAAAAGTATGACATGGCATAAATGACGTACCCAGGCCTGGTGATGTATAGTCTGAACAGGATACCAGGGGTCTTCTCTCATAGAATAAATGGCACAGAGGAGTATTAATACAGCACCACTGGAAAGGGAGCAGATCTTTATCTGTTGTGAAAAAATGGCAGTTATTACATGATTAGAATGCTTTAAATATACATTCTAGAAAGAAATAAAAGATAAAAAAAAGGGTAACTCCACTTTTGTGAAAAAAATAACAAAATAAAAAATAATATAGTGTATACAATTGCAACACAAGTCATATTGTAATTAAATGTTATTAAAAATCACCTTTCCTTTTCAATCTGCAGCACTGTATTTCCCTGTAAAATGCGATATGGCTACCTGGAGGTGCTCTGTACATAGATAGTGTATAGAACACCCCCTAGATATGTCATTTCCTGCTTGTGTGATTGGCTCACTGATTTTCCCAGAAGTCTGCACAATACAAGTCAGATTTTTGGCATCCCCTGCAACAAAAATCTAATTTTTGGTGATATACTTCCAAAGAAGATCCCATCTAAAGGGATGCAGACCCTGCAATTCTCCTCATTAGACCCCTGCATGTGCAGCAGCTGATTGATAATTGTGAAGTCACTCTCATAAAGATTCACTGAGCACACAGAGACAGAGAAACAAACAGCTATTTCTTCAGAATAACAAAATGTAGGAATCTGAAACAAAGTGTATTAAAATCCTTGCAATGTACATAGATCACCCAGAGGGGAGTGCTTTTTTTTTTAACAAGAGTGGAGTTACTCTTTAAAGGATAAGTTCACCTTTCACTAAGGTGACCAGATTTTTAAAATGAAATCCGGGGACATTTTTTTTTTTTTATTGGCAAATAGTAAACTATTTTATAAGCATATTTTCCTCAAATTATATATGCAGTGTATGTGGTATGTGTTTATGTAATGATTCTATGATATATACAATTATTTCTGGAAATCATTTCATACCAGCCCCATAGCATTATTATGCCAGCCCAACCGCATAACGTCATTATTTTCTTGTTCATAAAAGGGAAAACCATGCATTTTAAAGAACATTTGAAGAGTGTATTATACTCACCAGTGCTTATGAGCGCGGCCTCATCAGTGCCCATCAATGCAGCCTCACCAGTGCTCATCAATACAGCCTCGCCAGTGCCAATCAATGCAGCCTCACCAAATCTAATCAATGCAGCCTCACCAGTGCCAATCAATGCAGTCTCACCAGTGCCCACCACCTCAGTTTGTTCAGTGTCCATCAATTCAGCCTGTTCAGTGCCCATCAATGCAGCCTGTTCAGTGCCCATCAATGCAGCCTGTTCAGTGCCCATCAATGCAGCCTGTTCAGTGCCCATCAATGCAGCCTGTTCAGTACCCATCAATGCAGCCTGTTCAGTGCCCATTAGCTCAGTCTGATCAGTGCCCATCAATGCAGCCTGTTCATTGCCCATCAATGCAGCCTGTTCAGTGCCCATTAGCTCAGCCAGATCATTGCCCATCAATGCAGACTGTTCAGTGCCCATCAGCCCAGCCTTTCCAGTGCCCATCAGCTCAGCCTGTTCAGTCCCCATTAGCTCAGCCAGATCATTGCCCATCAATGCAGCCTGATCAGTGTCCATCAATGCAGCCTGCTCAGTGCCCATCAATGCCACATGATCAGTGCCCATCATAGCAGCCTGTTCAGTGCCCATCAATGCCACGTGATCAGTGCCCATTATCCCAGCCTTTTCAGTGCTAATCAGCTCAGCCGGTTTAGTGCCCATCAGCTCAGCCTGTTTAGTGCCCATCAGCTCAGCCTGTTTAGTGTCCATCAGCTCAGCCTGTTTAGTGTCCATCAGCTCAGCCTGTTCAGTGCCCATCAGCTCAGCCTGTTCAGTGTCCATTAGCTCAGCCTGTTCAGTGCCCATCAATGCTGCCTGCTCAGTGCCCATCAATGCTGCCTGTTTAGTGTTCATCAATGCAACCTGTTCAGTGCCCATCAGCCCAGCCTGTTCAGTGCCTATCAATGAAGCCTGCTCAGTGCCCATCAATGCTACCTGCTCAGTGCCCATCAATGCAGCCTGCTCAGTGCCCATCAATGCAGCCTGTTCAGTGCCCATCAATGCAGCCTGTTCAGTGCCCATCAATGCAGCCTGTTCAGTGCCCATCAATGCAGCCTGTTCAGTGCCCATCAATGCAGCCTGTTCAGTGCCCAGCAGCTCAGCCTGTTTAGTGTTCATCAATGCAACCTGTTCAGTGCCCATCACCCAGCCTGTTAAGTGCCCATCAATGAAGCCTGCTCAGTGCCCATCAATGCTGCCTGCTCAGTGCCCATCAATGCTGCCTGCTCAGTGCCCATCAATGCTGCCTGCTCAGTGCCCATCAATGCTGCCTGCTCAGTGCCCATCAATGCAGCCTGCTCAGTGCCCATTAGCTCAGCCTGCTCAGTGCCCATCAATGCAGCCTGTTTAATGCCCATCAATGCAGCCTGTTCAGTGTCCAGCAGCTCAGCCTGTTCAGTGCCCAGCAGCTCAGCCTGTTCAGTGCACAGCAGCTCAGCAGCCATCAGCTCAGCCTGTTCAGTGCCCATAAATGCAGCCTGTTCAGTGCCCATAAATGCAGCCTCACCTAGAGGAGAGGAGATGGATTATACAGAGCGGGGATTTCCTGTTTACCCCGTGTGGCTGCTGTTCTCAGCGGATGTCCTGCCTTCTTTAAAAGGTATCACCCGTGTGCTGCCTATCATAGGAGGCAGTCCAGGAGGCGGGACTTCCTCTGACAGTTGAGTAAGTGGGAGATCCCCACTCTGTATAATCCAGCAGCGCTCGAAACCCCCCCCCCCCTCACCATCCAAGACAGCCCAAGCCCCAATGGGCCCAGTGGGACTTAACTTAAATATAAAGTAGGGTTATCCAGAGCTGTAACTAGAACCTTTAGGGCCCTGGTGCAAAAAAACCTTGGTGGACCAAGGGATCAAGGGATCAGTGCCCATCAATGCAGCCTGTTCATTGCCCATCAATGCAGACTGTTCAGTGCCCATCAGCCCAGCCTTTCCAGTGCCCATCAGCTCAGCCTGTTCAGTCCCCATTAGCTCAGCCAGATCATTGCCCATCAATGCAGCCTGATCAGTGTCCATCAATGCAGCCTGCTCAGTGCCCATCAATGCCACATGATCAGTGCCCATCATAGCAGCCTGTTCAGTGCCCATCAATGCCACGTGATCAGTGCCCATTATCCCAGCCTTTTCAGTGCTAATCAGCTCAGCCGGTTTAGTGCCCATCAGCTCAGCCTGTTTAGTGCCCATCAGCTCAGCCTGTTTAGTGTCCATCAGCTCAGCCTGTTTAGTGTCCATCAGCTCAGCCTGTTCAGTGCCCATCAGCTCAGCCTGTTCAGTGTCCATTAGCTCAGCCTGTTCAGTGCCCATCAATGCTGCCTGCTCAGTGCCCATCAATGCTGCCTGTTTAGTGTTCATCAATGCAACCTGTTCAGTGCCCATCAGCCCAGCCTGTTCAGTGCCTATCAATGAAGCCTGCTCAGTGCCCATCAATGCTACCTGCTCAGTGCCCATCAATGCAGCCTGCTCAGTGCCCATCAATGCAGCCTGTTCAGTGCCCATCAATGCAGCCTGTTCAGTGCCCATCAATGCAGCCTGTTCAGTGCCCATCAATGCAGCCTGTTCAGTGCCCATCAATGCAGCCTGTTCAGTGCCCAGCAGCTCAGCCTGTTTAGTGTTCATCAATGCAACCTGTTCAGTGCCCATCACCCAGCCTGTTAAGTGCCCATCAATGAAGCCTGCTCAGTGCCCATCAATGCTGCCTGCTCAGTGCCCATCAATGCTGCCTGCTCAGTGCCCATCAATGCTGCCTGCTCAGTGCCCATCAATGCAGCCTGCTCAGTGCCCATCAATGCAGCCTGCTCAGTGCCCATTAGCTCAGCCTGCTCAGTGCCCATCAATGCAGCCTGTTTAATGCCCATCAATGCAGCCTGTTCAGTGTCCAGCAGCTCAGCCTGTTCAGTGCCCAGCAGCTCAGCCTGTTCAGTGCACAGCAGCTCAGCAGCCATCAGCTCAGCCTGTTCAGTGCCCATAAATGCAGCCTGTTCAGTGCCCATAAATGCAGCCTCACCTAGAGGAGAGGAGATGGATTATACAGAGCGGGGATTTCCTGTTTACCCCGTGTGGCTGCTGTTCTCAGCGGATGTCCTGCCTTCTTTAAAAGGTATCACCCGTGTGCTGCCTATCATAGGAGGCAGTCCAGGAGGCGGGACTTCCTCTGACAGTTGAGTAAGTGGGAGATCCCCACTCTGTATAATCCAGCAGCGCTCGAAACCCCCCCCCCCCTCACCATCCAAGACAGCCCAAGCCCCAATGGGCCCAGTGGGACTTAACTTAAATATAAAGTAGGGTTATCCAGAGCTGTAACTAGAACCTTTAGGGCCCTGGTGCAAAAAAACCTTGGTGGACCCCCCTAATTTATTTGGTCCCGGGGCCCTTTTTTCTCGTCCCATGGCCCTTCCCACTGATCCTCGGGATCTTTACTCCTGTTGCGAGGCCCTTTTATTATGGCCCGCAGCAGTGCCTTTTCATGTGTTCTGCAGTGGGTTCCCTTCCTACATCTTGGACCCACCCTACGGTGACAGAAAGCAATATATATGTCACCAGCACACCAGGGAACTCCATATAAGGGTCCAACGCAGTGCACAATTACCAGGGTTGCAAAGGTCACACTTGTGATCAGGCCCTGGTGTTCTGCTGCCATTAGAGCACCTGCTTTTGATAGCGCTGCTCTGACTTCTCTATCTCCATGGCAGCAGTGGCAGTCTGGTTACATTATGGGTCTGATGGGTGCATGCGGGGGAGGGCTGGCACTATTGGTTGTAGACAGCTGAGTCCCACGTTGGTCACCTGGAAGCAGTACTATTGTCATGCCGATCGAGATGTGATCCAGGTGATGCTCCCAGTCGGATCTAATAAACACAGTATTTATAGGAATCAAAAGTACAATCATACTGTATATATCAAAAATATGTTTAGCAGATACGTGGGCTCCATGCCAGTAAAGTTGGGGCTCTGATCAATTAAATTACTATTTTAATTAATATTAGATCCGACTGGGAGCAACACTTGGATCGCATCTCGATCAGCATGTCAGAGATGGCAAGGCAGTGCTACCGCTGCTAAGCGACCGTGGAAGGCTCAGCTGTTTACAACCAATTGTACTCGTGCTTCTGCACATGTGCCCATCAGCCCCATAAAGTAACCAGCACTGGGTCCTAATGTGCTGCCATGGAGACAGAGACCAGCGCTGTCTATTACAGGGGCAGAACCGCAACCCTGGTTGTTTGGCCACTGGATTCCCCCATCCACTTAGAATGTGTAGATGGGGGAATTGGATCATATATATTTTTTTTCAAAGCTAAATCTGACAAGGCCCAATGTCACATCTAAAAACGAGCGCTCAGGGGAAGTGAATATAGTAAGAAGAGTAAATAACAACAGCCAAAAATTAATGGCAGCAGCAGCCGCCTCAAATAGTGCCTCTAAAACTAGAAAAAACACTGCGAAATCATAAATGAAAAGCTTAAAAAGCTAATGGCAGCGCTTGTGTAATGATTGATCAAAAACTGAACAATCTAAACCATATATAATAATATGAAGTCCGTGTACACTTTTAAATGCTAACATGGATGATCCTGAAGACAAGTGTGAGTCCTTTAAAAGTGTATGGAGCGTGATCAGCAAGGATAGTTGTATTCATTCCACAATGTTTCACATCACAAAAAAAAAAAAAGCAAAGTATTTGCTGCATAAAAGTGCTAAATGGAAATTGGAAGGGGGGAGATAGATAGAGGAGAGAAGGGAGGGAGATAGGGACAGTTCACTGATCAAAGTGTAAATGCAGAGCTCACTCATTGGAGGGACGAGGCTGGATGTTGGTGGCTCTGCATACTTCACACCGCTTGGAATGTGTAGCTAGTTTTCTTCATATCTCCCGCGCACATCTCCCCTCTCTCTCCTGCACACAGCTGTATGTCGGGATAGGAGAGTGGGCGGGGAACCGGGCAGACACAGGGGGAACAGGGACAGGAGGAGGAGCTGTATGCATCGCTCACCTCCTGTCAGTTGCTGGGAGGGGGGAGTGAACTCGTTGAGCTGTGTGTGAGACGAGTGTCAGAGACACTCCGCTCAGCTGCAGCCACCGGCCCCTAATATGCAGACTGATTCTCCTGTCCTATGGACGGGAGAAAGCAGTCTGTTCTCTCCGAACTGTCAGTGACCAGACTTCCCCAGCCCTGCAAAGCGGGGACAAAAACGGGGACAAACTTCCTCCGGGGACTGTATGGTCAGTCCGGGGACTGTCCCCGGAAATCGGGGACGTCTGGTCACCCTACCTTTCACGACATGTTATATGTAACACCCATATTCAGGGTGTAACATGTTATGAACAGACCAGCCCCCACTTTCCCCCAATCCCCCACTCTGACAGCTAGCGGGGATCTTCTCTCCCCCGCTAGCTGTTACAATTTTAAAAAAACACGGCTAAAATGGTCTCTGTCTGCCCTGCCACGTCACTCATTCACAGTCCTCTGTGAATGGAAAAATACAAGTCCCGACATCCTTTGCCGCCGTCGGCTAGAAGTAATCAGTGAACTACCATGACGCTGTGTGTAGTTCATTGAGTCTTCCTATCAGTCTTACCCCCTATGACAGGCACAGAGATACACTGACAGGTCTGCAGGAGACCTGCATGGCACCAACGATATTCTGCTGATCACTGGTGCAATGCTTAAGAGCCTTTATACTTTAATCTCTGTACTCTTTAATCATTTGCTATCCAGGGGATTTTTTTTTATTTTCCCACACATGTTAAAATGTTTTTTTTTTTTTTTTGCTAGAAAAACTACTTAGAACCCCAAACATTATACAGGTGATACTCGAAAAATTAGAATATTGTGCAAAAGTTTTCAGTTTATTTCACTAATGCAACTTAAAAGGAGAAACTAATATATGAGATAAACTCATTACATGCAAAGCAAGATAGTCCAAGCCGTGATTTGTCATAATTGTGATGATTATGGCTCACAGCTCATGAAAACCCCAAATCCACAATCTCAGAAAATTTGAATATTACATGCAATCAATAAAACAAGGATTGTACATAGAACAATAGCCTCATAAAAGTAAAGGCATGCATATGTATGGGCCCCTTTTGCAGCAAGTACTGCCTCAATGCGGCGTGGCATGGAAGCTATCAGCCTGTGGCACTGCTGAGGTGTTATGGAAGACCAGGATGCTTCAATAGCGGCCTTCAGCTCTTCTGCATTGTTCGGTCTCCTGTCTCTCATCTTTCTCTTGGCAATGCCCCATAGATTCTCTATAGGGTTCAGGTCGGGCGAGTTTGCTGGCCAATCAAGCACAGTAATCCCACGGTCATTGAACCAGGTTTTGGTGCTTTTGGCAGTGTGGGCAGGTGCCAAGTCCTGATGGAAAATAAAGTCAGCCTCCCTATAGAGCTCGTCTGCGGAAGGAAGCATGAAGTGCTCCACAATCTCCTGGTAGACGGCTGCTTTGACCCTGGACTTAATGAAGCACAGTGGACCAACACCAGCAGATGACATGGCTCCCCAAATCAACACAGACTGTGGAAACTTCACATTGGACTTCAAGCATCTTGCAGTGTGTGCCTCTCCATTCTTCCTCCATACTCTGGGTCCTTGGTTTCCAAATGAGATGCAAAATTTGCTCTCATCAGAAAAGAGGACTTTGGACCACTGAGCAAGAGACCAGGTCTGGTTTTCTTTAGCCCAGGTAAGACGCTTCTGACATTGTTTGTTGTTCAGGAGTGGCTTGACAAGAGGAATACAACATTTGAAGCCCATGTCCAGGATCCGTCTGTGTGTGGTGCCTCTTGATGCACTGACTCCAGCCTCAGTCCACTCCTTGTGAAAGTCCCCAACACTTTTGAATGGCCTTTTCCTGACAATCCTCTCCAGGCTGCGGTCATCCCTGCTGCTTGTGCACCTTTTCCCTTCCACATAACTTTCTATTAAAGCGGAGCGCCACCGAAAATTTTTTTTTTAAAAGTCAGCAGCTACAAATCCTGCAGCTGCTGACTTTTAAAACATGGACAGCGTCTCTCCGTCCTCGGGTGCTGCCGCCTCCATCTTCGGTAAGGGAATCAGGAAGTGAAGCTGTGCGGCTTCACTTCCCGGTTCCCTACTGCGCATGCGCGAGTCGCGCAGCGCAATACGAATGGTCCCTGCTGCCTCTGGGACCCGTGTGTTTCCCAGCAGGCAGCGGGGAGGGAGCAGGAAGTGGCGTAAATAACCGCAGATTCTGCGGCTATCCATGCCGGAAGTGGGTACAGATACCTGTAATATACAGGTATCTGTACCCCCCTCCCCCCTGAAAGGTGCCAACTGTGTCACCGGAGGGGGGGAGGAATCTTATGAGTGGAAGTTCCACTTTTGGGTGGAACTCCACTTTAATGTGCTTTGATACAGCACTTTGGGAACATTCAACTTCTTTTGCAATTACCTTTTGAGGCTTTCCCTCCTTATGGAGGGTGTCAATGATGGTTTTCTGCACAACTGTCAGGTCAGCATTCTTTCCCATGATTGTGATTCCTACTGAACCCGACTGAGAGACCATTTAAAGGCTCAGGAACCCTTTGCAGGTGTTATGGCTTAATTAGCTGATTAGAGTGGGACACTTTGAGTCTAGAAAATTGCACCTTTTCACAATATTCTAATATTCTGAGATTGTGGATTTGGGGTTTTCATGAGCTGTAAGCCATAATCATCACAATTATGACAAATCACGGCTTTAACTATCTTGCTTTGCATGTAATGAGTCTATCTCATATATTAGTTTCACATTTTAAGTTGCATTCCTGAAATAAATGAACTTTTGCACGATATTCTAATTTTTCGAGTATCACCTGTATATGTTTTGAAAGCAGAGTCCTTGGAGAATAAATTGGTGGCTGTTGCAATTTGTATTATAATATGCACTCTGTTATTATTATCACATGATACTTGCACTGTCATAGATCAAATGCAAATTTCCAGGGCAAAAATACACTAAAATGAATTTTAGTACACACAAACACAAAGTGATGGCCAATTTGTTGGTAAAATATAAAAGATGGGGTTGTGTTAAGTAAATAGATATCAAACATGTCAAGACTCAAAACTTTGTGCACCTGAGAAACAGCCACAAGTGACCTTGCTTTGTGCACTGGTGCGCAGTCATGTTGGGACAGGAAGGGGCCATCCCCAAACTGTTCCCACAAAGTTGGGAACATGAAATTGTGCAAAATGTTTTGGTATGCTGACGGCTTAAAGGGGTTTTAGAGGTAGAAGGTTTTTTATCTTAAAGTGGATGTAAACCCGATTCATTCAATTTGAGCTGGGCACATATATCTGCAGTGTTTTCTTATCTCTCTTCAAAGGCACTAAGTCCTGTGGCTTTCTCCTGCCCCGTTCTTCTGTTATCAGCCTGATAACTTCTGTCAAATTCTCTGTCAACTGTGATAAAACCAGGCTGAATTTTGTGTCGGGGTGGGTGTTATAAGTAGATTAGCAGTGAGCTGGTCTATTCACAGCACAGCTCTGCAAGTCTCTGCCTATGTGGAGTGGGGGTGTGTGCCTTTCCTCCAATCAGCTGTCTCACAGTGTATGGCAAGAATCCACACCCACAGGTGAATCAGGAGGAGAAAATTCTAACAGGACGTGCACTTTCTAAACAGTATATAAAGCTGAAGACAGAAGATATACATGTAAAACTTTTGTAGGGAGATTTTTTTTCATCTCTGTGTATCATCTGAGGCTGTTCACTGGGTATATGTGAGGGTTTACATCCACTTTAATGCATTCTATGCATTAAGCTAAAAAGCCTTCTGTGTGCAGCAGCCCCCCTGAACCCCCCTAACACTTACCTGAGGTCTCTCTCTGTCCAGCAATGTCCACTAGTGTCTCAGCTGTCCCAGATTCTCCTTCCTGATTGGCTGAAACACAGCAGCCATTGGCTCCTGCTGCTGTCATTTAAAGCCAGCTAGCCAATCAGGGGAGAGAGGGGTAGGGCCAGGTCGGGGCTTGGTGTCTAAATGAACACACGGAGCTGTGACTCAGCTTTGGTGCCCCCATAGCAAGCTGCTTGCTGTGGGGGCACTGAACAGGAGGGAGGGGCCAGGATCACAGATAAGGGACCCGAGAAAAGAAGGATCCAGGTTGCTCTGTGTAAATCCACTGCAACAAATTAGGTAAGTATAACATGTTTATTATTTTTATAGGAAAAAAAAACAAGCCTTTACAATCTTTTTAAGTGTTCCCTTTTCTGGAACTAAGGGACCAAGCCCAACCCCTGAAAACCAACCTCACATCATAATCCCCCCTCCACCAAATGATTTGGACCAGTGCACAAAAAAGGTCCATAAAGATATAGATGAGTGAGTTTGGGGTGGAGAAACTTGACCAGCCTGCACAAAGTCCTGACCTCATCCCGATAGAACACCTTTGGGATGAATTAGAGCTGAGACCGTGAGCCAGGCCTTCTTGTCCATCATCAGTGCCTGACCTCACAAATGGGCTTCTGGAAAAATGGTCAAACATTCCCATAGACACACTCCTAAACCTTGTGGACAGCCTTCCCAGAAAAATGTAAGCTGTTATAGCTGAAAAGGGTGGGCCAACTCAATATTGAACCCTACGGACTAAGACTGGGATGCCATTAAATTTCATGTGCGTGTAAAGGCAGGCGTTCCAATACTTTTGACAATATAGTGTGTGTGTGTGTGTGTATATATATGTGTATATATATATATATATATATATATATATATATATATATATATATATATGAGTCTCATGAGCCTCATGAGCAAAAAACGCCTCTTTTTGCATTTTACTAATTTTTTTGTCAAGTTGCTTTTAAAAAACCTGAATTAAATGGACACGTGATAATCCATCTTTTTCTGGACTTATAATATGCGAGTCTCAGCAATTTTCTTCTAGAATTCAGAAAACCATCTATCACAGACCTACCTATGTGATTTTGAACACCATCCTGGTTTGAGTCATATATAAAGTATCGGTCTTTGAATCCATTTATCAAATATCCTTCCGAGTCATAGACACATCTATGTCCGGCGGCATACCGGTTGGGGAGAGTCGTCTGGAAGGTTGTCCCATTGCCCTGTAACTGTCTCAATATCTTCACCAGATCAGAGCTGAAGGATGGAAGGATCTCAGGGATAAAATTAAAGTCTTTAGTGGTCTGGGATTTCAGGCATGGACAAGTTGGCAGTCCATCTTCCCACAAAGAACTATCCGGCTCTGAGTAATACCATCTCCAGCACTTCCTGTGGTAGTTTGTCTTGTTTATATTAATTGGTGGGTCCAGCTGATAGGCCCACAGTCCGGTCCTATTAGTGTTTCCTAAAACCCTGTGAAGCCGGTACCGTCCCGCTGGCCCATACGTATTGTTCTTCATTGCTTGTGGATCATTGTAGTAAACACCTTCCCCGTTTGTGTACCCAATCAGGGCTCTGTGATATACTCGCTGTCCGGGACTCCATGACATATTGTAATATTTCATGAATGCAAAGGAATGTGTCCCGTCTGTCGTCAGTATACACTGGAAGGTGTTAGTCTATGTTTATTGAACACAGCAAGGAAATAATAGGAATAAAGTTAGAAACAATCTCATTTATTTATTTTTTACACAAATTCGTAATTTTAACATATTCTTAAAGAAAATCAGCTGGCAGTTTAAAAAAAAAAAATCAAAAGTGTTATCTAAGAATGTATATTACAAGATTTCAGTTGTTATCTCCACTAGCCAAACAAAAAACTTTCACTTCAGTGCTAATTCTTCCACCACTGCCATACCCCTGTCCCGTGAGAGCACTTCAGCAGCTATTAAGGGTGCTAGCCTAGAGGTCAGCTATTTATAGAATATGTTAACCCAAAATGTTATATTCCTGAGATGTGCGTGCTGTGCTATGTAATTGTATGAAAATGTATCCTGCTCTTTTTTATATTGCTTCCTTTGTGTGAAATACCTAGTGTTCCTCCCAGTCCTTCTGCCGTCCTATTATAAACTGACTACACTAGGCATGAGAGCACAGCACGTTCAGTTTTCTGGCTGTGCTGGGAACTCAGCCTGCTCTCCTCCAATGATCAGACTTGTCCTGACACCCGGCAAGGCTGGCAACTCGACAGCTTCTCCATAGAAAATATTTAGGAATTACAGCAATAATATCATCCAGAAATCTGACGCGTTTCGGCCTTAGGCTTTCATCAAAAGCATTGCCTTTGATGAAGGCCTAATGCCCTGTACACATGACCGGTTTTGCCGTCGGAATAAACTCTGAGGGTTTTTACGACGGAGTTCCGACCGAATTCCGCTCAAGCTGTCTTGCATACACACGGTCACACCAAATTCCGACCGTCCAGAACGCGGTGACGTACAACACGTACGACGGGACTAGAAAACCGAAGTTCAATAGCCAGTAGCCAATAGCTTCCGTCTCGTACTTGCTTCAGAGCATGCGTCATTTTTGGTGCGTCGGAACAGCAAACAGACAAGCATTTTTTCCAATAGTAATTTGTTCCGTCGGAAAAATATAGAACATGTTCTCTATCTAAGTCCGTCTGAATTTTCGACAGAAAAAGTCCGATGGGGCATACACACGGTCGGAATATATGGTGAAAAGCTTCCATCGGACTCTTTCTGTCGGAAATTCCGCTCGTGTGTACGCGGCATAAGGCGGAAACATGTCAGAATTTTTAGATGATGTTATTGCTGTAATGCTTAAATAAATATTTTCTATGGAGAAGCTGTCGAGTTGCTGGCCTGTACTTTCTGTGGATCTTTTGTGAGCCTAATTAGCCAGAGCACCGACTACTCTACATATCAACTATACTATATAGCGGTAGAGCTTGGGTGAGTTTTTCTCTATTTACTAAGAAGGCCAGTGCACTGCCCTTTCTCCTCCCCCCAGGTCTCTAAGCTCATTATGCAGCTGGGAACAGAGGGAATGTGATCACTCATAAAAATGGGGAAAAATGTATTTATAATGCTTTTATGTCTATACACAAATGTTTTACCTTTCGTTTCTATGTTAAACTAAATGGGTTGTTTTACAAGCTGTTGGGTTTACATATATTTTGATGGGATTCTATCAGAATAATTCACCAAAACACTTGCATTCCTAAAAAAAAAATTATATCTTTATTACAAATCCATTAAAAAAGAATTTTTACCCCTAAAAACATAAAAGAATTCCATACATTATTCACTACATTATTCACTATTGCAACCCCAATTGAGAGCCCCCCCCCTTTACATAAACATTGTTTTGAACATAAGTATAATAGCACAAATATGTCAGGAAAAGGAGGGGGAGGGGTGCCTCATCTCAATGCGTTTTGCTCTGGTAAGCTTCCTCAGGGGCTCAAGGGGCGCAGCTGATTATGGTTGAATGGATATGAAGAAGAGTAGACAATATCCATCCCTAAGGGGATCGGTTCAACAAGCATTAATGATCTCTCCCAACGTGTTTAGAAATGCGAATGGTGCATAATGGAACATAAGTATAATAGCACAAATATGTCAGGAAAAGGAGGGGGAGGGGTGCCTCATTTCAATGCTTTTTGCTCTGGTAAGCTTCCTCAGGGGCTCAAGGGGCGCAGCTGATTATGGTTGAATGGATATCAAGAAGAGTAGACAATATCCATCCCTAAGGGGATCGGTTCAACAAGCAATAATGATCTCTCACAACGTGTTTAGAAATGCGAAGATGGAAACCAGTGTAGGATCAGATCCTCAAGCAAGACCCCTCTAAGGGGTTCCCGACAGCATCCAAAAGGGGGAGGAAAATAACATCAATTCCTGCCAATTCAAGAGCCTGTTGTAGTGCACTCAAAAGATTCTGCAGAGCAGACCAAGCCAGATGACACCATTTAGAATAGAGGATCCATCAGTGTTCTTGATATGCATTCATACTCAGCTGCACCCCTTGAGCCCCTGAGGAAGCACACCAGAGAGAAACGCGTCGGATGAGGCACCCCCTCCTTTTCCTGACATATTTGAGCTATTATACTTATGTTCAATAGGATGTTTATGTAACGGAATTCTTTTATGTTTTTAAACACCCCCCAAAAATCCTTTTTAAATGAATTTGTAATAAAGATTTACATTTTTTAGGAATGCAAGTGTTTTGGTGAACTATTCTGATTGAAGGCTCAACACCATTAAAAATCCCGTCTTTCTATAAACGTTTTTACTAGAATAATGTGGGATGTGTTGTTGATCTAACAACTACATTCATTTTTTTTTTAAATCTTTTGAAATTTACATATATTTAAATATCTTTTTTGGCTACAAAGAAGTAACAGCAACTACTTTGTGGTACATGCTCTTAAAGCAGAACTTCAGTCATTTTTTCAACTTTCCAGCTATTAAATCCTCTGCCCTTGTTGTTTTAACTTAGATAGTAAAACATTTTTTTTCTGCCACTAAATCCCTTATACAGCCCACTTCCTGTTTCTTGTCTGGTCATTAGCCTGGCCTTATGACATCATGCACAGCTCTCTCTCTCATGAGAGTTTGCAAAGAAGGAGGGGGGGTGAGTCATAAGAGGGCCAATGAGATCAGCAGAGCTGGAGCTGTGCCTCTGTGTGTCTGTGTAAACCCAGGAAGTGAACAAGCAGCAGCTTCAGCTGCCCACAGGTAAAATGGCTGCAGCCAGACTCAGTGGAGGGAGATTTCTGTCATATATTTGGCAAGTACAGAATCACAGTATATATAAAATAATATGCAAAGTGGTTGGAGTGAAGCTTCAGATTGGCAAAGATGTTATTATGTGAGCAGACTGCACAGTTCCTCTTTAAAGTGACACTAAAGGTTCGTTTTTTTTTGTTTTTTTTAAATAACAACGATATCATACTTACCTCCACTGTGCAACTCGTTTTGCACAGAGTGGCCCCAAACCTGGTCTTCTCCACAGATAACCCCTTGGGAGAAGCTTTCTCCCGGGGGGTTACCTTGCGGGCGTGCTCCCGAGTCCAGCATTTGGCGTCCATAGAGGCTGAATGCAGGACTTGGCCCCGCCCCCCGGGGCTCGCGTCATTGGATTTGATTGACAGCAGCGGGAGCTGCTATCAATCTATCCAATCAAGAGCCGAGAACCGGACAGAGAGAGAGAGCGTCCCTGTGGGACAAGTTCGAGGGTTCAGGTAAGTATAACGGGGGGGCTGGGGGGTCGGTCACTGACAGGTGTTTTTTCACCTTAATGCATAGGATGCATTAAGGTGAAAAAACATGAACATTTACAACCCCCTTAAGCAGGGCTTTTACTTTTAAAACAATTTGATATAATGACTGGAGAAAAACTGACAGACTATAGAGGGGAAGAAAAAAAGTAGAAGCGAAAAAAGAAGAGGGATAGAAAGGAAAACACAGCATTCCTTATTACAATTCTACAGATTATATATCGGTCATATTGTCTCTTTGACGATAATCTAAACCGAAGTACCTCCAGTAGGTGCTAAACCACTCCGGGATGGAAAAATCCAGTAAAGCATCGTAGTGGGGCATATCCGGGTCATGCAGGGAGTCTCTTCCGCAGTTTATCGGAGGTGGAATAATGAAGCCACACATACCATAACTTGTTATGCCTTTCCTACGAATCCATTTCTCTACTCCGCATCTCCTCCATGAGCATGGTGTCATTAAGTATATCAACCCACATATGGAGAGGAGGAGTAACATCAGCCTTCCAAAATTTAGTGATAACCAGATGTGCAGCCGAAAGGAAGAATCTTAGGAGATTCCATTTTTGGGATTTGATTGAGCCCGAGGTGATAGATATAAGAGCAATTTTAGGGGAGGAAGTGAGAGATTCATCATAGATCTCGTTATAAATCTGAAATATCCATATCCATAAATGGCGGATACGAGGCTTTTACTTTAAAATATTAAATAGATGACGGGTTACAATTTTAAGCTTATCTACAAAAGCAAAAATATTTACATATTGCAGCTTACAGGCCTATCATTTGGACATAAATATTTAATAAAGCAAAAAAGTGAAATAAAAAAAAAGAAAGCCCAATGCATGCTTACCCTGCATGCTGAACCCATGGCAGCCAGCTGGCAATCACCTTACAATTCTGTCTGCTGTAAACTGGAAAGGAACAATTTCACCCATGGTCATTGCTTTTTGCACTGTCTTAATGGATATACTTCTGAGTTTTAGGGCAAGTGCACATAAGTATTCTTATGTCTGTACCTACTGTGTTTCCCCGAAACTAAGACCTACCCCGAAAATATGCCCTAGTTTAAAATGCTTGTAAAATCCTATAACCCACTCTATTACAGTAGAACAAAATTGTACAATGTGTGTGTTTCTGTAATATAAAGGCGGGGAAGAGAGCCCCGGCGGGTCACAGAAGCGCAGAGCGGCACTATAACGAAGGTATTTGGCACAATTATATTACAGAAACACACACATTGTACATTATATAATACTGTAATAGAGTGGATTATAGGATTTTACAAGCATTTTAACTCAGTTCCCACTGGGGATTCCTGTCAGGCAGGGAGAGAGAGGGGGAGAGAAGACAGCACATTACATGGTAAGACCTACCCCGAAAATAAGCCCTACTGTGTCTTTTGTTGCCAAAATTAATATAAGACCCGGGCTTATTTTCGGCTAAACATGGTAGTTTCAGTTTTCTTCTCCATAATCTTAATGGCTCCACTAATGTACAAACATGAGAGCATATTTATTACAATTTTGTAGACAATGGTCCTTTACCTCTTGGAGCATTACTTTCTGGAAAGAAACTGGCAGTACTTGGTCCCATGTTATTTTCAGTATCCATTTTGCAGTAAAATTGGAGGTGATGTTCTTATAGAAGCATCTGTTCACTTCTTCATTGGTTCTGTTGAATATTATCTGCGAATAAATGTCTTTCTGCTCTTTCTCCGAATATATCTGAAGGAAAGTATAAAAATGTAATGTTTTATCATATTTTTTTTTTTTTGGCTTTTCATTGCAGAAATGTGTCCAGATATGATGTGTGATGATACATAAATCTGGTAGTCCTAAAATGTTTGGATGAGGGTAAAGGCAACAAGATTTAAAACCCTAAATAAGTAGAGACTTTTAGGTTGCTTTCCTGTTCATTTGGAAATAATAATAATTATGGTTGCACCAAAAAATAGCAAAAGAATAAAGCTGCTAACACTCAAACAAAGTCCAGATTAATGTATAAACAATTATGCCCCGTACACACGGTCGGACTTTGTTCGGACATTCCGACAACAAAATCCTAGGATTTGTTCTGACGGATGTTGGCTCAAACTTGTCTTGCATACACACGGTCACACAAAGTTGTCGGAAAATCCGATCGTTCTAAACGCGGTGACGTAAAACACGTACGTCGGGACTATAAACGGGGCAGTGGCCAATAGCTTTCATCTCTTTATTTATTCTGAGCATGCGTGGCACTTTGTCCGTCGGATTTGTGTACACACGATCGGAATTTCCGACAACGGATTTTGTTGTCGGAAAATTTTATATCCTGCTCTCAAACTTTGTGTGTCGGAAAATCCGATGGAAAATGTGTGATGGAGCCCACACACGGTCGGAATTTCCGACAACAAGGTCCTATCACACATTTTCCGTCGGAAAATCCGACCGTGTGTACGGGGCATAAGTGTAGAGCTAAATGGTGAAATACCTCTATATGCAACAAAATCACTAATGTAAGGTGATAATGTAACACCCACTAAAGGTACATGTGCAAAAGTACTGGTATGAAACAAATCACAAACAATGAACAAAAATAAAATTGTACACAAAAAAAGTGTATGCACTGGATTGCATAAAAGGAAAAAGTTCACTGTGAAACAATAAAACAACACGTGATGTGCATGTCCAAAGTATAAACTCCAAAAGTCCAAAAAGTGCCAACAGTCCACTTTTTGGACTTTTGGTGTTTATATTTTAGACATGTACATCATGTGTTGTTTTATTGTTTCACAGTGCATACACTTTTTTTGTGTACCATTTTTTTTGTTCATTGTTTGTGATTTACTTCATGCCAGCACTTTTGCACATTTACCTTTAGCGGGTGTTACATGATCACCTTACATTAGCGATTTTGTTGCATATAGAGAGGTATTTCACCATTTAGCGCTACACTAAATGATTACACTTGTGAAAATGTACCAATACCCAAAACCGATAGCTTCTGGCTTGATTCTTTCAGCTGTCAGCAGGATTTCCTGGCTAACAGCTGAAATGTAAAGAAATGAAGGCCAGCAATTATTAGTTGTTAAGGGGCGGAGCCGCCATGTCCTTAACAACCAATGACATTTCAACTGTCAACAGGGGGCGTGTCTGGCCAGCGAAGAAGAGGCCGCTTAGCTCAGCGCTCCTGCCTTCCTGAGGTGTTCAACGACAAACACAGCAATTTTAGAGGAGCGGATTCTGGCATCTAAGCTGCTGCCCAGGATCCTCTTGTCCGAAAGTCCTCCAAGCCTCTCCAGCGGCTTACTGACTTTTATCCCTCTGCCGGCCAGCCGGCATGACAGGCAAGATGGTGCCGGCTGCATGCCTGGAGATATGACCCACCTTGAGTTGTCTCTCTCCTCCACCCCCACCGCACGAAGTCCAGATAAATCTAGGCAGAGGAAGGAGGTGGACACAAAATCAGCTATACAGCTTCAGGCTGATACTCGAGGAGACCCGCAGAGAACACAGCACAGCCTACCTATTGATTCATTCCCTGCTGCTGCTCTCTCTAAGAAGTTCTCTGTTCAAAATTTTGTGTACCAACGATCTAATCCCCCACTGTGCAGCTATTACCCCCCTACCCTGCCCTAACTTACCCTCCTACTCACCCCACACACCCTGTATTCACTCCCCTACTCCCCCCACACACCCTGCCCTCACCCAACTCCCTAAACCCCCCACCTCCCAAACCACCCCTCTACTCACTCTTCCTAGGCGATAGGTATCGGTAATTGGTATCGGCGAGTACTCATATCAGTACTTGTTCTCGGTGTTAAAAAAATGGTAATGGTGCATCTAGGGTTGCCACCTGTCTTGGTTTTGACCCGGACCGTTCCGGGTTTTGACACATGTGCCCGGGTTTCCACCCGCTGGAAACCCAGGCACACATACCAGCTTGCCCCCCTCCTTTGTCAGCCTGCCCCCTCCTCTGTCAGCCCCCTTCCTGTCAATCAACCCCCTCTGTCAGCCCCCCTCCTCTGTCAGCCCCCCTCCTCTCTGTCAGCCCCCCTCCTCTCTGTCAGCTCCCCTCCTCTCTGTCAGCTCCCCTCCTCTCTTTCAGCCCTCCTCCTCTGTCAGCCCCCCTCCTCTCTGTCAGCTCCCCTCCTCTCTGTCAGCCCCCCTCCTCTGTCAGCCCCTCTCCTCTCTGTCAGCTCCCCTTCTCTCTGTCAGCCTCCCTCCTCTGTCAGCCCCCTTCCTCTCTGTCAGCTCCCCTCCTCTCTGTTAGCCCCCCTCCTCTGACAGGCCCCCTCCTCTCTGTCAGCCCCCCTCCTCTGTCAGCCCCCCTCCTCTCTGTCAGCTCCCCTCCTCTCTGTCAGCCCCCCTCCTCTGTTTGCCCCCTCCTCTCTGTCAGCTCCCCACCTCTCTGTCAGCCCCCCTCCTCTGTCAGGCTCCCTCCTCTCTGTCAGCCCCCTCCTCCTCTCTGTCAACCCCCCCTCCTCTATCAGCCCCCCTCTGTCAGGCCCCCCTCCTCTGTCAGCCCCCCTCCTGTCAGCCACCCCTCCTCTCTGTCAGCTACCCTCCTCTCTGTCAGCCCCCCTCTTCTCTGTCAGCCCCCCTCCTTTCTGTTAGCCCGCCTCCTTTCTGTCAGCCCCCTTCCTCTCTGTCAGCCCCCCTCCTCTCTGTCAGCCCCCCTGCTCTGTCAGCCCCCCTCCTCTCTGTCAGCCCCCCTCTCTGTCAGCCCGCCTCTCTTTCACCTCCCTTCTCTCTCACCCCCTCCCTTTCAGCCCCCTTCTCTCTCTATCTCTCTCAGCCCCTCACTCACCCTCTCTCGCACCCACCTCTCTTTCTCCCCCCCCACCCCCACTCTCTCACTCCCACTCTCACCCCACTCCCCTCTCTCTCACCCCCACTTTCTCACCCCACCCCTCACCCCCCACTCTCTCACCCCCCTCTCCTCACTCCCCCTATCTCTCACCCCCCCAATCACCACCGCCTCTCTCTCACCTCCTCCTCTCACCTCCTCCTTTCTCACCTCCCTCCCCCACCTCTTTCCCTCCTCAGAAGGTGGGGGCCTCATGAATTAGGCTGTACGGGGCCCCAATAATTGCTAACAGCAGCCCTGTGAGTGAGTGCACCAGTTTAGATGTGTCTTGATTTCTGTGTCTTGCCGACACACTTCTCCCCATATCCCCCACACAATGGAAGGAAGGAAAATAGTGCTACAGTAGAGGAGCTCCACCCCCAAACTCTGGCTCCCGCACTTCTTGGCTCAAAGCGGCTCTCGGTAAGGCAGTCTAATGGGGATCTTTTGGGGCAGGGGACACTGATGAGTAGGTTCCCTGATATAATCGAGGGGGGACGGATATAAGGGATGGGGCGTCTGTCATAAAACGTCATAAAACTCTTCCCTATTTTGTAGATGCTATAACTTTTGCGCAAACCAATCAATAAACGCTTATTGCGATTTTTTTTAGCAAAAACATGTAGAAGAATGCGTATCGGCCTAAACTGAGGAAAAAAAAAATGTATATATTTTTTGGGAATATTTATTATAGCAAAAAGTAAAAAATATAGCTTTTTTTCAAAATTGTCTCTCTTTTTTTGTTTATAGCGCAAAAAATAAAAACCGCAGAAGTGATCAAATACCACCAAAAGATAGCTCTATTTGTGGAAAAAAAGGACCTTAATTTTGTTTGGGAGCCACGTCGCACGACCGCACAATTTTTAAGTTAAATCGACGCAGTACCGAATCGCAAAAAGTGCTCTGGTCTTTGGCCAGCCAAATGGTCCGGGGCTTAAGTGGTTAAGAGAAGTCTTCCAATGGGGACATCTGTTCAAAAAAAAAAGAAAGTTTGGGCTATACATTCATTTTAGGAAACTGTTTAGAAACAGAATGTGTACTACTACGCTCAACACATGCACATATTTTGGTGACACTCTTAATTAGATCAACACACATACCTGGTACCAAAGTGCCCCATCTCCTAACGTGAGATCTGCATCATCCCAGAAGACAGCGAGCATGGCCACCTTCTCATCTCCCCAAAACCTTTTATCAAAGGGATTGGGGAAGAGATATTTTTCATTGATGTTCCAAAGCTGAAACTGGATCAGTCCATTATCTGAAAACTAACATAGAAACGCCATAATGAATCCTGGAATTTTATACCTGCATTCTTTGTTCTATAAAACACGTAAGATAGTAATAATAATTATAATAATATTTCTAGCAGTAGCAGCAGGATCAATAAACTGAATATTTTTTAATAACAGTATAACCAGTAATAACATGTTTAGTACCAGTAAAATTAGTAACTGTAAGATTAGAGGGAACCAAATTGTATTCCATTAAATGACTGTGAAGTACAGCATAACCTTCTCAAACAGAAACTATTTAGATATACAGTATTTAGATATACTTAAAGTAGCTGCAGTAATAGCAATTCTAATAGTACCAATAATAGTAAAATAGTACTGTTGTATAACCGAGGCACATCCAGGCATAATTAACTCTTTATTTGCTTTTTCAGTCTTCCTTGTAGCATAGGCGCTCCCAGGAACTCTGGTTATAATGGGGTGATAACACACTTACTTCACACTTACTTCACTTCTGGGATATCCTGGGATAGGTCCAGTCTGGCCTGACCAGAACTCAGGGCCACTATCCTTATGTTTGCTTTAACCTGAAAATCACATCCTGCTCTGTCCCCAGAAAGAAGTCCATGCCTGAGAGTTATCACCCATTGGTGTGTAATAAACAGAGTCCACACTAGGTTCCTCAATAATAGGGGTCTCAACTTTACTATAAAAAACGATAATAGTCATACCAAATGATGATGGTACAAGTGAACATGTTGAAAATGTCTTTGAGGCATTAGAGTGAAGTTGGCAAGACAGAGACCTGTGCCCACGCCACTGGTCTGACAATGTCCTAACATTCCATAAAATTTGGAATTCTCACAGTCCTATATCCCGTCAGTGCAACATTATCCTTTCCTGCAAAGGCCCAGCAGAGAAGAATAATGAGCCCTTTCCAATGTACTGGAGGGTTCTGGAACTCAGCACTCCTTCCTCTATTTCCTTATAGATAGGACTGGGAGTGACACACAAGGGGCAGGGAGCTGAATAGTTCAGATGGGTATTTACTATTATTATTTTTATTGTAGCACCCTGGAGTTTAGGTGGGGTTGCTTTTAAATTTACCTGCCAGGAGTAGCTACCTTGGCTAATTGTTAGGGATCATCTGATTTCTTCCTAAGTCTGGCACTGCTGCACTTCTCTCTTTTTGCCACTAGGTGGCCAGGTACCTGGTGGCATTAGATAAGAGAAGGGCAATGCAAGGTAAAATTATGGATTTATTGGGTATCTCAGCCAATGGGCAGGGGTTTTCTTGGATCCCTTGGCCTGCTAAGAGAGCCTATATATTTGGATGGAGTCAGGTGATCGAGGTGATCAGTGTTCTATGCCACCTGGACAGCTGTCTGGGTGGACGTGTGTTGTATTGCCTGGGATGCTAGGCCGGAGTTTGGGTCTATCCCAGGCACATCTGGCTATTAGGCTGTCTTAGGGCCTGTCCAGAAGCAAGAGAGCAGCGCAGGGTTGGGATTGCAGCTTGCAGTCCAACCAGAAGTGACAGTTCTGCTGACCGGAGAACCTGTCGTGGTCGGAGGAAGAGGGGAAGCTGTTGCCACTAAGGGACCAACCACCTTATTACCAGGGACCATAGTGAGTAACTGAAGCAAGTAAGGGGCAGTATTCTCACCAACCGGGGACGGTGAACATTCAGGAAACTTCAGCTGGTATCAAGCCAGGGACCCAGCAGGCGGAGGTGACGCTTGCAGAGCAGCCTTGTGTGTCAAGCCAGGGACTGAGCAGACCAGTGGGGTGAAGCTTGAGAGGTATCTTGAGTGCCAAGCTAGGGACCCAGAAGAGAGGGGGGGTGACGCTTGACCAAGATACTACGGTGAACATTGGAGGAGCTCAAGGGATTCAGTGGCAGGGAATCATCTTGTCAAGTGAGAGAGACTGGGAGCTCAGTGAGCTGAAGAACTACAAGAAGTGATTGTAGTAGAAGTGAAGGAACTGTTGCACTCTGTGTTAGAAACTGTTAAAGACTGTTGCCATAGGAGACAGCATTCCTTCACATGCAGATGTGGCGCCTTGCTGAATGCCTTCCCCTGCATGGCTGTCCTCCTGTTGAAGTCTCGGAGTCTGACAATTAATCTTGCAACTACCTAAGGGCATCTTGGCCCTAACCCTCTCTCCCAAAGTTCTATTAAGGGAAATAACCATCTCTTTTGCATTCAAGAGGTGTCTGGCACCCAATGACTTTAACTACTTTGCGCCCATTATGCCTCACAACCTACCATATACAACAGGATGTCAGCTATCTCTGGCCCTGGAGGTTCTCATTAGACCGGAGGAGGCCCGGGACCTTGCTAAGTTATTATTATCATTATTATTATTATACAGGCTTCATATAGGGCCAACAGTTTGCACAGCTCTTTACCTCAGTAGGGCAGACAGTACAGTAACAATACAATTCATTACAGGAGGAATCAAAGGGCCCTGCTCATTAAAGCTTACAATCTAGAAAGGAGGGAAATATAAAAGTGATATAAAAAGGTAATAACTGTGGGAGATGAGCTGATGGAGAAAATAAAAGTACAGTTGTTAGGTGGAGGCAAAATAGGCTTCTCTGAAGAGAAAAGTTTTCAGGGATCGCCTAAAAGTGGATAGAGTTTGAGATAGTCAGACAAATTGGTGTAGGGAATTCCAAAGGATTGGAGAGGCTCGGGAAAAGTCCGGGAGGCAAGCATTGGAGGAGGTGACCACGGAACTAGAGAGCAAGAGATCTTTGGAGGAAAGAAGAGAACAATTAGGTTGGTAGTTTATTACTAGGTTCGTGATACAGCTGGGGGGCAAGTTGTGGATGGCTTTGTAAGTTGCTGTTAGTATTTTTTAACTAAATTCGTTGGATGAGTGTCAGCCAATGGAGGGATTAGCAGAGAGGGGTAGCAGACATTGAGCGGTTTGTAAGGCGGATGAGTCGGGCAGCAGCATTCATGATGGACTGAAAAGGGGACAGCCTATGTAAAGGTAAGCCAATGAGGAGGGAGTTGCAGTAGTCAAGGTGAGAGATAACCAGGCAGAGGATTAGGAGCTTTGTGGCATCATTGGTTGGGAAGAGGCGTATTTCGGAGATGTTGCAGAGGTTGAGGTGGCAAGCTTTGGAAAGTTACATAGTTAGTAAGGTTGAATAAAGACACCAGTCCATCCAGTTCAACCTGAGTGAGCACCCACAATTGTCCCCATCCCCGCACACTGCGTCCCATCAAGATGCCCATCCACTATATTATTATTTTGGGGACGAAAGGAGGGTTCAGAGTCCAGGACTACACCTAGCACCCTGGCATGCGGGGATGGGTTGATGGTGGTGCCATTGATCTTGACAGGGAAGCCAGGGAAAGGGACATGTGGGGGGAGAGAATATTATGAGCTCAGTTTTGGATAGGTTGAGTTTGAGGAAGTGGTGTGACATCCAGACTGATATGTTGGTCAGTAAATTAGTGATGCATGAGGAGACGCATGAGAAAATGCGTTAGGAGAAGTGTGAGGAGATGCATGAGGAGACTGATATTGTGATCTGAGGGGTAGAGAAATAGATTTGGGTGTCGTCAGCGTAGAAATGATATCAGCTGACCCAGGGAGGAGGTATAGATTAAGAATAGGAGAGGTCCAAGAACAGAACCTTGGGGGACCGCAATGAAGAATGGAAGAGGATGAAGTAGAATTGTAAGTGACCCTGAAGGTGCGTGGGATAGGATGGATGAGAGTCAACAAAGAACACAGCCATGGAGACCAAAGAAGTAAGATTTTTGAGAAGTAGGGGCTGGTCAACTGTATTAACGGCAGCCGAAAGGTTCAGAAGTAGGAGTACAGAATAGTGTCCATTGGTTTTTGCTGTTAGTAAATCATTTGTGACTTTTAAGAGAGCAGTTTCTGTGGAGTGTTGAGGGCATAATCCAGGGGAAGGGAACTGAAGGGGATCAAGAAGGTTATTCTTTACTAACCTAAAAGGGCCAACTGCTTTGTTACAGTACCAATGAAAGTAGTACTACTGCTATGTGTTCCAGACTGGCACTGGAGGCTTGTAAGTGGATGTTCACAGGGGAGGCTCCCAGTTGACAATCTCCGTACCACTTCAACTGACTCCTTTCAAAATCAGGGGGTGCTGATCTATTCAAAGTGCTTTAATATTGTTAAAAATTCAGAAACAGTTTGGAGTAAAGTAATTTCCATGCAACAAGATAGACAATTATATACGTTTATAAAAGCTGTAGCTATCTTTTTCTGGTATGTGAACACTGTTCTTGACCTACGTACAATTTTTTAAATGATTTAGCTTTGACCAGTGGCTCTTTTGTGAGCTAAATGTCTAATAAAATATTGTGGCTATATTATTTGGTGTTTTGCTGTCTGAATTGTGGAGATCATTTCTGGTGTCTTACAAGTTTGTCTCTGTTTTTTAGGTTAATCAGGGAGTAAACAGTATAACGTAGCAGTGCCTATTTATGTTAATTCAATTGGAAATTAATTTCATGAACAAATATTTAATCTAAGAAGTCAGCAACTCCAAAAACATATTTTGCACTCAGCACAAAGATGTACATCATCCATACACAGTTCCTGTATTTGTAATTGTTAAGTGAACAAAACTTACATAAATTTTATGATATGTCTGTCCAAGGAATGGGAATCCCATCGGTGGTATGATAAACTGTGAATTGACATCTCTTCCATCAGCATTAACCTTTTTGTCCCCAACATTATTGCCATATGGGTACAGCAAACTCTCTGTAAAAAAAATGTTCAGATAATAATAAAAAAAATGTGTGTATATATATATATATATATATATATATATATATATATATATATATATATACATACATATATACTGTATATATAATGCATCCAGAAAGTATTCATAGCGCTTCACTTTTTCCACATTTTGTTATGGTATAGCCTTATTCCAAAATGGATTAAATTCATTATTTTCCTCAAAATTCTACAAACAATGCCCCAAAATGACAACGTGAAAGAATTTTGTTTGAAATCTTTGCAAATTTATCAAAAATAAACAAAAAAATCACATGTACATAAGTATTCACAGCCTTTGCCATGACACTCAAAATTGAGCTCAGGTGCATCGTGTTTCCACTGATCATCCTTGGGATGTTTCTAAAACTTGATTGGAGTCCACCTGTGGTAAATTCAGTTGATTGGGCATGTTTTTGGAAGGCACACACCTGTCTATATAAGGTCCCACAGTTAACAGTGCATGTCAGAGCACAAATCAAGCCATGAGGTCCAAGGAATTGTTTGTAGACCTTCGAGACAGGATTGTATCAAGGCACATATCTGGGGAAGAGTACAGAAACATTTCTGCAACATTGAAGGCCCCAATGAGCACAGTGGCCTCCATCATCTGTAAATGGCAGAAGTTTGGAACCACCAGGACTCTTCCTAGAGTGGGCCGCCCAGCCAAACTGATCGGGGGAGAAGAGCCTTGGTCAGGGAGGTGACCAAGAACACGATGGTCACTCTGACAGAGCTCTCTATGGAGCAAAAAGAACCTTCCAGAAGAACAACCATCTTTGCAGCACTCCACCAATCAGGCCTGAATGGTTGAGTGGCCAGATGGAAGCCACTCATCAGTAAATGGCACATGACAGCCCACCTGGAGTTTTCAAAAAGGCATCTGAAGGACTGTCAGACCATGAGAAACAAAATTCTCTGGTCTGATGAAACAAAGATTGAACTCTTTGGTCTGAATGGCAAGCATCATGTCTGGAGGAAACCAGGCACAGTTTATCACCTGGCCAATGCCATCCCCACAGTAAAGCATGGTGGTGGCAGCATCATGCTGTGGGGATGTTTTTCAGTGGCAAGCACTGGGAGACTAGTCAGGATTGAGGGAAATATGAACGCAGAAATGTACAGAGACATCCTTGATGAAAACCTGCTTCAGAGTACTCTGGGCCTCAGACTGAAGGGAAGGTTCATCTTCCAACAGAACAACCATCCTAAGCACACAGCCAAGATGGAACAACTCTGTGAATGTCCTTGAGTGGCCTAGCCAGAGCCCAGACTTGAACCCGATTGAACATCTCTGGAGAGATCTGAAAATAGGCTGTGCACCGACGCTCCTCATTCAACTGATGGAGTTTTAGCGGTCCTGCAAAGAAGAACAGGAGAAACTGCCCAAAAATAGGCGTGCCAAGCTTGTAGCATCAGACTTGTGGCTGTAAATGGTGCCAAAAGTCCTTCAACAAAGTATTGAGCAAAGACTGTGAATACTTATATACATGTAATTTTTTTCATTTTTTATTTTTAATAAATTTGCAAAGATTTCAAACAAACTTCTTTCACGTTGTCATTATGGGGTATTGATTGTAGAATTTTGAAGAAAATAATTGAATCCATTTTGGAATAAGGCTGTAACATAACAAAATGTGGAAACGCTGTGAATACTTTCCGAACGCACTGTGTATATATATATATATATATATATATATATTTATATACACTATATAAAGAAACATGTTGTGTTAAATTACTCTCTAGAAGAGATCTAAAAGGGAGGGAAAATATTTTTGAAAATATCATATTTACTTACCTGCGTAATTCAAAGAGCCTGAAATAAGCGTAAGTGTAAACATAATTGTACTAACACAATTTAAAAGTACCACAGGTCCGCCGCCTTGCTTGAAGAATCTGTGTCTATTATAGTTAGGTGAGGTCAATTGTGCCACTGGCTTCTGTTTTTGTAACATGAAAACCTTCTTTCCTGTTCATATACAACCCCACCAGTGATAGCACTGAGTAAAAGAGACAAGAACTCTGTGGGCAATCGTATTTGAAGACCAGTACTGCAAACTCTTTTGGGAGTGGTGGTTGTGGTGGGAGTGTGGTAGAGTTTGGGATAGATAATCATGCCCCTGAAGCTACCTCTGCATTTTTGCGAACACCCACAATTTGCTTAGGAGCACTTCTCATGCCTCATATTTCCCATGCATTGGTTCCCTGTTGAGTGGCTAGACAAGATGGGTTGCAGAGGGGAAGCCTAGGAGGCTTGCCTGCTTCAGGGCTAATGTTGGCTTTCACGTCTCTGACTGGAGGGCTGAGAGAGGCTAGGTCGCCACTCAACAGCCATGACACAAGGCATAGACATTGCTACTGTCAGGTTCTGAATGTTTGCGGGGCCCCAGCATTAAACCAGCAGCTGACACCTTATGCTAACTGCTGTACAGTTTCAGGGTAATAATTTCTCCTTATTAAGGCTCGCCATACATGATACAATTTTCTTGTACAATTTTCCTTTAGATTTACCAGAACCATATAATATGAGGTCAGACCTAAACACTTTCAGTTTGTATGCAATCAGGTGGGCCCTGGCACCACATAGTTGAAGGTAAATCTAAAGGAAATTGAATAAGAAAATTGTATAATGTACACCAGTAAGGTGATCCAACCAGAGGAACAGTAAAGAGTAACTTTTATAAAGGATTACATATCTTATTAAAATTGACTAGCTTTCTTATCAGTTATCAAGTCTTCATATTTATACTGTTAACAATACTACTACTTATCCCTCATGTTTTTATAAATGTCAACGCCGAAAGTTAACAAAGAAACTTTCGTAGGGAAGAAGTGCACTCCATCCCTGAAGAGAAACCTTAAGATAATGTATATCCATGGCAATATGTATAGGCAATGTTTTTCTTTGCATTGTTTTAGGAACAGGAGTGCTACCATACACTACATATATTGTAGTTAATTGTAAAGAAATAATGTGCAGGTCCCTGCACGGTCTGCATTTTCCAATAATAAATGACTCTCTCACCACATGTCATTACTGGTCTATGCATGTATAATTCAGATATAGCTGTGGTACTGACCGATATATTCTTTTAAGCAATATATAAGTATCTAGAAATCTGGTTTGTGATCAAAAGTGACTTATGTATATAAGATCAAAAACACACACCAGAGCCCGAATTAAGGAGAGAACTCTGGCTACGATTACTTCTGCATTCGTAGGACCCCAGTAGGTTGACACAATCTGACTTTTCCTGGCAGATGTTCGCAGTGGCGCATTCGTCAATATCATCACATTGATGTCCATCACCATGAAATCCAGGCTTGCATTCGCAGGAGAAACTTCCTATTGTATTTCTGCAGATGGCATAAGAGTGACAACCTTCATTTCCTACCATACACTCGTTAATGTCTGTACAGATATCTCCACTTGACAAAAATCCTTCAACACAACTACAGAAGTATGATCCTGGCGAGTTTACACATACAGCTTGCTTGGCACAATAGCTTCCAGCCATTGAACATTCATCTACGTCAATGCATGAGTTGTCTTTCTGATTATACCCCGGAGGACATGTACAATAATAAGATCCAGGTAGATTTACACAGATGGAAGTGGTGTCACAAAAGAGAGTTTTGTTTAGGCATTCATTGATATCTACACAGGTGTTGCCTTGGGTTTTATATCCTTTGTCACAAGAACAATGGTAGGAGCCTGGTGAGTTAACACAGACCATGTGATCAGAACAAGCGGAAACGTCAAGGCATTCATCAATATCTTGACACATCTTACCATCTCCTGTAAAGCCATGCAGACATATACAGACATAAGTCCCAAGTGTATTGTAACAAGAAGCGTTTTCATGGCACTCTGTGTAATTATACAGACACTCATTAATGTCAATGCAACTTTCACTGCTGTTGGTGAATCCTACATCACACTCACAACTGTAAGACCCAACGGTATTGATACATTTGTAGTGCATATCACAGGTTGATATGCCTAAGTCACATTCATCGATATCTATGCAAACACCTTTGGTATAATGAAAACCAAAGTCACAATGACATAGATATGAGCCAACTGTGTTGACACAGTAAGAGTTATTATGGCAGATGCTTGGTTGGTGGTACTGCATGCATTCATCTATGTCTTCACAATAGGAGCCATTTCCTGTATAACCAATACCACAGATACAACAATATGAGCCAGGGCTATTAAAACATGAGCTGAAATGATGGCAATTGATGGGATCCAAGCATTCATCAATGTCTATGCATGTTGTTCCATTATTATTATAACCATCCCAGCACTGGCATATATAAGATCCAAGGCTATTGAAGCAGGTGGAATTCCCTGGACACACTAAAGGTTCTAAGTTGCACTCATCAATGTCTTCACAATGGCTGCCATTTCCGGAATATCCACTATTACAAATACATTGAAAAGACCCATCTGTGTTAATGCAGCTGGCATTATCATGGCATATAGTCTGATTAACACACTCGTCTAAGTCTCTACAGGTGCCATGAGCAAATGTATATCCAAAGTGGCAAAAGCATAAATAAGAGCCAATGGTGTTGTCACATTGGGAGTTGTTACCGCAAATATGACCATCTGAGCATTCGTTCACATCGGTGCAGTTGAATCCATTGCCTTGGAAACCGATAAGACAAGCACACTGATAAGAACCTGCACTGTTGGTACACTTTGAATAATCACTACAGTTGTTCCTACTGTTTTGGCATTCATCAATGTCCCAGCAGTCAATGCCGTTTCCTGTGAATCCATTCAGACACGTGCAGTTGTGACTTCCAGGCGTGTTTGTGCAGGTAGCTGATAGGTGGCATCCTCCATTTTTTGTCTGGCATTCATCAAAGTCTATAATTTGTTACCAAAATAAGCGTCAGGAAATGATGCCATAATTTTCACAAGTACAAACAATGTATGATAACATCATGAAGGGCTTTTTATATACTCTCAAATGACTCCCTAATGTTATAGTTGTAGTGCAGACATATACATATATACATGTATAGGATATACAGTATACTGAATGCATATATTTATTAGCAACAATACTGTACATAAATGAAATCTTTGCAATCAACCCTATAGTAGTAAGTCATTCAAAATCGTAATGTTTAGATGCAGGTTAAAATTGTGAATTATGTAACGCATATTGGTTAATGTTAGTTCAATACACAATATAGAAAAGAATCTACGAAGATAGACACAAATCTAATTGCAATTCCACTATGCCAGCACTACAAGAATATGAAGAGATTTGTGAGAAATAAATTATAAACTCCAAAGGAGGCTATGAACTCAGAGAAATAAACGTGTATGGGGGCAGGGATTCTCCACTGTCAGAATACATTGATCAGGGCTGCAGGTGCTGATCAACAGAAGTTTTCCAATATTCCTGTTCGACAAAGGTCAATATAACAGACAACTTCTGTTGAGCAGAGGTGGCCACACATGGATTGAAATCTGGTCCCTGCTGAGCCATTACAATTGGAACCTGGTATTACAATGGCTTTGAAATTTACAAATATTTTTTAATACATTTTATTTTATGTCAAAAAGCAGAGTTGCCGTATAAAAGGTCAGCCTTAGGCATACTTTATGTATTTGGCATATATGGTATAACATATACAAAATTATTGCAATAATGTAGAGAACAAAACAATGAAGTACGGTATTTTATTAGTATATAATAGAATCAGTAAAGGTCTGGTAAGTATTTATAATATGAACAAAGGGAAGAGTGGGTGTGGGCAGGCAAAAGTGGTAGAGGGATGCCCTTGAATTAACTTCCTGGGGTAAGGTGGAAGTAGTATTAAAGCATGACCCGATAAGAACCTTGAAGGGTAGGAGATGATAGGGTTCACACATCTCCTCCTGGCAGACTAGTCCCGGGATGAGAGAAAAGTCAGAGAACTTTAGAAACATTTATTACGTTTGCAGCTCCTTTTCAAAGTAATCCAAGAGCATCTTCTTAATTTTGACACAACATATAGACAATTAGCATTTTTATAAGAAGATCAGTAATAGTAGCTCCCGTATTTTGTAATAAATGTCTGCCTTTAAGACAGAAGACTCACTCTGCTTTTTTGACTTGCCTCTATAGCCAAACAAAATGACTGAAGTGTTCTTTTGGTATACATGCTAACCGGTATATGGCTTTGACTGTACTCTGTCAGTGCTATTGACAGCGCGGCCCTTGCAACACAGCCTTAACATGTTTTGCAGCATAGCAAGCCTATCATCAAGGAATAGTGGGGGTCCAGATTCTAACAAACCAAGCATGACTTATTTTATAACCTCTAAAATGAGCCATTAATTCTTAACCTCCCACTAACTGTTAAAGTTTATGTAAATCAAATCACTAAAATCCCAACACAGGAAACTTTACCATGTTAATGCAATGTCAAAAGTAATTTAATATTTTTGCATTTCAAAACACAGCCAGCCATTTCACAGAGTTTCCCCAGCCCCGAACATTCCAGGAGAGTATTCGTACAGTGTTAGCCATGAGGAGAGGAAAAAGGAGATAGCTAGCAGCTGTCAGCAGAGAAGATAGCGCTAAAGTATGCCCCGCAAGCATTCAGCGATGAAACCATCTGGAGTGTTGTTATTGTGCTCCTTTCACACCAAGTCTCTCCGTAGCTTTCGATTGACACACGGACGGCAGAGGAGTAGGCATCTAGGTGCGTAATCAGAGTCTGCATGGCATCTGCAGAGGGGTTAGCACAGAAAAAGAAAAAAAACCACAAAACTGCAAACAACTGTATGTGGTCCAATCGGGACCTCCACATCTGAATTTCAGAATTCAACTGTTTTCCTGGGACTTCCATAGGGGGAACAGTGAGAGTTCAAAGGTGTTGCGCTGAACTCCTCTAACAGCAGAATATGTTAATTGAATATCAGTTAAAGAAAACTTGCCATCTGTATCCTGCCTTTTCCCCATATGTATGTAGGTGACCTTTTAGTTTTGAGCATAGAAGAAGAAAGATGAAAGCACTTGCAGTGAATCATGGCTCAGCAGGCCTTGGAGACTTACACGCCCCCTCAGTGATCTCTCCTCCCTGTCTAGCCATTATGTCGCAGCAGTAGGTTTTTTGAAGAAATGTGCTATTGGCCACTACTCTCAGTTTGGCTGGGAAAAGCATGACGTATTGCAGATTGAGGGATCTGAGACGTCGCTTTACATCCATAAACTTCGCCCTCTGCTTCTGCACTTCCGCAGAATAATTCGGAAATAAAGACATTTTCGTGTTATCTATAACCAGCGTGCCACTCATATTTCATGCTTTTGCAAAAATCACATTTCTGTCTTTGTAGTTTAACAGCTTAAAGTGCGAGCAGGGTGGCCCAGCGGTAGGGGGCGCATGGGCACTCTGTGGGCCCTCTCCACTGAGAACATGGGAGTGAACGATTTCTTTCCAAACATTGTGATTAACCAGGATTCGATAAAAGCAACAGGGTTTTTCCCTTCGCCCCACTCAGGAATATGTATGGCCTGTATGTTGTTTCTCCACATCCTGTTCTCTAAATCATCCAACTGAGCAGCATGTTGAGTAGTCATTACATTTTGTTTTACATCTCTTATTAAAGGCTCCATATCTTCCTCCACAGTGCTAACCCGTCCCTCTAAGGCTGATGTTCTCTCCCTTAATTTCTGCAGGTCATGCCTGATGAATGACACCTCTGTTTTCACCCCTTTGGTCTCTTCAGTCAGTACAGCAATGGAGGTGGTGCAGTTAGTGACCGCTGCCATAATATCTCTCAGTGTGGGTTCTGGGTCTTCCCCGGGTGCAGGGAATGATGCAGTGTGAGGGAGGTATTCTACACCTACTGTGTCCCACTCTGTCTGCAGCCTAGCCAGCTCTTCCAGCAGTACTGTGTCATCGGCCTCAGATTGTTCTCTGGAGTTGTCTTCTCGGTAGGAAGAGGAGGCAGGCTGTACCTTTGGTGTGGATTTGGAGAAAAACTTCTGGGCTGCCTCCTTGTACCTGTCTTTCGACCTGCGCTGTGCCGGGCGTCATCTTGGATTGCCAGGTCAGGGAAGGAACAAGCTTCTGTAAGCTTTTTTACTATCTTCTTTTTTGGAGTTTACTGCCCCAAGTATGCTTTGCTCACCAGTCCATCGATGTGGTTGTAGTGCTGAACGGGTGCTTTAACAGGTCACCCCAAGGATTCTTAGCGGGATCTTTGGCGGAGAGAGCAGAGTACACATCCTGTTACATCCGCCGCTCAACCACGCCCCAGTTTAATATTTTTAGAACAGCAGCGTTTCATAAAATAATAAATGGTGATCTTGTCATGAAGCTCTTTGTTCAGGCCCTTTTTTGTTAAAAGATTACCACACTTTGACATTGCCTCATAGCTGTGCTCCTGTGTTGTCACCCTTTTCGCGGGAAACTAATGCCCCGTACACACGGTCGGATTTTCCGACGGAAAATGTGTGATAGGACCTTGTTGTCGGAAATTCCGACCGTGTGTGGGCTCCATCACACATTTTCCATCGGATTTTCCGACACAAAGTTTGAGAGCAGGCTATAAAATTTTCCGACAACAAAATCCATTGTCCGAATTTCCGATCGTGTGTACACAAATCCGAAGCACAAAGTGCCACGCATGCTCAGAATAAATAAAGAGATGAAAGCTATTAGCTACTGCCCCGTTTATAGTCCCGATGTACGTGTTTTACTTCACCGCGTTCAGAATGATTGGATTTTCCGACAAACTTTGTGTGACCGTGTGTATACAAGACAAGTTTGAGCCAACATCCGTCGGGAAAAATCCTAGGATTTTGTTGTTGGAATGTCTGATCAATGTCCGACCGTGTGTACGGGGCATAAAAGTGGCCATTTTAATACACATTATGCAGGTACAGATCACTGTTGTCACCATTACGAAACACATTCTGAGAAATGCCATGCAGCCATTACATGAGTGCATGTAGACAGATTTTGCTTGTTTTATTTAAATAAAATGGCAAAATTTTATGGAACATTGTTCTTTAGCAATTACATGCCATTTCTATTAGGATTTACATCTATTTAAACCTAAAACCTAACTCCTTTAAACCAAACCTTAGCTCTGAAATAAACCCCTAACCCATGATCATAACATTAAACTGATCCCCTAACCTAAACTAATCCTGAATGGTGAATAACCTTTCTGCAGTATAAGCACCTCTTACGGGGCTGGAAGCAGTGTTACCAAACCATCACAGTCCCTTTGATAAAAGCTACTGTGTGCCTTTGCTAAAAAAATAACTGATTTATCCCTTATGACCTCTGCAATCCAAATTTCTACATTAAATGTTTTACTCTGTGTTCGTTTTTTTGTGTATAAACAAAGGAAATATGTTTTTTCTAGCATTCTGACATTTCACTTTACCAGTAGTTATGCTGAACACTAATCTATAAATGTTTTCAGATCTAAAAATGATAGGGAAAACCAACTAAGCAGGGATGCTGCTATTTATGGCAATAGATAATGAAGACAAATAAGACAAAAATATATTTTATGAACAATTGTTTCAGGGGTTGGCACTGCTGCACCATCAGTGCCATCAGCAATTTGTATTAGACAGGGAGGCTGACAGCTAGGAAGACTAAAATAGAATCCTTCTATCAAAATTTCTCTGGGTTGAAGCATCTCCATGGTGCCTTCAGATTCTTGGACTGAGATGGCAGACTGATGGTTAGAGACAAAAATCGAGGACAGTACACAAAAATGAAGGCATAGTATGTAGCGCTACCCCAGAAGAGCTGCTTGGTAATTTGGGTTCTCTGTTCTGCGCCTTGACTCCAAGAACACGTTCAGCCCCCCCACACCTGGTTGAGTGAAAGTTACTGCAAGCACTTAAAGGAACACAGGTATGAATAACTTTAACCCTGACTGTGAACTACTATCAGGATTAGGAAAACAAGACCATTTAGTGGTAAATGAACTGAATGAGTTGGTATGGATGATGGTGGTTTGAGCATTAATGAGCATACAGAAGGTAGGTGCAGACACAATCTGCTAGACCGTATAATCACTATGCTAAGGTAACTTAGAACAGAGTTATGCACTACTAGACTGGAATAACAGTGTCTTGAAAAAGTATTCAAATCCCTTCAAATTTTCCACATTTTGTCATGTTACAACCAAAAACGTAAATGTATTTTATTGGGATTTTATGTGACAGATCAACACAAAGTGGCACATAATTGTGAAGTGAAAGGAAAATGATAAATGGTTTTCTAAATTTTCTACAAATAAATATCTGAAAAGTTTGGCGTGCATTTGTATTCAGCCCCCTTTACTCTGATACCCCTAACTAAAATCTAGTGGAACAATATGCCTTCAGAAGTCACCTAATTATTAAATAGAGTCCACCTGTGTGTAATTTAATCACAGTATAAATACAGCTGTTCTGTGAAGCCCTCAGAGGTTTGTTAGAGAACCTTAGTGAACAAACAGCATCATGAAGGCCAAGGAACACACCAGACTGTCAGGGCTGGGCTCAGCCCTTCCTTCTCTAAGCTGGCGGCTCAGCTGTCGGCTAATTGCCAGCTCCTATCTCTCCACAGTGACTCACCTGTTGATGATATCCTGTTCGTCAGTCCTGCCTACTTAAGCCATCCAGCCCAGATGATCTCTGCCTTTGCCTGGGTCACATCTCTAGAGACGCTCTCCTGTGTTCCTGTTATAGACTTGCTTGACTGACATTCCTTCTGGCTCCGGATCCTGCTTGCTGTTCTAATACGCTCATCTCTGGCTCCCTGACTTTTTGGCTTGTCTAACTATCCGTTTCCGGTTTCTGAACTCTGGCTATGTTTTGACTAAATTTATTCTGTTTATCTTTTTTTAATTATTATTAAACAAGTGTGATTTAACTGTACTTCTGTCTCAGTTTGATTCACGGTTTCTGACAGCAGGCGAAGGCCATGAATTCAGAAGATGCAGTCAATCCACTTATTGGTAATATTTTTTCCAGATTGGATGAGCAGGATCACCGCATGGATCAGTTTGCCATGGCGTTACAAAAGCCACACGGCTTACCCGGAATCTCCCACTGTGGCTGCTCCGGTACAACCTCTGATGCAGGTCGTCCCTGCTGCTGCTCCAGTCTCTGTGCAGGAACCCCCCTCGAGTATTACCTCTATAAGAGGTATGTCTGGTCCCGCTCCGCTTCCCCAGCGATTTGGGGGCGACCCAGTGCAGAGGATTCCTTAACCAGGTTGAGATATACTTTGAGATTCTGCCCCAGGCATTTCACAGGGACAGAAGTAAAGTAGGTTTCGTGATATCTTTGCTTTCTGAGAGAGCCTTGGCCTGGGCAAACCCTCTATGGGAGACGCAACAACCTGTTGTCTTGAGTTACCCTGAGTTTGTGGCTTCTTTTAAAAGGGTATTTGATGTTCCTGCATGCTCCGCTTCTCCTGCCAAGTGCCTCATGTCCATCAAACAGGGTACGAGAACTGTTGCAGACTACACCATTGAATTCTGTACTCTGGCAGCAGAGGTTGCTTGGAACAATGAGGCCCTCATGGCTGCTTTTCCTCATGGTCTCTCGGATACCATCAAGGACGAGATAGCAGCCCAAGATATACCCACTGAGCTGGAGAAGTTGATCACGTTTGCCATCCTCATTGACTCCAGACTCAGAGAAAGACTTCCTTTTAAGGAGCGCTTGCGGAAGCCTCCTGTACATTTGTCTCCGAACTTTGCAGTCCAACCCTTGCCTCCCTCACCTCCCATGCCTCCTGGTACCGAGTCGATCTGTGAAGATGAACCCATGCACTTGGGCTTCACGCATCTCTCTGCGGATGAGAGAACCCTTAGGAAGAGGGAGAAATTGTGCCTTTATTGTGGCCAGGCAGGTCACTTTTGGAAGTCTTGTCCTACCCGTCCAGGGAACAGACAGACCTTAGGTGGCGTTGTTTCGTCCCCAGTATCCAGAAGGATAAGCCCCTGGTTGTGGTTACCCTTTCTTGGGCGTCCGTCAAGATACAGGCTCTAATCGACTCTTGGACTGCAGTCCTGTTCATTGATGCTGCCTTTGTATCAAAGCACTAAATTCCGCTGAAGCTGCGTGGCACTCCACTTGTCATTGAGGCTCTTGGTGGGAGACCTCTACAGCCTGTCCATGTGACTCATGAGACGGTTCCATTGTCCATGACCGTAGGCGCTCTTCACCATGAGATAATCCAATTCCATGTTATTTCCTCACCTAAGTTTCCACTAGTTATTGGTTATCCTTGGTTACAGAGGCACAACTCCTCTTTTGATTGGCTCTGTGCTGAGGTTCTCTCCTGGTCGCCACGATACAGTAAGACATGCTTCCAGAAGGTAGCCAAGGTCCTGTGCACATCTTCCCTCTCCTCCCTGCCGGAGGAGTACCGCTATTTTATCGATGTCTTTTACAAAGGTCATGCTGGTAGTTTGCCTCCACACCAGTCGTATGATTGCGCAATTGACCTTCAACCTGGTGCCATACCCCCTCGTGGCCGGGTTTACCCTTTGTCCCTCTTGGAGGATAAGGCCATAGAGGAGTATGTTGCAGATGCACTTTCTCAAGGTTTCATCTGCAAATCCTCGTCTCCTTCTGGTGCTGGTTTCTTCTTTGTGAAGAAGAAGAGTGGTGAACTGAGACCTTGTATTTATTATAGGGTCAATCGTTTCACGATTTAGAATGCCTATCCAACTCTGTTAATTATGGAGTTATTTGACCGCCTTAAGGGAGCCACAGAAGCTTGATTTGAGAGGGGCATCCAATCTCGTGAGGATTAAGGAGGGTGACGAGTGGAAAACTGCATTTAATACCAGAACAGGCCATTGTGAGTACCTCGTAATGCCTTTTGGCCTTTGTTACGCCCCGGCCGTTTTCAAGGAATTTATTAACGATGTTCCCTGAGATTTGTTGCAGTTACGTGTGGTGGTTTATCTTGATGATATCCTCGTATTTTCCAAGTCCGTGGATAGCCACCACACAGATGTCGGTCATGTGCTTCAGAAACTAAGAGAGAAAAATCTCTATTATAAACTGGAGAAGTGCGAGTTCCATCGTGAACAGGTTCAATTCCTGTCATTTCCACTGCTGTTTTTTTGATGGACCCAGAGAAACTTTTGGCAGTCCTACAGTCAGAGCCAGTACAAGGGGTGGGCGAGAGGGGGGGGAGTGCCCTGGGCGGAGTGTGAGAGGGGGCGGGCCCAGGGCACTCTTTAACGCAGAGCAAAAGCAGCTGCCCCTGAAGATCGCACTGCCTTAGAATAGTTCTCCCAGTCAGGTGTAGCGGTCACAAACACAGCTGTGCCATCCTCCCCTGTTTGCTCTCTCAGCCGGGTTAACACAAGCGGCCACACTGACAGGGGAGGAGAACAGCTGCAGGCTGTGTGTGTAAGTGCCGACTCGTCCTGCTTCTCTCTCTGTCAGGAGCTACAGGATCGGAGTGGCTGTCCTTTGACAGGGAGTGAGGCAGAGCGGTCGTCCATGCTCCCCCGTCCCGTCACCCCCCTCACACATCTATAGCATAGCACAGAACAGAGTTCTATATGCTTCTATATGCTACAGATCTGAGACTGTGTGTTGGAATGGAAAAAGAGCGCACACACATACCAGAAAGGTGCAGTGTCAGGGAGTGAGGATGAGATCTGTGAGAAGGAGGGGGAGGAATTTGTGAAAAGAGGTGAGCACTCTAAAGGGAGGATTACAATGCTGACTGTGGACAGAGGTAGAGGGGGAGTTTGGATACAGAGGGGGTTGTGGACAGGGGGGGGTATACAGAGGTGGCTTTAGAAGGGGGGTATACAGAGGTGACTATAGAAGGGGGGTACAGAGGTGACTATAGAAGGGGGGTATACAGGGATGGCTTTAGAAGGGGGTATACAGAGGTGGCTTTAGAAGGGGGGTATACAGAGGTGACTATAGAAGGGGGGAGGTACAGAGGTGACTATAGAAGGGGGGTATACAGAGGTGACTATAGAAGGGGGGTACAGAGGTGACTATAGAAGGGGGATATACAGAGGTGGCTATAGAAGGGGGGTATACAGAGGTGACTATAGAAGGGGGTATACAGAGGTGACTATAGAAGGGGGCAGGTACAGAGGTGACTATAGAAGAGGGGTATACAGAGGTGACTATAGAAGGGGGATATACAGAGGTGACTATAGAAGGGGGGTATACAAAGGTGACTATAGAAGGGGGGTATACAGAGGTGACTATAGAAGGGGGCAGGTACAGAGGTGACTATAGAAGGGGGGTATACAGAGGTGACTATAGAAGGTGGGTACAGAGGTGACTATAGAAGGGGGGGGTACAGAGGTGACTATAGAAGGGGGTATAGAGGTGACTATAGAAGGGGGGTATACAGAGGTGGCTATAGAAGGGGGGGTACAGAGGTGACTATACAAGGGGGGTATACAGAGGTGACTATAGAAGGGGGGTATACAGAGGTGACTATAGAAGGGGGGGGGACAGAGGTGACTATAGAAGGGGGGTATACAGAGGTGGCTTTAGAAGGGGGGTACAGAGGTGACTATAGAAGGGGGGTATACAGAGGTGACTATAGAAGGGGGGTATACAGAGGTGACTATAGAAGGGGGGTATACAGAGGTGACTATAGAAGGGGGTATACAGAGGTGGCTTTAGAAGGGGGTACAAAGGTGACTATAGAAGGGGGGTATACAGAGGTGACTATAGAAGAGGGGTACATAGGTGACTATAGAAGGGGGGTATACAGAGGTGACTATAGAAGGGGGGTATACAGAGGTGGCTATACAAGGGGGGTACAGAGGTGACTATAGAAGGGGGGTATACAGAGGTGACTATAGAAGGGGGGGTACAGAGGTGACTATAGAAGGGGGGGTATACAGAGGTGGCTATAGAAGGGGGGATACTGAGGTGGCTATAGAAGGGGGGGTACAGAGGTGACTATAGAAGGGGGGGTACAGAGGTGACTATAGAAGGGGGGTATACAGAGGTGACTATAGAAGGGGGGGTACAGAGGTGACTATAGAAGGGGGGTATACAGAGGTGACTATAGAAGGGGGGTATACAGAGGTGACTATAGAAGGGGGGTATACAGAGGTGACTATAGAAATGGGGTATACAGAAGTGGCTTTAGAAGGGGGTATACAGAGGTGACTATAGAAGGGGGGTATACAGAGGTGACTATAGAAGAGGGGTATACAGAGGTGACTATAGAAGGGGGGTATGCAGAGGTGACTATAGAAGGGGGGTATACAGAGGTGACTATAGAAGGGGGGTACAGAGGTGACTATAGAACGGGGGTATACAGAGGTGACTATAGAAGGGGGGTATACAGAGTTGGCTATAGAAGGGGGGGTACAGAGGTGACTATAGAAGGGGGGTATACAGAGGTGACTATAGAAGGGGGGGTACAGAGGTGACTATAGAAGGGGGGTATACAGAGGTGACTATAGAAGGGGGGGTACAGAGGTGACTATAGAAGGGGGGTATACAGAGGTGGCTTTAGAAGGGGGGGGTACAGAGGTGACTATAGAAGGGAGATATACAGAGGTGACTATAGAAGGAGGGTATACAGAGGTGACTATAGAAGGGGGGTATACAGAGGTGACTATAGAAGGGGGGTATACAGAGGTGACTATAGAAGGGGGGTATACAGAGGTGACTATAGAAGGGGGGTATACAGAGGTGACTATAGAAGGGGGGTATACAGAGGTGACTATAGAAGGGGGGGTACAGAGGTGACTATAGAAGGGGGGTATACAGAGGTGACTATAGAAGGGGGGGTACAGAGGTGACTACAGAAGGGGGGGTATACAGAGGTGGCTATAGAAGGGGGGATACTGAGGTGGCTATAGAAGGGGGAGTACAGAGGTGACTATAGAAGGGGGTATACAGAGGTGACTATAGAAGGGGGGTACAGAGGTGACTATAGAAGTGGGGTATACAGAGGTGACTATAGAGGGGGTATACAGAGGTGGCTATAGAAGGGGGGATACTGAGGTGGCTATAGAAGGGGGGGTACAGAGGTGACTATAGAAGGGGGGTATACAGAGGTGACTATAGAGGGGGGTATACAGAGGTGGCTATAGAAGGGGGGATACTGAGGTGGCTATAGAAGGGGGGGTACAGAGGTGACTATAGAAGGGGGGTATACAGAGGTGACTATAGAAGGGGGGTATACAGAGGTGACTATAGAAGGGGGGATACAGAGGTGGCTATCTGAATAAGTTTTTGATCTGCTGTGTCTATATGTGTATAAGCCACATTTCTTTGTTTTATGCATTTCTCCAGTATTTCCTTTGACGTTGCAGAACTATGTTCAAATTGTAAATTGTTCAATAAAAACTTTCTTTTTAAAAATCTGCCCAGCCGTGCCATTGTGACGTAAATCGTCGTGCGCTGGTCAGCAAGTGGTTAAAGACGACCCTGGGCGGGTTGTTAGCAGGCATAAGAGTAACAATACTGTGTGTGTGTGGGGGGGGGGGTCATGTAAAGGGTGAAATACTGTGTGTATGGTGATAATTGAATTTGTATTGTTTTAAGTATATTCTTGTTTTAAAACGACATTGATTCCTTCTTAAAAATGGAGGGGGGGTGGGGGGGGCGCAGTTTGCCATCTTCGCCCTGGGCACCAAATGGCCTTGTCCCAGCACTGCCTACAGTGGCCCCGACCCGTGGGTTAATGTCCTCTGCTGCATTTCCTGGGCTTTGCCAGCTATTATCGGAAGTTTATTCGTAACTTCTCGTCTCTGGTCAGGCCCCTGACTGATATGAACAGAAAGGATGGTAACCCACAGAGTTGGTCTGCAGAGTCCATTAAGGCCTTTGAGAGGCTCATCCTGATCCTACGTTAACTTTTATCCTTGAGGTTGATGCTTCTGAGACTGGTGTTGGCACCCTTCTGTCTCAACGTCCTACCTCTGAGAGTGCTATACATCCTTGTGGCTACTTTTCCAAGAAATTGTCACCTGCGGAGTGCAATTACGAGATTGGTGATAGAGAGCTGTTGGCGATCATTTTAGCCCTGAAAGAATGGAGACATCTGCTCAAAGGTACCACTGTGGCGGTTCTCATTCTTACTGACCATAAGAATCTCACATTCTTGTCTGAGGCTAAACGCCTCTCTCCCAGAAGGGCGCGATGGGCCCTTTTCTTGTCAAGTTCCAATTACATTGTCTCATTCTTACCCGGTACTAAGAATGTAAGGGCTGACGCCTTGTCACGACAGTTTTCCTCCACTTTCAAGTTTGAGTCTTTTCCGGTTCCTGTGATTCCTCCTGATCGTATTCTGGTTACGGTTCGCACCAGTCTCACTTCTCCTTTGGGTGACAAAATTCTTGCTGCTCAGGTCCATGCTCCTCCTGAGGAGGACCGCTGCTTTGTCCCAGGGAGTCTCCGTACTGCCGTGCTCCAGACTTACCATTCTCCCAAGGCAGCTGGCCATCCTGGGAAGAATCAACTTGTTTGGGCTATTTTTCAACAATTCTGGTGGCCTAGTCTACGTGCTGATGTAACTGCCTTCGTAGCTGTTCCGTTTGTGCTCAGAGATATGCCTCGTACACACGATCGGACTTTCCGACAACAAAACTGTGGATTTTTGTTTGAAGGGTGTTGGCTCCAACTTGTCTTGCATACACACGGTCACACAAATGTGGGCCAACAATTAGGAACGTAGTGACGTACAAGAGGTATGGCAGTCCGATGTGATATCTCCATTACGAACACTAGTTTTACAAGACCAAGCGCTTCCGGCTCGTACTTGATTCCGAGCACGCGTGGACTTTTGTGCAACGGACTTGTGCACACACGATCGGAAGGTCCGACAACAAAAATGTGTTGGCGGAAAATTTGAGAACCTGCTAGCCAACCTTTGTTGGCGGAAAGTCCGACAACAAATGTTCGATGGAGCATACACACGATCGGACTTTCCGCCAACAGGCTCACATCCAACATTTGTTGTTGGAAATCAGATCGTGTGTACAAGACATAACACTGACAGAAGCATCAGATTAATGATACAGTTATGCCCCGTACACACGATCGGAAATGCCGCCAGCAAAACTCCGATGAGAGGCTTTGGTCGGAAAATGCGACCGTGTGTATGCTCCATCGGACTTTTTCTGGCGGAATTCCAGCCAGCAAAAGATTGAGAGCAGGTTCTCTATTTTTCGGTCTAAAAAAGTTCCTATCCAAAAATGCGTTCGTCTGTATGCAATTCGGACGCGCAAAAAAATCACGCATGCTCGGAAACAATTTGACGCATGCTCAGAAGCATTGGACTTCATTTTCCTGATCGTAGTGTTGTATGTCACTGCGTTCTTGACGGTCGAAAGTTCGTAGAACTTTTGTGTGACCGTGCGTATGCAAGGCAAGCTTGAACGGAATTCCGTCAGAAAAGCCATCATACCTTTTTCCAACCAAAATTCCGATCGTGTGTACATGGCATGAGGCATAGAAGCCAGCAATGAAGAAGAACAACAATGAATAAGAAGAAGCCAAAAGTAGAATTTTCTTCTAGGATTTTTTCAGCACTTCAACAGTATCATAGCTTTCCAATGACAGAAGCATCAAATTCAAGATACAGATAGACACAGAGGCCAATAAAGAAGAAGAAGCCAAATTTGGAATTCTACTTTTTCAGTGCAACAACAGTATCCTAGTATTTGAATGACAGAACATCAGATTCATAATACAATAAAGCACTCATGATACAACTAGGCAAAGTGGCCAACAATGAAGTAGAATAAGCCTGGATTCTCTTGTGTGAGTTGTTAAGGTGTGGCAATGAATTAAATTAGATGCTGCTGACTGGTGGAAGGAAACAAATATACACAGGATACACAGTAGTACATAGTGGTAGTGAACACCACAATGTGACTAACACAAGTCCAGGAAAGGCTGGAGATAATCTTAACAAAAGACAGAGAAACTACACAGTGGTTGTAGCTGGCTGGTCTTTTACAGGGCAAGTGCAAGCACGTATCTGTATAAATCAAATCTGCAATCCCTTGCAGCGCTGGATAAAGAAGACACAGAGCTCTCTTGAACTCACTGGGGTTGATTTACTAAAGGCAAATAGACTGTTCACTCTGCAAGGGAATTTCCCCAAGAGCTTAGTGAATGAAGTGAAACTCTGCTGACCTTCATCATCCAATCATGTGCAAGCAGGTGATTGGGTATTCTTTGCAAAATGAAATTTTACCACATTCACTAAGCTGTGGTGAAAATTCCCTTGCAAAGTGCAACTTTCCTGTGCAAAGCAAACAGCCTACTTGCCTTTAGTAAAACAACCCCACTGACTCTTTTCAAAGAACCTCCCTGCGCTCATTGGGAAATTCTCTATAATTGTTCTCTCTGATGCTGGATGCTAGAACTCAATGGATCAACTAACCCCTTTTGGGAGATTGATGTCTCTGCCCAACAGCTAGTTCCATTGAACACTGACAAAGTACTAGAATGTTGCCAGTTAACAACAGTTTTTGAATTATATTCCTTCAACGCCAGAAAATCTGCCTCAAGGGTTGCCTGCCTTGTGGGATCTGGTGACACCAACTTGCACCCATCTGCACTCCTGCTCCACCATCTGAATCTCCTACCACTAGTTGTATTTAAGCAGGGATTCCTGTGTTTTGGGGAACTTCCCAGGCCTGCCATACAAATAGGCATGTAAAAGGCACCAATCCCTTTTTTTACAGCACATCAGTTGCATCAGCAAAGTAAGCATCTTTAAATGGGTAGAAAGGGCAATGCTGAAGAAGACAAAAATAAAACTTCTATCATATTTTTTTTTTAATCACAGAGCAGCAACACCAGAACACAAGCATGTACCGAAACCTGAAATATCAGTATTGAGTGGACTAACTCTTTAGCTACACAGCTATGAACTAAAGGTCAAACCATACCTAACAATTAGGATCTATAGCAGGTAGAAATAAACACACTACAGTACTGAGTCCAAGTCTATATTCATTGAGAAATTATCAAATGTATTTTCATGTACAATTGACATCAGTACCCAAATCTGATTAGATATCAGCCTTTTGTAATCCCTTGGACCGCAACACTGAGGCTCGGTTCACACTGCAGCAACCTGAAAGTCACGCGACCTTCAGTGCGACTTTGCCAGGTGACTTTGGTGTGACTTTGAAGCAACTTCTGGGAATGCCTGGGTAATCTTCCTGGAATGTCGGATCCAAATCACATCAATTAAGATGAGGATCCAACTTGGAGGCGACTTCCATTAAAGTCTATGGTCACAAGTCGGATAGAAGTCGCCTTGAAGTAGTACAGGAAACTTTTCTAAAGTTGAAGCTACTTCAGTAGTGCTAATTAATACAGCTCTCATTGACTTAAAAAGGATTTCACATGTCACGCGACTTGGGGTCTCACAAGTTGGATCCCAAGTTGCGGCAGTGTGAACCGGGCCTAAGATTGGGTGAGGGAGGGTGACCACTATAAGCCAGTCAGACTCTGTAGCATTGAAAAATGCTTTCCTTCTATCACCCTGGAAGCTTCTTGGCAGAACGAGATCAGAGTGCTGATCTCATCTGGGTGCTTCCTTTCCTTGTTTGTCCAAACAGGCAAGTCCAAGACTAGGCTGTATTGCTCAACTGCAGCGTAGTCTGCAGAAAGTTCTTAAAGGATGTAGACGTGTCTTGCTCACAACACACTGGCTACTCAGAGTTACAAATTAATACAAATAAAATAGTCTGCATTTTGGTTGTATTTATCTTTTGGCTTGGATTTCACTTTTAAAGTCTAACTCTGGGCAATTTTTTCCCCCCATCCAGAGTGCCGTTTTCTGGATGATTGAAGGATCAGGTGAGTATATGCTTTCTGCCCACCCCTAGACAAAACAAGCAATTGACCTGTGCAGCGTGGGCACAGCCCCACTGCATGTGAATTTTTTTTTTTTGCCTGGAGTTGGGCTTTAAAGGGTAACAATGAGAACACAGAGGATATAAACTTATTTACCTGTGCAGCTGGTTCCATTCCCTTGAAATCCACTCTTACAATTGCATTGAAAACTGCCTATTGTATTGAGACAATCTGCATAGGGGTGACAATTATGGCTGCCAGTGGAACATTCATCAATATCTATAAGAAATAAACACTGAGTTATGCCATAATCACATCAAACATTCATACAATAATTACATCAAAATGGCTGTCAATCCTTTACCTCATCTATTGGACAATTTTTGTTTTGCCTGGATTTCAGGTTGAAAGAATAGAACTATGTGTAGGATATACAATATATAGTTTTTTTAATGTATAGACAGATAGCATCTTGGTAACAGATAAATCTGTATTTACATATTAACCACTTAAGTACCGGAAGATTTTCCCCCTTAATGACCAGGCCATTGTTTGCGATACAGCACTGCATCATTTTAACTGACAACTGCGCGGTGGCGCGACGCTGTACACAAACAAAATTTCCCATAAATAGAGTTTTCTTCTGGTGGTATTTGATCACCCCTGTGTTTTTTATTTTTTGCGCTATAAACAAAAAAAGACCGTCAATTTTGAAACAAAAACAATATTTTTTACTTTTTGCTATACTAAATATCCCAAAAAAAAGTCTTCATCGGTTTAGGCCAATATATATTCTTCTACATATTTTTGGTAAAAAAAAAATCGGCATATATTGATTGGTTTGCTCAAAAGTTGTTGCGTCTACATAATAGGAGATAGATTTATGGCATTTTTATTATGATTTTATTTTTTACAAGTAATGGCCTAGATCAGCAGTGGGACTGCAACATTGCGGCGGACAGATCAGGCACTTTTGACACTTTTTATGGGACCAGTGACATTTACACAACGATCAGTGCTATAAAATGCACTGATTACTGTGTAAATAACACTGACAGGGAAGGGGTTAAAACTAGTGGTAATCAAGGGGTTAAATGTGTTCCCTGGGAGGTGTCAGAATGGGGATCTTTTTGTTTACATTGAAAGATCCCCATTCTGGCTCTCTGGCGATTGCGGGTGGCCGTCAGACATCGTGGCCACTAGCCACGTGCATCAGTTCCCCCCGCCGTGCGGCAGATGCGCGCGCCTGCTATAGCTGTAAAACGGACCGACGTACAGCTGATTCACGGGAATGAGCCGATCTGCCACAGTATAATGACGGCGGCTGGTCGGCAAGTGGTTAAAAGTGAAATTCCTCAAAATTGGTAGAATAGAATTGACACGCTTGATCTGCCAATCCTATTCTATCTAATTAATTTCATTTTAATATGTAAATGCAGGTCTAGCTGTTATCAAGATGCTATTTGTCTGTACGTTTAGAAAAAAAAATAATAAAATTGAGTGTTCTCAAGCTATTTCCTCTACAGGTCGGGTGCTTTTCAACCTTAAAAATGGGTAAATCATGAAAATACTGCATTATTCAATGCAGTTTATGAGCATGAGAAATAAGTATTTATTAGCTTCACTTCCATCTGGTGGCCTAAGGCTAGGTTCACAATCCTGAGATGCATAGGTGTGCGCAGCCTATTGTATTAGGGTGTGCACCTCAAAGCTCCAACACATATGCATTTGTGACATATTAACCGGCCTATACCCCACTCATCACCCTAAAACAATGGGGGTGAGCAGGTGAGCACACAAGGGGACCTGGGCAGCAGAAATAAAAGGAACTGGGACAAGAGGGGTGGCATGCATTGGTACCAATCCCCTGTATTTTCCTCCCGTGGCAGCTGAATATTGGCGAGAGGAAGAGGAGGAGAAGCCTACTTTCAGCTGCTGCAGAAGAACAGATCGGTCCATTAATTTCCACTCCAGCTGCCTATCCTGTCCAGGTTCTGGGGGTTGGCAAGTAAGGATCGCGGCTTACCTGTCACCTGCTCACAATTGATGGGTTGCCCTTGCCAACTCTAGGATTAGGGTGTGCCCAGGCACACCTGGCACACCCCTTGCGCACACCTATGCTGAGATGCAATTTTGATCCGATTTTCAGTGTGATTAAGTAGTTCAACTTGGATGCTACATGGATGTGATTTTCATATTCTATGACACCAAAATCACGCTGGAATCGCACCAGAGTAGTATGGGAACCTTTTCTAAAATCCCACTGTGCTTAGTTGCATTGATGTGAATAGGCACCAAAATTTGGGGTGTGCACACACTTTAACCCCTAGTGCTCCTGGAATCCTTTGTCACGCATTAAATGTTTATTTATAAGAAAAAAAAAGCATATATAGTTATAAAAGCAGATATAACACATTAGTGTAAATTGAAAAAAAATAAAACTGACCACCCCCTATTCTGGAAACAGCCGATCATACCCCCTGTGGGGGTTTGGCTAAGCAAAATTAATGAAATTTGCACCATGGAAGAAATTCTGGCATCCTCCAACTATAAAGAAGAATAATTTTGCAAAACTTGGTTATTTTGGTTTGACTACACTTTCTGTTGCCTACTCTGCTGACCTCACTAGCTGATTCCACCCTCAGGTTTAGACATCCTTTGGGTTAAGGAAGGGGCTGCATCAAAAAGGTACTATACTGTCTCTTTGCTGGTTTGGGGCACCAGTGGGCCACCCAGCGAGCCACCGTGCTTCAAAGTATTTTTTTTCTTTTCTCTCCCCCCTCCACTTCCAAATCAACCAATCCATTCCTCATCCCTCCCCCCTCACGCTCCTTCCCATCTATTTAAATTATTTATTTATTTTAATGTATTTATTTTATCTCTGCCATGTGGTCTAACTCCATAAGTCCACAGAAATATTGGGCCAACCCTGTGTCTCTTGGGCTTTCTTTTACTCATGTTGGTTGGATATTTTCCACGACTATTGGACCACTCATACGTCGAAAGACTTATTGAGCTACCATTTTTGGCTTCTATTGTATTGTCTCATTTTAACTATAAGTTTTATATGGCATAAGCCACTGACGTAGGCTTACTGTTAATTATTATCCTATCTACCCTGATTTTATTTTTCTGTATTTTGAAAACTTTAAATAAAGAATTACTAATAAAAAAAAAAAAGAAATGACCTAAATGATTGTATTTTCTATTTAACAACTTAAAATATCTTAAGATGATTACTTACCTAGACAGTTCGAGTCATTGAACTTGAATCCTTGTTTGCAGATACACATGTAAGACCCGGGAGTGTTAACGCAAAGGGTTTTATCGTCTTTGCATACATCAGTTTGGCATTCATCAGTGTCCACACATGCCACTCCACTGCCCTGATAGCCAACGTCACATACACACTTGTACCCATAGCCTGTGCTATGACAAAGGCCCTTGGGGTGGCAAGATGGCGTGCAGGCAGAGCTTGGAGAAACACAACTGCCGTTGATTGCAAGTGTTCCGTTCAGGCATGAGCAAACATAAGCACCAACAGAGTTTATGCAGACTGTGTCATTGATGCAGGTATTGTTTAATGAACATTCATTTAAATCTTCACATTGGAAGCCATCTCCGGCAAAGCCTTGCAAACACTGACAATGGTAAGTCCCTGGGAAATTGGAGCAAATTGCATTTTGATGGCAGGTAAGTGCATTCTTGCATTCATTTATATCAGTACAGTTGAAACCATTCCCTTCATATCCTTTGTTACAAGTGCAATCATATGAACCAAAAGTATTAGTGCAGGCAGCTTGCGAGTGGCAAGGGTTGCTTTGGCACTCGTCAATGTCATTACAGCTAAGTCCATTGTTATTGGTAAAGCCAGATTTACATTGGCAATAGAAGGAACCAAACGTATTAAAGCACTGTGCGTTAAGTGGACAAATTCCATTTACAGTCTTACATTCATCAATATCTTGGCACGAGGTATTGTTGATAGACTGGAATCCAGTGGCACACTGGCATCGATAAGAGCCAGGTGAATTTAGGCAAACGGCTCCATACAAGCAGTTCCCATTATTAACTGCACACTCATCTATGTCTTGGCACTGTTTTACCCCATCGCCAGAGTACCCGCTAGCACAGGAGCAGCTGAAGGCGCCCAATAAGTTACTGCATTGTGCGTTGGCATGACAGCCTCCATTGTTTTGAGCACATTCATTGATATCTGTACAAGTTAACCCATCTCCTGCAAACCCATTTTTGCATAAACATGTGAAGCCTCCTTGGTAATTCTGACAAGACGCGTAAAGACTGCAACGTCCAATTTTGCATTCATCAATGTCAACACATTTTGTTTGGTTTAGCGTGAAGCCTGAAGCACATTCACACCAATAGGAGCCTTGTGTATTGCGGCATGTGGACTCTGCAGGACAGATACCATCTTGAAAGCATTCGTCAATGTCAGAACAGACAAATCCATTGCCTGTAAAACCAGTTCGGCATGTGCAGTTAAAACTACCAAGGAAATTGGCACAGTTGGCTTGAGCGTGGCATCTGTTTTCTGTAAGGCATTCATTTATATCGACACAGGTCAAGCCATTCCCATTAAATCCTTCTTTGCAGGTGCAGCTGTAGGACCCAGGGGAATTGGTGCAAGTGGAAAATGGGCTGCAGATCTTATCGGCACATTCGTCAATATCCACACATTTGCTGTCCGTATTCTGGTAGCCAGCTGAACAGGTGCATTGGTAAGAGCCAGGTAAGTTTTTACACCCGCTGAATCCAAAAGCCCTAGAGCAAAGCCCAGGGGAATCTGCACATTCATCTATATCCAGACACAAGTAGTTGCCATTCCCTTTGTAACCAGCATTGCAAGTACACATATAAGATCCAGGACTGTTTGTGCAAGTAGCATTCCAGTGGCATAAATTAACCTTCTTACACTCATCTACATCAACGCAATTGACTCCATTTCCAGTGAATCCAGTTTTACACTGGCAGGTCCTATCTCCAGGAGTGTTGGTGCAAGTTGCATCAGCATGGCACCCGCCATTGGTGGTGGCACACTCATTGATGTCAGTACAATTAAATCCATTTCCGGTGTATCCACTTTTACAGAGGCAGCTGTAGCCACCGATGGTGTTCACACACGTGGCTTGCTGGTGGCACTGATGTAGTGAGGTGGTGCATTCGTTAACATCCACACATGTTTCTCCATTGCCAGAATATCCAGTTTTGCAGACACAGAAGTATTCTCCAGAGGCTGTGCCCATGCACTCAGCATCTTTATGGCATAGGAGACCTCTTGATGTGCACATGTTGCTCTCTGGAAGAGAGAATACATCAACCAGTCAAATAAAATATTGAAATATTATTTTCTGACTTACTTGATACAAATAAACCCAGCTGTCTTTTCAAAGTGCAGGTAAAGCCAAAACTATTTTTTAGCTTTGGATAAATTAGGGAATGGGTAAAGCCCCTGTCAGTTTTTTTCTGTTTTGGTGTCAATGTCCCATCAGATGTTCCTTAACTGTTGTGTCCCAGAGACACAGAAGGAACTAAAGTGGAACTAAACTCTGAAAAAGAAGTTAGTTCCACTTTAACACTCCCCCTGCCTCCACAAACAGAATTGCGGAGGATATATGCAATTTTTTTTCTTCCTATTTTTTTAAGTTGTATTTATTGCTAGCCCCACCCCTGCTGCCATTCCAGCCTAGAGCAGAATGAAATGTACCTGGTCCTGGGATACTTACATCTTCTATAGACATGTGCAGAATGAAAACATTTGTTTCGTGTTGTTTCTATTCGTTATTTAAATAATTTTATTTAGTTAAATCTAGCTAAACTCCAACTTTCTTTTCACTAGAACTGAAAAGAAAGATCAGTCACAGCATAGATCATATAATTTTGTACTGACCTCGTGCTATGGAATAAGTGAATTTAATAGTGTTACATGTGAAAAATAAAAATAAAAATGTAATATATATATATATATATAAGCTGCTCCCCTCAAAGTGTAGACAGTGCTAGCTTTGTGATTAGTGATAGTGATAGTTAGTAGTAGCTAGTGAGGTAATTAAACAACTGTCAGACAACAATTTTTTTTTTTTTTAACCGTATGCAACCTGATAGACTTAATACAGTGTTCTGTGCAAAGTAATAACAGATACAACAATGTACAAATCATAAAATCAAAGCTAAACACCACTACCATTTACAGACACTAGGCAGTTGCACCCGATGTGTCTGTGTGATTCAATTTCCTACTCACCAGAAGACCATGACCTCTTTAACTAAAAAAAGGTTGCAATGGGTTTTTGTTTGTGGTCTTTAACCTTGCTTCTGTAGTAGCTGGAGATGAACCAGGGTATCTTTCAAACTACAACCTCCTCTCCACCGAGGTGACCCATCAAAGATAAGATGGAGAAAGTGCCATAGTGTAAAACCATTTATTAAAAAATATCATGCATAACAAATGCCAATTGGCTGCTTACATTTAAAAGTTCCTTCTCCTGGCACTGAGGAACCTTGCATGTAGTACTTTGGCATGGGTTGTAGGCTGCCCTGCACTCATGGGCTAGCGTGCGTTCAATCGCCGCAGTACGATAAACCGGCAGTTCGGGACCCGGAAGTGACGTGACCGGAATGTGTCTCAACATACATTTCATATTACAACGTCATCAGGAAGAGCACTTTATTAAAGAGGAAGTAAACCCTTATGGGTTTACTTCCTCTTTGTTTCCCTGCAAAGGTAAATATAACCTCCCATAGCCCTTCCTCTGTAGACTTGCAGTAAGGCATTACTCTTTGGCATGCTGCAAGACAGGAATGACACATTTACACCTGCTTTGCAGACTGAAGAGTGATCTGCATTCAGACCCACCCACATCAACTCCCAGAACTGCTACAAGTGACTCCCATAGCCCGCTATGAAACTACAGAGGCTTAAAGCATGATGGGACATATAGTATCAAGACTGGTAAAGAAAGGAAACAGGAAGTCCGATAACTTTGAAATTCAGCCTGGAGGAGGAGTGACATTACAGACACAGAGACTTGCTTTTTACAGCTAAATGAGGTAGGATACAGATAAAATGACAGTGGGGTTGTGATTCATTTACATGCACACTGCATCTGTTGTTTTGGGAAGGAAAAGCTGGAGTTCTGCTTTAATTTGTTTTCGGAATTTGTTTCTTTTCTTCATTTTCAAATTCAATTTGAATTTGATTTGAATTCGGCATTCAAATTGGAATCGGCATTCAAATTCAAATTTATTTTTTTATTGAATTTCAGAAGATGGTTTTATTCTTTCTATTTTATTTTAGTCTATTCTATTAATTTTTTTTTCTATTCCATTATTTTCAATTCTACTCTCTTATTTTCTATTCTATTCTAATCTACAGTATTCTATTCGAAGTCGAATTCATTCTATTCAAAATTTGAATTCTATTATATCCTATTTCTTTCCTGAGACATTGTGTTCCTTCCTTTGATTGGCTGAAGTAGAGTTTTTTTAAACTATCTGCCCACCTCTCCACCTCTGCCAATCAGAGGATGCCTTGTATTACTTGCTAAAAATACAAGGCTTCTTATGAATGGCTGAGCAGCACTTAGGCTGACTCATTTTAGTTCCAGGAATGGGATAAGAAGCCCTGTAACCCTGCTGGAACACAGCACTGTATACTGTATTTAGCTGATGCTACCTACAGTCAGCAGCGGCTGGTCCATAAGGGGCGCAGCCCCTAATCTCCATGCGCCACCCCCTAATTACCATGCAGGGTGCCGGACTCAGAATTCTACAAGGTTTTTTTTTTTTTTTGAATAACATGACTGGAGTCTGAGGCTCTAAATGGCTTTAAAAAGGTTTGGCACGGGGCTCAGAGAACTGCACCCTGAGCCCACCCACTTTTGACATTAGCGAATCAACATTAGCTATTGTCTTCCAGTTTCTCCTCCCGGCCAATCAGGACAGGAAGCGGATCTTAAGACCGGGTTGGCCCGGGAGGAGAAGCCAGGGAAACAACGACCTGGATGGGGTAAGTGCGGACCTGGCGGGGGGGTTTGTTTGCCGTCCCCCCAAAAAAATGGAGCACCACCTGCCACTGTATACAGTTATAGAGCACCGATAGCGGGTGCAAGTATTAGTAGGAAACATCTCTTTTTGGCCAGCTTGGCATCAAATGAACTGTTTAAAGTGATAGCAAAGTTGGAGTTATGATTTTAAAACAACACACCTGATAGGTTGGACTTGATGGACCTGTGTCTTTTTTCAACCTCACCTACTATGTAACTATGTAATAGCAGCACACCGCAATGCAGAGCAATGTAGCATGCATGAGAAAAAAGTAGTGTGAATAAGCTGAATGAATAAGCTGCCTTAACACAATGAAGGTTAACTTGTGACATACCGCCAAAGCTTCGGACTGGATTGCTCCAATTTGGTAATAGAGTTTAAAAATGAGCAAATTCTCACTGAACGGGGGAACATAATAGAAATTATATGAGCTTGAAATTCTTATGTAGCCAACTGACAGCAACTACAGGGGTATAAAGCACAAAACGATTTTGTCCTTACGTGCAAAGACGTAATTGGCGGTCACCCACAGCCATGTCAGCAGAAATAATGAATACCTGAAAGAATAAAAGAGAAAGGTTTCTATGATATTGCAGTTATATGCAGCATAGGAGCACAGATGAAAGGAATCCTTTTACTTTAATACTTAGTGACAAGTGTATCAATTTCTTATTCTTATGACAAATAAAAGGAAGCTCCGTAAGTAAGCCTTCAATTGCCTGCTCAGTAACAAAACAAAACTAGGACATTTATAATACACGGCATTCATTAAGAAAATGTATTCACTGACAGGGTGAACAAGCAAGTATTTGATGTTTTATTCATGGTATAAAATACTTTCAATGGGGTAAAAATTCTCGGGGATCTGATGTATGGGGTGGCCCCCGTTCAATGGCTTGTATACAACATATTGCACTCCTCACTCAACTTATTCTCATGTATAAATTAACAAAACATCAACATGATCTTTTAAAATGTATTTATAGTCATAATGTAAAATCATATATTCATTTCCACATTTTATTTCGATTATTTCTGGCCTACTCTTATCAATCTGAACCATCTTGAAATTTGCAAACTTACTTTGTGACGATCCCCACACATTTACTTTCTTGAAATCTGTGACACATATTCACTATGCCCTGTGAATCAGTGCAGAAATCGCTGCTTGCAGGCAGCAAGGTACCATGGGATATGTAGTCCTTAGAAATTGAATTGAATTGCAAAGCATACAGGGAGTCCAGGAAGTTGCAGAAAGAGACAGTAGACAGGCAGCGCTCACAGCATCAAATCAGATTTTTCAATTAAGCCTATACTGGATTGTCAATAATTATTGATTGTATTGTTTTGTATTTGTTTATTTTATGTAGCACCCTCTAGTGTGTGCTAGAGTTAGTGTAGGAAAAACTTGGTTAGCTCATGGCTAAGCCCGTTCAGATGCTCAGGGCTGGATAACTCATCCTGACAGCTCCTCTGGTGCCTCCCCCTGTTCATCGGACATTGGAGAATATTCTAGAGCTAGTGGGCAGGAGGTTAGGAGGAGCTGCCTGGAATATTTATGAGGGCCCCCCAGCCAATCCCCAGTAAAGGGCTGGCAGGGGGCAGGGCTTACCTCATAAATAGGCGTGATCCAGGCCAGCAGGGGCAGTCAGGTGGAAGATGGAGATATAGTGCTGAGGCGGCTGGCGGTGGCCCTCTGGGGTACTCCCTAGTCTGGGGGGGTGGCCTTGGGCCAGGACCCAGGTGCTGGAAGGAGCTGGAGGCACGGGAGCAAATGAGAGGACAGTGTGAGTAGAACAGCTCTACTGGGGAGGTACAAGGGGGGAGAATGTCTCCCTGATGGTAGCAGTGGGCCAAGTCTTCATCCTTCCCCAGGAGATCTCCTGAGAGTCAGTCCAGAAGTTAGTCTGGGGGGCTAGTAAAAGGGGTAGCTGCAGCCAGATGGGTTGGTAGTCCCTGAATAGGTGGTGCTGGGATTAGTAGCCACAGGAGGAGAAGTACAGGCTGATACCTGCATATTGCTACACAACAAGGGGCTGCCAGTTCCTGCCTGCAAAGGCCAATGACTAAGCTTGTCAGATCAACCAACAGTGATTCAGCTTGGACCAGCGTGAAAGTGTGTGCAGGAGAAAAGTGAGGAGACTGGATATAGACTGTATATAGGAAGATGTCCCTGAAGTTGTTGCTAAAGTTCTGTTAAGCTAACTGGGCATCCCATAATTTCTCATCCCCATCCAAGTTATTAACCCTCAATAAATAACAAAAAAAAAACCGAAGTCACGGACTGTTCTCTGACTCTGGAATGCCTGTGAAAATTCTGTGTGCCTGGTTGTGCTAGGTGGGGGATCCCAACTCATCTGCTGCCCATAAGGGGGTGTGCCACATTTATTTAACATTTTTTTACACTTTCTATTTTTTATTTTTTTTTGCATTCTTGCATGAATCTTGGTGTGCTTTGTTTATTTTTTCCAGATCTGTGCAGTATAACAGTGTGAATCTTGTGTGCAGGAGCATCCTGTAATAAAGACCGCTCACTGCTGCTTTCTCTGCTTGTGCAGGGTGACTGGTCTTGTCTCCGCCCCTTCGTGTATTTTTCTGCAGGCAGTCTGTAGTGGGAGGAGCCTTCTGGGTCCCTCCCACTGCTCTGCTCTCAGCACAAGCTATATGCAGCAGAGTGAATGTGTCATTACTAATTTTCAAGCATATTATCTGGGTTTGCGAAGGCCTTTGGTGCACATACAGTAAAGAGGGTACATATCATTTGTAACTCTTAATATGTCCAGAGCGCAGCTTTAAGATTCTGTGAGACTCTGTAAATAATGAAAATGTAATTTAGGAAACTGTAATATTAGGTATACTTACTGACACATCATTCTTGACATGCTATCACGTGAAATTTGGAACTGTATATATATTGATCAGATTAGAGATAGCTTGACAGAAAGCCTTAAACACCAGCCTTAAATAGAATAAATGTCTTCCTGAATCAGTGTCTGTCCCAAATCCAGGTATCTGCATCCAAGTAGAAAAACATTAAAAAAAAAAAAAAAGTTATTTTGCATGATGGTAGGATTAACACATTGGGGTAAATTACAAAATCTGGTGCAGCTGTGCATGGTAGGCAATCAGCTTTCAGGTTTTTTTGTTAACGCTTAATTGAACAAACTAAAGTTTGAGCTGATTGGTTACCATGCATAGCTGCACTAGATTTTTCATTCTCCAGTTTTAGTAAATCAATCTCACAGTTTATCTCACAATATTTAATAATTGGAAAAGGTTTGGGGGAATAGGGACTTTCAGGAAGCCATGACCTGGTAAGGTCAAGTATTTCCATCCCTAGGGACTTTATATGATATCATGATCTGGTAAGGTCATGAATATTCATCCCATTTGCATCGAGAGAAAAGGACGTATTTACAGGGAGGGTGGGACTTTGAATGAAGCACCGAGCAGCAAGAGAGTACTAGGATGAACAAGGAATTTTATTGGAAAGCTCAATTGAAAACATACATATTCCTGGTAACAATAATACACGGTAACATAGATATAATAATTAGACCACTGAGCACAGTCCATAATTACATGTAATAATAACAATGATATACAATGAACAGGGTACTACCAGTAAAGTCAGTGGTAATAGTTCATGGTATACACATATTAAATTCCTTAGTTCACCTCAAAAAAAATATATAAAATGATTCGAATGGCATTGCCTGCAGGACCTATAGCCTCACTAGACCTGGAGGGATAAAATTACATAATCGCTTGAAAAGTCTTGATAAGATTGGTGAGAACACGGCAACCGGTAGCTCTACGTGTTTCATGGCTTTTATGCCACTCATCAGGAGCAAGCACACGTGATTTCTGTAAGAAATGTTATAGAGGTAATTCCTTGTTCATTTTGGTACTCTCTTGCTGCTCGGTGCTTCATTCAAAGTCCCACCCTCCCTGTAAATACGTCCTTTTCTCTCGTCACAATATTTAAAGTAGATCTAAAGCCTCGTACACACGGTATGATTGTTGGCCAACCGAGCGTCTGATTTTTGTCAAAAGGGCGTGTGCCAGGATCTTGTCTTGCATACTAACGTTACACAATTGTCGTGCCACAAACACGAACGTAGTGACGTACTACGAGGAATTTCAGCTCTTGGGCACCACCCTTTGGGCCCCTTCTGCTAATTTTGTGTTTGCTGAGCATTGATTCTGAGCATGCGTGTTTGTACTTTCGACATACGAAAATCTGACGTCAAGCCGTTGTCCACCGAAAATTTACTAGCCTGTCATCCAACATTTGTTGGCCGAAAGTTGGACAACAATTGTCAAAAGGAGCGTATTAACGGTGAGATTTTAGGACAACAGTCTGTCAACAGACAATCCCCTGCCAACAATCGCATCTTGTGTACGAGGCTTTAGCCTAGGTTCACACTGCCATGAATTCACAGACATCACATGCAATGTCTGTGCGATTTGAGCCATTCATTTTGTATGGCTCAAATCGCACTGCATTCGCACCAAAATGGTGTTGGATCCTTTTTTTTTGCTGCACCAGAATTTAATGTGAACAACCATGAGATCAGATTCAGGCAATCGCACAGCTGTTTTGGTGTGTCATTAAGCTAACTTTGACACCTATAGCAGATCGCATGAATGCCGTGCAATTTTATTGCGGTGTGCGAGGATTAACTGCGTTTTCCACATCGCATATATGTGAACTGAGGCTAAAGCAAAAATAATAGAGTAATCAGCGCAAATACACAATAGAAAAATAAGAAAAATTGTTTGCCAGCTGAACACTTATGCCCTGTACACACGACCGGACTGGTCCGACGGAACGAATCCGTCGGACAATCCGACCATGTATGGGCTTCATCGGACCTTCAGCTGAATTTTTCTGTCGAAAATCAGACAGACTTTAGATTTGGGACATGTTTCAAATCTTTCCGAAGGACTCGAATCCGGTCGAAAAATCCTCTCGTCTGTATGCTAGTCCGATGGACAAAAAAGGACGCTAGGGCAGCTATTGGCTACTGGCTATGAACTTCCTTATTCTAGTCCCTTCATACGTCATCACGTTCAAACGAACGGACTTTCGAACGGACTTTAGTCCGTTCGTGTGTGGGCAAGTCCGGTCGTCCGAAAGTCTGTCGTAACTCCGTCAAAAGTCTGTCGGAAAGACCGTTGGACCTTTGATGCTGAAAAGTCCGCTCGTGTGTACGCGGCATTAGGGGTAATCACAACACCTTAGGGTAACTCAAAAATAAGAAGTGCAGCGCAAAAAAACTGTGCTGCACTTCTTTTTATTTTTAAAGCAAAAACTTGTTCTTTTTAGAAATATTTAAACCCCATGTCAAGTTTTTTTTCTGTCTGTGCCTAATTTGGGAGATTTTCCTTTACTTCACATCTTGAAGACACAGCAGGAAGTGAGATTTGTTGACTTCTAAACAAGTGTAGCCATTGGAAGATTTCTCCTCTATTCCTTCCCCGGTGACAACTCAGATTATTAGAATTTCCCTCACCTCCAGTTGCACTGATAATGGTCACTGGGATAAAAAACCATTCCCCACGCTATCAAAAAAAAATGGCTTGGCTATACTATGTTGATGTGAATTATTTTTAATCGTATATCAAAACATATTACAGGTTACAAATCAGGGACGAATTAGGAAAATCTGTGGCAAATTTGGATTTAGACAAAAGAGAAGTACCGGGCTCCATAGGAAAGGAAATCGATTCGGATGAATTAATAATAATAATAGACTTAATAATACGCAAATATTTGTACCAAATGTAATAAAAGTATTGAAATTTAACATATAATAACAATAGGAATAAATCTGGATAGTAGTGAATCTTTTTAGAGAGGGTGGATGTGACTACAAATAATGATGTAGAATGTGTTTTGTAAATACGGAGAATGGCAAACTCATGGTGAATCTTGGGCAAATCGTTCATTGGACCCTTTCACTGCTAAGTTGTGTATTAAACTGAATAAATATAATAATTGTTTTTATTTAATTCATCTGGTCATTATTCCAACATAGGTTTGTAATTTGAGGCCAGTGGACTTTAATGCAGATATTCACAGCTTCTTCATGAGCTTTGTTTGCACAGTATTGTGTTGAAGGAACAGAGACAGTATATAATACTAAAGAATGAGAAAGAGAAATAACACATTTACCATATTGATAAATAATTTAGAAACAAATAATACGATTAATGTGTTATTTTTCTTTCTCATTCTATAGTATTATATACTGTCTCTGTTCCTTTACCACAATACTGTGCAAACAAAGCTCCTGAAGAAGTGGTGAATATCCGCGAAACATGTTGAGCATGCCAGCATAACTGATAACTGGGTGTACTGGTATTATCATCTTTCTCAGTTGCACCTTTTATGTTTGGACAGACAGAGCTGTTTTTAAATTTGTATGTTTTAACATGTTGATGTCAATTCAAAAAAAATCTATTTGTTTTTTATATATATTTGTGTATCTCAATTGTTACCGTACCATTAAAGTCCACTGGCCTCAAATTACAAACATTTCCATTTTTATAGAACATAGGTACCTTTTTTCATTGTTTAAATATTAGCTCCTCATTTAAATATTATTCCAACATAAAAAGAATAAATCTGGAAAGTAGTGAATCCTTTTTGAAAGGATAAAAATAATGATGTAGAATGTGTTTTGTAAATAAGGAGAATGGTAAACTCTTGGGTAAATTATCCACTGAACAAAAAAGAAGAAAATAAGGAATAATGGCATATTTTACATATTTTTCCATAGGTACCACATACTCCAATATTAAGCATTGTAATGAAATCTCTCCAGGTAAAACTATTAGTTTAATGGTACCACACTAAATATTTTTATATATAAAAATATCCAAAATTGTATTCAATCAGTTAGAATCAAGCATTAAAATAATGTCATTTGCACATGTTGTTGACATCACACATATATTATACATGGAAGTCACCCATGATGTACATAGATATTTTCAACCATTGGCTGCAATTGACAGGATGATAGATGGGGTTTCCACATTCGCATTCAACGAGTTTTACTGATTCTTCAGGAAAAGATACAAGTTGTATCCTTATCTGTAACATAAATAGATAGATTGTACTTTCCAATATCATACAATGGCTGCAATGGCACCTCTATCCTCAAAGATATACAGCCTAAAATATCAGATCAAAATCTAAATCTAAAATAGCAGATTAAAACCAAAACAGAGAAGACACACTCATAGGCAGATGGATCTAAATGTTAAGCCTTAACCAACAAAAAGGAGAAGGAGGCACCTCAAAACAAAAATTGGGGTCTGCTGCACCTCAATGCAGCCTTTGTATAATACTGGAAAGTACAACCAATCTATTTATGTTACAGATAAGGATAAAACGTGTGTCTTTTCCTGAAGAACCAGGCGTTGACCTGATGATGTCCAATAGGACGAAACGCATCTGGTGACGCTCGTGAGCCATTGCAGTTCCCTTCTGATGCATCCTTGGATTTTATATGCGCTTATCAAGTCGACTTGTGTAAGTGTACATCTGTTTTTACAATTAAACGCTTTTATACAGTTTTCCACTATGTGTGGCCGTTTATTCCCTATATATATGTTGCTGCCTATTGGGAGTTTGTCCATTTAATATACCGGTGACGGGGTTTTCACAGAACATGCATCCGATGCAGCTGGATAAGGTTGAAGTATTATCGCTTGGTTGACTCATTACAAAGCAGTATATGATTCATTTTTTTCTGGTAAGCGTGGTTATTTTACTCCTCGGTGGTGGATTGCACAAACCAGTGACCAGTGTTTTTTCTATTGTACCTTCACACGGGTATCTTTCATTTTCTTGGTGTACTATTTTTCATTATTGAACTTTAACCACTTCATGCAAATCGGTGTATCCGTATATCAGTACTTTGACGCTAAACACCATTGTTATGGCAGCAGCTAGTTGCTGTATTTTCAGGAATGGCGTGCATTTCTCTTTAAGATAAAAGTGGTCTCTGTGGCGGATTCGCAGTGAGATCACTTTTATCAGTGGCAGGAGAGGGCCCCCCTCCCGTTGCGCTCCGGTCGTCTCTGACACTTATGGGATCCGTCGGTAGTGGCAGAGGCGGTCGCGTCCGCTCCCCTCACTGCCTGGATACCGAGTGAGGGAAAGATGGCCCCCACTTGGCTCCATAGCATTGTCGTGACGTCAAACGTCACTTCCGCCCAATTCTCTTAAAGGGGATTTTTTTTTACTTATTGTATTGCATTTTAGTGTAAACATGAGATGTGAGGTCTTTTTGACCCCAGATCTCATATTTAAGAGGTCCTGTCATGCTTTTTTTTCTATTAGAAGGGATGTTTGCATTCCTTGTAATAGGAATAAAAGTGACTAATTTTTTTTTTAAAAGAACAGTGTAAAAATAAAAAATAAAAGGTAAATTAAATAATAAAAAAAATATTTTTTAAAGTGCCCCATCCAGCCGAGTTTGTGCGCAGAAGCAAACGCATACGTAAGTCGCGCCCGCATATGAAAACGGTTTTCAAACCACACATGTGAGGTATCGCCACGATCTTTAAAGTGAGAGCAATAATTCTAGCACTAGACATCCTCTGTAATTCAAAACTGGTAACCTGTAGACATTTTTAAACGTCGCCAATGGAGATTTTTAAGTGCCAAAGTTTGTCGCCATTCCATGAGCGGGCGCAATTTTGAAGCGTGACATATTGGGTATCAATTTACTCGGCATAACATTATCCTTCCGAATATAGAAAAAAATTGGGCTAATTTACTGTTGCCTTATTTTTTAACTCAAAAAAAGTGTATTTTTTCCAAAAAAATTGCGCTTGTATTTATAAAGACCGCTGCGCAAATACAGTGTGACATAAAGTACTGCAATGACCACCATTTTATTGTCTAGGGTGTCTGAACAAAAAAATATATAATGTTTGGGGGTTCTAAGTAATTTGATAGCAAAAAAAAATTATTTGAACTTGTAAACAACAAATCTCAAAAAGAGGCTTGGGGTTGAAGTGGTTAATTTTGAAATTTTGACGTTTCATTCGTCACTTTCGTATTAATGATCACAGCACTATATTCACTATTTATTTTGCTGTTTGGACTTCACGTTTTGTTATTTGTGTGCACCCCAAATTTTCATATGTCATACAGATTGATTCCATATTGCACTTTGTTATTTATTCATCACCAGCGCTGCACTATAATATTATTTATTATATGTAGTAATCGCTTTTATTTAATCCACCTTGTCATCGTTCAAAGATCTAAGCAGACCAAAACTGCATTTTGAGTCTTTTTTTTTTGCTAACAGAAACATTATGAATCTTAAAAGGTCACAACTGCCACTTACTGACGAGAAAGTCAATGTTCTAAGCAAAGTGTTAGGGCCCCATTAGAATTATTCATTATGGTAAAATAACACATAATACTTTGGGGGTTATTTACGAAAGGCAAATCCACTTTGCACTAAAAGTGCACTTGGAAGTGCAGTCGCTCTAAATCTAAGGGGTAGATCTGAAATGAGGGGAAGCTCTGCTGATTTTATCATCCAGTCATGTGCAAGCTAAAATGCTGTTTTTTTATTTTCCTTGCATGTCCCCCTCGGATCTACAGCGACTAATTCCAAGTGAACTTTCATGTGCACTTGTAGTGCAAAGTGGATTTGCCTTTAGTAAATAACCCCCTTTGTGTGGTGTATAGCAGTGCCAATATTTTAGAATGGAACTCAGGCACACACGTACAGTTGCCCTTAGACCCATGCCAATGTGTACCACAGTGCCACAAATACCACAAAAATACTGCAGCTTCGGTTTATCTTGCTTTTCAAGATGAATGACCTGCCGTAAGACAACATACAATAATCTGCAAAGTACAGCACATTAACACACTTGACATGGTAGCTCACCGCAACAGATCGCAAAAAATCTGAAGGAGCCCCAAGCGAGAGAGACACAATTATTTATCGCGGGGAATTCAATATATCTGCCTTCCATTTTAACTGTAAAATTATAAACTTGCAGGTGTTTGTTAATGAGATAATATAACATGTTACTGATGAGTATAGCTTTGCTTGAAAAAGAACCCTTTTTTAAGAATCGAGGGAAGTAGCAGCTGCAACAGATCTAAAAGCTACAGAATGGTTAACTTAAAAAAATAAAATACAATTATAGCCCTCAATTATAGCCCTCAACTTCCTACTTATTGGCCAATGGCAAAAAGTGTAACTACTTCTCCTCTGAAGCAAATTTTTCATTTAACAATTTTAATTTTTATCACGTTATGGTAAAAACAGTATCTGTATCACCATTGGAAATTAATTATCTCCAAAGCCCAGACACATGTCCATATTGAAGGATTCGAACCCCTATGTAGATCTCATCGGTGTTTGGAATTTGGACAGAAGAAATGTTGATTTTCCATTGGAGAGCCCTCATCAAAACTATGTGTATGTAGAAATTTAAAATGGGATTTCCACATTGTATTAAATTTCTGTACAGTGATTATCTTAGCATGTAACAGAATCACTTGAAGAAAACAAATTGTGAATACAAGCACCTACAATAAGCATATCAATTTTAAAAAGTAACCACGGTGAAAAATAATGCATAGAATTAAGAAACTTACCCATATAATTAGCCAAATTCATCCAGAATTACCGTAAGTCGGCGGGAGAAAGGGGCTGTATCACTTTTTCATCACATTTTCAGATTTGGACCTTCGAGTAAACGGGACTTGTAACATCCAGCACTACATAAGCCCATTCATCGTCCCGTACTCATATGTTGTGAGGATACCTGGATATCAGCTGCGGGATGGAAGGGTGGTAAAAGGTTCATGTCTTCTTCCAAGGAAAGCAATCTACCTTGTTGACTTTTAGGTTTTCTTTGTTGCCTTATAGAGCACATAGTGTCCCTAAACTTGAGAATCCATCCTTTTTGTCTAAGTCATACTATCCGATACCCCAGGGCCATTGTGCCTCCTACATCCCATTGTGTTTTTACTTTCACATAACATGATGATTGTAATCACAATCCCACAGAGGCCTGGGAGAGAGAAAAAAGAGATGGTCGAAATATCTAAGTCATGAGAGTTTCACCTCAGTTACGTAACTGAATAATGTGAATCCTGGGTGCTGACATATAAAACCAATTCAAGCCCTTTCCCCAAACTCCACTCTGAGCATTTCTTGTTCACTGCTGACAATACCCTGACAAAAAAGCTGGGTAAATAGATAATCTAACACAGTTCTGTGCTCGGTCAGCTATAGCAGAGGGCAGGGGAGAAATTAGGGGTGTAAAATCTCCATAAAGAGAACCTGTTACCTGACCAATGCTATCACATAGGGGGCTTGTTAGCCCCTTGTGATATTAATTAAGTTAAATGTAAAAAATATTTTAAAAATTGCAAGCGTAGGGCATGCATATGTATGTACAACAATTGCACAACACATGTGTGGTATTGCCGAGTTAGAGAGAAAAAAAAATCTAGGTCGTTCATTTACAGATAATTCTAAATTGGTGAGCCGTAAAGGTATTTTTTAAGCGTTGCCTTTTGATAATTTGGGGTACCGTCATTTTTTTTGTTTCATGGACACACATAGTACTGAGGACTGGCACATTTGGTATCAACACAATCTAATTTTTTAAATTTTATACAGTATTTGTGTGCATTAAAATTAATGTTAGTGTATTTTTTTCCTAAAAATATAGATTAGTTGCCAAAACATTGTAATACATAAAAATTGCAATTACCATCTTCTTATTCTACAGGGCCACTGCTTTCATAAAATATAATATCATTGGGGATTTTAGGCAATTTACTAGCCGAAAATACAGATTTTAAAGTGGTGCTAAAGTCAGAAGGTTTTTTATCTTAATGCATTCTATGCATTAAGATAATAAGCCTTCTATGTGCAGCAGCCCCCCTCAGCCCCCCTAATACCTGAGTCCCATCTCGATCCAATGATGTTGCACAAGAGTCTTGGCTGTCCGGGACTCTCCCTCCTCATTGGCTGAGGCAGCAAAGCCAGTGAGCCAATGAGGAGAGAGAGGAGACGGGGCCGAGTCACGGCTCCGTGTCTGAATGGACACACAGAGCAGTGGCTCGGCTCAGGTGCCCCCATAGCAAGCTGCTTGCTGTGCGGGCACTCGCCAGGAAGGAGGGACAGGAGCACCGGTGAGAGACCCCAGAAGAGGAGGATCGGGGCTGCACTGTGCAAAACCACTACACGGAGCAGTTAAGAATGACATGTTTGTTATTTTTAAATTTGAAAAATGAAAAATTTGCTCCAGAGGGGAAGTAGTTACACTTTTTGCCATTGGCCAATCAGTAGGAAGTTAAGGGTTATAGCTTTATTTATTTTTTTTTTAAGTTAACCACTCTGTAGCTTTTAGATCTGTTGCAGCTGCTACTTCCTTCAGTCAATTCAGGCATATTACAACATGATGAAAAATCAGGTATAACAGCCAAACTACTTAAAAAGGTTTTTTTTTTCAAGCAAAACTAAACACAAAAATTTAAAAAAAATCAATTATTACATCCAAAACATGCCAGCCTAAGGTGTCTCTAATGCTGAAAATCCCAATGTTCTTTAATACCACATACAGCTTAAAGGCATCTCCCAGACATCTGCTTGCTTATCTTCTTCACTGCCATCCTTGTTTTCTGACACTTTCTTTTCATCACCAGGGTCCTTACAGTCTTTCTCTAATCCTCCAACATCCTTTTCAATAATATCTGAAACAAAACAGGAGAGAATGACCACCTATTTTCTGTTCTGGCCATTTAGCAGAAATATATACATATTACGTGTTTTGTTGGTGTTCCACTAATTGCAATCGAAACTGATAAACTTGTAACACCAAGTGAAGCTAAATATTTGCACAAATATTCATGCAAACATGTACTTGTAGATTACCTTTAAAGAAGGTGAGCATATGCTAACTTTATGCAACTCTCCTCTAGATTTTTTTGTTCTAACTGGAGCTCTACTCATGTAAAGATATCCTTTAGCTGACCTCATCAAATAACCTCCAAATCTTACACTCACCTGTTCATGATCCTGCCACATCCATGCTGTGCGACCAGCAATGAGCTACATAGCTGAAACTGCAAACTCTTCTGGTTGGTACCTTACTTCCTTTGCGCATGTGTAGAAGTCTCATACATTGCTAAAACTGTCTATCCTTGGGTTTTGCATATGAATAGATGCCCCTCGTGGCAGTGCCCTGCTCCCTATGCCCTATTTTGATAATAGCTTGCCTATTAGCCTTAAAAATTGCCAGTAATTAGCATCAAGATTTGCTCTCTATAGGCTGCAATGGGGTTTGCATTCCCCCTCTTCCAGAACCATGCCAGGCAATATGGCCTCAAAATGAGGAAGGTACTTTGTCAGGGGGTACCCCCTTGGCAGAGCACCCATGTTTTTTCTTTTTTTATAATCAAGTTTTATTGATTTTCAGGAAAAACAAATATAGTAAATCAGAAAGTAATAGTAATAAGGATTTTCATATGTAACAAATAAGTGTAACACCCACAATTAGAAGGCATGGCTTATATCAAAAAAATATAAAAAAAACAGTCTGGCGCCAGGAATCTGGGACATCTGTTGCACTGGCATATATCAAACTTTTCATGAGAACATAGATACCACAAGCTCGTACATCTGATCCAGAGAGATAGGGATGAGTAAAATTGTTAATCTGATGTAGAACGCGTATGGGGTTGCCATGAGCCTAACACGAGTATCCTCTTCCCATGTTGATAAGGACAAGGGCCTCTTCTCGACAACCCTGGCTCGGTGGATGTGAGGGTCTGCGTGTAGAGGGATTATTGGAATCTGGAAGCCTCCTTAAAAAATAAGTAGACCCTCCAAATAACAGCTCTCCCACGTGAATGAGTAAGGGGTACATAGTACCTCACTCAGTCACAAAAAAAGTAGCATAGTAATGCCGTTGCTAAATATATCTCAACCTTGAGGTTCAGCTCAGCAAGTAGGTGCATATTTCATTTAGTTCGGACTATATTCTGAATCTGACGCTCATCCCACTACCAGTCCTTAGGGCACTGTGCAAGGATGTAAGCAGAGGGGGTATCCAAACCTTACAGATCCACCACAGAAATTTAACCTGCAAAGCGGATTGTAGGTTTGGATATGCCAGATTGCTAATGAACAAAATCCAAGAGAATTCACCCATCACCAGTTCGTACTAAAATATATTATATATCTGTTCACAGCAGTCAGTTAATAAGTTAGTTTGGCTCTCAATAATTTCTCAATAAGAAATTTTAATACAAGCTAACAAAAATGTTCATACTCAGGTTTAAGCTTTATTGTTTAGTAAGCTCTTGTGTATTTTTATTGGCCATTTTTATTTACAGTTCATAGCTATGAATTACATTATCTACTAACACTTGTGTTGGTATCTACACGCCCAACATATATATTCCAAACAGATAACTTGAAGTGTAAGAGAATATGTTTAGTACGTATACTGTACACTGCATGTGTGTAATTTTTTGGATAGTATTACCTAAATAAATTGCCTACAGGATATTTTCAGTATATTTTTACCATATCAGTGGCAACAATGAGCAACTATATATATATATATATATATATATATATATATATATATATATATATATATATAGTAATGTTGGGGGTTGTTTAGCTTAAGCGTAGAGCTTTCCAGTGAGTAGAGTCCACGTCAATTCTGCCATTTAATTTTATTAAAGAGAAATAAAAAAGCCCATACAATGTATGTTTCCCATAAAAAAGAACAGGAAACAAGAAAGGTCCCAAAGCAATTCTTCAAAAAGGAATCGGCTACTGAATACAAAGGTTATAAAAAAGTATTTATTACAAAATTCACTTTACACTATTCAAAAATGGAACATACAGTGGAGACGGAAAGTATTCAGACCCCCTTAAATTTTTCACTCTTTGTTATATTGCAGCCATTTGCTAAAATCATTTAAGTTCATTTTTTTTCCTCATTAATGTACACACAGCACCCCATATTGACAGAAAAACACAGAATTGTTGACATTTTTGCAGATTTATTAAAAAAGAAAAACTGAAATATCACATGGTCCTAAGTATTCAGACCCTTTGCTCAGTATTTTGATCTAATACAGCCATGAGTCTTTTTGGGAAAGATGCAACAAGTTTTTCACACCTGGATTTGGGGATCCTCTGCCATTCCTCCTTGCAGATCCTCTCCAGTTCTGTCAGGTTGGATGGTAAACGTTGGTGGACAGCCATTTTTAGGTCTCTCCAGAGATGCTCAGATGGTTTTAAGTCAGGGCTCTGGCTGGGCCATTCAAGAACAGTCACGGAGTTGTTGTGAAGCCACTCCTTCGTTATTTTAGCTGTGTGCTTAGGGTCATTGTCTTGTTGGAAGGTAAACCTTCGGCCCAGTCTGAGGTCCTGAGCACTCTGGAGAAGGTTTTCATCCAGGATATCCCTGTACTTGGCCGCATTCATCTTTCCCTCAATTGCAACCAGTCATCCTGTCCCTGCAGCTGAAAAACACACCCACAGCATGATGCTGCCACCACCATGCTTCACTGTTGAGACTATATTGGACAGGTGATGAGCAGTGCCTGGTTTTCTCCACACATATCGCTTAGAATTAAGGCCAAAAAGTTCTATCTTGGTCTCATCAGACCAGAGAATCTTATTTCTCACCATCTTGGAGTCCTTCAGGTGTTTTTTAGCAAACTCCATGCGGGCTTTTATGTGTCTTGCACTGAGGAGAGGCTTCCGTCGGGCCACTCTGTCATAAAGCCCCGACTGGTGGAGGGCTGCAGTGATGGTTGACTTTCTACAACTTTCTCCCATCTCCCGACTGCATCTCTGGAGCTCAGCCACAGTGATCTTTGGTTCTTCTTTACCTCTCTCACCAAGGCTCTTCTCCCCCGATAGCTCAGTTTGGCCGGACGGCCAGCTCTAGGAAGGGTTCTGGTCGTCCCAAATGTCTTCCATTTAGGGATTATGGAGGCCAGTCTGTTCTTAGGAACCTTAAGTGCAGCAGAAATTTTTTTGTAACCTTGGCCAGATCTGTGCCTTGCCACAATTCTGTCTCAGAGATCTTCAGGCAGTTCCTTTGACCTCATGATTCTCATTTGCTTTGACATGCACTGGGAGCTGTAAGGTATTATATAGACAGGTGTGTGGCTTTCCTAATCAAGTCCAATCAGTATAATCAAACACAGCTGGACTCAAATGAAGGTGTAGAACCATCTCAAGGATGATCAGAAGAAATGGACAGCACCTGAGTTAAATATATGAGTGTCACAGCAAAGGGTCTGAATACTTAAGACCATGTGATATTTCAGTTTTTCTTTTTTAATAAATCTGCAAAAACGTCAACAATTCTGTGTTTTTCTGTCAATATGGGGTGCTGTGTGTACATTAATGAGGAAAAAAATTAACTTAAATGATTTTAGCAAATGGCTGCAATATAACAAAGAGTGAAAAATTTAAGGGGGTCTGAATACTTTCCGTCCCATCTGTACCTCCACCAAAATACCTAAAATTAGACAACGTTGTCTAGAAACTCAGATTGCCACCACATACAGACATACACCCCTCATAAGTATCACTAAATACTTGTAGAATCAGTAGCAATAGCTATGTAGGTATGAAAGATAATAATGTCAGTATATTGGATTTGAATCAGATGAATACCAAGCATAATCTGGGGATCATCCATGAATTTATGAAGCCATTATAATATACCATTGTGTAATCGTTTGGATTCCAAAGGCGTAGAATGGAAAAACATGGGAAGTTCATAAGTGATGAAATGAGAAAGTCATTGGAGATATAACTTGGAGAGTAAACACGGGGTAATCATTCACAATTCCTTTGCGGGGGTCAAAACACTACTCAGGCTACTATGCAAAACATGCAGGCAAGTTAGTGTATCTCTGTGGGGCAGGTGAGTATGTGTGTGTATATAAACTTTCCCCAGCTCACCGCTCTCCACTCTGCCGATAGCCACCTCTGCCACTGCGCAAGTATAAAGCCGAAGTTCCAACTGCTGGTGACCCAGTGATCTGGACGGACAGACTTAGGCCATTCCTTGGGTCACCAGCAGTTGGAACTTCGGCTTTATACTTGCGCAGTGGCAGAGGTGGCTATCGGCAGAGTGGAGAGCGGTGAGCTGTATTGTTCCTTACCCCCCCGGCTGGGGGAAGTTTATATACATACACATACTCACCTGCCCCACAGAGATACACTAGCCTGCCTGTATGCTTTGCATAGTAGCCTGAGTAGCCGCTAGTGTTTTGACCCCCCGCAAAGGAATTGTGAATAATTACCCCGTGTTTACTCTCCAAGTTATGTCTTCAATGACCTTCTCATTTCATCACTTATGAACTTCCCATGTTTTTTCATTCTACGCTATTGGAATCCAAACTATTACACAATGGTATATTATAATGGCTTCATAAATTCATGGATGGGATCCCCAAATTATGCTTGGTATTCATGTATTTCAAATCCAGTATATTGACATATTGATATATTGGTCCTTAAAGAAGTGTGAAAACACGTCAGTGTCTGGTCAGTAACTGTCACTCCGTCTGCATTTTGGATGGCCTCTATATGAGTCGTGCTCTGCTGGGCTTTAGCTATCATAGCTAGTAGGTGACCTGTGTTTTCCACTTAAAATATTTTTGCTGCAAAAAGAACCTCTTGTTCTACGCTGCATTGGTGGAAACTTGTTGATACAGGGCCTGCGCTTCCTGCCATCTACTCTCCGACTCTGAAGAGGGGGCAGCAATGTACCTCTCCTCCGCCCTGGCAGCCTCGTCCATCACCAGATTCTCCCACTCTTTAGTTTTAGTTTTAATGGCGTTAATCTGTTTGATGAGCAGGCCCCTAAGGTGAGCTTTCGGGGCATCCCAGACCACCGCAGGCCCGGCCGTGTTCTGGTTAAAACGTACAATCTCTGCCAGAGCCCTGGGAATAAGATCAGAGCTCGGGAAGATTGTGAACCAGAAGGGGTTTACCTTCCAGAGCTTACGTTGTGGATTTAGCGAGATTATTATACTAGCACTTACAAGGGAGTGGTCTGATATGTTACGTGAAGCATATTTCACAGAGTTAGCCAGTGCATGTGCCAAGTCATTAGTTAGACATAGATCTATGCAGGATAAGCATTTGTATGATGCTGAAACACGAGTAACACTGCACAGTAGGGTTCTGGTCCCTCCACACATCTCGCAGACCAATTTCAGTTAGAAATCTAGCAAAGGGGGTGGGGCCACCCGGCTGGAGAGCACTGCCAGGTTTGGATGGGAATTTATCTAGTTTTTTATCCATTACATTATAGTAGTCTTCCAACAACCAGACAGGGACGTTGGGGTATGAGGCCACGAATTGGGCAAAATGTTTCAGACTGTCAAAGGAGAAGGGTGGAGGGACATATATATTCGCAACTATACATGTCAGCCCTGTCAGTTTGCAAAGTAGAAAGATATGCCGTCCCTGATCGTCAATAAGGGAGTGCAGTAGTTGAAAGTTGACCACCCGCTGACGCCTCTCGAGTAAGCTGTGTGGATGGAGTGGAACTGGGTAGGGTAACCACGGCTTTTGAGTGTAGGTATGGAGTTGCCTGCAGGTGAGTTTCCTGCAGGCATACCACTGAGGGCTTATGAGCCTTAACCGTGGAGAAAAATGCCAACTGTTTCACTCCATCTCCCAGCCCCCTCGCATTCCACGAGACTATAGTGCAAACATTAGACATAGTAATGCATATTTATAATCATTGAAAGGAAGCCATGCCAGGTGCAGAGATTCACCAAGGGGAACTCCACATCTCCACCTGGGAGCTTTAAAAAACCTGGTGTTCCAGGTAGAGTACAGGTAAATGAGTGACGGCATCTGCCACATAGATACATCTCCGGTTGGTAAATCAGAAAAAAATATTAAATTATTCACCCTGTCAACAGCAGAGGTCAGTGTGAACAAAAAAACACCAAACAATGTGAAACAAAAAGAAAAAAGGGGGAAAGAATAGGGGTAGGAAAAAAAGTCAGTGCATCCTGTAAACAGTAAGGAAGCTTGGTAGAAAAAAACATGTCTACGCAGGACGAGTATAGGGGGGGGCAATGTCTCAGTTCAACTCAGATTCAACGGGACTTGCGAATCCAAAACATCAGTAAAATGAGTGCAAGTAACATTCGTCTTCCTCTCCTCCTGTCAGGAATGTTGAAGAAAAGGGTTAGCATGTCCACATCTCCTTACATGGCATCCACTTCACCCAGTAGAGAGAGGGAAAAAGGCAAATCACCATCAGGCCATAGGTGCTGGTGCTTTCTTGAGGGTGTGCTCCACACGATCCAGCCACATGGACACATTGGCAGGGTTATCAAGGAACTGCGTTTCGCCGTTGGCGGCGATCCTAAGTTTGGCAGGGTACAACATGGCATAAGCGACCTCATATTTGCGGAGACGCTTCTTAACTTCAGTGAACTTGGCTCTGTGACACTGTAGATCAGCAGAGAAATCCGGGTAGAAAGAAATGCGAGCATTATCTATTCTCATAAGGGCACCTCTGGTCCTGGCTTGATACAGAATGGCATTGCGGTCTTTAAAGTTCAGCATTTTGAACAGGAATGGCCTGGGAGGCTCACCAGGTTTAGGCGGCCTAGGTGGGACTCTGTGGGCACGCTCCACCGCAAAAATGGAAGAAAAAGAGTCTTTGCCGAAAGTGTTAGCCAGCCAGTTCTTAATAAATGCCACAGGATTTTTGCCCTCTTTGGTATGCCTACCACGCGGACATTATTGCGTCTCTGTCTATTTTCCATGTCCTCTAAACGGGCTGTGTGGCCAGTGATAATAGATTACATATGGAGGACTTCCCTCTGCAAGGGGGCAACATCATCCTCCACATTGCCACTCTGTCTTCCAGTGCAGCCGTGTGATCACGCAGCTTTTGCATGTCCTGTTTAACCATATTCAGTTCCGGTTTCACTCCTTTAATCTCATTAGTTAGTGTATTAATAGATGTGTTGCAGGAGGTTACAGCTGTAAAAATGTCCCTCAGGGTCGGTTCAGGGGTCTAATTGTCCTAATCTGTCAGGGCCCTGGGAGCAATATTAGGAGTAGGTGTACTTACTGTGTCCCATGAGGAGGTCTGTTCTGCATCCTCCGGCCATGCTTGTTCCAGGGCCTCTGCAGGGGAGTCCAGATCAGAGGTATCCATGAGCTGGGAGGGTGTTTTAGGTAGGCCACCCTTCCCCAGAGCGCTTCTGAACATCCGCATGGCTGCCTCCTTGGCCGAGCACTGGGTCCGGGCGCCATCTTGGCCTCCATGTTCTGTGGCCTGGAGAGTATCCTTCCCGCCCTTACGGGACATGTCTACTGCCGGTTTGTGTTGAAAACTGCTCGGGGATGAGGAGAGGGACCCTCCGGTGTAGGTGGTGGGTGGTGTAGGCACGTCAGTACCATGTTAGCAGGGTAAATGCCCGGGTTTTCGGCGGAGCTCCAACTCCGTGCTGCCTACTCCATCAGCTGCAAGCCACGCCCCCATTGCCAGTGATTCCGCAAGTATTTAGTGATACTTATGAGGGGTCTATGTCTGTATATGGTGGCCATCTGAGTTTCTAGACAACGTTGTCCAATTTTAGGTATTTTGGTGGGGGTATGTTCTATTTTTGAATCGTGTAAAGTGAATTTTGTAATAAATATTTTTTTATAACCTTTGTACTCAGTAGCTGGTCCCTTTTTGAAGAATTGCTTTGGGACCCTTCTGGTTTCCTGTTCTTTTTTGTATGCATACTCAATTCAGAGAAACACTCCTCAGACCTTCCATCTAGGATTGTTCTACGGTGAAGGCATTCTGGGTGGTCCTTGAGGAATTACTATTGAATATTATCTTCTTGGCCCTAATTACTAATATACAGAGGTTGAGCTGTGGTGCCATTTTTATCTTTTTTCTTTCTAATGTAGGTTTCCCAGCCTCCTGGCTTACACATAGAACAGTTTTACTTAGGCCTTCCACCTCAGGCCCTTATCTGTCTCCTGCAGACTCTTTTCTCACTGACACTGTTCACATAGCTAGTAGCCCCTTGTTGCTCTGGCCCTAGGCTTGGGTCTCTGTTTATCCCAAAGCACACATGCACTCCTCTGGCTTCTCCCTTGAACATTTGGATTCCTCGGAAGGGTGGAGCCCCGAACCATGGTCCTGACTCTGCAAGAAAACCCACACACACCTGCACAATTAATCTCCTGGCTATTCCCAAACTTGGTCCCAGGATTGGAAATTTCCTTCCACCGGGATCACTGCAAAATCTCCAGGCTCCAGGTCCCAAACCGGATTCTACCATCCACGGAGGAAACTGAATAAACACTTTCATCCAAACTAAACCCAGCATCCTGGAGCCCCCCAACCTTCCTAGTTGAGAATCCTGGGTGACACATGCCATGACAGGGAGCTGTGCTGTCACAATATATATATATATATATATATATATATATATATATATATATATATATATACCCTTACAAACCACTTTATTAGGTACACCTGTTTAATTGTTTGGTAACACAAATTGCTAATCAGCCAATCACTTGGCAGCAACTCAATGCATTTGGACATCTAGACGTGGTGAAGACAACTTGCTGAAACCGCGCATCAGAATAGGGAAGAAAGCTGCTAGAATGGCCCAGTGTCATGGTTATGCAGTAGAGTTTGTTTGTCAGCTTACCTGTCTCCATGTGTTCATCTCCAAAGACCAGCTGTCTCTCACCTGACTGCTTTTATTAACTCTCCTCTAGCATGGCTCCACCCCAGCTCCTATCAGAGAACTCTATATTAACCTCTGCACTGCAGGTCAGCCCTGCTGATCAACCTTTGTGTGTTTGGCTTCCTGTTCCTGCCTGCCGTGTGCTCTATGTTTATTTCTGTTACCGACCTTGGCGTGTTCTATACTATTCCTGTCTGCTCGTGACCCTGACCTTTGGTGTGTCCCCGACTATCCCTGTTTGCCTGTGACCCTGAACCTTGGCGTGTACTCTGTTGTCCTTGTCTGCTTGTGGCCCTGACCTTGGCTTATTCCTTTACTATCCCTATCCTTCTGTTGCCTACTGTGGGTGTGAGCTGGGGGACCCTAGGGGTCGCGACCTGGAGCCAGTTGCAGCCCAGTCCATCCTCACCACTAGAGGCTCTGGTGAACACCTGCTGGCTCTTAGACTCCGCGTCCCAGGGAATCCTACGCTCTAACCCCGGTGGGATCCATGTTGGTGTTCCAGCGGCCCTGCCTCCCAGCAGTCAGCCGTAGGGTCCACTGCCTTGCGGTGCACTCCTGATCCCAACGGTGTGCATCTGTCACCTAGCCTCAAGGTGACCTGACACCCAGCCAAGCAGATATATGGAAAGAAACTGTAGATCACAGTTCAAAGAAGAGGCCCATGGAACCTTTAAGATCTGTTTGTGTGGAAGAATGGGCCAAAATCACACCTGAGCAACGCATGCAACCAGTTTCTCCAAACAGGAGGTGTCTTGAAGCTGTCATTACCAACAAAGGATTTTGTACGAAGTATTAAATACATTTCAGTTAGCGTGTTCAATATTTTTTCCCTGTGTCATTCCATTTTATTACACATAACTTCATTCTGGAACTTATTTGTTTGGTCGGTCGGTCGGGTCATCAGGAGCACTTACCCCAACTAAGGTGGGGACAGGCGGTGGCTTCCCCTTCCCCTGCTCTCCCCGAGGGCTTTCACACTGAAGCGGTGCGCTGACAGGAGAAGAAAAAACTCCTGCAAGCCGCATCTTTGGAGCGGTGAAGGAGCGGTGTATTCACCGCTCCTAAACCGCTTCTGCCCATTGAAATCAATAGGGCAGCGCGGCTATACCGCGGCAATACCGTGGCTATAGCCGCGCTATACGAGCGGTTTTAACCCTTTTTCAGCCGCCAGCGGGGGTTAAAACCGCACCGATAGCGGCCGAATACCGCTGCAATAACGACGGTAAAGTAGCGCTAAAAATAGCGCCGTTTTACCACCGACGCCCCCACCGCCCCAGTGTGAAAGCAGCCTTTATAGATCATTTGATTTCCCTGACTCTATATTACAAAGGTGAGCTCAGAAGCGTTAGTAGTACAATATTTCTGGAAATAAATATTTTTAAAAATTATGATGCCAGATCTCTTTCATACCTTTTTGGGCATGCCCCGAAATTAAAAGAAATTGGGACATCAATAGTTTATTATTATATTATTCACCTAGGTAATGATCTACCTACCTACCTACTACTACCTACTATTCAGTACAATCCATATTACTGGCACCAGAATCACTAAGGGCCAATTCACATCTACTGTATTTGATGTGGTGCCATTTATTTTGTGCAGTGCATTATTGTGAATAGAATCCAATGCACTGAACAAGCCCCCCATTCACACCACAATGCACAGTAACACACTATAGGGACTTCTTTGTATTTTACCAATATAAGAGATGAGGTGCCGGATCGTATGAGGTCACTCAACCCACATCCCTCACTACTGGGACTTGTGATGCGCTATGTCAGCAAAAATGGCACAGGAATGTTTTTATGCTCATCGTCCTGCATTGCAAAAAAATGTTCTGCCTTAACGCAACACAAATTACCACCCGCTACAACCTGCTTGCGCAAATGCACCACCTGAGACCGGATAGGTCTTATAGTAGAACTAAAGTCACTATACTCACCTCTTCTCTAACATCTCAAATCTGCAAGGTGTCCTTCACCGGTGGCCGCATCTTCTCCCTATTCACCGGTCTTTGGGCATCTTCAGTGGCTGGCAGGGGATGAGGTTACTACTGTGCATGTACAGGACTCAGTCTTCCCGACACACAGGGATCAGGCTGGCAATGTAAGCCGAGCTGCGCGAATGCACACCTCAGTTTACATACTGGAGAACGCTGCAAGCAGGCAGGTAGGTCTATTCCATTAAAGAGGAAAAGGAAAAATGATTGTGCAGGTAGAAAAAAAAAAGCTGCTGGCAACATCACAATAGGACACATCGTGAAATAACAGAATAAAAGCCAAAAGTTACCGTGCGGAACATTCAAAATTGAATATAATGAAAAAAGTCTATATGGTGAAACAATTCATGCTGTTCTCCATGGTGACAAAATGTAAATCTAAAATCTGGAACTCTTGTGATGTATATTCAATGTGAGTTAATAAGGCACCAGAAATGACATAAATTGCCCCTTACCGGAAACTTAGGAGTCAGGAGGCGCTGTTCACTAGCCCAAGATAAAAAGGTTCAATCCTTCTCCCTTGTTATGGTAGTAGGGGTACTGTCATGGCTAGTGATGAGGATCGCTCCATCATAATGACCACGGGAAATAGATAAAGGTTTGCCCCCAATGATGTCAAGTCTGACAAAATATGTAGGGAGGAGTCCATGTCTGTGACGTCACCACGCACGCCGAGGTTACAACGCATGTGGTTCGGTTCCCGGGAACTTTTTACTCTTGTTTATATGCTGAATCATATCAGCAACACTATATTATTATTATTAGTAGTAGTAGTAGTATTAGTAGTATTATTAGTATCACTTTATTTGAATAAACAGATTTCCAATTTTACACTATGTGGGTGTCAGGGCTGGGATCAGCCCTTCCTTCTCAGAGCTCTGTGCTCAGCTGACATTTAATTTCCAAAGACTCTTCCTTCCACAGTGACTCACCTGGTCTTTATTTCCCACTCATTAGCTAGCTCATTAGCTAGAGTTGCTGGTAAACTCCTTGGAACAGATCTTCTGTACCTTTGCCTTGGTCAACATATCTGGACTCTCTCTGCTGTGTTTTCCTGTGAAAGACTTTTGCTTGGCTGACTTCCCTTCTGGATCCTGATCCTGTTTGCTGCACCCCATTCATTTGCCTTATTCACCCACATTGCATATACTGTACCTCACAAGAGTTTTGGATTATCGTTTTGTCACCATGGAGAGCAGCATGAGATGTTTTACCACATAAACTTTTTTTCATTATATTCCATTTTGAATGTTCAGCAGCAACTTTTGGTTTTTATAGGTGTATTCCATTGCAGAATAGACATTGCATATCTCTTAATTATCCAATTTTTTTTTTACACAGTATTTGCGCAGTGATTTTTCAAAACACATTTAAAAAAAAAAAAAAAAAACACTTTTTTTAATTTTAGTGCAATAAAACACACTATATTGCCCAAATGTTTTATGAAAGAAAAAAGATGATCTTATGCCAAGTACATGGATACCAAATATGACATGCTTTAAAATTGCACACAAACGTGCAGCGGTGACAAACTACATACATTTTTAAAAACATTTAAAATCCTTTACAAGTTACCACTTTAGATTTACAGAGGAGGCCTACTGCTAAAATGACTGCCCTTGATCTAACCTTAGCGGTGATACCCACATGCATGGTGCAATTGCTATTTACATATGACACCAGACCAACACTTGCATTTGCATTTGCCTTTGCGCGTGAGCACAGGGGGATCGGGGTGCTTTTTTTATTATTATTATTTATTTTGCTTTTTTATTTTATTTTTAAACTGTTCCTTTCATTTTTTTTTTTTTTTAAATAATTTTTATTGTTATCTCAGGGAATGTAAATATACTCTTTTTTGAAAAAAATGGGGTCTATCAGACCCTAGATCTCTCTTCTGCCCTCAAAGCATCTGACCACACCAAGATCAGTGTGATAAAATGCTTTCCCAATTTCCCAATGGCGCTGTTTATATCCGGCGAAACCTAAGTCATTAAATGCTTGTAGCTTCCGGTTTCTTAGGCCATAGAGATGATTGGAGCCATTCTGGTCTCCGATCAGCTCTATGGTCAGCTGGCGGAACCACCGGCTGCATTCTTGGGCTCCCTGTTGGGACAGGAGAGCCCGAGAAAACCATGGAAGACGGTGGAAGGGGGGACTATCCCTCCCACTGCTTGTAGAAGCAGTCTAGAGGCTAATTAGCTGCTAGTATTGCTTTTACATAAAAGCCGACCGCTGGCTGAAAAGAATGATACCAAGATGGTACCTAAACCTGCAACCATCATTCTGGTATAACAACTCAAAGTCCAACAACATACCAGTGCGTTGCTGATCCTTGTTGGGCATATATTGTAAGGTTCTTTTTTTCATGCTGCCTGTGGGATGAACAAAAAAAAGAGGTTGATCGTGGGTATGCCCACCATTAGAATACTGCCCTTCATCCACCCACTTCTAATGATGGGCATACATGCACCATTTTTTTTAACTGTGGTGTTTAAATCACCTCCTACAGCGCTGGAGTCACTGATTTTCGTATCGTGAGAGCAAACGCTGTTGCTGCCAAGATAAATAAATCAGTGCTTCAGCTGAATTGCGTACCTAAGAAGCAAACAATGGTAACGATAAAACATTAAAACAACTTGATTTTTTAACGCAATCTGTGCCTAAAAAATATATGCCGAAGCATGGGGGCAATCCGCCCCTAATGTTAGAAGCAAATCGCTCCTCCACCCCTGCTTCGGCATATATGCTTTTTTTTAACTGTGGTGGTGAAATCACCTCCTACCTCCTTTACGTATCGTGGGAACAAATGCTGTTAATGTCAGAATAAATAAACCTGTGCTGCTGCTGAATGGCGTACCTGCTAAGCAAATTATGGTTAACAATAATAAAAAGTAACATTACAGTATAACAGACATACCATATCTGCAAAGCAAATACAATAAAACATAGTAAAAAAAAACATTACAGTTCTAAAATACAGTAACAATATAGAGAGAACAATAGATATAGAACAATAGAGAGCGAACAATAGAGCGGACAATAGAGAGCGAACATAAGAGAGAGAACAGCAGAGAGAGAAGAAAAATAAAACCACAACTATTTTTGGCTTTTTTATTTTTAATTTTTTTTGTGTTTTTTGTGGTTTTTTTTTTGCACTTTTATATAAACTGTAAACGTTCCAGATTAGGGTCCCAAAACGTGAGGGCCATCTCATCTTTCGAGACCCTGTTTAAGTGTGCTCTAGGACTGTGCAATGCTGTACCCTACGCTAATACTCCACTAGTGCGTGGTAGCGTTTGAAACATTCACCAATGCAGAGACCAGGTTGGTCAGGATAGGAGGGACAATAAAAGCGGTTGTCACGCCTATATCCTCTTTTCTGCAGACACGACATCTTTTTTGGGGATTTCGTTGGGTAGGGGTATCAGGGAGGACATACGGAAAATGCCTCTCATGTAGCCGGCTCACTGCATTTGGATTGGGAAGTTGGGCCACTGCACCGTCTGGAAACAGAAGGGCTGTGATGATCTCTTCCTGGAATTTAAGGAAGGATCCAGTTCGTCCTGAAGCTTTGTATAGCACATAAGCATTCAGCAGAGCCAATTGGAATAAATTTACAGATACTTTTTTGTACCAGCGTCTGGCCTTACGGGCAATTAGGTACGGCGCCAACAACTGGTCGTTGAGGTCCACCCCTCCCATATTAAGGTTATATTCGTGGACACAGAGGGATTTCTCCACATCACCAGTCGCTATTTGAATTTGGATCGTAGGCTCTGCGTGAAGGGAGGAAAGAATGAAAATATTATTATTATCCCTCCACTTCACAGTGAGCAAATTATTACTTCTCAAGCAGGCTCTCTCTCCCAGCCTAAAATAGGAATCTACAAGCCACTGGGGTAAGCCCCGGCGATTAGATCGCACGGTGCCACATGTGCCAATTCTATGATCAAACAGGTGACTAAAAAGTGGCCCGCTTGTGTAATAATTGTCCACATACAAGTGGTACCCCTTTCCGAATAAGGGTGACACCAAGTCCCACACAATCTTACCAGCGCTTCCTATGTAGTCAGGGCAGTTCTCCGGCTCTACGTGGCTATCTTTGCCCTCGTAAACCATTAAACTATATGTATAGCCTGTTGCCCTGTCACAGAGCTTATACATCTTGACCCCGTATCTGGCACGCTTGCTGGGAAGATACTGTTTGAATGACAAGCGGCCAGAAAACGTAATCAGGGACTCATCAACGCAGACAACTTGATCGAGAGTAAACAAGGCTGCAAACTGCTGGTTGAAGTGGTTTACGAGGGGCCGAATTTTGTAGAGCCGATCGTATTCAGGGTCACCCCGAGGATGACAGTGTTCATTGTCATTGAAATGCATGAACCGCAAGATCTGCTCGTATCGTGTCCTGGTTATGGAAACAGAGAACACGGGCGTGTGGTGAATTGGGTCAGTTGACCAATATGACCGAAAACTCACTTTTTTTAGTTATGCCCATGAGGAGGGTTAGGCCCAGAAAGGTCTTAAATTCGGAGACCGTAATAGATCTCCAATCTCTGACAAGGGTCACCTGGGGATTAGCGGTGATCAATTGACCAGCAAACAAAATGCTTTGGTCCACAATAGATCTTTAGAGATCTTTCGTGAAAAACAGCAAATAAAAATCAAGTGAAGTAAAATCAACTGTTTCCACTGGAATTCCAGGTTGGCCAGTGAATGGGGGAAGTACGGGTGCCAGTGGCGGAAGTATAGGGGTCGCTGGGGTCGCCATGGCGACTGGGTCCCATGCTGCAGGGGGCCCTTGAGGGCCCCCCTGTTTATCTTGATAGGAGGAGCGGCTGAGACCGATCTCCCCGATCCTCAGCCGAACTGTAATCGGCACTGTGCAGGGAGCTTGTCACACTGATCTAAAGTGAAAGCAGTGTGTGCTATGCCCTTTGTCTCCCCCTACAGTGCAGTACCCATCAGGAAGAGGTAAGGTAAAGCACTGCCAGTTTTGAAAAGGCTTTCTGTATGTGTGTGTTCTTATATGTGTGTTTATATGTGTGTTCATGTATGTGTATATGTTTGCATGTGTTTATGTGTGTATTTATATATGTATGTGTTTGTGTGTGTATATACAGTATATGTGTGTGTTTATCTATGTGTATGTGTGTGTGTGTTTAGATGCAGTGGTGGCCCTTGCATTAAGGGCGCACGGGCGCCGCCCCCTCTCTCCAGCCACCCCTCTATCACCAATAGATAGATTCATGCATTGCATGAATCTATCTATGGCTGCCGCTGCCACCCCCTATTTAGGCGCCCAGCCCCTTTTTGGGCGCAGGGAACCTGAATTACAGTGGCGGGGGGTGTTTTTGAAGCACCGGATTAGAGCCATAGGCTCTAATAGGCATCAAAAAAGGTGACCTCACAGGTCACTTAGCTGTGTTAGAAAAGCGAATGACTATCGCTTTCCTAACACTAAACTGCCTCTCCGCCAATCAGGTGCTCGGGTCTGTTACCCCTCACCTGATTGGCTGAAACGACAGGCACCGCTATTGGACGCCTATCAGGAGGAGAGGACGGGAGATGAGGACAGCAGGAGACGCATGGAGGACCCCACTCGTCGCAGTCACCCGCTGCCCCACCAAGACAGGGTAAGTGCCGGTGAGTGGTCAGGGGTCACACTGGGGGCATTCAAGGGCACACTGGCAGCATTTAATGGGCACACGGGCAGCATTTGATGGGCACACTGGCAGCGTTTGATGGGCACACTGGCTGCGTTTGATGGGCACACTGGCAGCATTTGATGGGCACACTGGCTGTGTTTGATGGGCACATTGGCTGCGTTTGATTGGCACAGTGGCTGCAATTGATGGCACAGTGGCTGCGTTTGATGGAACACTGGCAGCATTTAATGGGCACAGTGGCAGCGTTTGATGGGCACACTGGCAGCGTTAGATGAGCACAGTGGCTGCGTTTGATGGGCACAGTGGCTGCGTTTGATGGGCATAGTGGCAGCGTTTGCTGGGCATAGTGGCAGCGTTTGGCACAGTGGCTGCAATTGATGGCACAGTGGCTGCGTTTGATGGCACACTGGCAGCATTTAAGTGGCACACTGGCAGCATTTGATGGGCACAGTGGCAGAAATTGATGGCACAGTGGTTGCGTTTGATGGCACACTGGCAGCATTTAAGTGGCACAGTGGCTGCGTTTGATGGGCACAGTGGCAGCGTTTGATGGGCACAGTGGCAGCGTTTGGCACAGTGGCTGCAATTGATGGCACAGTGGTGGCAATTGATGGGCACAGTGGCTGCATTTGATTAATTTTTTTCAAAAAATGTTTGCGCCCCCCCAAAAATTTTGAGCACCAGCCGCCACTGTTTAGATGTATGTATGCACATTTTATGTATGCATGTTTAATCCTGACACCCTATATGTGTACAATCATGACTGATTTTTTTTCTGGCTCGTTCAAAGTACCAGCAACAAAATGCTGTTCCTGTGAAAAGCGATCCATGCTCAGATCACTTTTCAGAGGCATTTGACAGCCTGTAAAGAGGCAATATGTTGCCTCCTGACCACCTGTGATTGTAAAGATTTTTTTTTTTAAATAACAAACATGTCATACCTTCATTGTGCAGTTAGTTTTGCACAGAGAGGCCCCGAACACCGACTTCTGGGGTCCCTCGGCGGCTCTTGCGGCTCCTCCTCTTATCAGACATCCCACTAGGAAAAGCGCTGTCCAGGGGTCAGGGGGGCTCTTCATGATTTTTTGCATCGGGGCCCTGAAGGTTTTAGTAACGCCACTGACGGGTGCTGCAGAAGTGGTGGGCTCCCAATTCGGATTGGCAAATGCAGCAGGAAGGGCACTATGGGCTCGATGGGCCTGTCTTTGTCTTCTTGGTGGCAGCGGGACACCACTTTTGTTAGCCACCTCACCATCTTGAACTGCACTTATGGGACTCACCACGTCACCAAGTGTTACTGCAGTGCTGGATGTATCACCAGGATGTACTAGGCCGCTGGTGCTTGCCAGTTCACCAGAAGGATGAGCGGCACTAGTACTGGCTCTCTGCTCCATACGAGAGCCCAGCGCTCCTTGCACCTCAACAACAGCAGAAGAACGGGGTCGGGTACGCCTGACCTTGGCGGGATCACAACTCCGGGTGCTGCTGCTGTCTACCGGTTCGTATTCTGAGCCTGAATCTGACAGATGGGTGACTTCCTCTTCACTATCTGTCATGCTCGGAAACGTGTAGGCCTCTTCACTAGAGTACCTTCAATTGGACATTTTGGCCTCTAAATTAACCGGTACTAGTGAAACTCACAGGAAAAAAAAGAGCACCTAAATGTCAGCGACTGCTTCAAACGCTACCAAAAAAACTGTTAGCGTTCGCAGGGATCAGGCCTGACTCTGCAAATGCTGCAGTTATGTGTTTAGTGTTTTGTAAGTGACAGTGATCGATCGATACTGCACTTAGGTGGGCTGGGCGGAGGGGCTAAATGCAGGTGCTAGCAGGTATCTGGGCTGATCCCTCTAACGCTGCGTTTTTGGGAACCCTAAACTATTGGGGACGCTAATATAGTTCTGATCAGATCGAAGATATAGATCACTATACTACTAAGGGAAGTGTATTGTGTGTATGGGTGTTAGCGGTACTGGCACTAATCTGGCGCTGCCTGGAGCGACGCAGACCCTGACTGATGCTAAAACCTAACTTATATCACCCGCCGGCCGATCAGGGGGTTAAACCTTTTATTAGGTAATATACGGTGGGTGCCTTGACACTATAAAAAAATAACTAACTAACCAGCGTCACCAGTGACACTAATACAGTGATCAATGATGACAGGGGGTGATCAAGGGGTTAAACCTTTAATAGGGGGGTTTAGGTGGGGTCCCTAGACCTATCTGAGCCTACTACTAAGTACCCTAATGCTCATCAGTGTCACAAATGACACCAGTACAGTGATCAAAGAAAAATATGAACACTGCACTGGGTGACACAGTGACAGGGAACGAAGGGGTTAACTGGGGGGGCGATCGGGGAGTGAAATGTGTGCCTACGTGTACTGTGTCAGTGTAGTGTTGGTGCAACTCACGTTTGGATGTCCTTTCTCCTCTCTCTGGAACAGAAAAGAATTCCAGAGAGGGAGATGACATCACTTCCCCTGCCTATGTTTACACTTACACAGGCAGGGGAGGATTTCATTTGTCAGAACTGATCAGCAGGTCCAGGCCAGAAATCATTGGCCTGGGCCTGGAGACTGATCGGTTCTGAAACTAATCCGATCGTCGCGGCTGCCGTAAGGGAAACGTTTTGCCCACCCGTGCCATTCTGCCGCAGTAAAACTGCGGTGGCTGGTCGGGAACTGGTTAATGTATGATATGCCGTCTACATTTGTCAATAAAAACAATTCAGAAAAAATCAATTAAGAAAAAATGATAGCATGACATGGTTATGGCAGCCTTTTTCAACCAGGGTGCCTTGAGGTTTCTTCAGGGGTGTCTTGGCAAAATGCCTAAAAATTGCCCCAAAACTGCATACAAGCCAGCGGACGGATAAAACCTGCCTTTTAGTTACACAAAGCCACAGGTTTTCATTGTGCACCATCACGACCTTCTAGCCGCCAGCGTCCTAACAACCAATGACCCTCCCCTGCCCCTCTCTGTCAGCACATTAGCTAAGTAGTGGAGAATCACTGAGGGAGAAGAGAAACATTGGAATACTAGTCAGTACCACTGTGCAAAAGTGTATTGGTTTTGGTAGAATAAATCACCTCTGAAATTGGGTGTTCTACATGCATGGATGATGATGTATTATGTGAACCTATTAGAATAGTTTTTTACATTTTGGAATGGGGCGCCTCGAGAACTGTCCATAATTTTAGAGGGTGCCTTGAGATTGTCCAAAATTTTAGAGGGTGCCTTGATTGAAAAAAAAAGGTTGAGAAACACTGGCTTATGGAGTATTTTATTAGTGAGTAAAATGATGTCTGAGCAAAAAATGTGCACTGTATTGTAATAATCAAAATCAGCCACTAGAGGTCATAAGAGTAAAGAAAATGGATTGTAACTCGCTGAACTGGCCTGCAATTCAGCACAGGGTGTATAGAAAAAGTGTATCTTATATAAGTGTATCTTATATATTTATAACATAAATCAAGAGATAAAAGAATTGTTAGATAAAGGTTTTAAAAGGTTTAATAATAGTGTCAATACAACAGCAATAATGCAGCATTTTTTTTTTTGCAGCAACACACCCTCATATGTAACAATACACAGGATCAGCCAATTTACTGGCTTATAGAGACTTTTCCTGATTGCTTGTGTTAGCCAAAACAAACATCATTCTCCCTCCTATTTGTCGATCCTCCCCTCTCCTTCTATATTAATGTGTACCTAACCCCAAGACATAGATGTGATGGCTTCATTGGTTTTCTTTTTTTTTTTTTTTTCCATTTACAGACTGTTTATTGAAGATAATAACAGTACAAAAATATCACGTCGGTGGTTTTCTTTTCCCACGCGTTTTTCTTTATTTTAAGCTAACAATTCTGCCATGAATACACTCCCTGATGTAGGGTGACAACATTTAGTTCAGGTAGTATTCTTGACCTCCGGAAGATTTACCCCCCTTCATGACCAGGCTATTTTTTGCGTTAAGACACTGCGTTACTTTAACGCGACGCTGTACGCTGTAATAAAATTGATGTCCTATTTTTCCCACAAATAGAGCTTTCTTTTTATTTTTTGCGCTATAAACAAAAAAAAAAAAGCCAACAATTTTGAACAAAAAAATATTTTTTTTAACTTTCTGCTATAAAACATATCCAATAAAAAAAAAAAAATTAAAAAATCGAATTTCTTCATAAATTTAGGCCAATGTGTATTCTGCTACATATTTTGGGTAAAAAAAATCCCAATAAGCGTATATTGATTGGTTGGTGCAAAAGTTATTGCTTCCAAAAACTATGGGATTTTTTTTAGAATTTACTTATTATTTACTTATTTGTTTTTACCATTAATGGCGACGATCAGCGACTTATAGCGGGACTGTGATATTGTGGCTGACAATCTGACACTAACTGACACTTTTGACACTTTTATGGGAACCAATGACACTAATATTGTGATCAGTGCTAAAAATATGCACTGTCACTGTACTAATGACACTGGCAGGGAAGGGATTACCACTTGTTTACTGGGCACTTAAACCCCCTTCCTGCCCAGACCAATTTTAAGCTTTCTGCGCTCTCACACTTTGAATGACAATTGCGCAGTCATGCAATGCTGTACCCAAATTACATTTTTATACATTTTTTTTTACACAAATAGAGCTTTATTTTTTGGGTAATTAATCGCTGTTGGGTTTTTGATTGTTTGCTAAAAAAAAAACGAAAAAAGTTTCATAGTTTGTCATTTTTCTCCTTCATTGTTGTGCGCTGATGAGGCTGCACTGACAGGCACTGATAGGTGCCACTGATGGGCGGCACTGAAGGGCACTGATAGGTGGCACTGAAGGGCACTGATAGGTGACACTGATAGGCAGCACTGATTGGTGGCACTGATGATGAGGCACTGATGGGCATTGATTGGTGGGACTGTTGGGCAAAGGTAGGTGGCACTGGTGGGTACTGATAGGTGGCACTGGCAGGTGGCACTGGTGGGCACAGATGAGGCAGCCGTGGCTTTCTGTGTGAGGGACCGATTTCCCTCTGACAGAAGCTGGTGATTGGCTCTTTTTTCCCCTCACGCTAAAAAAAAGAATACCGATCTTCTGTTTGGCTGCAACACAGCTGGGGCGGCAGTGATGCGGGGGGTGCGTTCTCTAGCCCAGCACGCAGATCACATACTAGGTACGTGATCCTGCGCAGGAGAGCCCCCTTGCCGCCACATATGTACTGTATATGGTCGGCAAGCGGTTAACCACTTAAGGTCCACCCTATAGCAGTTTCACTGCTACAGGGCGACAACTATGTGCCTGATCACGTATTATCTACTTGATCCGACTCTTCTGGGTAGGGGGCTGGCATAAGCGTCGCTAGAAATTCACTTCTGCTGTGATTATACACAGCGGAAGGCAATTGGCGGGTGCGCGGTACCCGATGTCCTCCGGCACCCACCGATCGTTGGGCAGAGAGACAGGACAGGGATCTACCTATGTAAAAAAGGCAGATCACCGTTCTAACAGGAGGGAAGGTACAGAATTTGTATCCCTGCAAAGTAGGGAAAAAATTCCATATTGCAAAAAATTGCCTGGTCGTTAAGGGGGCAAATCCTTCCGGGGCTGAAGTGGTTAAAGCACCTCACACAGTGCACATATACACTGGTTAGGCACACAGTTAACCCCTTGATCACCCCTGATGTTAACCCCTTCCCAGCCAGTATCATTAGTACAGTGACAGTATATATTTTTTAGCACTGATCACTGTACTGGTCCCCAAAAAGTGTCAGTTAGTGTCAGAATGTCCTTCGCAATATTGCAGTCTCGCTATGAGTCGCTGATCGCTGCCATTACAAGAAAAAAACCAAATGAATAAAGAAAGAAAAATACCCCATAGTTTGTAGATGCGATAACTTTTGCGCAAACCAGTCAATATACAGTTATTGGGATTTTTTTTTTTTTTTTTACCAAAAATATGTAGCAGAATACATATTGGCCTAAATTAATGAAGGAATTTCACTTTTCAATGTTTTTTTATTGGATATGTTTTATAGCAGAAAGTAAAAAATATTGTTTTTTTTTTTTTTCAAAATTGTTACTTTTGTTTTTTGTTTATAGCGCAAAAAATAAAAACCGCAGAGGTGATCAAATACCACCAAAAGAAAGCTCTATTTGTTGGTAAAAAGGGACGTCAATTTCAGAGTTGCATGACCGCTCAATTGTCAGTTAAAGTAATGCAGTGCCCTATCGCAAAAAATGGCCTGGTCATGAAGGGGGTAAAACCTTCGAGAGGTCAAGTGGTTATTGGGCTATTAGTTATTTATTTAGTTGTGCTTTAAGAGCATCCACAGACCAGCAGTGGTGTTGTAGTATACTGTATAGGAATATAGAATACTAGATGGGTACATAGATATCCTCACCTCTGCAACAACATGTAGCTGCCAAACATGTGCGTGAGCATGTCAAATATGTGTGCTTGTTGAAACAAAACTCAGATTTTCCTTGTTTTATCTCCCCTGAAATGAAATAGCCCTCCAGCATGCACAGACACATTGGGAATACAAAGCAAAGGGGTTGTCCTTTGAAGAGTGTTTTGTGTTCGGTGCTCATTCATGGGAACTTGAAGCAAAGCCAGCCTGAAACCGGCGAGGATTGTTGGTGGTTCAGTCAACATGCAAAAGCCACCGGTGACCGACCGCGCAGCTGTCCTCAGTCCCCGATATCCAGGAACAAACCCCCCCCCCCCCCCCGGTTGTGCGTTTTGTGTCCATTGACAGACTTTCTCTTTTCATCAATTCTGCCATAATATCACACAATCTTTGCCAGGACAGGGTTTTCTGGCACCCAAGGTGAGGATGCCAAACCGTGCCCCTCTCCTGAGCTTGTTAATTTGGCACTACAAAAAAAAAAGCAAAGGAATGGAATAAAGGAGTGAATAAAATTTATAAAGCTTACCCAAAAATGGAACTTCCGCTTTTCGGAATCTTCCCCTCCTCCGGTGTCACATTTGGCACCTTTCAGGGGGGAGGGGAGAGCAGATACCTGTATAACCCAGGTATTTGCTCCCATTTCCGGGCATAGATATCCGCGGATACTGCGGCTATCTATGCCATATCCGGCGCCTCCTCTGGCCCCCACCCCCTGGGAGACACATAGGACCCAGAACACAGCCGGGACCAGTGGGATCGCACAGTGCGACTCGCGCATGCGCAGTAGGGAACCTGGCTATGAAGACGCAAGGCTTCACTTCCTGATTCCCTTACCGAAGATGGCGGCGCCTCCACCCGAGAGCCAAGGGACAGATCGGCTTTGGGGAGCCGACATCGCGGGCGCCCTGGACAGGTGAGTGTCCATATTTTAAAAGTCAGCAGCTGCAGTATTTGTAGCTGCTGACTTTTAAATGCACATGCTCAGTTTGGTGTGTATTGCTAGAGAGTTTTTTTTTTCTTGGGAGGGTGCATGTGACCAGCACAAGGCCAATCAGCACTTTCCAGACAGAGGGTCAGGGGTCATGCAGCCTCATAGGACACTCTGAGGAGAATTAAATCTCCTCCTACAAACTTTAACCAGACACTGATAGAAATCACAAGACTGCTATATACTGCTGATGAGAAAAGGTATTTAGCAGTTTATATTTACTAAAATCAGGTCTTTTTTTCAGCAGGAATGCAGTTCTGGTACCTCCAGCACTGAATGTATGTGATGGCAAGGGGTGTTGGAGTGTACTGCCTGCTGCAGGGTCTATTGATGCTGGCTGCTGGGGGGATCTTTTCTAGATGGAGGGGAACTATTTTTGCAGGAGGGTCTATTGTTGCTGAGGAGGTCTATTGTTGCTGGCCCCAGTCCACGACCTCTGATATAGAGGAAGAGCGTAACATCATTGACTTAATATGACTACAGAAGCACCCCTGCCCCTTTGTTAAATGTAGCTGCGATGCAAGGGATCTCCCACCCACAGTTTATTGGGCTGGTGGGGATGCAATCATGTGCCAGTTTCTAATGGGATTTGGCAAACTTGGCTCATACCCAATATAGGTCCGAACCCAGCTCATCCATAGGACAGGAAGTGTTCCAGAACTACAGTACACCTCCCCCTCTGCTCATTTTAATAACATGGAGTGGTTGCGTTCTGTAGTCTACATAGGAAACTCAGGGTTGATAGCCAACAATGCTGCACTGAAAGCTCAAACATTGCTAACAACAATAACTTTGGAGCTCACTGGATTTCTGGCAGGAGCAGCAGGTATTTTTTGCAACAGACATAGACGTGCGCAAGGGGGTGCCAGGTGTGCCTGGGCACACCCTAATCCTGGGGTTGGCAACCTGTCAATGGTGGGCAGGTGACAAGTAAACCACAACCCTTCCTTGCCGACCCTCAGAACCTGGACAGGAGAGCTGGCGTGGGTGGAATTTAGTGGAACCGATCTGTATTTTCCTCCTGCAGCAGCTGAAAGTAGGCTTCTCCTCTCCCTTTTGTCAACATTCAGTTGCCACAGGAGGAAAATATAGGGGCTTGGTACTAATATATGCCACCCCCGCCACCCCTCATTTCCCTGTTCCTCTTCCATCTGTTGCCCGGGTCTCCCATGTGCTCTCTTGCTCCTCCTTCCTCCCATTGTTTAAGGATGGAGAGCGGGGAAGAGGCTGGTAAATATGTCAAACGCCTATGTGTTGGAGCTTTGTGGTGCATACCCTAATGCAATAGGCTGCGCACACCTATGGCAACAGATATACCAAAACTCTTTTAATGGTATATGCAACAGACAAAAAAAAAGGAGCAAATAAGAGAAGTTTACTGTCAGGTGAAACAAGGCTTGGTGCATTTATTTCTCATAAAGTGAGTAAGTATTGGCATGGACATAAACCATAAATAATAATTAACCCATAAAGATATATTCAGTCAGCAAAAAGGAAACATTAAGTTTCAATCTGACAATCACAGTGACAGTTTTATTGTTTATTGCTTATTATTGTATAGGATTGCTATAACTACAAAACCAAGCGATAGAAATGGGACTGAAAGCTGAACTCTGAGATCAGCAAATATTGTCTAAATGCAAAAGTCATGGGTATTCTTGTATCTTGGTGTGTTTTGTGTATTTCTTCCAGATCTGTGCAGTAATCCAGTGTGAAACGTTCCCTCTGTGTAGGATCTTCCTGTAATAAAGACCAATCACTGCTGCTCTCTCTCCTTGTGCAGGGAGACTGGTCTTGTCTCCGCCCCCTCCTGTAGTTTTCTGCAGGCAGCCTTACCTCTGCATTACCTCTGACACCCTGGGTTCAGTCATCTTACCAACTGTATTAATAAGTAGAGACTCACAGAGTATTAAAGAAACAGTTCAAATATGTTTACTGTATTAGCAAGAACACAAAAATAGGTATAGCTCAACACTGTAAGATAATAAAAAGGCACTCCTACAAATACTTTATCTATGATTATGAAAAAGGCAATATAATAATACGAAGTTCCTTTAACTGTAAATGAACACAGATATTAACCCAATCACAGACACCTATGTGAACAGGTCAGCAGGAGGGTAGAGATCTGGCACTATATCTTCTGTGCCAGGCTCCTCCCTTCTGTCTCCTCAACCCATAGGCCATTAAAACTTTCACAACATAAAGAAAACAATATGCTGACTATTATATTCATAATGGCTGACCCCCTTTAGATGAAGCCCAATGCAAATAAAGCAGATGAGGGAAAAGGATAGCAAAAGGTAAAAGGGTATTTCTTGAAATCCAGATGTCTTCAGCTAGCCTTGTTGTATTGTAACTAAGGTCATCCTTGATAACAGGGTATAGCAAATTTGGCAGAACTTTAAGGTATCTTCTTATGATGTGATCCCAATGGTGTTATCCAGTATAGCTACAAGAATCAATAATGTGAACTGGGCATAGATGTCTGATTTCGCTGTTTGTTATAAAATAAGAACTGACTTCCGGTGGAACTACAAGTACCACCAAGCTGAACTGTGTGAATGATGTCTATAAGCAGTGTCTTTAACAAGATGGGCTTTGCCCGCTCACCACTCTGGAATTCAAATACAGCTGGCAATGATGTGGGTAATGAAGAAGACTTTATCATGAACTCTCTCTGTATCCTGGCTCTGGGAAATGGCACCCGCCGCGTCACGCTGCGGCCCACTTGGATCTGAAGTGCAGGCATCTCTGGATGACCGGGAACACCCTCCGGTCCGCTGCAGGGAAGAAGCGATGCTGTCTGCAGAGGTCCCTCTGGGTATAGCTGAACGGCTCCCCGTTGTGTAGGCCGCAAATCAACAGCAGCTCACTGTCACACAGACTTCCTGCTGGCAGAGTCAAACAGCATCCCAAGAGCCCGATCTAGGCAGTGCCAGCCCTTTTTATATCGTTTCCCAGCAGTCTGTTCTGTCCACTCAGCATTTTGTTAATTGTAATTCAGATCAGTCCTTCTGGCATTGAAACTCCAGCATTCTGAACTACACATTCCACGATGCTTTGCTCTGAGTCTTATCACAAGAAAAGAAAATGACACATAGAGTCCAGCAAACACTAGAGGGAGCCAACCCCACATTAATAACACAGCAAAAATGTCTCTGGATTGCAGGCATAATAACCAGCTCCTGGCTACAGTTACAATAGCGAATATTCATTTGCTGTTGTAACACACCCTGGGTGGGCTCCGAGTGCATTCTCTGCCCCGAGCCCATCCTATTTTGAAGCCTATTAGAGCCTATTAGAGACCCATTGTGATTCATGCGTCTAACGTTCTGAAAGAGGTCAGATGCATTGATGATGAAGGCGGCGATGGATGGGGGGGTGGCGCCCGTGCGCCCTTAATGGACGGGCCGCCCCTGACCAAATGACAGAATACCTATCCACCTAATTATAGTACAAGGGAATACTGGAGATGCAAGTGTGGGGGACCAGGACTGGGATCAGGAACGAGGGGAGCAGATATAAGGCAGCCGGTTGCAGGGTACAGGATGCGGGGCAAGAGCAAGATCAGGAGCAGGATAATGTCAAGCAGCATCTGACTTAGCAAAGCTAAGCAAAACACTGATGCAAAGTATACTAGCAGATGAGGGACTAAATACCATCCCAGCAACCAGCATCAGGTGGAGACTTATTACTAGAAACTGCTGACTGCTTGGGGACACCAACTGGTGGACACTGGAACTACAGCGTTCTGCTTTAGGAAGCACAGTGCCCCCAACAGGTGACCCAGGTCCTGACAGTCAGTGTGGGCTCAGGCAGGGAGCAGTCAAATTTATTTTTTAGTGTCACATAATGATACTTTGTGTCACTGCACAGCAGTTGTTCTTTATGTGTGAGTAATGCTGGAGACTGCACACAGTGTGAATGAGCCCTAAGGAAAGCTACTGTGAAAACATGGTCATTTGATAACTTATAGCTGAGGTTAAGGCATGTGATATTTTTTGGCTGCATTCACATTAAGGTACCATGTGAACATGCGCAAAATATTTGAGCTCATTTGTTCTATGTGCAAAGCATAACAACACCACAAAAATGTGCAAAAACATGCTACATAGTGTGAATGGGGGCTTATGTAGTAGGCTTTATTTATAATTTTCTCCACATTTACAAGGAGATCAAACTGTCTAGAAAATGTGACAGTGCAAGGGGATAGAATGAACTATAAGGGCTCATTCACATGTGTGGCTATACTGCCACCCCTCTGAAAAGCAATTTGCAGTGCCATTTTACAGGCGACGGGGAGGTGCCTGTTTTAACCGTCAAAAATGCTAACCCACTGCATTTCATGCAGATGCAGTTTGGTTGCATTGTGGCCCCTTTCACTTGAATGGGGTGCTTTGGGGTGCAGCATTGACACGCTGCTTAATTTTTCTTCTGTGGCCACGATGCTTTGCTTGTGGACAACCCTAAGTGGCTGCATGCCCTAGTTCAGGTGGGTGGTCAGGGGGTGGTAAAACGGCTGCTCAACCACCTACTTTTACCACTCCACTCCCCTCACACCACGCTTGTCACTTTCTATTCACATGGTTCAGATCTTTTCCTACAACTGCTCTAGCAGCCCTGGCAATGTCAATGATTGATATCAAGCAGATTACCGTACATGCATAGGATTATGTGGGCCTACAAATGCCGCTTTTACAGGCAATTGGAAGTCTGCTTTCTGCCTGTAAATGCACTTCTATGTTAGCCTATGTTTCCGTACACACATAGGCATTTATAGGCATATTAGAAGAGGAGCGTTAAAAGGCAGAAGAAAAAAAATAAATCACTGGTGCGATCAGGAGAGGAGCTTTTGGGCAGAAAAAGGCTTGATGTGTCTAAATGCATCTAAACGCACCTAAACACTGGACGCCTTTAGCGCATGAGTAGTCATTCATTCTAATGGCCAGACTAAACTCATATTCTGGCCAATAGCATACCCCCCAACTTTCTGAGATGAGGATGAGGGACACCTATTAGCAAAAGTATGTAGGCATAGAACACACCCCCTGCCACGCCCCCCTCAAAGGAGAATTGTACAAAAAAAAGATGATTGGTTAAAATCATAAATGTTTTTTATCACTACTATTCCTTTATATTGGATTTTGGCATTTACAAATGCAACAATCTAGAAATTGGATGAAAGGTTTAGCACTGGGAAACACTATTTAAAAGTAGGGTTGCCACCTTTTCTTCAAGCCAAACCCGAACCCTTTCGTGGCGCAAGGCAATTTTTTTGTAGTACACGCTATAGGATTGTAAAATACCTTGGGTTACCCAAAGAGAGTAGTAATGAGGTATGCTACAATGAACAGTGGCTGTGGCCAAATTGCATTAACAGTGGGGGGGACTTAAAGTGGCAGGGTAAAATAAAACAAAAGCATTAGTGTACCCATAATATATGATTCGATTAATAAAAGAAATGTCAGTTAAAATATAAAAATAGTCTACCTTAACCACTTCAGCCCCGGAAGGATTTACCCCCTTCCTGACCAGAGCACTTTTTCCAATTTGGCACTGCGTCGCTTTAACTGCTAATTGCGCGGTCATGCAATGATGTACCCAAACGAAATTTGCGTCCTTTTCTTCCCACAAATAGAGCTTTCTTTTTATGGTATTTAATCACCTCTGCCGTTTTTATTTTTTGCGCTATAAATGGAAAAAGACTGAAAATTTTGAAAAAAAATGATATTTTCTACTTTTTGTTATAAAAAAAATCCAATAAACTAAATTTTAGTCATACATTTAGGCCAAAATGTATTCGGCCACATGTCTTTGGTAAAAAAAATGTCAATAAGCGTATATTTATTGGTTTGCGCAAAAGTTATAGCGTCTACAAACTAGGGTACATTTTCTGGAATTTACACAGCTTTTAGTTTCTGACTGCCTATGTCGTTTCCTGAGGTGCTAAAATGGCAGGGCAGTACAAACCCCCCCCAAATGACCCCATTTTGGAAAGTAGACACCCCAAGGAAATTGCTGAGAGGCATGTTGAGCCCATTGAATATTTATTTTTTTTGTCCCAAGTGATTGAATAATGACAAAAAAAAGAAAAAAAAAAATTACAAAAAGTTGTCACTAAATGATATATTGCTCACACAGGCCATGGGCATATGTGGAATTGCACCCCAAAATACATTTAGCTGCTTCTCCTGAGTATGGGGATACCACATGTGTGGGACTTTTTGGGAGCCTAGCCGCGTACGGGGCCCCGAAAACCAATCACCGCCTTCAGGATTTCTAAGGGCATACATTTTTGATTTTACTCCTCACTACCTATCACAGTTTTGAAGGCCATAAAATGCCAAGATGGCACAAACCCCCCCCAATTGACCCCATTTTGGAAAGTAGACTCCCCAAGCTATTTGCTGAAAGGCATGGTGAGTATTTTGCAGCTCTCATTTGTTTTTGAAAATTAAGAAAGACCAGAAAATTTTTTTTTTTTTCTTTTTTCAATTTTCAAAACTTTGTGACAAAAAGTGAGGTCTGCAAAATACTCACTATACCGCTCAGCAAATAGCTTGGGGTGTCTACTTTCCAAAATGGGGTCATTTGGGGGAGGTTTTGTGCCACCTGGGCATTCCATGGCCTCCGAAACTGTGATAGGCAGTGAAGAGTGAAATCAAAAATTTACGGCCTTAGAAAGCCTGAAGGCGGTGCTTGGTTTTCGGGGTCCCGTGCGCGGCTAGGCTCCCAAAAAGTCCCACACATGTGGTATCCCCGTACTCAGGAGAAGCAACAGAATTTATTTTGGGGTGTAATTTCACATATTCCCATGGCATGTTTGAGCAATATATCATTTAGTGACAACTTTGTGCAAAAAAAAAAAAAAATTTGTCTCTTTCCCGCAACTTGTGTCACAATATAAAATATTCCATGGACTCGACATGCCTCTCAGCAAATAGCTTGGGGTGTCTACTTTCCAAAATGGGGTCATTTGGGGGGGTTTTGAACTGTCCTGGCATTTTATGCACAACATTTAGAAGCTTATGTCACACATCACCCACTCTTCTAACCACTTGAAGACAAAGCCCTTTCTGACACTTTTTGATTACATGAAAAAATTATTTTTTTTTGCAAGAAAATTACTTTGAACCCCCAAACATTATATATTATTTTAAAGCAAATGCCCTACAGATTAAAATGGTGGGTGTTTCATTTTTTTTTTTCACACAGTATTTGCGCAGCGATTTTCAAACGCATTTTTTGGGGGAAAAACACACTTTTTTAAATTTTAATGCACTAAAACACACTATATTGCCCAAATGTTTGATGAAATAAAAAAGATGATCTTAGGCCGAGTACATGGATACCAAACATGACATGCTTTAAAATTGCGCACAAACGTGCAGTGGCAACAAAATTAATACATTTTTAAAAGCCTTTAAAAGCCTTTACAGGTTACCACTTTAGATTTACAGAGGAGGTCTACTGCTAAAATTACTGCCCTCGATCTGACCTTCGCGGTGATACCTCACATGCATGGTGCAATTGCTGTTTACGTTTGACGCCAGACCGCCGCTTGCGTTCGCCTTAGCGCGAGAGCAGGGGGGACAGGGGTGCTTTTTATTTATTTTTATTTTTTTCTTTATTTTTTTTTGCTTTTTTATCTTATTTTTAAACTGTTCCTTTCATTTTTTTTTTTAAAATCATTTTTATTGTTATCTCAGGGAATGTAAATATCCCCTATGATAGCAATAGGTAGTGACAGGTACTCTTTTTTGAAAAAATTGGGGTCTATTAGACCCTAGATCTCTCCTCTGCCCTCAAAGCATCTGACCACACCAAGATCGGTGTGATAAAATGCTTCCCCAATTTCCCAATGGCGCTATTTACATCCGGCGAAATCTAAGTCATAAAATGCTCGTAGCTTCCGGTTTCTTAGGCCATAGAGATGTTTGGAGCCACTCTGGTCTCTGATCAGCTCTATGGTCAGCTGGCTGAATCACCGGCTGCATTCTCAGGTTCCCTGTTGAGACAGGAGAGCCAGAGAAAAACACGGAAGACGGTGGGGGGGGGGCATTCCCTCCCACTGCTTGTAAAAGCAGTCTAGAGGCTAATTAGCCGCTAGGATTGCTTTTACATGAAAGCCGACCGCTGGCTAAAAAGAATGATACCAAGATGATACCTAAACCTGCAGGCATCATTCTGGTATAACCACTCAAAGTCGTGAATGGAGACAAGACAAAAAAATGGTTAACAATAAAGCACAGTAAACGGTAAAGTATAAAAAATTGCATACCTGAAAAGCAAACATGATAAAACATAATAACAATAAAACATTGCAGAATAGAATACAGTAAAAAAGAGCAGAACAATAGAGAGAGAATAGAGAGAGAGAGAACAATAAAACGACAACTATTTTTTTTTTTTTTTTGTTTGTGTTTTTTTTTTTTTTTACACTTTTTTTTTGTAACTGTAACTTTTATAACTGTAACCGGTTCCAGGTTCGAGTCTCTCAAAATGCGATGGCATCTTGGGAGACCCTGTGAAAGTGTGCCTAGTCTGTGCAATGCTGTACCCTACACTAATACTCAACTAGTGAATGGTAGCGTTCAAAACATTCACCAATGCAAAGACCAGGATTGTCAGGACAGGAGGGACAATAATAGCGGGTGTCACGTCTATATCCGCGCTTGCTGCAGACACAACATCTTTTTGGGGGGGTTCGTTGGGTAGGGGTACTTGGGAGGATATATAAATGCCTCTCATGCAGCCGACTGCATTTGGTTGGGGATGTGAATGGGGGAAGTACGGGCGCTGCAGAAGCGGTGGGTTCCCAATTAGGATTGGCGAATGCAGCAGGAAGGGCACTATGGGCACGACGGGCCTGTGTTTGTCTTTTTGGTGGCAGCGGGACACTACTTGTGCTTGCCACCTCACCAGATTGAACTGCACTTATGGGACTCGCCACGTCACCAAGTGTTACTGCAGTGCTGGTTTGACTACGACCGGGATGTACTACGCCGCTGGTGCTTGCCAGTTCACCAAAACGCTACAAAAAAAAGTGTCAGTGATCGATCGATACTGCACTTGGGTGGGCTGGGCTGGGCCGGGCGGAGGGGCAAAACGCAGGTGCTAGCAGGTATCTGGGCTGATCCCGCTAACACTGCGTTTTTGGGAACCCTAAACTGCTGGGGACGCTAGTATAGATCTGATCGGATCAGATATTGATGCGTTCAGATACTATACCACTAAGGGAGGTGTATGGTGCGTGTACGGTGCGTGCGTGGGTGTTTGCGGTACTGGCGCTAATCTGACGCTGCCTAGGGCGACGCATATCACCGCCGGGCGATCAGGGGGCTAAACCTTTATTCGGTAATAAACGGCGGGTGCCCTGACACTATAAAAAATAAATGAACTAACCAGCGTCAACCGTAACGGTTATATGGTGATCAGTGGTGAAAGGGTTAACTAGGGGCCATCAAGGGGTTAAAACATTTATTAGATAGTATATGGGGGTCCCTGACGCTATAAAACACTGACGGCGAACCTAAATATTTACGTCCCTAACTAGCGTCACCAGCGACACTAATACAGCGATCAGAAAAATGATCGCTTAGCGACACTGGTGAGGGGGGGTGATCAAGGGGTTAAAACTTTATTAGGGGGGGTTAGGGGGGTACCCTAGACCTACAGGGGGGTAATACTAACTGTCCCACCACTGCTAACTGTCACAAACTGACACTATGCAGTAATCAGGAAAAAAAAAAAAAAACCTGCTTGGTGTCAGTTTGTGACAGGGGGGGGTGATTGGGGGGGGATCGGGGGGCGATCGGGGGGGATCGGGGGTGTAATGTATGCCTGGCATGTTCTACTGTGTGTGTGTGTGTTTTGTGCACTTACATGTCATCTCTCCTCGGCGCTGGAACGGAAACTGCCAGACCGAGGAGAGATGACATCACATCCTCTGCCTCTGTGTACTATACAGAGGCAGGGGATGTTTCTCATTGGCTTGGAGCGACCGCGAGGGGGGGGCCACGATCGGATGGCCTCCCCCTCGTCTGTCATCGCTCCCAACCAAATGCCGACCACAGCTGGCACCGGGGGGGGGGGTCCGATCGGACCCCCCACCCGCGGGAAGGCAATCACGTTTCAGGTACGTGATTTTGCCTGCCCGTGCCGCTCTGCTCACGTATATAGGCGTGAGGCGGTTGGCAAGTGGTTAAAAGTGGACACTGTCAGCCAGTAGAGCAGTGTACAGTGTCAGTAGAGCAGTGGACTGTGTCAGTAGAGCAGTGGATGGTGTCAGTAGAGCAGTGGATGGTGTCAGTAGAGCAGTGGATGGTGTCAGTAGAGCAGTGGACTGTGTCAGTAGAGCAGAGGACGGTGTCAGTAGAGCAGAGGACGGTGTCACGATGTCAGTAGAGCAGTGGATGGTGTCAGTAGAGCAGTGGATGGTGTCAGTAGAGCAGTGGACGGTGTCAGTAGAGCAGTGGACGGTGTCAGTAGAGCAGTGGATGGTGTCAGTAGAGCAGTGGATGGTGTCAGTAGAGCAGTGGACTGTGTCAGTAGAGCAGTGGACGGTGTCAGTAGAGCAGAGGACGGTGTCACGATGTCAGTAGAGCAGTGGACGGTGTCAGTAGAGCAGAGGACGGTGTCACGATGTCAGTAGAGCAGTGGACGGTGTCAGTAGAGCAGTGGACGGTGTCAGTAGAGCAGTGGATGGTGTCAGTAGAGCAGTGGACGGTGTCAGTAGAGCAGTGGATGGTGTCAGTAGAGCAGTGGATGGTGTCAGTAGAGCAGTGGACTGTCTCAGTAGAGCAGTGGACTGTGTCAGTAGAGCAGTGGACTGTGTCAGTAGAGCAGTGGACGGTGTCAGTAGAGCAGAGGACGGTGTCACGATGTCAGTAGAGCAGTGGATGGTGTCAGTAGAGCAGTGGATGGTGTCAGTAGAGCAGTGGACGGTGTCAGTAGGGACGGTGTCAGTAGGGCAGTGGACGGCGTCAGTAGAGCAGTGGATGATGTCAGTAGGGCAGAGGATGGTGTCAGTAGGGCAGTGGATGGTGCCAGTAGGGACGGTGTCAGTAGATCAGTGGACGGTGTCAGTAGAGCAGAGGACGGTGTCAGTAGAGCAGTGGACGGTGTCAGTAGGGCAGTGGATGGTGCCAGTAGGGCAGTGGATGGTGTCAGTAGAGCAGTGGATGGTGTCACCCGGTGAGAACTGTATGTATGGAGGGTGTATGGGGGGGGGGGACTGTATATAGAGTACTTTGAAATCCTGACATGGCAAAAACTTACCTTTCAAGCTGGGCTCCAGTCCCAGCGCGATCTCTGCACACATTCCAGCAGAGCAGAAGGGAATGGGGAGGCTCCGCCCACCTCCTTGTCCCTTCTGCAGTCAGCCAGAGGATTCGAGGAGAGTACCCAGCCGGCAAAATGGAGGCTCCGCCTCTGCATCTGTGTCCTGACTCCTATCCCGCACTCAGACAGCTGAGCAGGAGCAGAAATCAAGGAGACACGGCACAGTTTGGCACAGGGAGCCACTGGCGGGTCTGAAATGAATAATGTGCCCGGGTCTCAGGCGGGCAGAGATCCGGGCACATGTTTTAAAACCGTACTGTCCGGGTGAAACCCGGACAGGTGGAAACCCTATTTGGAAGATAAATAGTGCATTTTATATAAAACTATATAGATGAGACCAAAATGAGGGACAAATGAGGACAAAAGAGGGACAGAGACATTGCTCCAAATCAGGGACAGTCCCTCAAAGTCAGGGACAGTTGGGAGCTATGCAATAGAATCCATAAAGGCTCAAAAACCTGGCATGCTTAAATGAATGTGCAATATGCAGCTTTAGGCGTGTTATGCATAGTTCCCAACTGTCCTTGATTTCGAGGGACTGTCCCTGATTTGGAGCAATGTCCCTCTGTCCCTCCTTCCTCCTCATTTGTCCCTCATTTTGGCCTAATCAATATAGATGTGTATAAAGTGCACTTTTTATCTATCAAAAAGTGTTTCCCAGTGCTAAACCTTTCATCTGATTTCTAAATTGCTGCATTTGTAAATTCCAAAGGCCAATATAAAGGAATAGTAGTGGTAAAAAAAGCACTTGTGGGTTTAACCAATCTTGTTTTTTTGTACAATTTTCCTTTAAGGGGGCGTGGCAGGGGGTGTGTCCTATACCTGCATACTTTTGCTGATAGGTGTCCCTCATTCCCATCTCAGAAAGTTGGGAGGTATGGTGTTTTGCAAGCAGCTGCTTATTCCTGCCAGGAGTAAAAGTCATTCAGAGGAGAAATACAAATGCCCAGTCTGCATGAGCCCCTAATAAAATAATATGTATTGTAATATCTGAGCGCAATCTACAAGGCACTGTATAGTTATTGCCATGTATCGGGGAAATTGGGATCTGCAATGCCAAAGCAACTTGATCTAATGCAACCCGAGCAAGCTGCCTGTCGGAGTTCTTCCACAAATTTTAATATTTGCTGAATATGCTGAATCTGTTTAAGGTGACATCAGAGATCTAATCAACTCTGTTATTAAATCAATCTCATTATATCATTTTTTTTAAATGCAGTTATTTTTAGACGCTTGCACCCCAGTAATGGGAGATATACAGGAACTCCCATTGCTAATCTCCTCCTAAAATTGGCAGTTACCTGTCTGTTATGCTGACACATCGGCTTTATTCCTTTCTGTGTCACCGACCCAGAGCCTGTATACAGATCACATGAGTCAGAGGAAAGTCCTTATCTCCAGCCTTGGATTTTGTCAGTGACTCAATGTATGACCAGTCAAAGTATTGAAGCACGAAGGTCAGCAGCGGGCACCTAGCCTATTGGGAAAGGAATGTTAACAATGGCAGCCTCCATGTATCCATCATAACATGATTCCTTATGGACTATGGTGTGACTCCACTGTGATTTCAGCCCCATAGACTTCTATGTTAACTCACAGACGTCACATCGGCATTAGTTAAGAAGCCAATTCTATGCGACTCTGATCAAACCAGTTACTTATTTGATCAGCTCACCTCCTAGGTCATCCTTGCTACCTAAACACTCTCCTCCCAAGCACATTCCATTCTTACCCGAACGCAGCGGATATATGCGTTCCTGCTCGCGTTTTTTTTTTTTTTTGTGCATTTTTCAATCGAAAACATGTGTCACTCATAGGACAGTCCATTCACTTGAATGGGCTGCCCTACATACGACAAACACCCCAAAATAGCTCAAGAACCTTTTCGGGGTGTAGAGCGCCGTGCGTTTTTTTTAGTGCGTGTTTTGGCGTGATTGTATCCTATTTTGTAGCATGCCAAAACAAGCGTACGCTAACTGTGATTCGGGTGTCATTGACCACTTGCAGACCAGAAGATTTGCCCCCTTAATGACCAGGCTATTTTTTCTTTTGCGATACGGCATTGTGTCGCTTAAACTGACAATTGCGCGGTCGTGCAACATTGTACCCAAACAAAATTGACGTCCTTTATTTCCCACAAATAGAGCTTTCTTTTGATCACCTCTGCGGTTTTTCTTTTTTGCGCTATAAACAAAAAAGTAGCGACAATTTAGAAAAAATTTTTTTTGGACTTTTTGCTATAATAAATCTCCAAAATAAAAATGTCTTAATCAGTTTAGGCAGATATATACTCTTCTACATATTTAAAAAAAAAAATATATATATATTTATATCGCAATAAGAATATACTGATTGGTTTGCGCAAAAGTTATAGCGTCTACAAAAAAGGGAATAGATTTATGGCATTTTTATTTATTTATTTATTTACTACCCTGTTTCCCCGAAAATAAGACCTAGCGTGATTGTCAGTGATGGCTGCAATATAAGCCCTACCCCCCAAATAAGCCCTAGTTAAAGTCATTGTAGGTCTTATTTTCAGGGTAGGGCTTATTTTCGGGGAAACAGGGTAGTAATAGCGGCGATCTGTGTTTTTTAGCGGGACTGTGACATTGCGGCGGACAGATCGGACACTTTTTTTGGGACCATTGACATTTATACAGCGATCAGTGCTATAAATAGCCACCGATTACTGTTTAAATGTCACTGGCAGGGAAGGGGTTAACACTAGGGGGCGATCAAGGGGTTAAATGTGTTCCCTCGTGTGTGTTTCTAACTGTGGGGGGGATGGATTAGACTGGAGGAGGAGACATATCGCTGTTCCTAATTACTAGGAACAACAGATCTGTCTCTCCTCTCCTGTCAGAACGGGGATTTGTGTATTTAAATAGTACACATTCCCATTCTGGCTCTCATGCCCGCGATCGCAGGTGGCCCGGCGGACATGACGGCCGCCAGCCACACGCATCGGGTCCCCCGCTGTGCAGTGGGCGAGCGCCTGCTACCGCCCTTAAAGGTCCTGACGTACACCTACGGCAATTTGCGGGATCATGCCGACCTGCCGCAGTATAATGACGACGGCTGGTAGGCAAGTGGGTTAAAAGAGAAGCATGGACTATTTTTTGCGCAGATTCATACTTACCTAGCTGGATGCAGCATCTGTCCCCCGACGCCGCTAACACTGAGAACCGAGCGATCAAGCACCACCGATCGCTCCCTGAGTAGAGAGCTGGTGACTAGACATGTGCGGTTCATTTAGAATAAATATTCGGCCAAATTTTTCCTTATTCGGAATTACAGTTGTACGATATCGGTGTGATTATGCTTAAGTGGTGCATGCGGTTTCAGGAACACGTGTCAGTCCAGAATGTATTTTAAAGACTTGGCAGCCCACTTTTATTTAAAAGAAACAAAGTTCAAAGAAAATAACAGCAATTTCCCTTGCAAGGGGGTTCCACCATTACTGTATAGTTCAAACCTTCAGCCTCCTGGCTTACTCTTGCAGCACCGCTGCTTCAGACCTCACCCCTAGGCCTTTGGGTTGCTCCTTAGAGTGTATGCTCATGCTGCCAGCTGCAGCCTCCTCCTAGGGAACATGGGTGTCCTGACTCCTCAGCCAGACTTCCTGTCTGCCTGGGTGGAGCTGTCACCAAGTGGGAGCCCTGAGCTCTATTCCTGGGATGCATATGAACCCAGCCCACGGGTTTGTAATTAGCATGCCTGCTTCTGCCACAATCAGGCGTATATTGCTAATCCACAGCGGGAACTGGGGTTGCCTCTCCACACAGTATACAGTATGAAATTTACCAAATGCTCCGAATAACTAAACAAAATTTGTCCGAATTTCCGGAATTTCCAATTGAAATTCGAATCCAATTTTACATCGAAATTCCAGTCACATTCTAACTGTAAACATATTTCTGAAATCAAAGACTGTGTGTTATTAGAGTTTCGAAATAATGCTGTTTTTGTTAAAGGGTAACTCCACTTTCGTGGGGGAAAAAAATAGCAAATAAAGGAAAAATAATATATTGTATATAATTGCGACACAAGTCATATTGTAATTGAAAGTTATTAAAAATTACCTGCGCATTTCAATCTGCACTCGCTGTAATTTTCTGAGAATGCATTGCAATATGGCTACCTGGAGGTGTTCTGTACACAGAGTGTGTACTGACCACTCCCCAGAAACATATCCTACTTGTGTGATTGGCTCACCAATTTTCCCAGAAGTCTACACTTAAATACAAGTCAGGTTTCAGGCATCCCCTGCAACAAAAATGTCATTATTGGAGAGATACTTTCAATAGGAACCCGTCTAAAGGGATGCAGGCCAAGCAGATTTCCTCATTAGTGCTCTGCAGCTGCACACCAGACTGATAATTATGAAACCACTCCCATCAGACCCACTCCGGACAGAGGCACAGACAAACACACATGGATTTCTCCAGAATAACAAAAGGTAGGAATCTGCTACAAAGGTTGTTATAATCCTTGCACTGTACATAGATCACCCAGAGGGGAATGTTTTTTTCTCAACAAAAGTGGAATTACGCTTCAAGCCAAAGGTGATTTAACCGCTTCCTGGTCGGCTCCTGTATATATACACCGGCAGAATGGCTCTGCTGCGCAAATAGCTGTATCTATACTGCGGCTGCTCTAAGAGTGCTCGGTGCACGGTAGGGGACACGATGCACATGGCCGGCTGGTGCAATCCCCGCCGGCCACCCATGATTAAGGGCACGAGAGCAATAACGGGGATTTATGTGTGTTATACCCTCAGTTGATCCAGAGGAAGGCAAAAAATCCCAGCAGAGCATGCTCCAATTTGCTACAGCAGAGGAAAAAATTCCTTCCTGATCCCCCAAGAGGCAATCGGATTTTCCCTGGATCAACTTTACCTATAAATGTTAGTACCCAGTTATATTATGTACATTTAGGAAAGTATCCTGACCTACTCTACTGGAGTTGGCCAGAACCACCTCTGGAGGGAGTCTATTCCACATTTTCACAGCTCTTACTGTGAAGAAACCTTTCCGTATTTGGAGATTAAATCTCTTTTCCTCTAGACGTAAAGAGTGCCCCCGTGTCCTCTGGGTTGATCGTAAAGAGAATAACTCAACACCAAGTTCACTATATGGACCCCTTATATATTTGAACATGGTGATCATATCCCCCCTTATTCTCCTCTTCTCAAGAGAGAATAAATTCAGTTCCTCTAATCTTTCCTCATAGCTGAGCTCCTCCATGACTCTTATCAGTTTGGTTGCTCTTCTCTGCACTTTCTCCAGTTCCCGATATCCTTTTTGAGAACTGGTGCCCAAAACTGAACTGCATATTCCAGATGAGGTCTTACTAATGATTTGTACAGGGCAAAATGATATCTCTCTCTCTGGAGTCCACACCTCTCTTAATACAAGAAAGGACTTTGTTCGCTTTGGAAACCACAGCTTGAAAAACACCTAATGTTTTTGCTATCTCTCTGATGGGTTTGTTTTGTTTTTTCAGCCTAATGATGACTTGCTTCACTGATAGTGACAGCTCTTTGGATCTCATATTGAGAGTTGACGGCAACAGATTCCAAATGCAAATAGCACACTTGAAATGAACTCTGGACCTTTTATCTGCTCCTTGTAAATGGGATAATGAGGAAATAACACACACCTGGCCATGGAACAACTGAGCAGCCAATTGCCCCATTACTTTTGGTCCCTTAAAAAGTGGGAGGCACATATACAAACTATTGTAATTCTTACACCGTTCACCTGATTTGGATGTAAATACCCTCAAATTAAAGCTGAAAGTCTGCAGTTAAAGAACATCTTGTTCGTTTCATTTCAAATCCATTGTGGTTGTGTATAGAGCCAAAAAGATTAGAATTGTGTCGATGTCCCAATATTTATGAACCTGACTGTATGAAGCAAATTAATACAAAATATAGCAAAACAGCAAATAAAAACAAATGATGTCACAGCTCTGCACACACCCCTTAGACTCGCTAGGAATAGTTCACATTTTTGTTACAACGCCCTATTATTTAGCCCCAGGCATTGGCTTGCACCAATTTTACCTGTGAATAGTTTTTGTAGGTGACTAATGTAGTTAGTCTTATACGCAGGAAGTACAGCAAGGTGAACTAAAGGGGCACATAGATGTTAGATGACTGTTCCAAATCAGACAGATTCTTCTGTCTAAAGCTGACCATATACACTTTTTTCGTGTTCAGCCAGTGTGCCTATGAGGAAAATCTCACAGATTCCACCATCCACACTATACAGCATGGGTGGATGAATCTCCAACTGTGACTATTGTATTCTGAGTTCAATTGGTACGCAAGCAGGTGCCGTTCGAAAAAGGGCACAGCTTGTCAAGATGGCTGCCTGACCCGTGAGCTCCACACCGTATCAGCAAAGATCCACTGACCACGAGCATCCAAAGTGGATCCAGGGATGCCTCAAAAGGGGGAGAGGGCACCTACCAATTGTGTAGCATTGACATATGTCAAAAGACATTGTGAGGCACACACGACCGTGACCACCACTGACCATATGGACCACTTCTGGGGTTTCTGACCCAGACACACAAAGACAGGAGGTAATGTACATGAATAATCTCTGTGAACACCAGTGGTGGCTGGTGGTATATTGGGGAGGGGGGTGGCTTCCCCCCCATGCGGCGGGCGGTCGGTCAGTTCTGCACACAACCGCCCACCCCGTAGGTCATTCAGATCAGGTAACCCCACCCCGGTCGGTCACTGTGCCCCGCACTTTCCCCCCAGGCAACGCTTCCCTCCAGGCGGCAGCTTCATCCCCTGCGTTTCCTCCGGCGGCCTCCACGTCTCCTCCCTCCTCTTCTCTCCTCGTTGTGGTCCAATAGGATCGCTTATCGTTTTGGTCTCAGGACCCGCTCCCTGATTGACGGGGAGAAGATTCAGTGTGATAGTAGCGAATATTTATTCGCTATGGTCACACAACTGGGTGAGCTCGGAGCGCAGTGCTCTACGCCCTGAGACCACCATTTTTTGAAGCCTATTAGAGCCTCAGGCTCTAATCATGTGTTTCAAACCCCACCCCCCAATGGGATCTATGCATCCTGCGCCCCGAATGTAGATTAGGGGGCCGGACGCAAGGATAGTGGGGCGGTGCCCCTGCACCCCCAGTGGACGGGCCGCCCCTGGTGAATACTCAGCAGCACACAGCCCCTTAGTAGATGGAAGCAGAACCCTACACAATATTGAAAAAATCAATAAATAAATAATTGTTTCAATCATTATGGTAACGTAGCAGTGGTAATATCATAGACAAAATGTTTTTGTCAGCTGCATGTTTTCAGTGACGAAAAATAAACAAAAATAAAATTTGAATGAGGTAAATTGACAAAAACTATAACGAAAATCAATTCCAATTTGTTAAAGCCCCAGCCCCATGACTCTATCGGCAAGCTGTATTGGCTGAGAGATGCAGACTCCCATCAATCCTTTCCCTTTCCTATGCAGTTCCACACATTCCGTTCATTCACCCTTTCCCTTTGGCTCCCTCTGCTGGCAACACAATACCATCTCCAGCCTATAATAATAGCACATTAAAGCCGTTGTATACCCTTTTTTTTATTTTTACCTACAGGTAAGCCTATAATATGGCTTACCTGTAGGTAAAATTAACATCTCCTAAACCTGTACGGTTTAGGAGATATTCACTTTGCATGCAGCTGCTGTGAATGCCCGGCTGAAGGTCTGGCAGACGCTGCCGGACCTTCATGGAAAGAATATTCCCACATGCATGCGCCGGAGTGACGTCATTGCGGCTCCGGCCACTCACAGCACCGGACCAGCGAACCCAGAAGAAACACCAAGGGTAAAATGTCAGCTCCCTCGGCAGGGACTGGGATGCGATACAGGGACCTCGTTCTAAGGTGAGTATTTCATTATGAGCTAGTATGCGGGCATACTAGCTCATTATTCCTTTGCCTTACAGGGTTTTATTTTTGTGTGGTTTTTTTTTGCCCATGTGCAGGTATACGACCACTTTAAGATTAAACATGTATTGCATTGCCACATAAGAATAGGTAGGGGGCACCTACTAAGCTGCTGAAAGAAGAAAAAAAATAAGAAAACGGCTTTTCTTATTTATTTTTTTTAATATTCAATGTTGGTAATACATTCAGGTAATATCTGCAATGGTATTACAGCCAAAAGAGTTTACAGTTTTTTTTATTTTTTTTTTGTTTTTTAATATTTTAACGTTGCCCTTCTGTTTATCAAAAAGGAATATTTTTCTTTGTTTCTGAAACTTGGTTTTATTTCTAAAGACATTATATATCGCAACAGCTAAATCTGTGTCTGTAATGCATGTCCAACCCTTTATACTAGAAATAAAAATATGTTATTAGATCTTTACTCCAGGAGTATATAATGAGTCTGGAAATTCTAGAGAAATGCTTAAGGCTCCATTTCCACTAGTGCGACTTGTCATGTGACTTTGGACACAAGTCACAGTCCATTGATTTCAATGGCACCGCTTCCAATCTATATGACTTAAAGTTGCAGCGACTTTGAAGAGGTGCCTGCACTACTTTGATGTGACTTTTGATGCCACTTTGATCCAGAGAGTGTAAAGTCAGATCAAAGTCGCACTTGAAGTCACATCAAAGTCGCACTCTAAATCCCAGGACTTTGGAGTCGCACTAGTGGAAACGGAGTCTAAATAATGCATTACAATTTAACTAAACCAATTTGACTTTAGTCAACTTAAGATAACTTTGGCATTGGGTGACAGGAATTATTAGCTGAGTTTCATTGTGTTTGCTTATATCCTTTTAACTTCTTGCCGCCCGCCCACAGTAGTTTTACAAGCAGCATAGCCAGGCCACATGACGTACTGGTATGTCACCCGCCACATGCACAGTGACGCGATCCTGTGACCGTTGTGTCCGGTGTTTTCCATTCATGACTGCTTGCATTCTGTTGACATGTTGTGATTGGTCCACAGCTATCACATGGTACCTGACACCCTGTACCATGTGATTAGCTGTAGTCAATCACAGCATGTCAGACAGCAAGTTGTCATGAATGGAGAGCCATGCATGACAGTTAACTATTACTTATACAGTGTTCATCACTGTTATTAACATTAACAGTATAAAAAAAAAAAAAGAAAAAAATCCCTGATCACTCCTCCACTATGGTGACACTGAACTACTCTGATAAGTGTATGTAAAAACATTGTAAAAAAAGAAAAAAAAATGTTAAAAAAGAAAAAAAAAGTGTAAAACAAAATTGGAAAATGAAAGTTTATTTATTTGCAAGATTTTAAACTTTTTTTTTTTTTTTTAAATGTTCAGTATATTTTAGTTTATATAGCAAAAAAAAAAAATACTACCAAAATAAATGTCTATTTCTGTGAATAAAATTAAATAAATTTCATTTATGTACAATGTTGCATGACCGCTCAATTACCAGTTAAAGTAGAGCCGTTTTGAATAGCAAATAATGCCCTGGTCATAAAGAGGGGGTAAAACCTTCCGGAGGTCAAGTGGTTAACCTGGTGTGTCAGAGGGGCAGAGGCTCTTGAGGAGGTAAAGGCTAAGAACAGAGGGTCCATTTTGACCAGCGGCTACTTCAGAAGTCGTATACAGATGGTAGTCGTAAGAGTTTTCGTGCATTAAAAGTAACATAAATGATTGCTTGAACTGGTTATCAAATAATCCATCCGGTTTCTATAAGCACAGGAAACATTTACCATTTAGAAAATTATCACAAAGAATGTTATCCTATTTACAGCAGCAATTAATAAAGATAAAATGAGTCTGTTGACAAAGTTCACACATTCTATGTCAGCTGAAATGTTCCTAATGGACAGAGAACTGCACTTTTCTTAGCACAGTGCTTCATGGACTGACATCAGTTCATTGGGGTTCATTTACTGAAGGCAAATAGGAGGTTCACTGTGCAAGGGAAGTTACCCCCCCCCCCCAAATAAGCCCTAGTTAAAGTCCTTGTAGGTCTTATTTTCAGGGTAGGGCTTATTTTCGGGGAAACAGGGTAGGGCTTATTTGGGGGGTAGGGCTTATATTGCAGCCATCACCAACAATCACGCTAGGTCTTATTTTCGTCGAAACAGGTTATTAAGTGAAATTTCACCACAATCACATACGAGGACAACTAAAACAGCATTTTGCTTGCACATGATTGGACGATGGAAGTCAGTAGCGCTTCACCTCATTCACTAAGCTATGGGGCAAATTTTCATGCAAAGTGCAGCTTCCCTCGCAAAATTAACAGCCTATTTGCCTTTAGTAAATCAACCCCAATAAATTAATACTTGATTCCAAGGAGTGAACACTTTGTGGTATACAACAGCAGTTTGGGCCGTTTATTTAGGGGCCCCCTGTTTTGGATGTAGTGGGCTCAATTTCTCACACATCTGAGAACCAAGACAACCTGTGGAGTAAGACTAAGTCCCAGCAGGACTACATCCGGTATTAATCTGCCCTCCAAAAAATCAAATTCTTACACTCTCTATCTCACACCTTCAATCTCTCCTTCTCTTTTGGCATCTTTCCCAACCCTCTGTAACATGCACTGGTCACCCCCAAACTGAAAAAGCCCTTACTGGATCCCATCTTAACAACCTAAGACCCATCTCCTTCCTTCATTTTACTTTTAATGCCGTGTACACATGGGCGGACTTTTGGACCGGAATGGCCTGACGGGACGAACCCGATGGACAATCCGACCGTGTGTGGGCTTCATGGACCTGCAGCTGACTTTTTCGGTCGAAAATCAGATGGACTTTAGATTTGGAACATGTTTCAAATCTTTCCGACGGACTCGAGTCCGGTTGAAAAATCCGCTCATCTGTATGCTAGTCCGACGAAAACCGACGCTAGGGCAGCTATTGGCTACTGGCTATCAACTTCCATATTTTAGTCCGGTCGTACGTCATTACGTACGAATCCGTCGGACTTTGGTGTGATCGTGTGTAGGCAAGTCCGTTCATTCGAAATTCCGTCGGAAGTCCGTCAAAAGTCCCTCGAAAGTCTATCGGAAAGTCCGTCGGACCTTTGATGCCGAAAAGTAAGCCCGTGTGTACACGGCATTACTCTCCCCGCTGTCAAAATACAATGGTGCAGCGGGGAGGTTTCCCCCATCCACCTGACATGTGTGGATGGGAGAATCAGATCAGCTTGTTTAACCAACTGGTAAACTACCAGCCTGCAAGAAAAAAAAAAATAGAAACAAGTTGACCCTGTCTAACATTTTACGTTAAAAACCAAGGTTTTAGTTGCACACATTTGCAAATATATATAGAAGCTGCACTGCCTTGCCAATGCTCCTTTGTAAAATGCGCTCCTAACCCCTAAATTTGGTCTCCAAGTTGGAGCGTATATAGCAGTGGATGAATAAAGGGCAGGTATGCCTGGTGGGAGCCCATTCCTCCGTAAAGGTGCAGAGACACATTAGGAGCTCAGCAAGAGCAAGACTAGGGTAAAACAGATGTCACCAACCACATGTCATGAAGACCGCAATGCCCCTCCCCCTACCCCTCCTACCAAATGTACCTAAAATAATCAGGCCAACACCATTTTGGAAGGAAAGTTGGCCATAGCGGCCATTTACAGTATTACCTAAGAACCAATATAAAATTTTCCCTTAAACAGAAACATCAAGATAATAACAATAATAATCAAGGTTTCTGATATCTGAAGGCACTAAAGGACCAACATTTGTTTTGTACCTGCGGAACCACCTAAAGGTCCCAGGCTGCGACACACCAGCTCTGGATCAATCCCAACTCTCCGCAGATACATTCATGTCCCAACTTCCCAGTTAATCTAGCGTTAAAGTGAAGTTCCATCCAAAAGGGGAAGCTCCACTTGTTCGCATCCTCCCCCTCTCCACTGCCACATTTGGCACTTTTTTTCGGAGGGGGGGGTGGGTATCTGGTTTTGACAGTTACCTGCTTCTACTTCCAGGTAAAATCAATGCAAGACGATCTACAAAATTTCCAGCCTCTCCCCCCCCCTGCTGCCTTCTGGGACACAAAGAGGTCCCAAAAAGCAGGACCATTCAGAGAGCGCAGCGCAACTCCCACATGCGCAGTAGGAAACAGGCTTTGAAGCAACAAGGCTTCACTTTCTGTTTCCCTTACTACAGAGCACCACTGAGCGGGAGGGTGGGAAGTTTATCCCTCATCCTCTGCTTTCACATTGCTGGAAGTTTTCTCAATCCCTCCTTGGCATCATTGAAGAAAATGAAGCCCCTCTTAAACATTTATTCCCACCATATCCAGGTAAGTAACCTCATATCTCCTGATTCCAGATGTTAATCCTATATCTCCTTGCTTCCACTGTTCACCTAGACATGTCTACCCTTTGCCTTTTTTTTTTTTGGCTTCGGGTCTATCTCAATGGCAGCTGAAGGCATCCACTGTGTCCCCATACCAAATCCAGCAAGCAAACTATACAAGAATGGCAACCACCCCAATTTACAAACTAGCTTTTGAAGTAAGATACTTCCCGATACTTCCCCGAACGCTTACCAACTAGTCTGCAAAAAAAAAAAATATTTTATATATATATATATATATATATATCTGGCAATGTCTTACAGTTACAGTATAGTCTTCTAGAATTTGACCTTCTGGAAGGTTAGGACTTTTTCCAGGTAATCAAATTTACAGTAATCGATCTCTTTCAGCAGATAAGATATTTAAAGCATCAGTTGTGAATTAGTCTACAGTACACTATCAGAAAGCTACACAAGGAATATTTTTCCACCTGTAGAGATGAATGATGAAACATTTAGCCACTTATCGTTTTTGCTAACTTGTCTTCTATTTGATTTAAAGCGACTGTAACCCTGAATTGTGTCTTTTTTTTGTTTTTGAAGAAAAAAAAAACACGTCATTTGTACATGCTCTGTGCAATAGTTTTGCACAGAGAAGCCCAAATCTTCCTCTTCTCTGGTCCCCCGCTGGCACTCTTGTCAACGGCAGGCTTAATCCCAAGCCACACTCTGTGTGTCCAGTGACACATAGGGGTTGATTTACTAAAGGTAAATAGGCAGTTGCTCCAAAGCTCATTAAGCGAGCAGAAGCTCTGCTAACTTCCATCATCCAATCACGTGCAAGCAAAAATGCTGTTTTTTTGTTTTTTTTTCCTTGCATGTGATTGGGTATTCTTTGCAAAGTGAAGCTTTACCTTATTTACTAAGCTCTGGAGCAAGTTTGCAAAGTGCACTGCCTATTTGCCTTTAGTAAATCAACCCCATAGTAAGGGTGAATGCCTTAGTTTTGGGACACAGACAGCAATGGAAAAATAACAAGGATTTTAACACTTCCACACTGTATCCAAAAGTTTTGCTTTAGATACGCTTTAAAGTATATAATGATTAGTATTCAGTATATACTGTAAATTCCCAGATTTGTATCACACATGTGTAATTTGAAATTTTTCCACATTTACATGCAGGCCAAGCTGTCCAAATAAAGTGACAGGAGTTGAGAAAATCTAGAACACTTTGAGGGGTGCTTAGAATGATTATCTTCCATTCTTATCAATAAAACCACCTTTAAAAGCAAAATGGTTTTCGCCTGAACTGCTCAGGTATCCCTGGTAGTATTATAGTTTGTCCCAACCCTGTAACTTTTACTGGATTTCCAGGAAACGGTGAAAAAAATGAAAGCCTAAATTACTTTTTTTTTTTTATTAAATCAGCACAAGGGACGGTACCTACATTCAATAAGAAGTGTCCCTTGTGCTGGTGGCTGCTGTCTTATGCCTTGTACACATGATCAGACTTTACGACGGAAAATGTTCGATGACAGGCTGTTGGCGCTAAATCCGACCGTTTGTACGCTCCATCAGACAATTGTTGTCGGACTTTCCAAAGACAAATGTTGGATGGCAGGTTTTAAAATTTTCCGCGGACAAATGTCTGTTGTCGGATTTTTCGAGCGTGTGTACACAAGTCCGTCGGACAAAAGTCCAAAGTACAAACACGCATGTTCGGAAGCAAGGACGAGCCAGAAGCGGTCGGTCTTGTAAACCAGCGTTTGTAATGGAGAATTAACATTCGTGACGTGGCAAATTATGAAATCCCGAAATGCAGTGCACAATTCTCTTCTTCTTTATAGGATAATAATGAAGCTGCTTTGCTGGTGATACTGATGGAGTTATTGCAAACACATTTTCAAAGGCTTTTTTTCCTAGTGATATCAAGAATAATATTATGTTTTTTTGGGGGGGCAAGTTACCACAACACCATTATCCCGTAGTTTTTAAGGTCAAAGATTCAACTATGTTGGTGTCCCTTGTTAATTTTACATTGTATTTTTTAAAATGTAACTGCCAACTCCCAAACTGTCATTTGAAGTAAAACACATAGCCAAGTATTATTCTACACAATTGTTTTATTGTGCATTAAAAAAAGAAAACAAATAAAATTACACATGCTATCTGCCAATAGAACTTAACCAAAAAGTGCATTCTATGCATCCAAAAATATAGAAAATCTACCAAATCAAATCATTATTATTCAACCAAAAAAATAAGAAAACAAACAAAGGCGCCTCTAAGTGTAGAAGAAAGACAAGTTTAATGCCCCAACTGGGTTCTAAAAGCACTTACAAGATGGATGGAGTAGTCAGGCACTTCGTAAATGGAGCTGCATTGGAAAGGGTCACAGTGGGAGGAAGCATTCAGAGCGGATGGATGTAATACAAAGCAGCGGCAGTGTGGAGCAGAGGAAGCCGCTGTGAGGCCGGCGTCGTCAGCACGAAGAGACGGCGTAACCGGAAGTGATGTCATCCACTGGAGCGGTTCCTTAACCAGCCTGGACCGCAAACAGACAGCCGAAGGGAGGAAGTGTCGTCATCAATAAGGGACGCGTTTCGGAACGGTCATACGTTCCTTTATCAACCAATAAGGGACCGTTCCGAAACGCGTCCCTTATTGATGACGACACTTCCTCCCTTCGGCTGTCTGTTTGCGGTCCAGGCTGGTTAAGGAACCGCTCCAGTGGATGACATCACTTCCGGTTACGCCGTCTCTTCGTGCTGACGACGCCGGCCTCACAGCGGCTTCCTCTGCTCCACACTGCCGCTGCTTTGTATTACATCCATCCGCTCTGAATGCTTCCTCCCACTGTGACCCTTTCCAATGCAGCTCCATTTACGAAGTGCCTGACTACTCCATCCATCTTGTAAGTGCTTTTAGAACCCAGTTGGGGCATTAAACTTGTCTTTCTTCTACACTTAGAGGCGCCTTTGTTTGTTTTCTTGTGTTTCTATAGACCCTGCTTCAGTCTTATTAAGCTGCAGCCCTTTGTGTTGAAGAGTACCATTCCATCACCTCCATCACTTCCACCAGCATCCTCATGCTCATTTGGGACTGCCTTATATAGAGACATTATCTAGACTATACTAGCCCTGTGCGCCCTATAGAAATAATTTTTGATTTTTATAACCAAAAAAATAATGTTACAGCAATAACTTCAAGGCCAATAATAAATAACACGTTATCTCCTCCGATTCCGCAACATGTCTGGTTGACAAACGGCCATTCATAAACGAACTGAAAAAAGCGCGAAATGAAAAGTGCGAGTCAACACTCACCAAACTTCTACTACGGTAACACAAAACTAGCAGAAGGAGCCCAAAGGGTGGCGCTAAAGAGCTGAAAAACAACGTAGTAGGTCACCGTGTTTGTATTTGTTGGCCAACAATTGTGTGGCTGTGAGCATGCAAGACAAGTTTGGGCCAACGCCCTTTGGACAAAATTCCACGGTTTTGTTGGCCAACAATCCGATCGTGTGTACGAGGCTTTAGTTAAAATCTTCTGTCCATACCCCCACAGTAGGGGTTAGTAAAATTCCTAGACCTGTCATAGGATCTCGTCCAGAATGCTGGCTGTGCCTGCCCTGTCCACCCCCCTCCTTCATGTATAGAATCTGTACTATAGCTTCCAGCAATACAAAGCTCTTGGAGCATGGGTGGATAAATGAAAGGTCTGCTTCCTTCATTCATAGATTACTTTTTATTGACGCTATAGTACAGCTTCTATGAATTGAGGAGGGTAGTGAAAAGGGCGGGCATAGTTGGCACTCTTGATGAGTGCATATGACAGGTCCAACGGCTGTATGAACCCCCCACAACACCAGAAGAATACTGCTGCGAGGGTATAGGGTGGCAGAGGATAGAAGATTTCAACTAAGACAGCAGCCACCAGCACAAAGGATGCTCACTGAATGCAAGTACCGTCCTTTGTTGCATTAAAAAAAAACCAACTTATTTTAGACTTTAACCCTTTCATGCTAAGCCTATTTCTGCCATTTGTTGCTTACAAGTTAAAATTCGTAGTTTTTGCTAGAAAATTACTTCGAATAGAACCCTCAAACATTATATATAGTTCTTTTAGCAGAGACCCTATAGAATAAAATGGCAATCGTTGCAATATTTTATGTCACATGGTATTTGTACAGTGGTCTTTCAAACGCAATTTTTTGGGAAAAGAAGACATTTTCATAAATTTAAAAAAAACGAAACCGTTAATTTAGCCCAATTTTTTTGTATAATGTGAAAGAGGCTGTTATGCCCAGTAAGTACCCAACATGTCATGCTTTGGAATTGCACACACTTGTGGAATGGCGACAAACTATGATACCTAAAAATTATCATAGGCGGCGCATTAAAAAAAATGTAACAGTTACCAGGTTAGAGTTACAAAGGAATTATTTTGCTAGAATGTTTGCTCTCACTCTGAAGATTGCGGTGATACCTCACATGTGTGATTTGAACACTGTTTACATATGCGAGCGTGACTTATGCATGCTTTTTCTTTGCTGCGTGAGCGCGGGGACGCTTAAAAAAAAACATTTTTTTTTCTTATTTATATTTTAATTTTCTTTACATTGTCCCTTTAAAAAAAAAAATTCTGATCACTTTTATTGCTGTCACAAGGAATGTAAACATCCCTTGTGACAGTAATAGGTGGTGACAGGTACTCTTTATGGAGGGATCTGTCCAAATCCGTCCTTTGCAGTATTCAAATCGGCAGATTCTGAATACTGTCATTTTTTTTTTTAAATCGGAGCCATTGGCAGCCAAGTAAACCGGAAGTGACGTTGTGGCATCGCTCCCGTGTTTTTACATAGGAGACTGGAACGCAGGGGCGGACTGACCATTTGGGCACTCCGGCACTGCCTGAGGGCCCCATGCCACTAAGGGGCCCCATCAGGGTTGCCAACCTCAATAAAACCAGAGACAGTATGTAAAAATTTGTGTTTTTTAAAATCCCAAGATTATAGCTGCCCCTCCTCTCCAGTACCTTTTCAGTGTGTGTATGTGTATTCTGTGTGTGTATACTGTGTGTGTACATTGTGTATTCTGTGTGTGTATATTGTGTATTCTGTGTGTGTATACTGTGTGTGTGTGTGTGTATACTGTGTGACCCCATAATCTATTGCCTGGGGGCCCCATAATCTCCTATTGCCCGGGGGCCCCATAATCTCCTATTGCTCGGGGGGCCCCATAATCTCCTATTGCTCGGGGCCCCATAATCTCCTATTGCTCGGGGGGCCCATAATCTCCTATTGCCGGGGGGGCCCCATAATCTCCTATTGCTCAGGGGCCCCATAATCTCCTATTGCCGGGGGACCCCATGAGTTGTCAGTCCGCCCCTGCTGGAACAAAGCTGTTTCTGGCTTAGTTCCAGTCTCAGCCTAGCCAGCGGAAGTGCCGGATTGTGGATCGGGTCTTCCAGTGAGACGGGAGATGAGGGAAGAGTGGTGGAAGGTGGCGGGAGGGGGTGGGAAACGTCCCCTCCGGCCGCATAAGGATAACAGCCGAGCAGCTTTTAGTTGTTGTCACTAAAAAGCCGACCGCAGCTGCAGGCATCACACCGGTATAACCCCTTCAAGTCGAGGCTGCATATGTGCATATGGTCAGCGCTAAGGGCTAAAGTGGTTGTACACCCTCTCATATACCCAGTGAAATGACTGGTCTCAGGTGATACACAGAGTTGAAACAAATCCTCCTACCCTGTTTCCCCGAAAATAAGACCTAGTGTGATTGTTGGTGATGGCTGCAATATAAGCCCTACCCCCCAAATAAGCCCTAGTTAAAGTCCTTGTAGGTCTTATTTTCAGGGTAGGGCTTATTTTCGGGGAAACAGGGTAGGGCTTATTTGGGGGGTAGGGCTTATATTGCAGCCATCACTGACAATCACGCTAGGTCTTATTTTCGGGGAAACAGGGTACATAAGTTGTACCTGTTTATCTATAACCGTATTTCCCCTACATCCATTCAAAGTACAGAATTTACACAGGATCTCCCAGCTCTGAAAAGGGGGCGGAGAGCTGAAGTTACACCAGTGAGGAGAGCTCTGAGAGCTGATTGGAGGGGAGGGGAGGGACACCCCCCCCCCCCCCCTTTACACAGTGCACAGGAACAAAGCAGCGGCTGTCAATCAGCTAGAGATCCCTCCCCTGTCACTTTTTTTCTTTCTATGTCAGGAAAACCTGTCAGAAGTGATTAATACTGATATCAGAGGAACGAAGCAGCAGACAGAAATGGGGATATGCTTTGTTCATATTTCATTTCTGAGGTTTACAACCAGAAACAAAAAAAAAAAAAAAGAAAAAAAGAAGGAAACTAATATTCAGAATACTTTCACTAAATGTATTGACCAGCTTGTTAATACCAAATATTTTAGTTCAGATACTGTAAGGGGGTTGATGAAGGGCCTGTTCACACATAAATGTGCCTTAAAATGCATGAAAATGTTTTAAAAATTATTATTATTATATAATTATATTATATTATATTATTATTATATTTTAAAAGTGGATGTGCATTGCCTTCCATTGGTCGTGTATTTTTATGTGCATTGACTTATTGCGCGTTGACATGCGTTTTTATGCACATTAAATTGCTATGAGTCCTTGTAAGGACAAAATCCTATAAAGCTTTTTTTCATTAGTAGATTTGCGTAGTCTTGATGTGCATTTACATGCATTAACATATATTGTAACGTACACGTAGCATTTTAACTCACTGCACATGACACCAGCGTTGTGGCGTGAGCCGGACACGCGGAAATCTGTTTTTTTCTGTGTCCTTGCGGTGACCTGTGTTCTTCCAGTTCAGTAAAACGCAGGTCACTGCAGTATATGTGAGCAGGGCCTACTGAAGGAATTACATGTTTATTGTGCCTCAGTGAAGCTGTATTTTCCTCTATGATCCAGTTACGTTCAGTTGAAATTCCTGTTTGTTTGTTTTTTTTTAATGTTTTTTTTTTTTCCATTGTTTGTGTTCAGATCACCTAAAATTAAAACGGGTTCTCCTGGCTACATCAAAAATGTACTTCTTTAGTAAGTTTCTTCTGAGGCATCCAATATTTGCAGTTTTATTCAAAGGTGTGGAATACATGAATATAAAATATATTGGGGGTTATTTACTAAAGCTGGAGAGTGTAAAATCTGGTGTAGCTCTGCATAGAAACCAATCAGCTTCCAGGTTTTATTGTCAAAGCTTAAGGAGGAGTTCCACCCAGGGGGTCCAGTAAAAAAAAAAAAAATTAAAAGTTAGCAGCTACAAATACTGCAGCTGCTGACTTTTAATTGGACACTTACCTGTCCTAGGGTCCAGCGATGCGGGGGATCGAAGCCCCGCTCGTCTCCCCCTCTGTTCAGCGGCGCCGGCATTGCAACTGTGGGCGCCGGGCTGTGGCTTCACAGCCCGGCACCCACTGCGCATGCGCGAGCGGCGCCGCGTGCTGTGATTGGCCGCTCAGTCACCTGGGACCTGTAATGGGTCCCAGATAATTGACAGGAGGGAGGGAGCAGAGCAGGGCCCTTACTGTGCCGAGGGGGAAGTGATGTCACCAGCCCAGGCACTGGAAGGGGCAGACTACGAGGGACCACCTAGCAACAGGCATTTAGAGGCAAGTTAAAAAAAAATATATCCAAATGTTTTTTCATGTATTTTTGTTTTTTTGGGTGGAACCCCACTTTAATTGAACAAGCTGAAGTCAGAAGCTGATTGGTTACCAAGCACAGCTGCACCAGATTCTCAGTGCACCAGTTTTAGTAAATCTCCCCCATTGCGTTTTACTAAAATACTATAATTTGTTCTCATTTTAAAAATACTTAAAAATCTAATTAAAGTATTATCTGATTAAACCACAAGAACTCTTAGTGCACCCCTGTTCATTTTTTTTTTCATTTAATGAAGTGGAATGTACAGTATATAAAAGTGCTCTGTACTGTGCCAGCACTATATAAAATGCCTGTAACAAATATAAAAATAATAAATCTATTCCATATATCAATTCATCTGTAGAAATGATCACACAATCACAGAGTTGCATTAATGATGAAGCACACAAGAAATATAGAGGAACATTTGTCAGAGTATATCAGACACAGATCACAAAGGTCCAGTACTTCTGCAAGCTTTATCTGATGTGCTTGCTGGTGACAATGACAAACATCCTCTGATTTTCAATTATTGATGAAGCTCTGAGTGATCACATGATAAGGAATCTCCCAGCGCAGAGCTAACACACAAGTCTGAGGATTTATTACTGCTGCTGCCTCAAGAAAAGGAATTATATAACAACAAAGGGTTGGTTTTGGTTAGTTTTGCGATAAGCAGACCATACATTAAACAATTCTCTTTCCTTCGACCACAGGTTGAATGAAAGAAAATTGCTCAATTCCCCCATCAACACAGTGAGTGCTGATAAGGTAATCCCTCCCGCAGTGCTATTAAAGTGTTTGTTACCCCAACACTTCATATTCCTGATATGTGGCTGCTGTACCATGTACTTGTATGAGAAAGTCTCCTGTTCTTTTTGTATTGCTATCTTTGTGTGACATCCCCGGTGTTCCTGCCAGTCCCTCTGCTTTCCTATTCAAAACTGACCAAACTAAGCATGAGAGCACAACATGGTCAGTTCGCTAGCTGTGCTGGGAACTCAGCCTGCTCACTTCCAATGATCAGACTTGCCCTGACACCCAACACCCCCCCGACCCCCCCCCCCCCGCTAACAACCATCCACTGGGATGCTTAGTGTGCTGCACTTTCTCCTCCCCTAGCTTTTATGCAGCTGAGTAGAGAGGGAATGTGATCACTTTTTTAAAAGAGAAAAAAAAAAGAAGGTATTTATAAGTGGCGGCTGGTGATATATGCACCCACAGGGAAGCTGTGGGTGCAGTGTTCGTAAAAAAAAACAAAAAAAAAAAACTACCAGCCGCCACGGATAAATACCTTTTTTTTTTTTTTTTTTATCTCTTTTTATAAGTGACCCCAGTTGGTCACTATCCCCACACTTACTCATCTAGGTCGCAGGCAGCGCTTCTTCCGGTCGGCGGCTTCCCCTGCGTCTCCTCCTCCTTGGCATCACGGCGACTTCCGCCATGAGTCTCCTTCCTCCTCCTCCCTTTTCCTAGGCGGCCAATAGAATCGCTTCATCTCTCGGCTAATCGGATGGTGGGTCTCAAGACCCACTTCCTGATTGGCTGGGAGGAGAATCAGGAAGACAACAGCGAATATTAATTCGCTATTGTTACACAACTGGGCGGGCTCTGCGCCCCAAGCCCACCCTTTGTTGAAGGCTATTAGATCCTCTGGCTCTAATCATGTGCTTAACAAAAAAAAAAAAACCTATTGAAATCCATGCGCCTGCGCCCTGTATGTGAATTAGAGGCGCATGGAATAGGGGCCCCTGTGGAAGGGCCACCAATGATATGTACAATGTATTTTTATATATAAACCAAAAAGGTTTTGCCTTTCATTTCTATTTTAAACTAAATGGGTTGTTTTACAAGGTGATCGTTTACAATCACTTTAAGTTCTTCCAGCAAGGAGCATGGGGCGCCTTCCCCACTGGCAGAATACAATGATCCCTGCCGGAAAAAGCTAAAGCCGCTAGGTCAGATCGCATGAAAAAAAAAAAAAATCTGACAGGCTGGTTGTACTTAGGTCAATCGACAACCAGCCTGCCCATAGATGGATTGAAATCCAGCCAGTTCCTGCTGAACCAGATGAATTTCGATCCGTTTATGGCTAGCTTTGAGACTGTAGCTCATCATACACAAGTGAAATTTCGTTTGAATGTTTGGACAAAAATTACGAAAAGTCATTCATTTTTTAAGAGTATTCAATACCCTGTTTCCCCGAAAATAAGACCTAGCGTGATTGTTGGTGATGGCTGCAATATAAGCCCTATCCCCCAAATAAGCCCTAGTTAAAGTCCTTGTAGGTCTTATTTTCAGGGTAGGGCTTATTTTCGGGGAAACAGGGTAGGGCTTATTTGGGGGGTAGTGCTTATATTGCAGCCATCACTGACAATCACCCTAGGTCTTATTTTCGGGGGAAACAGGGTAGTACCATTGTGATCTCTGTCAGCCAAGCCAGAATTCAGGGATCAAAGTAGTGGAACAGCAAGCAGGATCTGGAGCCAGAAGGGATGTCAGCAAAGCCAGTCTTTAAACAGGAACGCAGGAGAATTTTTCTTGTGATGTGACCAAGGCGAAGGGAGAGCTCCTCTGGACTGGACGGCTTAAGGGTCCTTTTTTACACGGAACAAGTCCGTGATGATCCGCCCCGTGAACATTCGCTTGCTCAGCGGGGATCGCTCCGTGGATCCCCGCTGAGCAGGCAGATGACAGGTCCATCGCTGCACACTGTGCAGCAACGGACCTGTCAGAGCGCCGCTCTCCCCTATGGGGGATCGGATGATGACGGACTGTAGAGTCCGCCGTCACCCGATCCGATCCGAAAACAGATGGAAAAGTAGGTTTTTTCCTCCGTTACAGTTTTTCGGATCGGAGCGGGTCGGATGTCAGCGGACATGTCACCGCTGACATCCGACGCTCCATAAGGTCTATGGAGGGTCCCTTTAGGTCCGCCTAAAAAACTGACAGGTGGACCTGAACGGATCCTTCATGTGAAAGAGGCCTAAGTAGGCAGGACTGACGAGCAGGATCATCAACAGCTGAGTAATGGTGGAGTGAGATGGGAGCTGGCAATTAGCAGAGGAGAGGAGAGTAAGGAAGCCAGCAGCACTACTGGTGAGGAGAGGGGCACACAGGGGAGGTTTGACAGCAGGGGAGTGGGGGTGTAGATACCAATACCAGAGCAGCCAGTGGAAGAAAAAGGAGGCAAAGGTGGCAGAGCTGTAAGGGGGGGGGGGGACAGACACAATAGTTGGCAATAAGGCAGGGCAGTGCAACCATTGCTCCTGCTCAGGAGGGATCTGGGCCCCCCTTTTGAACTGATGGGGCCTGGGCCAGGTACAGGAGGGCTGGTTGTACTGCCTTATCTTCAGCCCTGGGCCCCATGGTTTCCAACAACAGCATTGCTCATTTACACCAGGTGCATTGGGACTTGGCTGGGCAGCCTTACCCTGCACAGTCCCAATGCAAGACAAGGCAAAAAGGTTTATCCCCTATGAGGTCAGTTCATACCACTTTGTTTTTTTGGCATAGCTTGGTGTGATACAGTCCTCCAGCTCACAGTACCTTATCACCAACAGAACTGAATAAATTGTCATGTAGCACTAGGGCTGGGGAAAAAAATCGATTTAAATCTTGAATCGAGTTGAGAGGTCAAATCGATTCAAAATTTAAGCAAATCGATTTAAAAAATTTTTTTTTTCACCGCGCCGGTCCCGAGGCGCTGCGGGCATGAGTTTTTAGGCGAGGCTGCGGCTTTGGCCTAGTCCGCGGCGTCAGCCGGATGCCGCGGACTAGGCCGAAGCCGCGGCCTCACCTAAAAACTCATGCCACAGCACCTCAGGACTGGCGCTGACACCACCCCGGTGCACTGCCCTGCCTTAGTGGTAGGGCTCTCCTTTGGCCATGGCTGCAACACTAGCCCACATATATTTTTCTTGCATTATATATTTTTTTGCATTGTGTCATATATTCTTATATTTTTCTTGCATTACCGTATATACTCGAGTATAAGTCGAATTTTTCAGCACATTTTTTTGTGCTGAAAGTGCCCCCCTCGACTTATACTTGAGACAAGCACTTTTCTGCAGCAAAAAAATTCATTTTCCGAACCGACTTTGGGGCCCCGTATCTCAGGGCCACTTGGTGCTAGGAACCCCAAAGTTGGTGTGCAAACTCAGTGGAACTGATACCACAACATACCCAAAGATGAAGTTCCTAGCACTAAGTGGCCCCGAGATACAGGGCCGCAAATTCGGTTCGGAAAATGTCATTCTCTGCTGAAGAAAAGTGCTTGACATTTTCTGAACCGACTTTGGGGCCCCATATCTCAGGGTCACTTGGTGCTAAGAACCCAATATTTGGTGTGCAAACCCCGTAGAAATGGTACCATAACATATCCAAAGCTGGGGTTCCTAGCACCAAGTGGCCCTGAGATACGGGGCCCCAAAACCGGTTCGGAAAATGTCATTCTCTGCTGCAGAAAAGTGCTTGACATTTTCTGAACTGATTTTTGGGGCCCTGTATCTCAGGGCCACTTAGTGCTAGAAACCCCAGCTTTGGAAATTTTATGGTGCTAGTTCCACTGGGTTTGCACACCAAAATTTGGGGTTCCTAGCACTAAGTGGCCCCGAGATACGGGGCCCCAAATTCGGTCAACTGTGTCCATCTGCAGCAATGTCATTTCAGGACCCTTTGGGTTCAGAGACCCCAAATTTTGGCTGCAGCTATGGGGCATCTAGGAACCCTTAACTACCGAGTTTGAAGTTTGGGGGACCTATGGCTGCAAATGGGCACAGTGAGGCATGCAAATGGGCACAGTGATGCTGCAAATGGGCATTGTTGACCCTCTTTTCCACTTACAGTAGCTGTGCATTTCTCACCTTCGTCTTATACTCGGGTCAATAAGTTTTCACTTTTTTTTGTAGTAAATTAGGGCCTCGACTTATACTCGGAACGACTTATACTCGAGTATATACGGTATATATTTTTTTGCATTGTGTCATTATTCATCCTATTTGTGTTAGTATATGCATTTTTGCTTTGCTATATTCAAGCAGTCACTGTTTCACAATTACCGTTATATATTAGGCTTTATCTGCCCGCAACATTATAGTCATGTTGATCAGCTACGTTGCACTGCACTGCATCCCCACCATGTTCTTTTAGCATGTAGGATCCATTCATGCATTGGCCCGTTTCTGCTTTTTTAGTTTACTTTGCCACTTTAGTCATCTTTGTAGCTTCCCCCCCCCTTCATCACAGCGCAACTACCATCTTCCCCCACTTTTGCAACAGCAGCCTGTCGCAGTCTCTGGCCATCTCTCTCTCTCTCTCTCCTCCCCACTTCCCATGAAGCCACCCCACACGATCGTGGCAGGGAAGTTGGGTGGCTATGCAATCTGTCACAGGCTGATTCAGGCGGCCGTGGCTCAGGAGCGCTGCAGACTGGGGTTATAGTCACTCGTAACATTTCAACTAAGTTCTAACTAAATAAAAAATAAATTTTGCAATGTTCTGGGATCAGAAAATTGTACAAAAAATACATCTTTTGAAGCAATTGTACGACAATCTGATCGTTAGTACACCTTTCGAGGCCTGATCACAACAGTTCATCCGATATTAACCGATGGGACAAGCAGGACAAATTTTTCTCGTCCGAACCCCTATGCGTTCAGCTCATCACTACCAAATAATTATAATGAATCTTTTTTTTTATCATTCTAATATTGGGGGTGGCAGTCAGCTATCAGGTTTAAGGGCGTGGCAACCCATTTTTATTAAAAGGAACAAAATAAAGGTTTATACACAGGATCGCCCATAGGGGTTCTTCTCCAACAAATGCAACAAATGAGAAAATGCCAAGCCACCTGGCTCCTGGGCCTACTTTGCCTTGACTTGCAGTTTCTCGCTGAACCGGCCTACTCCTGGCTCTAACAGAATTCTCCAGCCCCCTCCTGGGTTTGCTCACTGTCCCCAGGACTTCAGGACTTCCTTCAGCCCCCTTGGACTTGCTAGTAGTCTCGGCTCTCCCAGCCTCCCAGACCCTTTTCTGGTTTCCTAGGCTCCTGTAGCCAGGGCCGTCTTAATATCATCATAGGTACCTGGGCAAAGTAATGCTCTGGGGCCCCTACAATGGAGACAGTGCAGGTAAACAGACATCAGGTAGGTAGGAAGCAGACAAGCGGAGGGGTGGAGCTCCGCTTTACCTACATAAACAATCATTCTGTACAGCAAAGAAACAGTGGAAAAACACTACATACATAAAGTAACAAAGCTGTCCTGTGCATATAATATATCTGCTAGAATGATGCTCAGGACAGTTGTAACAAGTATAGACACGGCCGCCAAGAAAAATCATGAGGCACCATCCAGCCTGACAGGGCCTCAGATACCCCCCAACATTGTAACCCCTCTACATCTTATATACATCCAGCACTCCTAACTCCAACCCCCCCCCCCCACGCACCAGGTTTCCCCCTACCATTGTTAGCCTGTTACCACCTCCACGCCCCCTGGATTCTCAACCCCAAATACCTCCCCAGCACTATGGCCCCTCTACACCCCAGATATCCCCCCAGCATTCTGACCCCTCTACACCTCAGATATCCCCCAGCACTCTGACCTCTCTACAACCCAGATATCCCCCCAGTACTCTGACCCCTCTACACCCCAGATATCCCCCCAGCACTCTGACCCCTCTACACCCCAGATAATCCCCCAGCACTCTGACCCCTCTACACCCCAGATATCCCCCCAGCACTCTGACCCCTCTACATCCCAGATATCCCCCCAGCTCTCTGACCCCTCTACACCCTAGATATCCCCCCAACACTCTGACCCCTCTACATCCCAGATATCCCCCCTGCACTCTGACGCCTCTACACCCTAGATTTGCCCTCAGTACTCTGACCCCTCTACATCCCAGATATCCCCCCAGCACTCTGACCCCTCTACACCCCAGATATCCCCCCAGCACTCTGACCCCTCTACACCCCAGATATCCCCCCAGCACTCTGACCCCTCTACATCCCAGATATCCCCCCAGCACTCTGATCCCTCTACATCCCAGATATCCCCCCAGGACTCTGACCCCTCTACACCCCAGATATCCCCCCAGCGCTCTGACACTTCTACACCCCAGATATCCCCCCAGCACTCTCATCCCTCTACATCCCAGATATCCCCCCAGCACTCTGATCCCTCTACATCCCAGATATCCCCCCAGCACTTTGATCCCTCTACACCCCAGATACCCCCCCAGCACTCTGACCCCTCTACACCCCAGATATCCCCCCAGCACTCTGACCCCTCTACATCCCAGATATCCCCCCAGGACTCTGACCCCTCTACACACTAGATCTCCCCCAGTACTCTGACCCCTCTACACCCCCATATATCCCCCCAGCACTCTGACCCCTCTACACCCTGGATATCCCCCCAGCACTCTGACCCCTCTACACACTAGATATCCCCCCAGCACTCTGATCCCTCTACATTCCAGATATCCCCCCAGTACTCTGATCCCTCTACACCCCAGGTATCCCCCCAGCACTCTGACCCCTCTACACCCTAGCTATCCTCCCAGCACTCTGACCCCTCTACACCCCAGATATCCCCCAGAGCATCAATGGCGCTCCGGCCCCGCCCCTCCCTGTTGCCTGTGAAATAATAGGTATCGTTCTGCACAGCACAGCTCACCGCTGCCAGCCTGCCTTCCCTGTGTATCCATCACCCTCAGTGCCAACATGGTCATGGGGTCTCCAAATTCTGGGCAGCGTGGGCTCAAGGATCAGCTTCCTTGGGGAAAGTTCAGGGGCCCCCCATGCAGCTGGGGCCCCTGGGCAGTGCCCAGGTATGCCCGCTTATTAAGACGGCCCTGCTTGTAACCATCCAGACCTTCCCTGTGCTTCAGACAAGAAGTCCCCCCTCACCAGGGATGTAGTCTCTCACAGGGCAGACAGTTTTCCTGACAAGGGTCTGTCTTTCAACAGCAGCAAGCTGCTCACACTCCACCTTCACCTACTACTGCTCTCACCAGCCCCTCGTTATATGGGCTATGTGCACCTGGGCACACACCCTGCTGGCTGTCCACAAGACCTGGAAACAGGGTTGTAGATCTTGTTCCACCCAGGACTCTTAAGAAACTCCAAACTACAGAGCCCCATCCGGCGATAGCAAAATCCAGAGAAAACTGCCAGGCAGTTTTCTCCATTTCAAATCTGTGCTCTAGTTTTGCTGTCAGCAGACATGCAAACTCTGTGATCTTTTCCAACCTATTTCCATAGGGACAGAGCCTCACTCTGTCACATCATACATAGTGTTATGCAAAAAGAGTATACACCAATCAGCCAGAACATTGTGACCACCGACTATAGCCTGTTGAGGTATGGACTCCACTAGAATAAAATAAAAATAACTTTTGCGCTAACCAGACAAATTAAATTAGATAAAATATTAGGTGCAGCTGCTAGTGTTAGTCAAAAAAATACAAAAGACCCTAATACAGTACATATATAGTGACAAGTGCGCATCCTAACACAGTGTATATTATACAGTGTGTGTAATCCTTAGTGGTTTGAACCCTATAGGTGTGATATTGAATAATAATTTATCCCCTTCCCGCCGACCGTACGCAGATATGCGTACTGGGCTTTCCGGGGTTATACCGGGATGATGCCCGCAGCTGCAGGCATCATCCCGGTACCGTTGTTTCCAGCGGGCGATCGGCTACCCGTATATAACAACCGATGCGGCTAAAAGCCGCTCGGTTGTTATACCGGAGGAGCGGGAGGGGACACCCCCCCTCCCGCCGCTGTTACCGGGCCTCCCGTGCGATCGGGAGGCCCAATGTCCAATCGGGAATCTTCGGCGGCTGGGGGCGGGCTGGAACGAAGCTGTGAGCGGCTTCGTTCCAGCCTTCTTGTTGTAAACGCGGAAGCGACGTCATGACGTCACTTCCCGTTTACTCAGCTGCCAATGGCGCCGAATTTAAAAAAGTACACAGTATTCAGAATCGCCGTTTTCGGCGATCTGAATACTTTGAAGTGTAAAGGAGGGATCGGGGGTCTTTTAGACCCCCGATCCCTCCATAAAGAGTACCTGTCACCACCTATTACTGTCACAAGGGATGTTTACATTCCTTGTGACAGCAATAAAAGTAAAAAAAATAAATAAATTTTTTAAACACAATTTTAAAGTAAAAAAATAAATAAAATAAATAAATAAATAAATAAAAAAATTTTTTTAAAGTGCCCCTGTCCCCGCGAGCTCGCGCAGCGAAGAAAACGCATACGGAAGTCACGCCCGCATATGTAAACGGTGTTCAAACCACACATGTGAGGTATCGCCGCGATCGTCAGAGCGAGAGCAATAATTCTAGCCCTAGACCTCCTCTGTAGCTCAAACCTGGTAACCGTAAAAAAATTTTAAAGCGTCGCCTATGGAAATTCATAGGTACCGTAGTTTGTCGCCATTCCATGAGTGCGTGCAATTATAAAGGGTGACATGTTTGGTATCTATTTACTCGGCGTAACATCATTTTCCACATTATACAAAAAAATTGGGGTAACTTTACTGTTTGGATTTTTTTTAATTCATGAAAGTGTCCCTTTTCCAAAAATTTGCATTTAAAACACCGCTGCACAAATACCGTGTGATATAAAATATTGCAACAATCGCCATTTTATTCTCTAGATTCTCTGCTAAAAAAATATATATAATGTTTGGGAACTCTAATAGGGCGTACACACGGTCGGACTTTGTTCGGACATTCCGACAACAAAATCCTAGGATTTTTTCCGACGGATGTTGGCTCAAACTTGTTTTGTCTACACACGGTCACACAAAGTTGTCGGAAAATCCGATCGTTCTAAACGCGGTGACGTAAAACACGTACGTCGGGACTATAAACGGGGCAGTGGCCAATAGCTTTCATCTCTTTATTTTTTCTGAGCATGCGTGGCACTTTGTCCGTCAGATTTGTGTACACACGATCGGAATTTCCGACAACAGATTTTGTTGTCGGAAAATTTTATCTCCTGCTCTCCAACTTTGTGTGTCGGAAAATCCGATGGAAAATGTCTGATGGAGCCCACACACGGTCGGAATTTCCGACAACACGCTCCGATCGGACATTTTCCATCAGGAAATTTGACCGTGTGTACGGGGCATTAGTAATTTTCTAGCAAAAAATACGGATTTTAACTTGTAAACACCAAATTTCAAAAATAGGCTTAGTCATGAAAGGGTTAAATATCCAAAATAATTTATGTGAAAAAAACTTATTTGAAGAAATTGCTATAGTTCCTCTGAATATTAAATTAACGTGCTCCAAACAATATTGTGAAAATAATATAGTAAAATATAGTGGTATAGTGACACCAGCCACAATGTTGCTAAAAAAAACTTTTTAGTCAGCAACAATGTAGCATCCACTCATTACTCAAAAAATAATATTGTGAACATCAAATAGTGAAATATAGTGGTATAGTGACATCAGCCACAATGTTGCAAAAAAAAAGGACTTTTTAGTCAGCAACAATGTAGTATTCCCTCAACACCTCAAAAATAATGCTAGAAAAAAACAGTCTGTCAGTGGGAACTTCTCCCCCTTGAATATCCTGTGTAAAAACCTAAACAGTAAAAAAATATGTAATCAAGCTCAGTCCTAATAGAAACATATAATATGCTGCCGATGAAATAAATCTTCTACTGGAATACAGCGATGATCTTCCCATTCAGAAATATAGTAGAAGAGGCCCCTTACCGGATCAGATGGATCTCTGGTTAGGGAGATCAAACAAGCTTGTTGCATTAGCCTGCCGGCTTCCTTGATTACCACCTGGATGTCAGTCGCAGAATCTTCATCCACTTAACCCGATCCACAGAACAGGTATCCTCTGTTTTTGGTATGAAAGATTTCCACGGCTCCAGAATAATTTAAAACCTTAATTTATCCATAATATAAGCCGAACACCTCAGTGGGAACAAAGCAGGAGAAACTCCATAGTGAAGATGTGTATTTCAACAAAATTTATTTAAAAAACTTTTTCACAGTCACTTCAACAAATTCCACTGCAGCTGATCACAGCAATGACACACAGCACTCTCGGAACCGCAAATCAACAACTTCAAAGGTGCACAGCAAACGGGAGCCAGATAAAAAACAGCTAAAAAGTTCAACTGCAAATTTTAGCAGACATGCAGCGAGGGAGCAAACCGACTGACTGCATGGGGAAAAAACTAAAAAAAACGTGATGGCGTCACAGCCTCTAGCTCCACCCGACGCGTTTCCCCTAAACAGGCTTCCACTGGGAACGGAGACATGGCTGGATATTGACACATCACGTTTATATACTCACAAGGCAGGAGACACCGGAAGTAACATTTCCACACTTCCTTCTTGCTGTCATTTAGTATATGGTCATTTTCTTTCCAGATTTACTTTAAAAACTAAAAAAATATTATACCTCATCATCTCATATGAGGAAAAAGGGGAAGATGAAACTAAAAATTACTATTAAAAAAAAGAAAAAAAAATTTTCCTCAAAAAACATTTTTTCTAAAAAAATCTCCTTTTTAAAATGGGTTACCACAAATAGAATATTACATATATATATATATATATATATATATATATATATATATATATATATACGTATATCTAGGTATATTAGCGTTCTTGATTTGCGTTTCCAATTATTATATACATACATATAAATTCAACTTATTATATTCTTCATAGGGGTTTTACATAGGGAATACTACATTGTTGCTGACTAAAAAGTCATTTTTTTTGCAACATTGTGGCTGATGTCACTACACCACTATATTTCACTATTTGATGTTCACAATATTATTTTGAGTAATGAGTGGATGCTACATTGTTGCTGACTAAAAAGTTTTTTTAGTAACATTGTGGCTGGTGTCACTATACCACTATATTTTACTATATTATTTTCACAATATTGTTTGGAGCACGTTAATTTAATATTCAGAGGAACTATAGCAATTTCTTCAAATACGTTTTTTTCACATAAATTATTTTGGATATTTATTATTCAATATCACACCTATAGGGTTCAAACCACTATGGATTACACACACTGTATAATATACACTGTGTTAGGATGCGCGCTTGTCACTATATATGGACTCCACTAGACCTCTAAAGGTATGCTGTGGTATCTGGCACCAAGCAGTCAGTAGCAGATCCTTTAAGTCCTATAAGCTGTGAGGTGGGGCCTCCATGGATTAGATTTGTTTTTTCAGCACATCCTGAAAGGATTTGGTAGAGACCCTTTTATATTCACCTCACTTTGTGCTCTAAATGTGACCTAAAGGAGAAGTCCAGCCTGGGCTTGTTTGGCTGGGTTTCTCCTAAGGGTCACAGGAGTGCAATTAGTTTTGTACTCCTGTGACCCATTTTCAGCAGAAAACAGTCTGAAGTCCGCTCTCTGCTGACGTCACCAAGATGAGTCCAGGCCATGCAACATCCCGACTTTGGAAGTCTGGATCCGTCAGGTGCCTGGACTGATAGCCGTCTCAGCCTCTCAGCGAGCCACTGAGAGGCTGAGATGGCCGCTCCCCGCCCCTCCACAGCTCAGCGCTCCAGGGAGCGTGGAGGAGCAGAGCAGGAGAGTTGCTGATTGACAGTTAGCAGCTCTCCTCTTGGGGAGCCAAGAGAACCGAGCCATGGGCAGTGTTCGATGGCTCGGTTCTCAGTGCAGAGACGGCGGGGGACTGATGCAGCAATGGACCGATGCTGCATCCACCTAGGAAAGTATGATTATGGGGAAAAAGCCAAACCCATACTTCTCCTTTAACAGAGAAACATTTTAACATATTGTAGGTTTAGTTAAAATATTAAGCAATAAATGTCTAAAGAAAAGAGGAAGTTATGGTACTGAGCAGTAATGTGGTGAGATGCCTAGAAGCTGTGGTCTGTCTGAAGTAACACAAAGCTTGTGATATGTCTCTCATTATGAGATATTTGAAGTGTCAATATCACACACAGATTGGCTGGTGTGTGTTTATAACATATTTGGGGGTGTATAAGACAGGCCCATGTAGAAGGGTCTGTCCCCTATTGGTGGTAAAATTATACGTGGACAATCTCTATTGGTTTAACATTGCCCGGTCATATCCTGTTTTTGACATTGTATTTACTGTAATAATGTACCATGTCAGAAAATAAACAAGTGGTGTATCAATTATGAAAAAAACAATCAGTGCCAAAATAAATTACTTCCTCCTATAACAGGGTAAATGTATAAAATCCCCAATATATGTGACTGCACAGCTGCTGAACACTAATGCTGCGTACACACGGTCGGAATTTCGGCTCGCAAAAGACCAATGAGATTTTTTTCGTCGGAAAATGCGACCGTGTGTATGCTCCATCTGTCTTTTGCTGGCGGAATTCCAGCCAGCAAAAGATTGAGAGCATGCTCTCAATTTTTCGGTTGGGAAAAGCTTCTATCCGAAAATGCGATCGTCTGTGGCAATTCCGACACGCAAAATCCCTACACATGCTCGGAAACAACTCAACGCATGTTCGGAAGCATTGAACTTCATTTTCTCGGCTCATCGTAGTGTTGTACCTCTTGACTGTCGTAATTTCAGCGAACTTTTGTGTGACCGTGTGTATGCAAGGCAAACTTGAGCGGAATCCCGTCAGAAAAGCTGTCATACCTTTTTCCGACAAGAAAACCGATCGTGTGTACGCGGCATTACAGTGATACACCACACAAAATTCCATATTGTTTTCTCAATAGTGCAGCGCTGTGTCTCATTAAATAATGTGCATACAAAATTTATATTAAACATTTCATGATCAAAAAATATTTTAAATTAACAAATGAAAATATCAAAAAATTAGAAAAAAAAAAGTTCATCTGTGTCAATGCTTCCAAAACAATCACTGCTGCGTGTGTTCGTCCTCAAAAGGACCAATATCCAGTGCACACCTTCACCAGCTAAAGTGCCTGCTCACCTCAAAGATGAATGTAAAAGCATAAACAAATCACTCCTCGTGTCCACCACAATGGATCATTTTTCACTCTCCAATGGTAATCCTACAGTCTCCAGAATGCTCCTCTGTGTGGGTAATCAGCGTTTGTATTGCCGTCAGACAAACCTTCCTTCACTTTCTCATAAGTGCTCAATCACGCTATTACTTCCGTAGGTTATAGACATAAAACAACAAACACAAGTGCCATAGTGTACTCTGTTTGCATATTTATTAAAAGCCCCCAAAACAAATCCACTTACAAGATAAAAACTTTAAAACAGCATGTCTCAAATCATCACTTCATTCACCGCAAATCTACACTCACGATGCTTCACAGATTCGGCTCCTCCCCTCTAAAGAATGGTGAATGAAGTGATGATTGATGCCCCATCATCAATTCTGCCCCCCCCCCCCCCCCCCCGGGCGCAGTTTGGTGACCACTGCAATAAAGGCCCTGTGGGATGTGAAATCAACTATTTCTACATATACCTCCACATCTTACATTATACAATACTGACCTTTGCAGGTGTTCTGTCAAAGTAGCCAATTCATCGAGATCTCCAATCACATCACTTGTGGTTACTGTAAAGCAGGGATCCTCAAACTACGGCCCTCCAGCTGTTGCAGAACTACACTTCCCATGAGGCATTGTAAAACTCTGACATTCACAGACATGACTAGGCATGATGGGAATTGAAGTTCCTGAACAACTGGAGGGCTGCAGTTTGAAGACCCCTGCTGTAAAGCATCAGTAATTGTAGATTTAGACGAGTTGCTGTTTTGGCAAAACACTGACAAGCGTATGCTTTGCAGTACACGATATTATGAGCAGACATTGTTAGTCCGCCTGATACTAACCAAAAACATGGCTGCCCCCAAGGCGGCGACAACTTTTTCCTCCTTAGTTGCTGTTCTGTCAAAACAGCAAACGCTTCATGTACCTGAGTGTACAAGCTTGCCAGTGTTGTGTCAAAACAGCAACTCGTCTAAATCTCCAATTACTGTTGCTTTACAGTAACCAGAAGTGACGTGATTGGAGACTAATGACACCAATGGGACCCAGAGGCATCACCAGGGTGGGGCCACAGGGGGCCCTGACCCCCCCAACATCACACTGGGCCCCCCCATGTGCCCCCCCCAAAAAAAAACGATCGGCACAGCAATTACAGAGCGATTCTTTGTAGGCTCTTAGCTGCTGGAGGGGGAGACACACAGAGGGCATCACTATGTAATTGCCGTCCTGTTGTGTAAACTTTACTGTCCGGGTCTCCTGCTTGTCATAATGACAGAAGACAGAGCCAGCTCCAGCAGCAGTGCTTCGACCTCTAAGCCCGCCCCTGTGTGTGCAAAACAACATCTCCGACTCCAACCTGTAATGTGTGGAGAAGTGCACACAGCAGTAAGATGCAGGGCTGCATGATATCAGTGTCCCGACTCCCGACCATCACAGGGAGGGGAGATATTTGCATCTCATCTCGTCAGCCAATAATGCATTGTCCGTGCTGCAGCCCCTCCCTCTTCCGCTACCACCCGCCACATTTTGACTACAGTTCCAGGAAGAAGAAGCCAGAATCAATCCTCAGCTTGCCTGCACCCATGTTTGTTTGTTTTTTCTTTATTTTTTCTTCAGGGAGGGGGAGAAGGAAGTTCTGGCACTACCACCTAGCCTGCCACTACCACCTAACCTGGCACTATTGTATATCACCTAACTTGGCACTATCACCTAACCTGGCACTATTGTATATCACCCTAACCTGTCACTATGTCACCCCAATCTTCCAGTATACTACCCTAACATCACTTGACGTCGATGTACGGTGAGCTGCCTGTCCGCCTGGGGGGAACGATGGCAGATATAGGATCCGCCCCAGGTGCCAATTTTGAAAACCATTTATCATTTTCCTTCCACTTCACAATTATGTACCTCTTTGTGTTGGTCTGTCACATAAAATCCCAATAAAATACATTTACGTTTTTGGTTGTAACATGACAAAATGTGGAGAATTTCAAGTGGTGTGAATGCTTTTTTAAGGCACTGTATGTGTGTGTGTATATATATATATATATATATATATATATATATATATATATATATATATACACATATACACACATACTGTGTATATATATATATATATATATATATATATATATATATATATATATATATATATATTTTTTTTTTTTTTATTTATTTATTTATTTTTATAGTTTGCCCCCCTACTTTTTTCCCTGTACCCCTATGTGCCCCCCCTAAATATGAAAGCTGGAGACGCCACTGATGGGACCAATCGCACCAATGATAGGGCACAATTCCTCCCAATGACACCAACAATGGGGCACAAGTCCTCCCATTGACACCAAGGATGGGGCATTGTTTATTCTTACTGACATCAGGACCTCTTCTGCTACCAATGACCACAGTCTGGCCCCCCTTAAGTCTGAAGGACAATAAACTGGCCTTTTGTTTAGAAAGTTTGGAAACCCCTGGTCTAGACGACTGGGTCAGAGCAACTCCAAAAGTGCAGCTCTTGTGGGTTGTTCCCAGTCTTTAGTGGTCAGGACCGACCAAAAATGGTCTAAGGAAGGAAAACCAGCAAAGCAGCGACTGGGTCATGGGAGGCCAAGGCACAATGATGTACGAGGGGAACGAGGGCTGGCCTGTATAGTTAAATCCAATGGAAGAGCTCTGTAGACCCCCCCCCCCCCAGGATCCATGAGGCCCAGGCTCTTTGATGTACATGAGGAACGAAGGTTGGTCACAGTAGTTCAGTCCAATAGAAGAGCAACTGTAGCTCAGGTTGCTAAAAAAGTTAAATCTGGTTTCAATAGAAAGGTGTCAGAATGCCATGCTCTGTAGACCCCCAGGCCACCCATGGATCCATGTCATGGTCTGTAGACCCCCTAGACCACCCTTGGATCCATGCCATGGTCTGTAGACCACCCTAGGCTAAACATGGACCCATACCATGATCTGTAGACCACCCCCTCTCAGGCTACTCATGGATCCATGCCATGGTCTGTAGACCCCCGTCCCAGGCTAGCCATGGATTCATGCCATAGTCTGTAGCCCCCCCCCCCCAGGCTACCCATGAGGCCAAGCCAATGACAGCTGATCATGTGATGTAAACAGAGACGGTAATCGGCTATTTTTTCTCCTCACGCTGACAGCGTGAAGAGGAAAAGAAAAGCCGATCACTGGCGGCCGTGAGAGGGACATCAGTCCCAATCACGGCGATCATCTGTGCCCCTGCCAGTGTCACAGCAATAGGCAGCAGTGCCGCCTACCAGTGCCCACCAGCGTCACCCATCAGTGCCCACAGTGCCATCCATCAGTGCCCACAGTGCCATCCATCAGCGCCCACAGTGCCACCTATCAGCACCCACAGTGCCACCCATCAGTGCCCACATCAATGCCACAACAACAGTGCTGCACATCAGTGCCCATCAGTGTCACCTACCAGTGCCCATCAGTGCCGCTCATCACTGCCCATCAGTGCCACCCATCAGTGCCGCCCATCAGTGCCCCCCATCAGTGGTACCTATCAGTGCCCATAAGTGCCACCTATCCGTGCCTGTGCCTATCAGTGCCGCCTTAAGTGTGCCTATCAGTGCCGCCTTAACTGTGCCTATCGGTGCCGCCTTAACTGTGCCTATCCGTGCCCATCAGTGCAGCCTATCAGTGCCCACCAGTGCCGCCTCATCAGCGCATATCAATGAAGGAGAAAAATTACCTGTTTGCAAAATTTTATAAAACTATGAAACATGATTTTTTTTTTTTTTTCAAAATGTTCCACATTTCTTTGTTTGTTTAGCAAAAAATAAAAATCCCAGCTGTGATTAAATACCACCAAAAGAAAGCTCTATTTGTGGGAAAAAAATGATAAAAATTTCATTTGGGTACAGTGTTGTATGACCGCGCAATTGTCATTAAAAGTGCGACAGCGCTGAAAGCTGAAAATTGGGCTGGGCAGGAAGGGGGGTTTAAGTGCCCAGTAAGCAAGTGGTTAATGCACAACAAAACAATTGTGGAGAATAATACTTGGCTATGTGTTTTACTTCAAATGACAGTTTGGGAGTCGGCAGTTACATTTTAAAAAATACAATGTAAAATTGACAAGAGACACCAACATAGCTGTATCTTTGATATTAAAAACTACGGTATAATGGTGTTGTGGTATCTTGCACAAATAAAATTTAAAAAAAAAACATAATAATATTATTCTTGATATCACTAGAAAAAAAAAGCCTTAGAAAATTTGTTTTCAATAACTCCATCAGTATCACCAGCAAAGCAGCTTCATTATTATCCCATTAAAGAAGAAGAGAATTGTGCGCTGCATTTGGAGATTTCATAATGTTAATTCTCCGCTACGAACGCTAGTTTACAAGACCGACCGCTTCTGCTTCAGAGCATGCGTGTTTGTACGTTAGACTTTTGTCCGACGGACTTGTGTACACACGATCGGAAAGTCCGAAAACACACATTTGTTGGCAGAAAATTTGAGAACATGCTAGCCAACATTTGTTGGCGGAAAGTCCGACAACAATTGTCCGATGGAGTGTACACATGGTCGGATTTACCGCCAACAACCTCACATCCAACATTTCCTGTCGTAAAGTCCGATTGTGTGTACGGGGCTTAATCCACTCCATTTCTCACCCCTTGTGAACCAATTTCTGACCCACATATATAATGTAAAGTCATACAAAAAAAATGCGCCCCCTTTAAATGGGATCCTCTGGGCTCCAGCTCCTATTTTTCTCCACCAAAAACCACATTTTTCTCCACCACTCCATTCCTTTGTATAGCAGGCTCCTTATATTTTACACTCCCCCAGGGTTATAGCATTAGAGCAAAGACAAAAGCTACATAGTGCTGTAAACTTTTATAACAGGAGTCTCCAGACTTTCTAAACAAAAGGCCAGTTTACTGTGCTCCAGACTTCACGGGGGCCGGGCTGTGGCCATTGGGAGTAGAAATTATCCTGGTGTCAGTGGGATTAAACAATGCATCTTTGGTATTAAGGGGAGGAATAGTGCCCTATTGCTGGTGTCAGTAGGAGAAATAGTGCCCCATCATTGGTGTCAGTGAGAGGAATAATACCCCACCATTGGTGTCAGTGGGAGAAATAGTGCCCCATCATTGGTGTCAGTGAGCGTAATAGTGCCCCATCATTGATGTCAGTTTGAGGAATAGTGCCCCATCATTGGTGTCAGTGAGAGGAATAGTTCCCCATCATTGATGTCAGTGGGAGAAATGGAGCCCCATCATTAGCGTCAGTGGGAGGAATAGTGCTCCATCATTGGTGTCAGTGGGAAAAATAGAGCCCCATCATTAGCGTCAGTGGGAGGAATAGTGCCCCATCATTGCTGTCAGTGGGAAAAATAGTACCCCATCTTTGATGTCAGTTTGAGGAATAGCGCTCCATCACTGGTGTCAGTGGGAGAAATAGTGCCCCATCATTGGTGTCAGTGGGAGGAATATTGCCCCATTGTTGGTGACAGGGGGAGGAATTGTGCCCCATCATTGGTGTCAGTATAAGGAATGGTACCCCATCATTGATTTCAGTGGGAGGAATAGTGCCTCATCATTGGTGTCAGTGGGAGGAATAGTGCCCCATCATTGGTTTCAGTGAGTGGAATAGTACCCCATCATTTGTTTCAGTGGGAGAAATAGTGCCCCATCCTTGGTGTCAGTAGGAGGAATAGTGCCCCATCCTTGGTGTCAGTGGGAGGAATAGTGCCCCATCCTTGGTGTCAGTGGGAGGAATAGTGCCCCATCCTTGGTGTCAGTGGGAGGAATAGTGCCCCCATTGTTAGTGTCAGTTTGAGGAATAGTGCCCCATCGTTGGCATCAATTGGAGAAATTGTGCCCCATTGTTGATGTCAGTGGAAGGAATAATGTCTTGTATCAGTAGAAGGAAAAGTGGATAAAGGCAAGCAAAGGGTCGCATCTGGCCCCCGAGCCGCAGTTTGGATTCCTTGTTTGGAGACTCAAATCCTTACGCTTGCCAATTTCTTCTGCTTTTAGCACATTAACTTCAGGGACAACATGTTCATTTGCTGCCTAATATATCCTACCCACTTTATGTGCCATTGTAAGGAGATAATAAATGGTATTCACTTTACCTATCAGCGGTCATGATGTTATGACTGATTGGTGTACCTCTTGTATTATCCACTTGCCAACCAGTCACGTACCTGGTACATCAAGTGGTTATACCGGGATGATGCTTGCAGCTGCTGGCAGGTTCTCTTGTAAAACAATCCTAGCAACTAACTAGCTGCTGGATTGCTTTCCGCGGTTTTACTGAGATCTCCCATCCCCCTGGAAGCCCCGATCAACCAGCCGGCGCTTCCACTGACTGAATGGAGAGCCGACCAAAGTCCGGATCGGCTTTGTTTGCCTCTGGGCTATGGTAACCCAGAAGCGATGACCTGAAATCACTTCCAGTTTCTCTGGATGTAAACGGCACCATTTTCAAAAATCAAAAGCATTTAACCGCTTGCCGACCGCCTCACGCAGATATACTGCAGCAGAAGGGCACGTACAGGAAAAACCACGTACCTGTACGTTCCCCTTTAAGAGGCGGTCAGTGGGCGCATGCCCGTGGCAAGCTCCGTGAGTCAGGTCGCGGGTCCCGCAGACTCGATCCCCGCGGGGATACCCGCGATCGCCTCATGGGGAGGAAGAACGGGGAGATGCTGATGTAAACAAGCATCTCCCCGTTCTGCCTAGTGACAGTGTCACTGTTCTCTGCTCCCTGTAATCGGAGCAGAGATCAATGACGTGTCACAGCTAGCCCATCCCCCTGACAGTTAGAAACATTTCCCAGGACATACTTAACCCCTCCCCGCCCCCTAGTGGTTAACCCCTTCGCTGCCAGTGTCATTTACACAGTAATCAGAGCATTTTTTTTTAGCACTGATCGCTGTATAAATGACAATGGTCCCAAAAATGTGTCAAAAATGTCCAATGTGTCCGCCATAATGTCGCAGTCACAATAAAAATCGCTGATCGCTGCCATTTAAAAAAGAAAAAAAAAATTATTAATAAAAATGCCATAAAACTATCCCTTATTTTGTAAACGCTATAACTTTTGCGCAAACCGATCAATAATCGCTTATTGCGATTTTTTTTACCAAAAATATGTTTTTGGTAAAAAACAAAAATTGTTTTTTTTTATATATTTTTGGGGGATATTTATTAAAGCAAAAAGTAAAAAATAATGCGTTTTTTTTTTCAAAATTGACGCTCTATTTTTGTTTATAGCGCAAAAAATAAAAAGCGCAGGGGTGATCAAATACCACCAAAAGAAATCTCTATTTGTGGGAAAAAAAGGACGTCAATTTTGTTTGGGAGCCACGTTGCAATTGTCAGTTAAAGCGACGCAGTGCATTCTTTGTGAAAAAAAAAAAAGCGACGCAGTGCCGAATCGCAAAAAGTGCTCTGGTCAGGAAGGGGGTAAATTCTTCCAGGGCTGAAGTGGTTAAACACACAAATCTTGGTGTGATCAAATGCTATTAAGTGCAGAGGAGGTATTTGGGGTCTTATAGACCCCAGATCTTTCTATAAAGAGTACCTGTCACATGCCTATTACTGTCACAAAGGATGTTTACATTCCTTGTGACAGCAATAAAAGTGACCGAAAAAAAAAAAATTAAAGCGTCGGTGTAAAAATAAAAATAAATTAAAGTGCCCCCATTGCCCGGGCTCGCACGCAAAGGTGAACGTGTGTGTCGGTCTCACAGGCATGCAAACAGCAATCGTCCCCACACATTTGAGGTATCACATGTACATATATCACCGTGAACGTCAGATCATTGTCAGCGATTCTAACACCAGACCTCCTCTGTAAATCTAAAGTGATAACCTGTAAAGGCTTTTAAAGTGTTGCCTATGGATAGTAAAATATAGCTTGCTTGTCACCATTGCACAGGCGTGCGCAATTTTAAAGCGTGACATATCTGATATCTATTTACTTGGCGTGACATCAGATTTTATATTTTACCAAAAAATTGGGTTATGTATTGGTTTTCTTTTTGCATTAAGATTCAAAAAAAGTGTATTTTTTGCCAAAAAAAATTGCTTTTGAAAAACTACTGCGCAAATACTGTGTGACATAAAAAAATTGCAAAACCCACCAATTCATTCTCTAGGGCCTTTGCTTTAAAAAATATATAATGTTTGGGGGTTCTAAGAAATTATCTTGTCAAAACATACTGATTGTAATGTGTAAACAAAAAGTGACAGAAATACCCTGAAGGTCACCAGTGTCTCTGATCGCCGCCACACCAGTTATATGATGACACTGTACAGCTCTGGTGACAGTATGTAAAAAAATTAATAAATAAATAAATAATAATAATAATAATAATAAATAATACTTTATTTAACCACCTCCGGAAGATTTACCACAGTTCATGACCAGGCCATTTTTTACGATACGGCACAGCGTTATTTTAACTGACAATTGCGCGGTTGTGCGATGCTGTATCCAAACAAAATTGACGTCCTTTTTTTACCCACAAATAGAGGTTTCTTTTGGTGGCATTTGATCATCTCTGCATCTTTGTTTTTGTTTTTTGCGCTATAAACAAAAAAAAGAGCGACAATTTTGGGAAAAAAAATAATATTTATTACTTTCTGCTATAAAACATATCCAATAAAAAAAATGTAAAAAAAAAAAATCCAATTTCTTGATAAATTTAGGCCAATATGTATTCTGCTACATATTTTTGGTAAAGAAAAAATCCCATTAGGCGAATATTGATTGGTTTGCGCAAAAGTTATAGCGTCTGCAAACTATGGTGTATATACTGGAATTTTTATTTATTTATTTATTTATTTATTACTAGTAATGGCGGCATTTAGCAACTTATAGCAGGACTGCGATATTGCGGCAGACGATCGGACACTAACTGACACTTTTGACACTTTGTGGGAACCAGTGACACCAATACATTGATCAGTGCTAAAAAATATGCACTGTCACTGTACTAGTGACACTGGCTGGGAAGGGGGTAAACATCTAGGGAAATCAAAGGGTTAAATGTGTGCCTAGCCAGTGTTTAGGTGTACTATGTGTGCTGCTTTTACTAAGGGATGTGATGGATTTTATTCCCTGCATTGTGGGGAAAGAAAATCAATGACTTCCCCCCTGACAGGACATGGCTCTGCCTTGTTTACATAGGCAGGGCTCTGTCCTGTGTAAATTCCGGATGATCGTCAGGTGCTGGCGGTAATCCATTGGCTGGCACTTGCTGATCTGATCGACATCTGCTGTGTCTAATCACAGCATGGCCACGTCGCCGGCAGCATGCGTGCCCCCTTACCCGGAGGTGCCAGATCATGTACCTAGTGTACTTAGTACCCAATGGTGGCCCTTTTATACAGGGTGCAGGGGCGCCGCCCCCTAATCCATGCGCCCACCCCCTAATTTACATGCAGGGCGCCAGACGCATGGGTTCCAATGGTTTTTTTTTTCTTTTGTGATTAGACGAGTCAGAGGCTTCAAAAAGAGTGGACTTGGGGTGCAGAGCCCACCCACTTGTGTGACAGTAGCGAATGAATATTCGCTATTTTCTTCCTGATTCTCCTCCCAGGCCAATCGGGAAGCTAGTCCTGAGACACGTTTGGCTGAGAGGAGAAGCACGGGCTTCCATTCTCCTTCCTCCCTCGTCATCCAGGTGAGCCTGGCTTCGGCTCGACTCCCCTGGTCTCCGGTCCCACTTCCCGCAGGGGTAAGTGCGGGGCTGGTGGGGCAGACGAACGAACGAGCAAGCGACAGGGGGAGAGGGTTTGGTGGGGGACTGTCCGGGGTGGGGGTGGTTTGTTTGCCGCCCCCCCAAAATGGAGCACCAGCCACCACTACTAATATGTGTTCTGGCGCAGCAGAGGTATATCAATGTTATTCGATCAGCAAGCGGTTAAAGTAGAACTATAAGCCAAACATTTTCTTCATTTTGGATAGAGTAAGGGAGGGTTGTAACCCCTGCCAGATTTTTTTTTTTCGCCTTCTGTGTCTGATTGTGAAGATTTCCTGTCCCACAGCCAAACAGCAAGTGAGAGGAAATCCCTGCAAATTAAGGGAATCTCTCGGGGTCCCCCAGGTCACCAGATCTAGTGTCCCCATTGGAAGATTTCTCCCTCTATTACTTTTCTGGGGACAACCCAAAATGTGGGATTTTCTTTTACTTTCAAAGATAATGGTAAATAGGACAAATAGAGAGGGTGAATCTTCCTAACAGCAATAAAAACTGACAGGAGGTCTAATCCCTCTCCACTCTATCGAAAACTAAAAAAAATAGTTTTTCCTTTAGTTATATTATACTGCTTTCATTTTTCAAAAAATTGTGACACAGAAGAAGACATTCTAGGAGGTTTGTCATAGAGAGATCTAAGATTGGGACTTCCTATGAATTTGGAGTTGTATAAATTGCAGAAACTGAGACTTCCTAATGAGTGACAGTCCCAGTTTCCCTCTCGGTGGGCGGGGTCATGACATCACCCAGCACAGGATCTCTATGACAAAGCCAGGTTAGTACCCGCCCCCCTGCCCCAGGTGTGTCACTAAGTTTCGCTGGGTAATAAGTGACGTCACTCCGCCCTTGTATATATAACTCGTGGGGGAGAAGGAGAAGAGCTTCACATTGCACCTCCAGCCAGGGATCATTGAGGACATCGATCGGGAGTATCGGAGAGTCTGTGTGTGATTCGGGAGTTTTTAATCGTCTGCTCGGTCTCCTGTGCACGGCGCTGGTTTCGGGGGGGAGGGGGCTGTGCTCGGTATCCAGGTGTAACCAGAGATTCGTCCTTGTTTGTGAATAAGGCAAGGACCTGTCCGACCGGTCTGACCTGGTCTAGGGGGAGGAGGGAAAGGAAGTGACTTAGGTGAGGACTGCTGAACAGAGGAGCACATCAAGGAGAAGTCCACCGATCGCTCCATGAAGACCTTCACCATGCTGAGCCTGGCCGCTGCCCTGATCTGCTTCACCCTCCTGGGACAAGCTCTGAGCCAAAGTAAGTGTCTCCACACCTGGGAGGAGGATCTATGGGGGCTTCTCTTCATTGTACAGGGTCACTAATGATTCATGGGGGTCACTGGTCACCTACAGGTCATGGCTTGTCTTTGATAAGTTCAGGAAGATAGAGATATTGGTCTCGTGAAACTACAAGTCCCAGCGTGTCCACCCATGTCAGAAGCTGTGCTCTTTTTTTAGACTGGTTCATATTGACCGATCTGTCCAATTTAGGGTTTCAAGTAATCATAAAAAAAGCTGTCTTGGGTTGTGGTTCCCAATGAAACCACAAGTGCCAGCATGCCCTGGCTACTCATTCTGTTAGAGGTAGAAAAGTGTCTGTAGGAGACAGAGACCCAACCAGGCCCAAATTATTGATCCATGGGTAGCTTGGGGGGGGGGGGGGGGGTCTGCAGACCATGGCATGGATTCATGGATAAGCTTGGCTTCAGACTATCCCCCCCCCAATCCATAGTTAGTTTGGGGGGGGGGGGGGGGTCTTCAGACTTCAAAGATCATGGCATGGTTCCATGGGTGGCTTGGGGCTCTACAGACCATGGCATTGATCCTTTTTTTTTTAGGCTGGACTTCAAAGACCTTGGCATAGTTCCATGAGTGGCTTGGGGGTCTACAGACCACGGCATTGATCCCCTTATTAGGCTGGACTTCCAAGACCATGGCATGGTTCCATGGGTGGCTTGGGGGTCTACAGACTATGGCATTGGTGGCATGGGCTTAAAATACCATGAAATAGATTCATAGGTATAGCTTGGGGGGGGGGGGGGTCTTAAGATATAGTTACATAGTAGGTGAGGTCGAAAAAAAAGACCCAAGTCCAACCTATGTATGACATGGCATAGTTCAATTGATAGACTGGGCTCTAAAGACTGACATGGGCAGCCTTGGGTCCACAGACCGTGCCATGGCATTGATCAATTTTTAGGCTGGACTTCGAAGACCATGGTTCCATGGGTGGCCTTGGTGGTCTACAGACCAGACCCTGCCAGGGATCAGTTTCAGAATACTTTATTATTCTCAAAGGAAAAAAATGAATCCATGTGTTCTCCTGGGCTTCAAAGACCATGGGTGGGCTGGGGGTCTACAGACTGGTAATGTCGAAAGATGTAAAGCCCAACCCAGAAACTGTCTGGCACCTATACAGTGCTCCTGGTAGGCAGACTGTTGTGTTCTATGGCGATTGTTTAGGATGTGATTGTTTCATTGTTTCTGTAATCAGAGATACGTTATCGGGCGATAAGGTGATTTATGTGTAGGTGCGGTATCACAAGGCCAACACAATCTCTGATAAGGACTTTACCTGATGGAAGGTCAGGGCTGAATATTCCGCTATTTGAAGAGATGCAACGGGATCTGTAGAAGAGTGCTCTTCAGAGGGGTCACCACTGGATGGGTACTTCTGATAGGAGTGGGGGTGCTGGTAGGGGGCGCACCTGGTACTCCCTAATGTCCGGTCACCATCGGATCTCATGCTGGGACCTGTAGTGCTGATAGAAGGGACACCTGGAGGTCTCAGGATGGGGTCCGCTCTAGGTGGAGACTCCCCCTCAGATGTGGGGTGTAGACTAGAGAAGTCCTTGTAATTGGGGTTCAGAATTTGTTATAAGCGGACTGATTGTGACGTTGTACCTGTGGACATTGTTATCAGAGGATACATTGTATTTTATTGTGAGTTGTTGTATCTCGGTGAATACAATGGAGCAGCTTCTCTTAGAAGTATATCTGAGGATACATTGTATAGAAGTTTTATCTCTCGGATATACATTGTGTACCTGTTGGTAGAAGTATATCTCGGCGCATACATTGTATAGAGGTAGTTTCGGTGGATACATTATATAGAGGTAGTTTCTCTCGGTGGATACGTTGTATCGGTGTGCGGGGAGTTGTATAATGGAGTTCTTCCCGCTCTCTATGGAGGGTGAGGCGCGGCTCTGTGACAAGATGGCGCCGGGGTGGGCTGTCCTCACCTGTCCCTCTACACACCTGAGTGACGTAACAGGGCGTTGCCGTGACACCGGGGAGCAGTTTTCCTCCGTCATTGCTCTTGTTTGCATGAGGGGCCCCTTCTGGGAAAATGTAGGGCAGACATGCAATGTGTAATAGGGAGGCTCAATGTGCTTCACCTCAGGAAAAACCTCGATGGTACAAGTGCTTCTAGAGGGCCCCCCCCCCCATGTAGTGCCCTTTTGTGTGGGCCCCCCCATGTAGTGCCCTTTTGTGTGGGCCCCCCCCCCATGTAGTGCCCTTTTGTGTGGGGTGCCCTTTTGTGTGGGCCCCCCCCCCATGTAGTGCCCTTTTGTGTGGGCCCCCCCCCCCCATGTAGTGCCCTTTTGTGTGGGCCCCCCCCCCCATGTAGTGCCCTTTTGTGTGGGCCCCCCCCCCCCATGTAGTGCCCTTTTGTGTGGGCCCCCCCCATGTAGTGCCCTTTTCTATGGCCCCCCCATGTAGTGCCCTTTTCTATGGCCCCCTGTAATGTATCACTATTGGGAGTCCCCCTTCCTGTATGGACACCTGTCAGGAAATGAAGAGAACTGTCCAGAGGATCTAACTCTTCCCCGTGTGTGTGTGTGTGTGTGTGTGTATATAGGAGGATTAGCTGGAATGGGGCTCTCATGGCTTTTGAAATCTTTGTCCTGGGTCAGGCATGTGGTGTCCATGGTTTGGGTTTTCATCCCTCACTGGCTGCATGCTTGTCCCAGGTCCTTGAGATGAAAGGTATTGAATCATAATGATGGGGGGCCTGGTAGTTTCCTTCATGAAGCAGAATGTATGAGCTGCTCTGGCCATCCAAATGTGCCTTTACAAATTTTCAGTTCAGTAGAAAGGAGTTTCTTCTGATACAGGGGTGGATTTTGGGAGAACCTATCGGGATAGAAGCTTTGTAGCGGTCACTTTTTATCCATCTACACATCAGCCATGACATGACCAGTAAAGTGAATAACCTTGACCACCTCTGCAATGGCATCTGAAAGTAGGTGGAATATATTGGGCAGCAAGTGAACATGTCCCGGAAGTTGATGTGTTGGAAAAATTGGCAAGTGTAATGATTTGAGTGTCTTGGTCCAATCTGGAATGACTGGGTCAGAGCAACTCAAAATCTGCAGCTCATTGCGTGATATTTTCGGTCTGCAGTGATCGGCACCAACAAGTGGTTTAAAGGTAAAATGGAAACTGGTCACAGCCAGTCAAGGCTCAGTGATGCAGGTGGGCTTGTGCAGTCCAAACCAATAGAGCTGCTGTAGCTCAAATTTCTGAAGGGTAATGCTGGTTCTGATGTGTCAGAACACAGTGCATAGCAGTTTGTTGCGTATGGGGCTGCGTAGCCACGGACCGGCCAGGGTGCCCATGCTGACCCGTGTCTACAGCCAAGTGCTTACAATGGGTACGTGAGCATCAGAACTGGACCACAGCAATTTTTATGTGGCTGAGCTTGTGTTGCTTACCTATGGGAGAGATGGCACCAGGATGCAGTATGGGAAGAAGGCAAGCCGGCCGAGGTGGTGTGATGCTTTGAACAATGTTATGCTGGGAAACTTTGGTCCTGCCATTCATATTAATGTTCCTTTTGGAGTCCATGACTTGACAGGACTGTTTTGCTGGGGGGAAAAGGGATCTAATCAATATTGGGAGGGGGATCATATGGCAGACCAGTGTATAATAGAATTGGTTGGGATAGATTGCTGTAGGGCTTTACTTTTGTAACCCTTGTCCCAGGCCAGACATGAAGTTTTGGCTAGTGTCATCGGTTCAAGCTTCAACCTTTACGGATCTGGAAAAGCAAGCAGCCAGTGAAATCTGGATGGGAACTGATGCCAGCAAATGAGTCTGCAGTGGCTGTACAAAAATTTCTATCCTCATTCACTAAGCTCAATGTATGTGGGTTGCCCTGGCAATCCACATGTGACCTTAGCGATTTTGATCGGAAGTGAATTTCTGCTGGTAAGCCAGGGGTGGATACATTTTGGAGTATCTGGTCGGATGGAAATTTATGGAGCTGCCATCACTAGACTGCTGTTGCCTTTTTTTTTATCTTGAGGAACAGATATATGGAGCATCCCAGACCTTCACATCTATCCCTGGCTGTGGGGTCAGTTATCACTATAGTAAGATCTATGGAGTCTTCTGATAAATCTTGGTATAGAATTGGGAAGGGGTAGATCCTCTGATGGGCAGTTGACCTAATTTCCTGTATAACAGGTGTAAGTAAAGTTATGAGGTGTGACATGGGATATAAAAAATGTTTGTGCAGGGGCATTGTTGTGGCGGAGAATCCACTTGTCAGGCCAGAGTTCCAGTCTTTTTCTCCAATAGATTCCTGTAACGGTTTCAGAATTTCCAAGTAACAATGTTGGTTGACGTTGCACAATGTTCTATCAACTTGCAGTGAACTACTCCCTTGTGATCAAAAAAGTTAACCTATCAAAATGCTCAAGTGCAAATGGCTGTGACTCGCCACCCTAGAGCTTGCCACGGGCATTCCAGGAATAAACATTCACCTCCTAGACGTTAGAGGTTAGGACCTCTGTCAGGTGTTTGTTTCACATTGGGTGATTCCCTGTTAAAGTGGAGGTCCGCCAACCCCTGCAAAAATTAAAATCCCAGCAGCTACATACTGCAGCTACTGACTTTTAATAGGACACTTGCCTGTCCTGGAGTCCAGAGATGTCGGCATCGCGGCTGATGTTTCCATCAGCTGTCGGGTGCCACCGCCTTTGTGGGTAAGGAAATCCGGCAGTGTAGCCTTGTGGCTTCATGCCAGAAACCCTACTGTGCATGAGCGAGGCTCTACTCCTCTTACTGGCCTGGTGACAGGAGGGAGCCAAGCAGTGATGTCAATAGCCGCCGCTGTGGCTCCCGGAAGTGGGAACAGGATATGTGGCCCAGGTGGCAGGTGGCAGGAGGGAGGAGACAAATGAGCGGAAGTTCCACTTCTGGGTGGAACTGTGCTTTTAGGTAAGACTGCTTAGAATTCAGGGCAATCCCTGGTCTCTTCAGAACTTGGCCCTGAAATGTGAAACTTGTGAGCTGGAAGGACTTTTGTTACAGAAGAGATGCTAGGTCTCTAATGCAGTACAGTGCTAGGTCTGTAAGTCAAAATCTGGACGCCAATCGGCTTCTATTATTGGTAGGGAAGAGCTTGATGTTCGACTTGAACATCCGGTGTTCACTGCACAGCAAATATCATGGGGCATTTGTGGGAAATTTGATCGTGTTGATGGGGACAAGGGCCCCACCACCCTTGCCCGGTGGTTGTGGGGTTCTGCAGGCAGGGGCTTATTGGAATCTGGAAGCCTCCTTTAACAGGGGGGGCCAGTTCCTGGCCCCCCTATGTGAATGGATATCAGGTACACTGTACCCCTACCTGGTCACCAAAAGTGCCAGTGAAAAAATGGCAGTTTTTGACAATTTCTTTGTGTCCCGTGATGTAAATCCATTTTTAATCAGTGCCAACAGTCCAGAGGAAAACTCCGCCTTCATGGGAGGCGTCCCAGTGACATCACCTGGTGGCTCCGCCCTTGCCTATATAACAGCTGTCAAAGCAAAAAGACTGCAGTCTGTGGGATGCCCCATGGAGGTAGAGTTCCTTTAGTTTTTTTGTCAAACTCGTTACTTTTTTGACTTTTTTTTTTTTTTTGGTGTAGGGTTACAATGTACCCCTACCCATTAACATAGTGGGGGGGCAGGGTTCTGGAGCCACCTTGTTAAAGGGAGCTTCCAGATTCTGATAAGGCCCCCCCCCCCACCCACAGACCCGCACAACCACTGGGCAAGGGTTATGGGGACAAGGTGCTTTGGGGGAACCCAAAACCCTCCCTATGTTGAGGGCTTGTGGCCTGGTACGGCTCTCATCCCTTTTCCTGCTGCCTGCATGCTTGGATAAGGGTCTGGCATGGATTTGGGGGGGGGGGGGGCCCACACTTATTTTTTTGACGGGTTACACCTAATATCGTACCATAATGGACTGGGGCAGCAACAACCCACGCCATTTCTTTTTTTTTTTTTTTTTTTTTTTTTTATGTATATTAGGATCCGGCAATAGTTACATTATAGCTGTGAGCAATTTTAAATTTCATTTTCCTTTTAGAAATGTAATTTTGCTGCAGTACTGTTATAAACATGGTAAAGGGGCACTACTTTACAGGCGGACTAAGAGGACCCCCAGGCATGATATTTAAAGGAGTATTTCAATTTAAGCATTCTTAAAATCACTGCTCGCAGAAAAGTCCAGGTATTAAACTTTTTTTGCATTGATACATGTACCTGGGTCCCCAAACACTTCTTTTTTTTTTTTTTTTTTTTTTTTTTTTTTAATACTATGGCAACTTGCATATAAACCTTTTAAAATGGACTTCCTGTCCCATAGACTTTAACGGTGTTTGCATGTTCTGCCGCGAACCGGGAGGTGTTCGGCTCATCCCTAATGATTAGCTTGTTCACTTAAGCTCTGACAAAAAAACCTGGAAGCTGATTGGTTTCTATGTAGAGTAGCATCAGATTTTGTACTCTCCAGCAAATAACCTCCACGGTGTCTGGATAAATGAACTTCCATGTGCAAATAGTGTTCAGTTCTGCTGTAGGCCTCATGCAAGCAGGTGCCTGGGGCTGTATGATGTACACTTACCTACTCAGGAGTCACAGGTGCTATATGTGGCCACCCAGAGAAATCAGTGGCTGCATGTGGTATAAATGTGCAAATCCCCCCCCCCCCCCCCAACTTTACGTTTTTATGGCCTCTTTAGGCCTAAAGAATGTGGGCCTTGATCTTGCACCTACCAAGTCAATTTGGCAATGGCAGTTATCATATTACTCTGCTGATATCAACACCTAAAGCAGGGATATGCAATTAGCGGACCTCCAGCTGTTGCAGAACTACAAGTCCCATGAGGCATAGCAAGGCTCTGACAGCCACAAGCATGACACCCAGAGGCAGAGGCATGATGGGATTTGTAGTTTTACAACAGCTGGAGGTCCGCTAATTGCATATCCCTGCTTTAGGTGTTGATATCAGCAGAGTAATATGATAACTGCCATTGCCAAATTGACTTGGTAGGTGCAAGATCAAGGCCCACATTCTTTAGGCCTAAAGAGGCCATAAAAATGTAAAGTTGGGGGGGGATTGGCTTGTCATCACTAGGTACTACATGGCTTTTTGATTGGTCCTCCCTGGCTTTAAGCCCTACCTACACTTGTATGGTAGGTGCTCATAACTAAGTTGTGTTCTGTCATCTTGGGTGTTAATTTTGCATCTGTCTTTTCTCCTAGATTGCAACTGCACAACCCTTGTAAATGCAAAGTGTGACCCAGCCAGTACAGACTGCCAACAATGTGCCATTCAACTAGGTGCAGACTACAAGCCGGTGAAATGTAACACATGTGAGTACCTAAACTTTTTTTTTTTTTTTTTTTTTTTTTTCCAAATTGTTAAAAACAAAATGCACCGTGCCACTAAGATGGAACATGCACTCCAACTGGAGTTCCCTGGACTAAACTGCTATGTTGATTTGTATGTTTTTGGAAGAGTTTCCAAGTCGGTTGATACTTTCTGACACATCCTACATGTATTGGTTTGAAATGGCTTCCGAGCTGCTCAGATTAAAGCATACAATGCTTGTATACCACCAGCTCGTCCTGTGGCCTTTTTTTTGTATCCCTTCCCTCTCTATTTTAGCATGTATGGTGCTGTATTCTGTATAATTTTGGTCACCCCCCTTTCAGTTAATGTCTGCCTTGTGTGTTCTGACACTTTACTTGCATTTTCCAGTGGTACCCAAATGCTGGCTAATGAAGAGAGAGAGCATTCCAACCAAGGTTGGAAAGAGAGCGAGACCTGAACATGCTCTAGTCGACAATGATGGGCTGTACAATCCAGACTGTGAGGATAATGGCACCTTTAAAGCAAGGCAGTGCAACAACACTGAGACATGCTGGTGTGTTAACTCAGCTGGAGTTAGAAGAACCGACAAAGGAGACAAAAACTGGAAGTGCTCTGAGCTGGTTAGAACTAAGTAAGTAATGGGTCTTCAGAGCTGGTGTCTAGGGGGGGTTTACATATCCTACATGAACATTTAGCCTGGGTTCACACTTGCGTGGCACACTGCATGTGATTCACAAAAGAATGATACCGCATTCCTGTTAAAATTGCATGCAATGTCTGTGCAGTACAATTTAAGCCGTTCAGTTTGTGGCTCAAACTGCAAAGCATTTGCACCAAAATGGTGCGGGACCCATTTCATTTTCCACACCTGAATCGGGTCGCATGGGTTTTCACTCGCGCGATCAGCTTCTGGCAATTGCACAGCATTTTGAGAACTGTTTTAGGGTGGTAGTTGAACATTGACACCTGCAACAGATCACATAAACAGTGCGCTTTTCAATGTGCTGTGGATTTGCCTTTTCCCGCATTGCATCAGTGTGACCCTAGGCTTACTAAATTTAACTAGTGATCTTGAAAACATCTGAGTTCAAAGTTTGGAAGCCTCCATTGCCCTCTTGTGTGCAAAGGTGCAAGCTTTGGTGGTTCTTCCCCTTACTTTCTCCTTCATGGGCTCTGTAGTCTGAATGTGCAACTTGTGATCTGTATTCATGTCAGGGATTTTATAGCAGAACTACACTGCATCTGCGCACCACAAACCGTAAGGTTTCCTTACCTCAATGCTTTCTCTGCATTATATCCCCCCGTTCCACCCTACACTTGAGCCTAATTGATCCAGCGCTGTGCACAAGAGCAGTTGCTCTCCCTCCTTATGGGGAAGATTGATGGCAGCTAGAGCCATTGGCTCCCACTGCTGTCAATCAAATCCTATACAGGAGGGCAAAGCATCGCTGTTAGTCTTTGGATGCAGGGGTTGGGAGCAAGTCCTCACAAGTGCCCTCCTAGCAAGTGGCATGCTAGTGGTACTCAGAAGGCAGGAGGAGCCAGGAGTGCTGGCAGGGATCCCAGAAGAGGTGGATGGGGGGCTTCTCTGTGCAAAACCATCACACAGGAGCAGGTAAATTTATAGACCAAAAATAATATAAAAGTTTAGAATAACTAACTAACTTTTACTCATTTTTAATATTCAAGCAAACTCTCCTCCATGCTTTATTTTGCTGAGGAATCCCTTTACACCCCCCCCCCCCCCCCCCCCCCCACCGCTTTCCTGGAAGTGGCCATCTTGAGTAAGAGCAGATAATTAATGTAGCATCTACTTCCTGGAATCCATCTGTCCTTTAGCCTCAGGTATGTAGGCAGAAGGGTGTGGTTAGCTGAGAACCCCTCCTGAAATGTAGGACATTTTACCTATGCCTAGAACGTACCTGATGAAATGTTACGTGTAAATATAATCTACCTTCCTTTACAAATTCTAACAGAATTGGCATTAAAAATCTGTCAATGTTGAGACATTCTGCTTTAAACACCAAAGAGGAGTCACAAATTTAGTGAGAGGCCAAGTTGTAGGAAGGTGCTGGTTCTTGGCATTCACAAGAAAAAATTTGGGTCCACCCCAAGTTATTATACTTGAAGGTGACATATGTAATCAGACTGTAGGGTGACTTGACGCAGTCTATTCCTGGCCTGTTAAGTTGTAAGGTACTTTTTTTTTTTTATTTATTTATTTTTTGTACCAGGTAACTGCTCTTGTCTAAATCCAACCCTTACTGGGCATTTCCATGCTAAATTGGCTTTACTGGTATACACTTTTTTTTTTTTTTTTTTTTTTTTTTTTTTTCCCATTTTGTAACATTTAATGTAATCTCTTTACAGCTGGGTGATGGTTGAGATGAAACGCAATAACACTGATACAGTGGCAGATGATGCTATTATAGGGTAGGTACTGCAGTTGTGTGGGTCTGTCATGTTTTTTTATTTTTCCATAAATTTGACAAACTTACTAAAATTTGTCGTTTCCCCCCCCCAGGGCTCTGAAAAGCCTGATTACTTCCAGATATTTCCTGGATGCAAAATACATTTCTGCCATTGAGGTAAGCTGCTATTCATACTTTGTTTGCCTGACTTTAATCCTACAACTGTACCTTGTGACTGTTATCCTCATTTCAACCATAGCTTTGCGATTGTTTTTGTAGAAAAACTAACTGTTTTTGCTTCAAGATTGCTTTTCAAATGTAAAAAAAAGTTAAGCTATAGTTTTGCAGCAGTTAACCTCGAGGGCCCATTTACATTGCGTTGCAGTAATACATGCTGGAGGCAAATGTGTCATTGATTCTGAAGGACACACCAGTGCTCTTTGCTGAGGTGTGTTGCACTGCAGCATGCTGCCAGAAATGGTACATGAACCATGCTTGATGCATTAGGAAGCCTATGAGCTGCCTTAACCCTGCATGTGAATGGGCCCTTAAACAAAATGTACTACAGTCCTATGTACGGTTTAGTGCTATGCTGCAGTTACATTGGTGCCGAGCCATTTAATCTGAAAGATGCTCCACAGCATGACATGTGGCTTTACCCTAACATGCTATGCTGCACAAATGCTTTCAATGAATGGGCTGCCTTAACATGTGGCCTAACCTACATGAACCCAGCTGGGCAGGGTGAAACTAGGCTAAACTACAAAATGCAAGTCTGATTATTGGAGAGCAGATGGAAGTTCCCAGCATAGCTAGAGAACTGACCACAATGTGTGTTCTCTGTAGTGTGGTCAGTTTTTACCAGGAAAGCAGAGGGACTGGCAGGAACCCCAGGGATTTCACACAAAGGAAGCAAAACAAGAACTGGATGGTTTCTCATTGCAGGCCTACATATATCCTCCCCATCCTATATTGCATGTATTTATATAGCCCTGTCAACTTACACAGCACTTTACATATATTGAACATTCACATCAGTCCCTGCCCTCAAGGAGCTTACAATCCAAAGGTCCTTAACGTGCATTAATACATACCGGGGACAATTGACAGAACAGCATATCTTTGGAGTGTGGGAGGAAACTGGAGTACCCAGAGAACCCACACAGGCAGAAAATGCAGACTCCATGCAGGTAGCACTGCAGTTGGGATTTGAACCAACAACCCTAGTGCTGCTAGGAAGAAATGCTAACCACTTGGCCACTGTGCAATCCCGTCTTGTATAGATACTAATTTTAATCCCTAATGTTAAAGAAACACGCAAAAGAGACTGACCCAATTAGGAGGCCCATTGCACTTTTCCAACCTAATCAACCTTTGAGCACGAAGCTTTACATTAAAGGTCCCAAAATCCTCTGGTTCCATATGATCCAATGGGTCCACCTTAAGCAAAAGACCTCATGTCTCATGTGCTACCTTATCTTCCATTTTCAAAATGGCTCATTTCTCTTACACTTCTCTATCTTTGAGTTGATAGACTGCTAGTGTCTTGGGAACAGAGCTCTGGCCATGCTAACAAAATTGAGTAATTCTTAATTGAGAAATTGTGCCAGGGATTACTGAGTGGTACCATCTTGGGTGTCTTCTAAATGAGTTGCTTAACCCCCCCCCCCCCCCCCCGTTTGTTCATTCACATGCTAATGTTCACCTATATTTAGATGGTCTGAGCTAGTATCATTCTAATGCTTCTAATGCTTTCTGTAGGTTGACAGCAACTTCATCTTCATTGATCTAAAGCAGAATTCTTCAGCGAAACAAGCTAATGATGTGGACATTGCTGATGTTGGCTACTACATGGAGAAAGATGTAAGTATAGACCTAGGGTAGGAATTTTCCACAATAGTGAAATACCACAACGGTTAAACCAAAGTTTGAACATCTTAAAGCCCAATGGAATACTCTAGAATTGTAATGCTGTCAAGCTGAATATACATAAAGACACTGCTTTGTTTATTTCCTGAGTGCTGCAGAAAGGATTGATGCTTTGTGCTGGAAGCACCTTGTATGAGTGATTGCAGTGGTCTGTCACCAGTGGTCCCAATGCACACCCTTGTTCTAGTCAACAGTGTTAACTAGAGAAGTGGTGAGGCGGTGTGCAGGAGGAGTGTTGAGCTTTCTGCAGTCCAACTTGCAGCCTTACTGTATTATACAAGAGAATATTTCTTAGCAACTTGCTTTGTTTCATTAATCTTGATTTGCATGTCAGATCCAAAAATGGTATTTCTCTAGTTTCACACTACGTTATAAACCAACACTGAGGTGTGTTTTTTTTTTTTTTTTTTTTTTTTTTTACAGATCAAAGGAGATCCCATCATTTTGCCAGATGTGCCATTTCAACTCCTGGTCAATGGCAAGAACTTTGGTGTAAAAGAGCCTATCATCTATTACATTGATGAGAAGCCCCATGAAATCAGCATGAAGCATCTGACCCCGGGTGTGATTGCAGTCATTGTGGTGGTGGTCGTGGCGATTATTGCAGGAATAGTAGTCTTGGTGAGTTTTAGAAACTGGAAAAATCTGACTAGTATTTCATTTTCTGAAGAGAAGTATATAGATTTTAATTATATATCGTCTTTCCCTGTAATATTCCAGCTATAGTAGGATTGCTAATTAATCTTCCAGCTTGGCTATTAAGATTGTCCACCTGTATTTAGATTCTGGTCATGTGGATTTGGGACTTGTCCTAATCTTGCAATCACTAGTACAGCAAATTCTGGCCTGTTACATCAAACCTAGAAATAAAGCTCAACTCTAGCTATAAAAAATGGCTTCCAGATTGGGAGCCATTCAGACTATGCAGCATGCACATGTGCTGATGGATGCCTGAAAAATGACATGCTGCTTCTCCACTGTTGGCCAGCAATGCGGCTGTGCTGTCTAGCAAGGATAATGCCCTTGTGTATAAAGCATGCACTGTAGACTAAACTAGTTATGAATGGGTTGCCTTTGACTTTTCAAAAATCTTGTTGCTTGGCTGCCATTGACTCTGGCTTCATCCCTTACTTTCCTGACCCATGTATTCTGGGTCAGTGACTCGCTCACCATGCCTCATTTGTGATCTCCATCCCACAACATGGGTAATTTTCATGCAGATATTCAGCCTCACCCGATTGCTGACTAAGTTTTCCCAAGGGAGTACAAATGTTCCAAACCCAACACATTTCTGCCCCTGAAGGCCTTGCTCATAGTTCTTATACTGGTTGCCAACTTTATCTACATGAAAGGATACTTGAGCAATGATGGTGGTTCCCAGATCTTATGAACTTTGCCTTGCAATCCCTTTCAAGAATTCCCAGCACTGTCCAAATGCCTGACCTGTAATTCAGAAAAACTTGATTGTACAAGGAATAGCCAGTGCTGCTTTTAGGCCCTCACCAGTGTTCAGCTTGTCTATCCCTTTACCAGTGCTAATGTCATGTATGCAACAGCATGTCCTGTGAAATATGGACTGCTTTTCCCAGGTAATCAAACTAAACCAATCATAGTACCAAAGGTCTTTAGGTAAGCCTTTACCAGCCTGAATACAACTTTCTGGGTAACAAATTCTTCACTCAATGTATTGAAATGGGTTTACAAAGTTTAACTTTTTTTTTTTTAACCAGGTTCTGACCAGGAGAAAGAGGGGGCGCTATGAAAAGGCTGAAGTAAGTCATTAAAATTTTTACTATGGGGGAAAATCTAAAGCTTGGTCTATGGATAGCAAAACTCCTCAAATCCGCATAGAACAAAGGGGTAAAATTTGAATCGAAGTAAGGGAGTTGACATGCATTGCTGGACTGTTATCATTCACTACATTAAACCAGCTTGTACACATTGGGCATCTTAACACATCACTGGCTTATGCTTTGAGTTAAAGCAGAGCTCCAGGCTCCTTCAGAAAAGTTGGAAACTGCAAATACTGTAGCTGCTGACTTTTAATATTGGGGCACTTGCCTATCCAGATATCCAGCGGTGTCATCACCCAAGGTGATTGGGTGCTACTGCCACCGCCATCTCGTCTAAGGGAAACAAGCAGTGAAGCGCTGTGGCTTCACAGCCAGCTCCCTGCTGCGCCCCCCCCCCTCCCCGGTGCCAAATGACAGCAAGGTGGGGAGGAGGCAGACAAGTGGAGTTTCCCATTTTGGATGGAGCTCTGCTTTAAAGTGGTTGTAAACCCTCATATTAACCAGTGAAGTGATGATCCTCAGGTGATTGAGATGAAACCAATCCTACAGAAGTTGTATGTATCTGCAGTCTTCATCAATTTTTAAGCTTGTGTCAGTTAAGATGAAAGGGGGGCAGGGAGCTGATGTTACTCTGCAGAGCTCAGTGAGTAGAGCTGATTGGAGGGAAGGCGCCACCCTTTCACACGCACAGCCAAGACGGTCATTCACTTGGAGATCCCTCTCGTCACCATTTTTCTCAGTGTCAGGGAAATTTTGTCAGAAGTGACTTGTGCAAATGGCAGAGGAAGGAGGCGGCAGACAAAAATGACACTTGGACACTAGGTTTTGTTCAGTGTCTGAGGTTTACAACCACTTTAAATGGTGACGCAAGGATTAAGTGATTGCTTCGGATTTCTGTTTAAAACTACTTTATGGACCACTACTCTAAATATCAGTTTATATCTACTGATGGCAAATGTCCTTGAATGACTATATGCAGTTTGGATCAAATGGCTCCATATATCCTATAATTTTTGATGCGTTGTTGGCCCGGGGAAAAACAAATGATTTGTAGGACTCTACTCACTAATCTAACATAAAATAAACTCATTTTCTAGGTTTCTGATAAGTGAGACACGGTTATCTTCTATAGAAGGTTCTACTGTGCATTGCTTCTGTTCATCAGAAAGCTTACACATAAAATTATTTATATATATATTAATCCTGGTAAAACTCAACTAGAAATTTATGCAAGTTAAATCTATATAACATGTACATGTTGGCAGTCCTAACATCTGTTTTTCTTTTTTTCAGATGAAGGAGATGAATGAAATGCAGAAAGAACTCAACTCGTAGATTTGAAGGTTCAACTAAATCAAATCTTTCAGGGACCCATGTGACTGGTGTGCTGAACACTTGCATACTAGGTTCATTATGAAAGCAAGCTGTGTAACTGGAATTAAGAACTGAATGTATAGAGCTTTGGAGACTATTTATACCAGGAGACTTCATCTTGCACCTGCATATGTTGACTGTTTTTGTTCTCGTTTCTTGTAGTATGTGAGCCTGTCAAGTATGAGTTAGTTTTTTGTAATAGAAAGTTATAGGACCGAGTCCTTTTCAACAGTTCTATTTTATCAGATCAAGATTCATCTCTTCAAGCAACTGGCTGAAGATTCTCCAAAGGGCTTTTGTAAAAGGGGGTGGGGGGGTGGGAGGGGAATGTTTAAGATGCAACTTTTTTTTTTTTAAGACTTGTAAATATTCTGTATTGAGTGGATTTTTTTTTTATGTAACATTGAATTCAATAAAAGAGGAAAACTTTTAAATTTGGACATTGAGTGGTGTGAGAACCATTATAGATCAAACTACTCCATTCAGCTAATGTGGAGAGGGTATAATACAGCTGATTATAAACCCAAATGTGAGTTCATAATTGGGCTGACACACTGCAGTGGGACAATTTCCTAGGTTCTCCCATGAATGGGTAAGGCTGGCCATACATGTTTGCTTATTTTTTTTTTTTTCTTGTACAATTTTTATTTTTTTTTTCCTTTAGATTTACCAAAAACATATGATTTCAAAATGAAACCACTTCCAATTAAACTGGCCCTTGCACTACATAGTTTAAGGTAAATCTAAAGGGAAAACTGTACAAGAAAATTGAACATGTATGGCCAGCATAGCACTCAGCACATGGAGCCAAGCATTTTTAAAGAAATTGGAACACCTGTCTGATTATGCATCAGATTATCCTGCTATATAAAGTGCTCAGTTAAAAATCTTTCTTAACAAAAGCCTGGAGCTGAACAAGAAAACAAGTGTAACGACAGGGTTGGAATGGTGCTGGGCCCACGGGTTTGAGGCCTGATTGGAGCCAAATCTCAAGGGGAGGCCACAAAGGACATTTTTGAAGGACACTAGTCAAAGTGGCACCCACCCCCTTTTGGCTCTCCATAAAGCATCTGAAGGCACTCCTCTTCCTCTAGCTGCTTTCATGGAAAGGCATAGAGGTGCTTGTAATTGCCCCCTTGTTCCCCCCCCCCCTTACCACCCCCCCTTCCTGCTGGCTGTTGCAGGGATGTCAGGATAGGGCACAAGGAAGGGGTTGGTAAATGGCATTTACCAGCTCCTTCATTGTCTGAACAGTCAGCGATCTGTTACAATCACTGACTGTTTATAGCTGAAGCACCAGAAACTGTTTACTATGCTATTTATGCATGGACAGGCGCCTCTGTCTCCTGTTTGTTCATCTGCAGTGCAGCTGAGTATTCAGAGACTAAGGGAAGATGTTGGTCCCTTTCTGTCTCAAAAGTGAGACTTCAGGGGTCTGTTTAGACCCCTGATATCTCACTTGTAAAATAAAACTGATGGCATCCACTGTTGCGCACCTCCTGAGCACTGTCCCTTGGTTCCTCCTACATCTCAGTACTGCCCCTTTTTTAAAGACTACAGAACCAAGTATTTTGTGCTACGAAGTGATTTGCACAGAATTTGATCGCAAAGACCGTAAAATCTCCTGCTGTGAGCAACAGTAGACCCCAGGCAACAGATACACCCCCCCCCCCCAAAGGCAACACATTTCCCAGCTTCAATAGATCCCCACCAGCAACAATACTTTCCTAGCAACCAGGATTAAGACTCTCTCCAGCACACCTTGTCATTGCATACGTTTGTTGCTAGTGGTGCCAGAACTACATTCTCACTGAAGAAAAAGCCCTCTGCAGAAGTCCAATAGAGGCTGCACACAGGGCCAGAGCACTTGCATGAACCTGTACACCAGGCTGACACCTTACAGCATCCAACAGGTGGCTGGAAGGCAGGCCACAATGGGTACCGGAAAAAGGGAGGCTACTATCAAGCGCATAATGTCAGTCCTTATTCTGTCCCCCCCCCCCCCCTTCACAGGGACCTGACCACTCGCAAAAAAAGTGCACCTACTGAAGGATAGTCCTATTGTAGTGCCCACAATAAAGATGGCTGCCAAGGATCAACCAGGGCAGCAGCATCCAATTGGACAGCTAACCCTCTGACGCCTAAGGAGGCCTCAGGAACATGGCTTCCTCCCCATCCTCCACTCTGTCTACATGGTGGCTGCTGTACAGCACCTCCTTTGTATGCAGGCCACACTGCACATACTTACAATGTTTTCCAGGCACACTACAGAAATCTTTCTGATTACGCGATGGTACAAACAAAACTAAAGACCACCTCCTGAAGTATCGAGATACAGCATTACTTTGCTAATTAGTAGGTATTTAAATGTCGTCTTCCAGAACCAAGGCCCAAAAACAAAAAGCTCAGTCTTTATGGGTCAGCAGTTTGAGTCATGCAAATCAGTCCTTTTAGCCACCTGTGCATCCAGAAACATTGTATAGCGCAGCAATAGTCTTGGTTATTGTAGCCTCATTAATGTTTTTGTTGCGCGTACAGTTTTGATACTTTGTGCCAACATCCAAATTTTCAAGACATTTCTAAAGTTAGTGATGTGTTCTGGTTTTTTTTTTTTTTTTTCTGTCTATAAATTGTCCCTGTAAGTTTTGTTGCTGTCTGCCCCTATTAAGGAGATTCACTTTTTTTTTTTTTTTTTTTGGTCCTACTTACCATTTAGTGAAAGTAAAAAAAAAATCCCAAATTTTGGGGTTGTCCCCAGAAGATCAATAGATGGGAAATCTTCCAATTGGGAGCCCACCAAGTACTGTGAGATACAGAATTACTTAATGTGCTCACCAAGTCCTCACTTCCAGCACAGAACCCCAAAAACCTCAGTCCTTGCTTATGGATAAGCGGTTGTAGCCATGCAATGCATTCCTGTTTGCCCATTTTAGCCATCTGTGCATCCAGAACTACTGGTGTATAGCACTGAAATGGCCATTTTACAGAGCCCTCATTGGTGCAAGTTATGGCTTCACTGGCTCTATGGCGTAGGGCTTGTAAGTCCAGGATAACCACTATTAAAGTGGTTGTAAACCCTGCTTTGTGATTTTTACCTACAGGTAAGGCTTACCTGTATGTAAAATGAATACAGGGCTGGTGCAAGGATTGTTGACACCCTAGATGAAATCTCATTTTGCTGCCCCCCCCCCCCCCCCATCGGCTCCACCCCCTTTGCCCTGCCCATGTATACCCCACCTTTTTAATGAAGCGTCCATTAAATGCAGTCTCACCAGCGCCCCTCAAATGCAGCCTACCAGTGCCCATCAATGAATGTTTGCTTTCATTCATTCGGGAGTCAGGACACAGTCCTCCACCGCCACTGCACCTCTGACACTATGTGCGAACGGAGCGGCGGCTGCCTGCTGATGCTGAGACTTAGTTGCTTGCTGCAGAGAGAAGCGTAGCCAGGTGCCCTAGGCAGCTGCCTACTTTGCCTAGTGGTAGCACTAGCCCTGAATATCTCCTAAACATAAACCGTTTAGGAGATATTCACCCTGCATGCTGACGTCAGCGGCCCATGCGCTCTGAAGATCCGGTGTTCTGACAAAATTGCAAACCCAGCAGAAGATTGAACCACGTCACTTCTTGTGATATGGAATTGGCTGTTACAGAAAACCACATGTACTGCGTATGCGCAGTGTGTCATCGCTGACGTCAGGACACCCTGCACACGGCCGTATAGGGCCTGCAGTCAGAAGGCGGCAGCGGACGTCTTTTTACATCCACCCAAGTCTTGCATTACACACTTATTTTTAAACAGTAAATTCAACCTATATAGTGCAAAACAGTATTTAGAAGTCCATGACACTGTTTTGATGTTGAATTTTAAAAGCAGTGTTGTTCTGTCAGATCTGCAGGATTTCCGCTGCTTTTAAAATTCAACATCAAAACAGTGTCACAAACTTCTAAATACTGTTTTGCACTATATAAGCTCACTTTACTGTTAAAAATAAGTGTGAAATGCAAGACATGGGTGGGTGTAAAAAGATGTCCGCTGCCGCCTTCTGACTGTAGGCTCAGTACGGCTGAGTTCAGGGTGTAACAAGGATGGCCGTTGGTCAACAAATTTGACATGCAGTGTCCTGTCATCAGCGATGACGCACTGTGCATGCGGTTTTCTGCAACAGCTGTTTGCCAGGTTTTACATTTTTTCAGAACACCGGCGTAACCTGCCAAATCATCAGAGCTTATTGCCAGTGTTTCATCAGATTCAGTGACCTGTCAGAATTTGTAACAGAAGTGACGTTCCGTCACCGCCATCTTTCTACACCCCACACTCGTCCCCAGTAAGGACACAGTGAGAAGGTGGCAAGCAGACATCTTGTTACACCTACCAGAGTCTGGCATTTCACACTTATTTCACACCGTCCACTGCTCTACTGACACCGTCCACTGCTCTACTGACATCATCCACTGCTCTACTGACACCGTCCTCTGCTCTACTGACACCGTCCTCTGCTCTACTGACGCCGTCCTCTGCTCTACTGACGCCGTCCTCTGCTCTACTGACGCCGTCCTCTGCTCTACTGACACCGTCCTCTGCTCTACTGACACCATCCACTGCCCTACTGACACCATCCACTGCCCTACTGACACCATCCACTGCCCTACTGACACCATCCACTGCCCTACTGACACCATCCACTGCTCTACTGACACCATCCACTGCTTTACTAACACCGTCCACTGCCCTACTGACACCGTCCACTGCCCTACTGACACCATCCACTGCCCTACTGACATCGTCCACTGCTCTACTGACACCATCCACTGCTCTACTGACACTATTTTCATTTTTTAACTGACATTTCTTTTATTAATCGAATCATATTTTATGGGTACACTAATGCTTTTGTTTTAATTAACCATGCCCCTTTAAGCCCCCCCCCCACTGTTAATGCAATTTGGCCACAGCCACTGTTCACCGTAGCACACCTCATTACTACTCTCTTTGGGTAACCCAAGGTATTTTACAATCGTGTTTATAGCGTGTACTACAAAAAAATTGCTGTGCGCTGCGAAAGTGTTCGGGTTTGGCTTGAAGGCGAGAAAAGGTGGCAACCCTACTCGTACGACAGAACACAACTTCAGAAGTGACGTAATGTGTTCACTAGTTTTGTGTGTTCTTGCATTTCTGAGCATGCGTAGTCTTGCTCTTACGATTTTGTTTCATACGAAAACCGTACTAATTACCCACTTAAGAACCAAGCCTCTTTCTGAGATTTGGTGTTTACAAGTTAAAAACAGTTTTTTTTGGTAGAGCATTACTTAGAACCCCCGAACATTATATATAGGGTTGTCCCGATACCGATACTAGTATCGGTATCGGCACCAATACCAAACATTTGCCCAAGTACTTGTACTCGGGCAAATGCTCCCGATGCTTCCCCCGATACCTTGAGAGTCAGCAGGGATCGGCGTGTGGGGGAGTTACAAGCTTCTCTCCCCGCGGCTTTCAGCTGCTACAGCGGTGATCGGTGCTTGTAACTCCCCCACACGCGATCACTGCTCACTGTCACCGCATCCTCCATGCCCCCTCCGTTCCTCTGTCCCCCTCCGTTCCGCTGTCCCCCTCCGTTCTGCCCTTCCGCTGTCCCCCTCCGTTCTGCCGTTCCGCTGTCCCTCTCTATTCCTCTGTCCCTCTCCGTTCTGCTGTCCCCCTCCCTTCCGCCGTTCCGCTGTCCCTCTCTCTTCTGCTGTCCCTTTCCGCTGTGCTGTCCCCCTCCGTTGTGCTGTCCCTCTCCGCTGTCCCCCTCCGTTGTGCTGTCCCTCTCCATGTCCTCCTTTGTGAATGGACAGAGTCAGCTGACTCTATCTATTCACATAACTGAAACATTGTAATCTCCTGTGATTACGATGTCTCAGTTTATGAATGGAGAGGAGCCGCTGTCTTCTCTCCATTCATTCTCAGTGCAGCTGAGGCTGCAGAGAAAGGGACTGGGGAATCTCTATCCTCGGTCTCTTTCTCTGTCTCATGGGGGAGATATCAGGGGTCTGTTAAGACCCCTGATATCTCACCAAAGCCCCCAACAGGGCTGATTAAAAAAAAAAAACACATATTGCAATAAATAATAAAAAAAATATTATTGTAAAAAATAATAAAAATGTAAATAAAAAAAACACGCAGACACCGTTCACCCCCTTCCCCCCCAATAGAAAAAAGAAAAAAAAGAAAGCATTGTTATAAAAAAATAAAATAAAAACACTGTCACGTGACAGTAAAAAAAAATTGGGTCACTTTTATTCCTAATACAAGGAATGTAAACATTCTTTGTAATAGAAAAAAAGCATGACAGGACCTCTTAAAGCGGTAGTAAACCCGCTGATTTTTTTTTGCCCTACACCTGTAACCGCATACTAGCTCATTATGAAATACTTACCTTAGAACGAGACGTCGGCATCTCACCCGGAAGACATGCCGAGGCAAAATGTCAGCTCCCTCGCCGTGTCTTCTGGGTTTTGCGGCTCCGGCGCTGTGAGTGGCTGGAGCTACGATGTCGTCACTCCCGCGCATGCGCGGGGGAGACTTCTTTCCGGCAAGGTCCAAGAATCCAAGAATCCCCGGAGCACATGCGCCACTGAAGTCAGCGGCTCATTGCATGGGGAATAACCGTACAGGTAAGTAAAAGTTAAAAAATGACTATACAACCACTTTAAATATGAGATCTAGGGTCAAAAAGACCTCAGATGTCATATTTACACTAAAATGCAAAAACATTTTTTTTTTTATGTCATTTAAAAAAAAAAAAAAAGTCCCTTTAAGAGCATTGGGCGGAAGTGACATTTTGACGTCGCTTCCACCCTGCAATGATATGGAGACGGGAAGGGGCCATCTTCCTCTCACTCTTCTCCATGTCAAGCTAGGGAGAGGATCCGATCGCCTCCACCACTACCGACGGCTCGGGTAAGCGGTGGAGAGCGGCGGATAGCACCGGAGAGCTGATAAAAGTGATCTTGCTGCGAATCCGCTGCAGAGACCACGTTTATCTTGAAGCGGACCGCCCGCTGAAGAAGAGGTTCCCGGGTTTATGGTAGTTAGCTGCTACCATAACAACGGTATTCCTCTTCAAAGTAGCGCCGTAAAATGACGGTGGGCGGTCCAGAAGTGGTTGAATTAAAATCAGACATTGAGGTTACATACAAATTTTTTTTATAGTCTGCACATTCAGCTTTTGTCTGACGAAAAACTGGAATCAGCTGTCGAAAGTACCGTACTAACGATCCGAAAATCGGCAGACCGTTCGTCGGACCAAATTTTACTTCTGATTTTCGGATCGTGTGTACGGGCCTTTAGGCTCAAAAGTTGCGCTGACTTTGGAGTGCAACTTTGGATGAGTTCAACTTGGATATGACTGGGGCTTTGACCAGTGATCATGGACAAATGTTGCACACAAGTTGCATTGTGTAACATTCAGGTACGAGTTTCATGCAACTTCTGAGGGTTGACATTGAAGTCTCTGGCCCTTGAAACTTGGGCCAAAGTAGTGCATGAACTACTTGGAAGTTGCTGCAACTTTAAGTTGTGCATATGTAGCGGTGTAGTAACAGACAATCCACCAATTCACCCCGCTGCCAGACTTCGTACATCACTTTCAGAGACAATGAACAGTCTTTTGCTAGTTTTGTTTTTGTTTTATTGGGAGATACAACTTGGTTGGGGAAAAGGGTATATGGGATGCCCATAGGATAGTTCAATTGCCATCATATTTTAGAATATTGTAATAGTCAGCACATCGTTAGAGCCAGAAGAGATGATGTGCATTTATAATTGCTATGATTCTTCCTCCTGCATCACCATGCAGACATATTGCTCCTCCTCTGCTTAACTCCCGCAGAGTATTGCTTCTAAGAATTCCCCATCCATTACCGTGTAAAGAATGAGGACATTACCCTTGACCGTGTAAGAAGAATGTTCCCAGAACTTCTTTTCTCCTGCCCAAAACTTCTTTCCTCCTGCCCAAAACTTCTTTCCTCCTGCACAAAACGTATCCTGAAGTAAAGTAATGTCACATCCTCTTCTGTGAGCTCGAAGAACCCACTCTGAATAAGTCCTTTTGCAGGCTCTGGCTGCTCGCTACTACTAGGCCAGAGGCCTGCAGCACCTCTCCCCGGAGGCCTAGTAGGTTAAAAGCAATTGATGGATAATGGACTACTGTTCCCAGCCAGCTCAGCTTGCAAATCCTGTGCCCTCAATGCCACATCGATTTGACACATATCCCCACAGTCTCTCCTCTGATCCACGACTCCTCATCATTCGCCGTGTGAATGATGAAGACTTTGCTAATGACCGTGTAGAAGCAAAGTTCCTTCTCAGACTTCCTGGCACATCCAGCCCTCCACTGTGGTAACACTCACCGACCTTTCTCTGCCCTGAGTCCTTGATGGAGAACTTGACTGGACCATACGTTCTGACAGCTTCACCTGCCCCTCTGCTCCAGGAGTTCTTTACCAACGACCGTGTGATGATAAAGACAAAATATCACCCAAATCATCCTCTCCGCTCTTCCCAAGACCTCCTACTCTCAAGCTCTCTCCTCTCATGCTCGTCTCCAGGATTTCTCCAGAGCCTCTCCCATCCTCTGGAACTTGCTACCTCCACCTATCCGGCTATCCCCTACTCTTGCTACCTTCAGGCGATCCCTGAAAACTCATCTCTTCAGGAAAGCCTATCACATCTCCAACTAATCTCCTACCACTTCCATCAGCTCATTCCCCACAGTTACAACCTTTTGTACCACCTGCCCCACCCTATTAGATTGTAAGCTCTTCTGAGCAGGGCCCTCTTAATCCTCTTGTATTTTATTGTATTATAACTGTATTGTCTCCCTTTTATATTGTAAAGCGCTGCGTAAACTGTTGGCGCTATATAAATCCTGTATAATAATAATAATAATAATTGCCAATGACCGTGTAATGGCAAAGTTCCCTCACAGCTCTCCCTGGGCCTCCTCCTGCGATCGGCGCACTCCCCCCAGATGGGGATGCCCTCCTGCTGCTGCCTAGTATGCCATCCCCCACTTCACTCAGCCGACAACCCCCCCAGTGGCATGTTACCTCAGCTTATACATACCTCCCAACATTTTGAGATGGGAATGAGGGACACCTACTAGCAAATGTATGTAGTCATAGGGCATGCCCCCTGTAACACCCCCTTAAAGGAGAATTAAGCAAAAAAAAAGGTTCATCAAATCCACAAGGGCTTTTTTTTACCACTACTTTTCCTTTATATTGGCTTTTAAAATGTACAAATGCAGCAATTTAGAATTTGGATGAAAGGTTTAGCGCTGGGAAACACTTTTTGAAAGATAAAAAGTGCGTTTTATATACATCTATATAGATCAGACCAGAATGAGGGACAAATGAGGAGGAAAGAGGGACAGAGGGACATTGCTCCAAATCAGGGACAGTCCCTCGAAATCAAGGACAATTGGGAGCTATGCTTATATAGGAGGCCCGCCCCCTGCCAATACCAGTTGGGGATTGGTCAGGGCTCCCACATGAGCTGCCTGCCACTCCAGTTCTAGGCCCAGCCCCTCTTCCAGAACATTCTCCCTGGAAGCAGGGGAGGCGCCCCAGAACTAGAGCACAGGTGGTCACACCCACTGCTACTCTGACCAATCCCAGCCCCCAGATCAAAACAGACAGGCCTAGCTTGCAGCATAAGCCGCAATAAATTTGCCTATGCTGACATTTCCTAGCAAAAATCCATTACTAGCACCTACCTATTGGTAGAGGGTGCTACACATATATCAATGGTTATCATTGAAAAACATAGGGAACAACTTGTGATGCAACTTTGATGTCCAAAGTTGCTTGACAAGTCGCAAAAGTGTGAATGGAGCCTAAATGAATATTCAGCCAATAGAGTTCATGTTTAAATGCTTCTAAACACCATATGCATGTAAACGCATATAAATATAAATGCACCTATATCCTGAACACGTCTACACAGAGAAGCCGCCGCTGACAGCTCAGCGTGGGACCGGAGCGGCTGCAGAACAGGTAAGTACAGCAATTTCCTCTTTACAGGGCTAGATAGATTAATCTTAGCTTGTGGCTGCGAGTAGATTTAGACCCCTTTCACACTGAGGTGTTTTTCAGGCGCCACAGCGCTAAAAATAGCGCCTGCATAGCGCCTGAAAAAAGCCTCAGTTGCAAACCCAGTGTGAAAGCCTCAGTGCTTTCACACTGGGACGCTGCACTGGCAGGGTGTCACGAAAAGTCCTGCCAGCAGCTTCTTTGCAGTGGTGTAGAATCGCTGAATACACCGCTCCTACACCGCACCTGCCCTTTTAAAACAATGGGGCGCTGCCATACCGCCAGCAAAGCGCTGCTGCAGCGGCGTTTTGCAGGCAGATTTAACCCTTTTTTGGCCGCTAGCGGGGTTAAAACCGCCCCGCTAGCAGCCGAATAGCGCCACTAAAACAACGGTAAAGCAGCGCTAAAAATAGCGCCGCTTTACCGCCGACGCCCTGGGTGCCTCAGTGTGAAAGGGGTCTTAGAGTTATTTTTGGTTTAGTTTGGTTTTGGCTGAACTTCCAGTTTAAAGCGGAGTTTCACCCAAAAGTGGAACTTCCGCTTTAACTACTCCACACCCCCTTACATGCCACATTTGGCATGTAATTTTTTTTTAGGGGGGAGGGGGAGTGGGTACCCAGTTTTGACAGGTACCCAGCTCTCACTTCCGCTCGGGCTGCCTAGGCAACTCGGCGGAAGTACTCCTCTTCCCCTCCCTTCCTGCAATCTTCTGGGACACGTCAAAGGTCCCAGAAGATTGCCCGGCCATTGAGGCGCAGCACGACTCGTGCAAGCGCATGCGGTTGTGAAGCCGCAAGCTGTCACAGCTGGATGCCCACACTTGAGATGCCGGCGGTAGGGGAGAGAGCCGAGGCTTCCGGTGGCCGCATCGCAGGATCCTGGGACAGGTGACTGTGTGTTTATTAAAAGTAAGGAGCTACACTCCGCTTTAAGAGAAAAAAAATGATGCTCAGCTGCACAATGTCACTGGTTGCTAAGATGCAAGTGCTCCGGAGGCTGCCGGCACCCTAGCAACAAATGAAACTTGAGGGCACAGAGCCCTTGAGACCTGATATTAAATGTAAGGGGGGGGGGGGTGCAGACACTACTCTTTATAAATTCCAAGGATGGCACGTCTCATATAATTGCCATTTTTAAACTTATGATGTAAAGTTTTAGTTTAAAATCAAATTAATTTATTATAATAGGTATGCTTTTTAACATGCTGGTCAAATATTTGACTTTAACACAAAAACTGGGCAACTTTCATTGATATTTTAAACCTTTCCAGGGGCACATCTTTAAAACTCAGATCTGGTTATAGAAATAAACGGTGTTTATTTTGTGAGGCGCCACCTGCACTGCCCTTACACAACATGGCGCCCTAGCATCCCCGCCTCACACGCTGCCCTTCTCCTGCGTGCTGACGCCGTCACGCAAGTCGCGGCGTGCTGTCATCCTGTGTTGTGGCTGCTGTACTGTTGGCGGGAGATTCCAGCATGGCCGTGCAACCGAAAGAGAAGCTGTCTATGGACAGCGGGGCGGAAAGCGGCTTCCTCAGCTTCTACTTCTCCATGCCGGACAAGCCGGAGACCACCGTGCGGGTGTTCGACAGGAGCGACTACTACACGGTGCACGGCAGCGATGCCACCTTCGCCGCCAAGGAGGTCTTCAAGACTAATGGGGTCATCAAGTACCTGGGATCAGGTGCGGCCTTCGCTCCTGCCTGTGTCCGCGTGTGAGACTACAATTCCCAGCATGCCCTGCACAGAGCAAGCCATGGGGGGGGGGAATGCTGGGACTTGTAGTTCTGTTATAGAGATGCAGCCTGTGCTGGCTGTGTGTTTATATGGCTGAGATGAGGATTCCTCCATCATTCACATTCATTCCTTGTATTGGTGGGCTCTACACATCTGGGGACATTGCTCTTGCAAATGATGTGACCTTCTCTCCATACAATACAAGGCATCATTGCAAACCCCACACTAATCTAAAATGGCTAGAAAAGGTTTTGTGTTCATTTTTTTCTTATTTAACTTTTTTTTATTTATTTTTTTTACACTGTCCCTTTAAAAAAAAAAATAAATAACACATATTCCTATTTACAAGGAATGTGAACTTTTCTTGTAATAGAATTTAGATCTCTTTCACACTGGAGGCGTTTTTCAGGCGCTTTAGCGCAAAAAATAGCACCTGTAAAAAGCCTCAGCTGCTTGGCAGGGCAACACAAAAAGTCCTGCCAGCAGCTGCTTTGCAGCGGTGAATCCACCGCTCCTGCCCATTGAAAACCATTTTGCAGCGCTGCCATACCGCCAGCAAGGCCTAGCTACGGAAGTGACGTCAGACATCGCTCTGGTCCTCCAAGGGCATAGAGTCGAGTGGGGGCCATCTCTTGCCCTCACTTCCTGCCCATCGCTAGAAACAGACCGACAATTAAAAAAAAAAAAAAAAAAAGCAATGTTTTTTTACCTTTTGCGGCGGACAGGTTGGACACTTTTGACACATTTTTGGGACCATTGACATTGATACAGTGATCAGTGCTACAAAAATTTACTGATTACTGTGTAAATGTCACTGACAGGGAAGAGGTTAACACTAGGGGGCGATCAAGGGGTTAAATGTGCTCCCTGTGAGGTGTTTCTAACTGTGTGAGATGTGACCTACTAGAGGAGGAGCCAGTTTGCTGTTCCTACTTAGGAACACACAATCTGTCTCCTCTCCTGACAGAATGGGGATTTGTGTTTACACACACACACCTCTGTTCTGGCTCTTGTGCCCGAGATCGCGCATTGGCCGGCGGACATCGCGGCCGAGGGCATCATGGCACGAGCATGCTAGAGCTGTTTAACCACTTAAGCCCCGGACCATTTGGCTGGCCAAAGACCAGAGCACTTTTTGCGATTCGGCACTGCGTCCCTTTAACTGACAATTGCGTGGTCGTGTGACGTGGCTCCCAAACAAAATTGACGTCCTTTTTTCCCCCCCACAAATAGAGCTTTCTTTTGGTGGTATTTGATCACCTCTGCGGTTTTTATTTTTTGCGTTTTAAACAAAAAAATAGTGACCATTTTGAAAAGAAAATGCCAAATTTTTTTACTTTTTGCTTTAATAAATACCCCCAAAATATATAAAAAAACCACATTTTTTCCCTCAGTTTAGGCTGATATGTATTCTTCTACATATTTTTGGTAAAAAAATTCGCAATAAACGTTTATTGATTTGCGTAAAAGTGAAAGCGTCTACAAAATAGGGGATAGTTTTATAGCATTTTTATTTAAAAATTTTTTTTACTAGTAATGGCGTCGATCTGCGATTTTTTTTTTTTTTTTTTTTTTTTTTTTTTTTTTATCAGGACTGCGACATTATGGCGGACACATCGGACATTTTTGGGACCATTGTCATTTATACAGCAAACAGTGCTATACAAATGCATTGATTCCTGTATAAATGACACTGGCAGTGAAGGGGTTAAGTGTGTGCTTGAGAGTGATTCTTACTGGGGGGGGGGTGGTTCACGACACTGATCACCGCTCCCGATTACAGGGAGCTATGATCAGTGTCCTGTCATAAGGCAGAATGGGGAAATGCTTGTTTCCCCGTTCTTCCTCTCCGTGAGACGATCGCGGGTATCCCCGCGGACATCAAGTCCTTGGGACCCGCTATCACACTTGCGGAGGTTGCAGCGGGCGCCCGCAAACCGTTTTTTAAAGGGGAACGTACAGGTATGTTAATCTGCCCGTATTTGCCCTCCTGCCGACCTATATCGGCGTGAACTGGTTGGCAAGCGGTTAAGGGCAGCTACGGCAATTCGTGGGAACCTTCTGACCTGCCGCAGTATGACTGCGGCTGGTCGGCAAGTGGTTAAAAAAAAATACCGGGGTTATGGGAGATAGCTGCTGCCATAACTTTGATATAAAACATCAAAGTAATGATGTGTGTGTATGTATGTATGTATGTATGTATATATATATATATATATATATATATATATATATATATATATATATATATATATATATATATATATATATATATATATATATATATACATATATATACACACACACACACACACACACACACACACACACACACACACACACACACACACACACACACACACACACACACACACACACACACTGGGCGGTCAAGGAGTGAGGAAAATGTAAAGGTTTAGGGTTGCACCAATATCGGTGCCGATACTAAGCATTTGCACGAGTACTTGTGCAAATGCTCCGATACCTTTGCAGTGTGATTTGAGCCCAGTCAAAATGGGCTCAAATCGCACTGCCAAGAATCTGATGTGATTTGAACAGGAATGCAGTGTGATTCCAACCAGAATCGCATGCGGTTCCCCCCCACTGCTCCTGTGTGAACCCAAGCTGAAGCGAACCTGGGTTCACAAGAGCCGTGTGGTAAACTGCATGTGATTCGTACAGGAATAGCAAATCCATTCCTGTTTAAATCACATCAGATTCTTTGCAGTGCGATTTGAGCCCATTCATTTCGTATGGGCTCGACTCGCACCACAAAGATATCGATAATTGGTATCGGCGAGTACTTGCTCTTAGGGATGCACCGATACCTGTTTTTTTTTTTTTTTAAAGAGTACTCGCCGATACTGTGTGGTGCAATTTGAGCTCATACAAAATGAATGGGCTCAAATCGCGCTGCAAAGAATCGTATGTGATTTGAACAGGAAATACAGTGCGATTCCTGTCGGAATGCGCATGTGGTTTGCCGCACCGCTCCTTTGGGAACCTGGGCTTGTCATAGTGACTTCAGCCTGGGCTTACACAGGAGCGGTGCAGGAAGCGGCATGTGATTCGGACAGGAATCGCACCGCATTCCTGTTCAAATCACATACGATTCTTTGCAGTGCGATTTGAGCCCATTAATTTTATATGGGCTCAAATCGCACCACACGGTATCAGTAATCGATATCGGAAAATACTTGAGAACAAGTATCGGTAGTACTCTTAAAAAAAACAGGTATTGATGCATCCCTATGAAAAACCTTGCAGTGTGGGTTAGAGTGGGCGGGGGGGGGGGGGGCTCGCATTTTGCTCGGAGTAGGGCTTTAATGTTCGTTTAGCATTTTGAATGTTTGGTCCACTTTGCTTGGGTGCCGCTCTCTCATCATGGAAATGTAATGGGTTTAGCTTTGTGTTTATTGCTCGATTATGCTGCTGTTTATCCCCAAGCCACTTAACTGCCTTGTGATCTTCCCTTTTATCCTACCCATAGGTGTATTTATAAGCTGTACACTGCAATGTAATGCTAATATCTCCAAGCACTAAATGGAATAAGCACAGACTCTTTGCATATTATGATGGTATGATTTGTATAATGTACTGCAATGCACGTCATTTATTTGTAAGGAGATTTGTGTAAACAGTGCAACTTAGGACAGCATTTCTCCCATCCTTAAAGCGGAGTTCCTCCCATTTCTGTGTTAAGTCCGCTTCAAAAAGTGTAGCTGCTGACTTTAAATAAATACACACTCGCCTGTCCCACAGTCTAGCGATGCGGCCTCCTGAAGCCTCGCTTCTCTCCTTCTCCTCTCTACGGCGCCGGCATTGCAAGTGTGGGTACCCGGCTGTGACAGCTTGTGGCTTCACACAGCCGGGTGCACACTGCGCTACACGTTCTGACTGGCCGGGAAACCAGGTCCCAGAAGATTGCAGGGAGAGGAGAACTTTCGCTCTGTGCCCATGGCGCCATGAGCGGAAGTGGGAGCTGGGTACTTGTCAAAACTAGGCACACACACACACACACACACACACACACACACACACACACACACACACATAACATGCTGAATGTGGCATGTAAGGGGGTCAGAAATGCTTAAAGCGGAAGCTTCACTTTTGGGTGGAACTCCGCTTTAACAACAGCAGCGTTTCACAACCCCCTCGCCCCTCCCTTCCCCATCATGGAATCCTCTCATCAAATCGGAACCCTCACCCTTACCCATGAGGTCCCTTCTTCCCATTAGACCCCTGCATTATGCCAACAGCATGGCAGAAAGTGGGGAGGCAGACCACTCCACCCTCTCTTGAATGCTGGGGGCCACCCTGCATGCCATCTGCCTTGGATCAACATCATGCATTTCAGAGGTGCAGGCAGGACACTGTGAGGTTGATTTTTTATTTTCAAGGCTCCGTTCACATCTAGGCATCCTGGATCGCGGGCAGCATCACCGATTCTGCCCGTAATGCCGTATCATGGCCCTTGCGATCCCGGTCGCTTCCAATGGAACCCTGATCACGGTGTGGTTGTTGCCCAACGAATCGCGATAAGATCGCGCAAACAGAATCGCGGTACACCTGTTTTGGGCAACAGGCATACCAAGCTTTTGTTTGCCAAATTTTACCACTATTCAGTGGGCGACAATCGTGGCAAAAACGTGCCGCAATCATGGTGCCAATGAAAGTGACGGGGATCGCAAGGGTGCGTCCATGACTTGCCTCGATCTGCATGTGGTGTGAACTGATCCTCACTAAAACTGGAGAGTGCAAAATCTAGTGCAGCTGTGCATGGTAGCCAATCTGCTTCTAACTTCAGCTTGTTCAATTAAGCTTTGACAAAAATAAACCTGGAAGCTGATTGGCTACCATGCACAGCTGCACCATATTTTGCGCACTCTAGTTTTTAGTGAGGATCAGTTCACACCACATGCAGTCCAGTGCTTTTTTTTTCTGCATCAAAAGGCATTGAAAGTAGGTTATATTATTATTATTATTAAGGTTTTATATAGCGCCAACAATTTGCGCAGCGCATAACAAAATAAAGGCAGACATTACAGTTACATTACAATTTGGTACAAGAGGAATCAGAGGGCCTGCTTGTTAGAGCTTACAGTCTAAAAGGAAGGCGCTATATAAAATTGATACTAAAGGTAATAGCTGTGGGGGGATGAGCTGATGAAGTAGAACAGTGTGATTTAGAAGCAGGATAGGCTTCTTTAAAGAGAAGGGTTTTCAGGGATCATTTAAAGATTGATAGGTTAGGGGACAGTCAGACACATTGGGGTAGGGAGTTCCAAAGGATGGGAGAAGTTCTGGAGAAATCCTGAAGGCGAGCATGGAAGGAGGTGACAAGGGAACTAGAGAGCAGGAGTTCTTGGGAGGACCGAAGAGAGCGGCTTGGTTGGTATTTTGGGACTAGGTTAGTGATGTAGCTGGGGGCAGAGTTATGGCTTTGTAAATTATTGTTAATACTTTGAATTTTATTCGTTGGGGATTGGCAGAGAGGGGTGGAGGACACTGAATGGTTGGTAAGGTGGATGAGTCTTGCAGCGGCATTCATTATGGACTGAAGGGGGGATAGTCTATGTAAAGGTAATCCAATGAGGAGGGAGTTGCAGTAGTCGAGAGATGACCAGGGAGTGTTTCAGAAGCTTTGTGGTGTCATTAGTTAAAAAGGGGCGTATTCTGGAAATGTTGCGGAGGTTGAGGCGGCATGATTTGGACAGGGATTGGATGTGTGCCTGAAAGGACAGTTCAGAGTGTAAGGTTACCCCTAGCACCCTGGTATGTGCGGACGGACTGAGAGATGTGCCATTAATCTTAACAGAGAAGTCAGGGGAGGGGGCATGTGGGGGAGGAAATATTAAGAGCTCCGTTTTTAGATAGATTCAGTTTGAGGAAGTGGTTTGACATCCAGGCTTATATGTCTGTTAGTAAATCAGTGATGCGTAAGGAGATTGATGGGGTGAGCTGAGAGGCAGAGAGACAGATTTGGGCGTCATCAGCATATAAATGGTAGTGGAAGCCATGGGAGGCTATCAGCTGACCCAGGGAGGACGTGTAAATATGTTATATGGTTTCCAATGGCATAGTTCACACCAGTGCGGTCAGTTACAGGGAGTTCCAGTTTAAGGGAAAAAAGTAGAACATGCAGTGCATCAAAAACGCACCACACCCCAGTACAGGAAATAAAGCATCCGGAAATGCATAAAAAAACCACACCAGAACGTGTCAAACGCACATGCAGAAACGCATGCGGAACGGATCTGGAGTGTGTTTTTGTGGCGTGAACTAAATCAATTTTTTAAATGATTCCCAAGTGAATGTGTACCTAAAAACAGGGTGACACTTTATTAAATTAAAAAATTATGAATAGGGAGCAAATTCGTTCCCTATTCATTATTTTTTGAATGTCTGATTATAAATTATATGTATAACAAGTGGTGTTCTACATTGCATGTAGGGTGGGAAATACTAAATACATAATATTTTTATATGGAAAATGTAACATTTATAGTATCTATTTTCAATTTTGTAATTTAAACCTAATAAAATAAAATCATTTTTATCTTTTATAGTCCAACTACTCGTGTGCCTTTTTAAAGTCCAATTTTCTAGCTCTCGTGAACTAAATTAACCCCAGTGTGTCTTGACCTAGAGCATTGGTTGTTATGGATCTGGTGACCTGCCTGTGTCATGGTAGCGGATGATGGTGATCAGGGCAACCTGTTTGAGAGAAGCTGGTATAGGAAATGTCTGTTTTGCCCATAACAACCAATTGGAATCCACCTGTAGTTTATCTGTTGCATCTTAGACAAATAGAAGGAATGTTCCAATGCTTCATGTCTCTTTACCTTTTATCTAGTATTTTTATTTATGGTAGTGAATTTGCTTTTTCTTTTTCTTTTTTTTTTTCTTTTTTCCAGGGAACAAGAAATTGGAGAGCGTGGTACTCAGTAAAATGAACTTTGAGTCTGTTGTGAGAGATCTGCTTCTTGTTCGTCAGTATCGGGTGGAAGTTTACAAAAATAAGTCTTCAAGCAAATCCTCCAATGACTGGCACCTGGCATTTAAGGTAAAGGTTATTTTTCCCTGGAGGTATGTGAAAGATACCAGTTCTAATGGGAGGATAATCAGTGTTAGGAGAAGGGCATCCTATGCCCAGGGCAAAGATGCCTCTTGCTATGGGGGCACTTGAGTAGGCTTGCTCCAGAGTCATGCTTCTGTTAATGGAGAATGTCCATTTGCTCACACAGCATGGCTCCCCCCCCACTCTCTCCTCATTGGCCTACTGGCTGTGATTGACAGCAGCAGGAGCCAGTGGCCAATGAACCAATAGGGGGAGAGAGCAAGAGACCCGGGAGGGCTGCTGCTTTCATGCACATAGCTGGGTCAGGTAAGGATAAGGAGGGTTTGGGAGAGGAGCTGTACCCAAAAGTTTTTTTGTTTTTTTTTACCTTAATGCATTAAGTTAAAAACCTTCTGCCTTTTAGAATGTGTTATATGTACTTGCTCTGTATAATGGTTTTGCACAGCAGCCCAGATCCTTCTCTTCTGATGCTCCTGCCTTCCAAGTGTCCTCCTAGCAAGCTGTATGCTAGGCGTGCACTCATGTGGGCTTGATCCAGAGCCACACTGTGTGCGTTTGTTGACACATAGTGGCACTCAGAGGGCCCTGCCCCTCACCACCTCGTCACTGGATTTGAGTGACAGAAGCAGGGGCCAATGCAGTAAGAACAGGGAGAGAGAGCAGTGCTGGATCAAGGTCGGGTCAAGGTAAATATTTAAGGGGGGCATAAGGGGAGCTGCACCTAAAAGGTGTGTTTTTTTTTTTTTTTTTTTTTCCTCTAATGCTGAGAATGCATTTGGGGTAAAAAAAACATTTAGCCCTTACAACCACTTTAACTAAGGGGTCCTATGTGGCCCTAGGGAAGGGGAGGAGAGCTGAAGGGCTCTGAGGGAGGTAAGACAGCTGTGAGATTCTTTTTTGCTTTTTTTTTTTAAAGAGGAGAGGGAGGTCTGGGGTTCATTTGCTCCCTCCATCCATTTACAACTGACCTTTCAGATCTTCTTATAGCGTCTGCCCTGGAATGGAGGCACTCCCAGTGGAAGCAGGTACTTGGGTTTCCTCTGAGCATGACCCTTCCTTCCCTATTTTGCTCTCTTCTGCCCACTATAGGCTGCTATTGGAGGGACGAGAGAACAGAATCCTCCCTCCAGGAGCTATTGGGACCTCTGCTTTTGGCTGACAGGAGTGGCTCTGCCATTAGGCAGCTGGGGAACAGTACACTTTTGTATAGACTAGGGTTCCTGCAGAGGTTGTAAGGGGTTCCTTGACCAATGAACAAAATAAGTTCCTATTGATCTTTTTAGCTATTCTGTAAGGGGGTAGTTCTTCCCACTGACCATCACGCTAATGTATCATGAATGGTAGATTTAAAGAGGTGTTCCGGCCGAAATTATACTTTTTAAATAAAAATACCCCTATAATACACAAGCTTAATGTATTCTAGTAAAGTTAGTCTGTAAACTAAGGTCTGTTTTGTTAGTTTATAGCAGTAGTTTGTTATTTTATAAACTTACAGCAGGCCGTGGCCATCTTAAGTGTGGGCATCTGAAGCCAGACTGTATTTCTTCCTGGATCTCATCCTTGCAGATCTCGCACATGCTCAGTGCAGCACAAGCAGTGTAAGAGGGTTCAGGTCAGGTTTCCATAGCAATGTCAGTGTCAGAGAAAGTTGCTGCCCCTTCACAGGAGGCATTGCAAACAGGAAATGATGCGATGGGCCACGGCCAGGGAGGAGGAAGTGAAAAATGAATACAGCAGATATACAGTAGGTGCTGAGAAAAAAAATATCCAATTCGTTTACAGTGCACAGTTTAGTGAGGGATGCTGAAGAGTTGTAAAAGTGGGTGGAACTCCACTTTAATTTGTTTTTAGCCAGGGTTTCCTGAGACCAGAACGATTATTTCTAGAGTTTCTCTGTGTTGGGAAAGGCTGGTATAAAATGATTGTCATTGTGCTTTCTGTACAAAGTGTGTATATTTTAAATTTTTGTTCCAGGCCTCTCCAGGAAACCTGACTCAGTTTGAAGACATCTTGTTTGGCAATAATGACATGTCCTCTGCGGTTGGAGTTGTTGGTGTCCGTCTGGTCAGCTCTGAAGGTCAGAGAGTGGTCGGTGTGGGTTATGTGGATTCCACGCTGAGGCGGCTGGGAGTTTGTGAATTCTCGGATAACGATCAGTTCTCCAATCTGGAATCCTTGCTGGTTCAGATCGGGCCTAAAGAGTGTGTGGTACCTGGAGGAGATAGTGCCGGAGACATGGCAAAATTGAGACAGGTAAATGTATATCGGAGCAACAAAAACTTTTGACAGAAATGGGAATACTTTGCAGATGTGTAATAGGTTGTGTGGTCTTGTACTTGCCAAGGGTAAGCTATCAGTTTTGTGTCGAATTACTGCTAAAGGTAAGCCATACTCTGCTCAGTTTTTCTCTTTTTCAGCCTGCGGGCTGAACGAGAGAAGATCATTTGATTTCCCCATCCACACTAAATGGCACAAATGGAGGAATGCCCACTGCTGGCTATTGTATTGATGCACCTGTGGCTGCCTGAATACAGTGGCACTAGTGAGCAGTGACTGCATCTGATAGACCAAGGCTTGTTCTCCTTGGCTCACCCAGTGTGTTGCTGATCTGAAACAAACATGTAGTCTACTGTCACACAAAGGAGGTTTATTATTCAGTGACTTCCTGATGATCATACTTTTGAACATTTTCATCTAGTTTTGGAAGAAGCTGGCAGGGATTAGAACCCCTTTCACGTTTTTATTGCTGTCTGTACCCGCTGGGGAGATTTTTTTTCCTCTTTGTCAATGGAACAGAAAGTGAGGGTCAATCCATGATTTTACAATTGTCCTTAAAGGTGGCCCAACTGGACCCCTCGCCTCCTGTTCTGGTAACAATTACTGTCATTTAAGCCAATCATAGATGGTTCCAATCTTGGCGGGTTCTGCAGGGACAGGCCAAGAGTCTAACCATTTATGAGCAGGCTGATTGTACCCAGATCAATCCATCAATCGACTTGGGTACAACAAGCATGTCGACTTTCTAGCAAGCGATTATTGCCAGCGGCTACAGCTGTCAGAAGTAATCTCTGTGTTCTCCTGGGTAGCAGGGCCAGTGTAGACAGGCGCATGTTGCTTTATAGCAACTTCTATCCACATACGAGTATTTAGGAAAGCCGCTTAAAGTGGTTGTAAAGCCACTTTTTGGACTTTTACCTATAGGTAAGCCTAGAATAAGGGTTACCTATAGGTAGTGGAAATATCTCCTAAACGTGCGCCGTTTAGGAGATATTTCACTTGTAGTCTGCCGGAAATTCCAACGGCGCATGCGCGCGGAAGAAACCAAACTAAGTGCCGTTCCTTCCCTAGCCTATGCCGTTAATCGCGGCTCCCGTGCGCATGCGCGGGAGTGACGTCACGCGGCTCCGGCGAATCACAGAGTCGGAGTCCGACCCGGAAGGAAGGGGCCAGAAGATGGATGCTGCCCACACGGGAAATCGCTGGATTCTTTTGCAGGTAAGTGGCACATAATGGGGTAGTATGCGATGCATACTACCCCATTATGCTTTTCATTTGCAGGCTGCAGCAGCGAGCAAAAGAGAAGGTAAAACCCATCAGGGTTTACTTCCTCTTTAAAGCAAGTCAAATGTATTTGCATTGATTTTGGTCTGATGCATCTCGAATGAAGGCTGGCCATACATTATACAATTTTCGTGTACAACTTTCCTTTAGATTTACCCAAACCATATATTAAGGTTAAACCTAAACTCTTTTAGCCTGTATGCAATCAGGCAGGCTCTTCCACTACATAGTCGAAGGTAAATCTAAAGGAAACCAAATAAAAAATTGTATAGTGTATGGCCTGTTTAAAGTGGATGTAAACCCTCTCCTATATCCAGTGAAGTGAACAGCCTCAGATGATACACAGGGATGAAACAAATCTCCCTACATAAGTTTTTTTTTTTTTTTTTTTTTTTTTTTTTTTACATGTATATCTGCTGTCTTCAGCGTTATATACTGTTTAGAAAGTGCACGTCCTGTTAGAATTTTCTCTTCCTGATTTACTTGTGGGTGTGGATTCTTGCCATACACTGTGAGACAGCTGATTGGAGGAAAAACACACACTCCCTCTACATATAGGCAGAGCTGTGCTGTGAATTGAGCAGCTCTCTGCTATTTATAGCACCCACCCTGACACAAAATTCAGTCTGGTTTTATCAGTTCACAGAGAACTTGTCAGAAGTTGTCAAGCTGAAACAGAACATCAGAGCAGCGAAAAGCCACGGGACACAGTGCTTTGAAGAGCACTAAAACACTGCAGTTATGTGCCCAGCTCAAATTTCATGAATCAGGTTTACATCCACTTTAATCCTTTAAAGCCTATCCACACAGGCCATTACTGTCTTTTGTTTTTTTGGCCAGTTCAGCATGTTCTGTTATCAGTGGCGTGGGCAGAATTTGGGGGGGGTGGGGGGCGACAAGGAGTAGGGGGGTGGTGAAATCCAAATCCCCAGGCACTTGCTGTTGGTGTGATCAGAGTGGAGGGATCCAGGGATGTGACCAGAGTGGAGAAATGGGGCGGGGGATCTCGGGGTGTGAGCAGAGTTAGACCCTTTTCACACTGGGGCGGTTTGCAGGCGGTATTGCGCTAAAAATACCGCCTGCAAACCGCCCCTAAACAGCCTCCGCTGTTCAGTGTGAAAGCCCGAGGGCTTTCACACTGAAGCGGTGCGCAGGCAGGACGGTGAAAAAAGTCCTGGAAACCGCTTTTTTGGAGCGGTGAAGGAGCGGTGTATTCACCGCTCCTTCACCGCTCCTGCCCATTGAAATCAATGGGACAGCGCGGCTATACCGCGGCTATAGCCGCGCTGTACGAGGGATTTTAACCCTTTTTCAGCCGCCAGCAGGGGTAAAACTGCACCGCTAGCGGCCGAATACAGCTGCAAGAACGACGGTACAGCAGCGCTAAAAATAGCGCTGTTGTACCGCCGACGCCCCCACCGCCCCAGTGTGAAAAGGGCCTTAGAGATGGGCTTGGCCGTGTTTGGGATCCTAGTCTCAACCCACCTGCCCGATCCAGCCAGGAAGCGGACACTGCACACCGCTAATCACAGGCCGTGAGACATTTCCCAGTCCGCAGCAGCACAAACCAGGAAAGGTGTCGCTGCCTGTGATTAGCGGTGTGCAGTGTCGGCTTCCTGGCTGGATCGGGCAGGTGGGTTGAGACTAGGATCCCGAACACGGCCGAGCCCATCTCTAATCAAAGGGAGGAAGCTGGTTGGGGTTCTGAGGGTGTGGTCAGAGTGGAGGGGATCTGATCGGGGTGCGGATATTTAAAAGCCTGCAGGTTAGGGGGTGCAAATTACTTGCCTTGACCCGAGTGCTGACAACCCACTTTACGCCACTGTCTGTTGTTTAGGATTGGGGTCATAGTTACTCGGTAACCATTGTGTTGAATTGCACAGATTGTCCAGAGAGGTGGGATTCTGATCACAGACAGGAAGAAGGCAGAGTTCACTACAAAGGACAGCGTCCAGGATCTTAACCGTTTGTTGAAAGCCAAGAAAGGAGAACAAGTCAATAGTGCTGCATTACCAGAGATGGAGAAGCAGGTATGACCTATATTTATACCTATATTTACTGTTTTGGAGCATCTGCAGAAGTGTTTCCCCCACGTGGCATTGCTCTGGCTTGGTGAGAGAACACTTGAACACCAAGCGTTACATTTGGCTAGCCCTTTTCTTATATCCATTAGTCCGGTTTTGAAGGAAGTTCTGGTGGTGCCCTGCGGATCCAGACTGCTAGTGTCATGTAACCCCTTATGGCACCTGCTAGCTATTTCCCCACTTGGTTTATATAGCTGTATTGACATTTGTTTACACAGTAAAGTGTGCTGTCCCAAGGCAGATTTCTGCTTTCAGCAGGTTAATCAGGTCAGATCATTAAGAGTCCATTCATATTTGTGCATTGTGACTTTGCATGCTTTCAAAATGCATGGCAATACACCTGAGAGAGAGATATATATATATATATATATATATATAATCTATCTAATTATATTCTATTATATTTTTTTTTTTTTTACAGTAGAACATAATGCACTACAGCACATACCATGCACTTCGCTGCCAACAGGGGTCATGTGGTTTTCACTCATGGTGCGGTGTGAGGAGCTTGTAAAGCATTGCACCGGCGATCACCAGATGGTGGGTGTAATGTCACGCTCCTGCAGATTGTCTGTGTAGCTCTCTACCCCTACCTCTGATATTGGCAGGCAGTTACTGAATGACAGGAAACTCAGTGAGCGACCTAGAGCTCTTATCAGCGCTCTGGTAGGTCATTGAGAACTACAAGCTTGACAGCTGCAAAGGCTGA